>OX411784.1:10371944-11571944 GCA_948252455.1 Acleris cristana | reverse complement strand
AGACCTTGATGATGATTCGCCGACTGAGCGGGCTCAAAGGATGATCACTCCTGAGGTGAGGGGCATCCTCAAGTCCGGGACGACTGTCGTGCCAAAACCCAAGACCTTGGCCAAAGGAGAGAGCTCTGAGGTTAGTGTACGAAGAATTTTTGTTATTTTTGTTAGAGGGCCATAGCTTCCGGGTTAATTAAAGGTCAATTGAAAAGCTCTCACAAAATAACTAACCAAACTTTTTTTGGTTTTAATGAAAAATAAATAAATTCACATTCACACGCTTAGACGAATATAACGATGCCTCGATTGAAGTCGGGGCATACGTTTAACCACTAAGAGAAAATGATATTGAAAAACATTGGTTCTTTTATCCTGAAAAAATAACACTCCTTATTTGTTTTAGCAGTGTTTTTTTAAACCGAACTCGCTACTAATGTCGTAATAAAATCGAGTATCAAATGTCTCCTCAAGGTGCCAGCAATGTGTCAAATTTGTTTATGTCGAACGGTCGTAAGTCAGGCTCGTCTTGTTTGTGTGTAGAAAATTTTATGGCTTCTTGAAGTCAAAATTGTTATTAAGAAACCAGTCCAAATCGTAGTATCGCCACTTAGCGTCTTTCTCCTAGTCTAAACATGATCCAGGGCTGGACGTTTGTTCTGTTCACTTCAACGGTATAGTGTTTTCAATCCACGAAAGCCCCGTCTGATAAATTAACTTTGCTCG
The DNA here is from genome assembly GCA_948252455.1 of Acleris cristana. Classification (NCBI taxonomy): domain Eukaryota; kingdom Metazoa; phylum Arthropoda; class Insecta; order Lepidoptera; family Tortricidae; genus Acleris; species Acleris cristana. The sequence goes on along the minus strand of OX411784.1, from coordinate 11,571,227 downwards.
GTGGCCTTGATGTACATAGTTGGGCTCACGAGTATGTATTATGTAGTAGGGCGGGACTTCGTGTATTCAAAACGCTATAAGGCTATAACTGGCGCTTCCATGTAACTTAGCCGTGCGATAACACCATTGCAACAGCGGTTGCTTTAACACTACTACTTATACTCGGCCCGGGGAACCTTGATCTCTATGACAGTTCATGTCAGTGATGGGTCCTGTCGATTTATCTTAACTTTTTTATAGGCAAAGGCGTGACTTGCATTCATCCACGTTGGTTAACATGTTTTTAAAAATATAATCTGCATTTCTAATCTTTGTTATGTTGTTGTTGTATTGATTTAAGTTTTTTGGCAAAAATTGTTATAATTCCAACGGAATATCATTGTAATGGCATATATCTACATAAAATAAATAAATGTCATTTTTAGACGCCTCCAATTCGATTCTAATGTAACGGTGACGCCACTTCAAGGTTGTGTCGTGGAAATAACTGTCAGTGTCATAGGGATCAAGGTTCCCCGGGCCGACATAGTCCCAAATTAAGATAGGACTCAACAGTTTTCAAGTAAAAGCGCTCAAGTTTTTTGTTCAATTAGTCTACAACAATCACCGTTGTTACTGTCTAGAGAAACGACATCTGTTAACAATAAACCCTAGCCATTGTACGTTTCTATTCAGCTCTGAATGTTTAAAACCCATTGTTATGAATTCTTTAGATAACGTTGTCCTAAAGATTATTACTTCTTCTTCCAGGGTCTAAAGGACGAAGGCATTGACAGCTCATCGGACGATGAATCCGCATCAGCATCCAGTGTATCGTCTTCAGAGAAGAGCTGTTCATCATCAGAGAGCTCTGATGAGATTCCTGGTCCAAAACCGAGGCGGTTTCAGCGAAAAAACAACAAACTCAAGACCTCGCGTACAGATTCCGATTTAACCAAAGTTCTGCAAGATCCTTACCCAAGAAAAATACAACTACCAGGAGCTAATGAACTAAAGGAGCGTTTAAACCAAATCAACAACACTCCCCCAAAATGTATCCCCTTATTAGGAAAGTTGGGAAAGAAACCATCGGAAGATATTAAAAGCGACGATGACAGTAATAAATATGGAAGGATAGTAGTAAAGAAAATCGAACAACCGATACAACTAGGCAAGCTTAGGCGGCCTATGGACAAATTAAGTCCACAGAAAATGGACGCAAAGCCTCCTCAAGTCTTGAAAATATGCGCTTTAAATCAAGAAGCGAAGAATAAATTCTTTGGCCTAGAGCCGAAGAAAGAAAAGAGTATTGATGAGTTGACGGCCGCTGTACGAAAATACATTCCACCTGTAAGTGTTTTGCAATTACGTTACTTTTTTTTCTTAAAATATAAGTCGCAGGTGTAGACAAATTGCAAAATTTATCTCGCACTCTCTCGTAGTACAATTTACTTGCATCAATGATACCTTTAAGTGCAAAAGTTTAATCTTTTGCTTTGCAATATTCTTTGAACCAAGATTAAAAATATTTCCTTCTTATTCGTAAACGCGTTATAGCTAAATTATGCTTAAAATATGCTACTGACTTCTCTTTCATGGCAACGAGGTATTTAACAGAAAGAAACAAAGCATACCTTTACTTAAAAAAAAACCAATGTGCGTTAATGTTAAAAAAGCAGTGTAAAACGCTCTCAGGCGAGGTGGAGCAAAGTTGTCTTTAAGGCTGGTAGTAGCTGGATAAAGGGAGCCGTTAATGTACTCGGAGAAGTCCATTTGGATAGGCTTAATGCGCTAAATGTGGGTCACTATAGGATCAAAAACTTCTTAAATTGGCACCTTGTTGTTAGTTACGCGTTTTTGCACAATCACTGACGATATGCTGATGATGATGATACGTTTATTTATAAGCGAATGACTACGTTTGTAAGTCCACTTTGGGTACGGAACATTACAGATCATCACAAGCGTTTGAGTGGTGATGAAACCCGTGATGCTAACCTTTAGGTAACGTTTCCACCAGGCTATGCAAGGGAAGTATTCGATTCGCGAGGAAAAACGAAAATGGGACCATTTAATTTTCCTGGATGAGTGAATACTTTTGGTGGATTTTTGCCTCGTGCGCCGCTTCCTCGCACAGCTTTCTTGGTGAAAACGCGACCTAATTATAACTATAATTATCCTCATACTTGCACGTGCGGGAAGGAAGTGAGTGAGCTGGGACGACATGGCCTTTCATGCTTTAGAAGTGCCGGCCGTTTGTACCGGCATGGCACAATTAATGATCTGATCCGTCGTTCGCTTGCCACTGCCTCTGTACCAGCTGTCCTGGAACCAGCAGGTTTACATAGAGACGATGGCAAGCGACCAGACGGAGCTACATTGGTGCCGTGGAAACTGGGTAGGGCACTGGTGTGGGACGCGACGTGTGTTGACACATTCGCCCTGTCCCACGTCCAGTCAACCCGTAATCGGGCCGGTGCAGCAGCTGATCAGGCCCAAACCAACAAGCGCCGCAAATATTCATCATTATTAAATAATTATGAATTTGTGGCGCTTGCAGTGGAGACCATGGGACCTTGGTCAGCTGATATGAAAAGCTTTATTAAGGCCCTGTCATCCCGGCTCATAGACACCTCCGGAGATCCTAGAGCTGGTGCTTACCTCTCCCAAAGGATTGGGCTAGCTATCCAGAGAGGTAACGCAGCCAGTGTCATAGGGACCATGCCGCGAGCGGACCTGCTAGAGGGGGTGTTCTTTTTATAGTGGTGATTATTATTTACGTCTTTAATATTTGAGTAGCTTAGTTTTTATTTTAATTTAAATAAGTTTAGTTTTAACTTTTAATTGTATTATATTATATTTTAATTATAACTAAAATGAGTCAAAAATTTAATTTTAACTACTCTAAAAATATGAAGGGAAATTGTATGTTTCTCCTTTTTATCAGGTAAGCAAGTCAATGTCAGTGCACACCCTCGAGATGACGGGATCGGGCAGCGATGGCGAAAGCAGCGGCGGCCGCGAGGTGCGGCAGATCAACACCAGGGTGCGCCACAGGTCAGTGCCTTCCATCTAACCACTTTATATTGCTATCCGCTAAACGAAGCGCTTTGCATCATCCTTCATAATGCAAACTGCAAAAGGGTGGAATGTATGTAATATTTAAAACTAGGGTCAATAGGCATCGTTTGAGTAAGCTCGCTTCGTCGTCGACAAAATATTCTTCCTCTCAATGACGACACAATGAAAGCCTTACAAAATGTTAAACTGGGTTCAGTATGTTCAGTCCTTACAAGAAGACTAAAAATACGCCATGGAACACAGTCAACACACAATACCAAGTTCGTTTTATACCGGAACTGTGATCAAAACATCCAACCTGAACAGCTAGAGAAGGACAGGAGAGCAGTTAAACAGGGACGTATTATGTGTTATGCCGGCTGTACACACTCGTAGAGACCCCCCGAGACAGGCCAATAAGAAGTGTGTACATATTGCTCTCGTCTTGACTGTTGAAGTTGCGTTATTACGCTGTATTTATATTAAGACTGCACTGAGGAAACGTCCAGCGTCCAGTGGCGCCCTCATTACTATTGTTGTGTTTTCTAATAAACTAAAGTATTTTCTTGAAATCGGACGGTGCTTTTTTGTACTATAAATGTAAACACAACTTTTAGGATATACCATAGAGTTTGATAACAATTGATCTTCGAGTTGTCAACTTAACGGAAAAAAGTGGCCGCCTTTTCCCGTTAAGCTGACTAATAAAAGGGTAATTGGTATTAAAGTTTGTTACGTATCCCATAAATTGTTTTTTTACTTGCGCTACAAAAATGTATCGTCCGATTCCAAGGAAATTCTTAAGTGAGTTAGAAAAACACAATAACAGTTAAGTAATGAGGGCGCAACTGGACGCTGGACGTTTGCTCGGTGCAGTATTATGATAAAGACAGCGTAATAAGGCAACTGCAACTGTGACTATACAGATTCTCCTCAACCAACCATAATGCTTTTGAAAAGTTTATAAGTAAATAAGAGCTATCATAACGCTGACAATACGATAACTTGCCAAAAGCAATACGGTTTTACGCCCCAGTAAGATGCTAACAAACAAATGAGGGCTAAGACGTCTTATCTAACACGTTTATAGTCCTTTTGGTTTCATTACTCATATAAACAAATCAATTTAAGTACCATTATTACTCCATAATCACATACTTTTGAAGTTTGATCATGTTCATATTATTTATTTATACACTTAAATCATTGTCTGCAATGTCTGCATGTTTATTTTGAGGTAGTAACTCTATTGAATATTGTCTTTTTTGATGAAAAGTACTTTCGGTGATTAATACAATGAGAGCTGACAAAGGTTGTCATAATATTTTACTTTTCAAAATTCTCTTGTCCTTGTGAGGTTTTTACCCAGCAGTTCGACAGAGATCAAAAAATCGTTAATTAAAAAAAACAATGGTGCCTTTAAATTTTCTAAAGACTTTTTGATTTAATAACACAAACCTATTAAGATGGCTACGAGAGGATCGCGCCGAATGTTTAATCCCCTAATCGACTTCGATATTACGTTAACCTTGTCCTGTCCCTTTCTTTCGATCACGTCATAACTGTAGAGTAAAAGGGGTTTAGCTTTCAAAGTTTTTTTATTAGTGTTTCGGAGTAATCCACCATGGATGGTGTGATGGAAGCGCGATGCACATTGACAAATTAGCTGGCTAGACATTGCGAAACGATGACTTGGCTTCGTGGTTTACGAGCTTTGTATTTTCTGATGAAAAAACAATTGACTTGAAGCCAGAGGGCTTACTAAATAATAAATAACTGGGTTTATTAACTTTACTAGATTGAACTGTATCACAGCGCGCGTGGTCCGTCAAGCAACTCTTTGCCAAATTAAACGCCGAAAAGTATCTTCAAAACCATTTGGACATGATTATAATATGATGACGATGATGATGATAAACAATATTCAACCTTTTTAATTAATTATTATAGGGACACTATACCCATCACTATTTCATCCTCTATCTAAAGACAATTACAGTCAGATATACTTGTTATTGTTATTATTATTGGTAGTCCGAATAGTACCCGACTAGCTCACCTTTTTGTCGAACTTTTTGTTATTAAATAAATAATAAATAAATAAATATCAGGGGACAATGTCACACCAATTAACCTAGTCCCAAACTAAGCTCTAGGCTTGTACTATGGGTACTAGACAACGATATAATTACTTACATAGAGAAATATATACTTAAATAAATACATAGAAAACATTCATGACTCAGGAACAGATATTCGTGCTTATCACACAAATATCTGCCCTTACCGGGATTTGAACCCAGGACCGCTAGCTTCGTAGGCAGGGTCACTACCAACTAGGCCAGCGCGTCGTTGTGTTTGCATATTTCTTTAAATAAAACGTAAGACAAGACAAGATTAACTAAGATAAATTTATTGCGTAATAAATAAAAAACAAGTTACAAATAAAAGCATTGCTACTTCCTATCTTGTGGCTGGGTAAGCTCCACCATATAGAAATATGTAGTAAAATAAGAAATTTTAATTGTATATATTTTTTATAAGCAAGAATGATTATAATTATGTATGTATGTGTAAGTATGTTATGTTCATTTATTCGTAATTTATGTAGGTAAATATATATAATTTATTGTTTTTATGTATTATTTGATCGTGAAATTTGAAAACAAGTCAAGGCTCTTGCTGAAATGCTCGCACCCACCTCAACTATTCTGTTTGGTCTAGTGGTTGACTGGTAGAGAAAGCCTTAAGGCATTAATTCCGCCATTTGTACTTACTTTTTGTAATGTCCAATAAACCATCGATATAAAGTAATTCATGTAGGAACAAAGTAACCAAGGTAAACACACCTAGTCTACAACATGAGGAAATCTGCTTATCACTTATTACATCGTGGACGTCCTATTTATAGAACACTCTTAGTCAGAATTCAGATATCCTGTGTATATAGGGTATAGGGTGTATATTTATGGAATTCATATATATTGATCAATTGGTTCTTAAAGACTTCATATTCCACCTCTCCTACTTAAAGCCCGCAAAGAACCAATCAATATATCTTCAATAGACAACAATGAAGCTGCCTCTCTGTGGTCAAATAAATCCTCTAGGGGTAGAGATAGAGGCCCCGTTTTGATCCTTTTTAAAATTAAATTTTATTTATACGTTTAATTACTGACAAAAGCTATGTCTTGCGGTAGACTTGTGGTAAACATCTCGAATAATCGTAAATTGCTAACGCTTTTATGATACTCAGCGGTTACGGTCTTTTTATAACGCCAATAAAAGCCCTAAACACCACTTTAATTGGATAACCACCATCAATCAAGCCGCTGCTATATTTTTAATAATTCATGAAGACTATCAGACGTCTTACGATACATGACGCAAACCAAATAAAAGGAAATAGGCAATCAAATTTGATCTTGTGTCCTCAACGGCCTTGAATTCAGAGAATGCACATAACCAATTCATTGTTACACTTGGCGCACTCAGTGGCGAATCTGCCGCAAGGTCGCAGCCGATATGTGCACATATAGTTTGCCTACTAAAACTATTCGAGTTTCCGCGTGTACGCAATTGCTTTCAAATTGCTGAATAGTGCAATTAGTGATAACAATCTCGTATGTAGTAGGCTTATGTTTTGACTGTGTTCGATCAACATTTATAATTAGATTCTTGGGTTAGTATTATGCGACGTTTATCATGCTATTTTGTAACCGATCAGTCTTTATGTAGCTATATCCTGCTTTAGCGTGGAACGGAGGGAAGTGACAAAATAGAGATGTCCGACTATTTAACCCTTGTATCCAATATTCATATTTCATTTACAGTGAATGCCCCTTTAATACATTTTATTTCTACAGCACAGTTAGAAATTTATTGCTTTTGTGTGGAAAATATTTGATAAAATATATTTCAGTTGTATTTAATGAATTTAAAGCGTATTAACAACATCTTGAATTAAATAGCAGACCACGCCTTCAATATTACTGAATTTTATCTCGAAGATAAATCTGACAGTTACTTGATTTATACAAAATATCACGCTATTATTGGTTCGTTGTTTAAGTTCTCGCCTCATTTTGATATCAAAGAACAAGTCTGAAGGGAGATTTTATTATTCTTCACTAAGTTAGAAAATCAGTAGCAATATAAGTGAACTTACAACATTTCAGGTTTAACGCCTGATAAATACTATTCGTTTAAAAGGAACTGGTTACACGAATCGCTTAGCCTCTTTGCAGTCGTCTACTTAAAAAGCAATTGCTTTATTCTACCACTTTTTTGCCCACAGTACCTGCTCACTTGTAGTGGGGCAATATTTCAATTTTTTACTACGCGAGCTACGCGTGGTATCAAGGCAATTTATCTAACTACTTTTAGTTTTTTCCACCTATTTGAATCAAAACGTGTCATCTATTCGATTGGGTTTCAACATGCGATGTTGGTTTCTTCATTACGTAATTGCTAAAGTTTTGTTTCGTTTTGTTTGATAGCTGGTCGCAAGGGTGAACCTTGCCTTAATAATAATTGGTCCTCTTTATTATGAGCTTTCAAGGATATTATAGTAAAGTACTGTTTCTGTTGTATTACACCATCAAGGTTTTATAAGTGTACGCAAATTTTATTCAATGACGGTTCATTTATTACTTTACTGGCTTTTGCCCACGACATCGTCTGCGTAGAATTAGGAATTCGTTACACCTTCCGCAGGAACAGTATTTTTTTTTGCATACATTCCATTTGTTTTTGCGGGGTAATAGCTAACTATATTCATTCCAATCTAAAGCCGCCCAGCCGTTTTATAACCAAGGAGTACGAGTAATAAACTTTTTATCTCATACTTTCGCATTTATAATAGTAGTAACGCATATTTTCTACTTTTTAGTCTTCTATATTTAAATTGACTTCAACTACATTACCTACATAACAAAAGTAATAAATAAAGTTTTCTTAAATTTCCGCGATGTCCACCAAGATCACCTGACAGCATCTCCGTATGCCTTAATTCCACTATTTAATGTACTTACACGGGTGATCATATCAGGTCTTGTCAGTGGATGTATCATTCACGTACTTTAGCAAAGGTAAAACTTTAGTTTCCCTTGCTACGACTCCCACAGCAACATTGTATCGGCTATCACCAACACTACAAAACCGGTTGTCTCAAGTTTCCCCGCATGATGGGCTTAGATCGGCCCGATACCATCCTTTAGCTTGTTAGAAACAAACAAGTACGTGTAATCTGATGGCATTTACTTAATATAAGGTTTTGTGCAGCGTGTGTCGCAAATTACAGAGTTCTATGCATCGGCATAACGGAGATTGTATGATACGGCTTCGAGAAAAGCTCTGGGTTCCTATTACAGTGTTTGTTAGTTGATTGGTGAGATTTAGAGACAAGAGTGTATATCTGAGCATGATTGGTAGGATACTGAAACTGTCAATTAACTACCCTTTCTTAGTAGGAGGAGTCTATCCGAGGAATCCGGCCGATATCAGATATAATATATACTTTGTTTTAATCCTGGACGAGACGCCACCTTACTTTGATTCAGAGCTAAAACTCTAGGTATAACTCTCGATTGATCTAATCGATAGATTTTTTAAAAACTTAGACAAAAACCTGCGCCACAATAAAACCTTAAAAATCCTATTAAAATCGGTTCACCGATACGTGTTCCAGGCAATGATCGTAGATAAAGACACAGACATGAACAAACAAAGGTTTAAAAACATAAAACTATTCTTTTTAGTGTCCTTGTTTAAAAAATGTAATAAGGTCTTTCTTTAGAAACTATAACTTTATGCGGTGGAGTCTTTCCATTGTACCCTATTCAGAGTTTTATTTTTAACATACTTATATGGTCCGACGCCCACTTTTTCTTCTAATTGGTTTAAATATGTTAGTTTCCCTCTATTCCTTTAGAGTAATATGAAGATGCTCAACAATGATAACTTTATTAAGCTTAGTGAAAATAGAAAACATATGCATCAAATCTACATACTGAGCCAGTTTCTCTATAATGGTATATCAGGTAGCCGTTAACGTCTATCAACATCGCATTTGTTCCACTTTCGGACGTAACGAATAACTGATGAAGATGGACGTGATATTCATTCGTCGGCAATTTGATTTCCATACTAATTTCCACACATGTCTGTTCCGTTTGCATTACTTGCAAACACCTATTATTATTCGATAACTTATATTTATAATTGGACTAGCGATACACTTCGGTTTTACTCAGGTATGGAAGGATATAGACAATGTAATAGTTTCTGAGGGATAGTTTCAATGGATAGTGAAACAAAAAAAATGTTTCACTATCAATCTACTTTTAAAATAACAATGACACTACCATTAAATTACTAAAACATCATTTTACTAGCCAATTTAATGCCATTTAACTAAGTAATATAATATCTTAAATCGCTAATTCAGAACGCTTAAGCTCCACAATTTATGCATCTCACTCAACGTATTCATTAAATTAAAACACAATTCCAATAGCATAACTATGACCTCGTCCATTCCGAAGTCTTCAAAAGGATTTCTAAAGTCAACAGGGGTTAAAGAAAGTTATAAATTACCAGTTAGCTAGTAAACAAGTCTGGAAATTGAGTGCGATCGCGCGGTAAATCTGACACACTTGGTGAAATTTTCTTTTGTGGTGTAACCACTTTGAATTTGATTACGGGTGCATGCTTTGTGGAATTTTTAATCGACAATTTTCTTTTTTTTTGTTTTCAACAAGCAGCACGGCAAGCTTCGTTTTGGGGGTTTCGTAGTCAACGAGGAACCCTTATAGTGTCGCCATGTCCGGCTGTCCGCCGTTTAACCCAGAGACGAGAGAGAGAGAGAGAGAGAGAGAGAGAGAGAGATAGATAGATAGAGAGATAGAGAGAGAGAGAGAGAGAGAGAGGATATATAGGTATGGTATAATTGTACCTACATTTAAATTACGCCGACAAAGTTGTAAAATAAAATCTTGTTTTTTTTTTCGGGTACCTCCCATACAAATTCAGCAAATGTATTTTTTCATTACATTATGACGTCGAGTGACGAATATGGATAGCTCTTAAAAAAAACATTATGTACATGTTATTATCAATATTGGGGGACCGTTTAGGAAATACTGCACTCGAAAAGTGTAATTTTTGCTAAGGCTACGTGTCCAATACAGCCAAAACTACAACTAATAAAAATCAGAAAAATAATTTAAATTAAAGCACATATAAAGAACTTAAAAGCAAAACTATCACGACTAAGTAGACTTCATTGGTTCCTGAGATGCAGGCGGCTGAAGTGTTTAACCCTACTAAAAATCATCTAAGAGACAGCACCAAATAACTTCAGATAGAAAATTCGTTCATACACACTCTTTTTTTGTTGCTACAAGTAACGGCCTCAAAACCCTACACTGAGCGTGGTCCTTCATGCTCTTGCCCGATTTTTACTTACTTAGGTACAAGCGATAAAAATGCATTTTAATGAAGATAATGTTATTGGACAGGAATAATAATACTGTAATAATAGTCTATATCATTCATTTTGTTTTAACTCTTTGCAAATAGATGCTTGATGAAGTTTTCGCTGGTATGCGGTAACATGACTCTGAGAATAAAAGTTATTTCTCAAATACACAATTTTGCAGAAAGTCAATTCCCGCTTCTCATTTGTCTTAAATTAAATTTACGAGACAATAATAGCTTAAGAAAAACCCTTGTTAAGATCTGTTATAAATATACAGGTACTAATAATGATACATGAATCACAATGCTCCATTTCTGCGCTTAATTGAATTGTAAGCATTATATCTTTATAACCCAACACGCAATGTTACTTTGTGTGATTCATTACCACGAAACCATATTACCAAAAATGGAAGTGCGTAACTCCGTTAGAGACATTACGCGTCCGTTTTAAACAAGATCGTATGATTACTTCGCTTAGATTCAGTGTTGACTGCCCGGAAGCGAATCGGCCGACTGGCACAGTTGCTTCCTTGCGAAACGGCTAGGAAGCCGAGATCCATGTATGGTGAAATAGACTCCAGGTCAAGTACACACTGCCAAGCTTTGTTTTCCTTTTCAGAACACAGAATAACATTCTAAACTGTGTTTACTATCCATTGCTTTAAGAGCTAGTTGATGAAAGTTGAACGGAAAATAAAGAGACACGCATCATTTCAAGTGCCGGATGACTTTACTTAACGAGATTTCCCTTAGAAGTAAAATTTTATTTGCCCTTTTCCATGTAAACGACTTCGATGTCATACTTTCTTCCACTTATTTACGGTTTCAATTGAACTAAACGAGTGTCAGTCTCGTAAAGTTATATTGAACGCTGTATCTATCAACAAGTCAGATTAAAATTATGGGACGTTGGCCAATTCCATTGTTACTTTTTGCTGTTTGCAAATAGAACCAATTGTATGCGGCCTTTGAATCAATAGTGTGACAGTATTTGTATCGAATGTTGAAATCGAAACTGTGCCAAACGCGCCAGGTTTCCTTTATTTTGGTTTTATCAAATACTGACGCCTGTGACACGTTCATTTCAAGGCTTGCAATTTGTATGAAATTAAGACCTAGACCTACATAATTCAAGGAACGTTTAAATGATTGATTCACTAACAAAATTACGAGTTCGTGCGTGTGAAGAATAAAACCATAAGACATTATCATTATAGCGTATAAACTTAAAGTTTAGAGCCCATGGCCAAATAAAGTCATTACCCATCAACATTATTACCCATGATGATCGCCAATTTTGGTACTACAACTTTAACAAAACTAAAACGTCAGTTTTTTTTATCTCCCGTACAAAATTTTGCTGTTGCTTTGCCTGCATGCTTATGTGAAGAAGCGATCCTGACCCAGTGTGAGTGCAGAATAAGACACTGACGGCTGTGTCATATAGTACTGTAATATATTTCTACTTGTCTCTGCTTTAGAGTTAATTCAGCTAAGTTTAAGGCATAGAAGTGGGTCAAGTACGTCTCCGTTCGATGCTCAGCGAACAATAGCTGCACAGTTGCATCACTTGCAACATTATAACCGATTTCATCTGCTCGAAGAATGACATCAGGCTGGCAAATTTATGCCTCCTGTAATGATGCATTAGGATACATACCTACTTGAAACATTTTAACACAATTTTGACTTGTTATGGTGCTTTGGTTTAGGATGTTGTGTTCTTCTTTGACAGTTTACTCAACACATTAGATTTGATTGTTTGTCAATATTAATTGATCGATTGATCAAGACAGGATGGACTTACCTAAGCAACATTAGACCATGTTTGTTGTTTAAGAAGTTATGTAGGCTGATTTGTTAGAATGTTGTTGATTTTTTCCTGTCTTAGCTCTAACATTGTTGTTTTGATTGTTTATCAACTAATCCAAATCATCGCTAATTCGGTTATCCGAAAGCATGTTATCACACCTAATAATTATAAATAATTATACGCATCATAAATTGACGTCAATCAAAACTGCCTCCATATGACGCACAGACTTTCTCTACACGTGGTCCGGCAACCCATGAGTCATCGTGTTTGGTCTTTCCTCTCGCTGATGCATGACGAAACAAATCATTGTATATTGATACAATGGAGAGTCAATAGAGATAGTTGTTGTTTGGAATGTGTTAATTATGATTGGGTTAATAGGGCATGGCTGGGATAGGATACTATAAGTACTTACAAATTAAATAAGGTTCATATATTTGAATTTTTGTTTCCTTGTGGAGTTATTATCAGTCATGTAATCTTGTTGTCTTTAATTACCTTACAAGTTGGTATACAAATCGGAACGTGAATTACAAGTACAGTCGAGTTCATAAATATGTGTACACTTTAGTACCTTGGCACTTTAATCGCGGTGATAATTCATATATGGCAGTTTAAACATGATTTATGAACTCGACTGTACATACCTTGTTTTCAATGGATACAGGATTAAATAAGTACTTAACACAATATGAAACAATACATATGTACTTACATATACATTATACACATACGCCTTCATTCCCAGAGTGGGGTAGGCAGAGCTACAGAATTACCAACGAGTCTAAAAATAAACAATAAGTAACCTTAAAGTTTCATTAAATAACAGCATTAAAATTACAGAAATAAAAGTTCAAAGGCGAACCCTCAAGTCTTAAAGTTTAAGGGATCTTGTTAAGTAAGTATTCGGGAAAACCACCCATATTGATCTTGTCTAGAATATATCGTTACATACAAAAGGATACTTAATTAACCTGAGTTAATATGTAAAGATTAAAATATTGCAAAAGTAAACTATGGTGATATTCATTATATCATAGTGAGCTTATTGATTAGGTAAGGTTTAATCTCAAATTTTCAATTTGGTAATTTAGATCAATATGTCAATGATGAATATAAATTAGAATCCTTTTATTAAATAAAAGCGTTTAGTAAGTTTAAATTGCTTTATCATTTTAAAATCTTTGGCATATTTCACATATTTGTCCGCTTCCAAAATATAATTCCCTGTAGGTAGGTAATAAATGCACTAGATAATACTACTGTTTCTCAATAACTATAACCAATCGCGGTCCTCTTCAATCAAAACGATTCGAACACAAAACCTCGGCACAGTGAGCAGGCTGGACGGCCACTGGACCATTGCCATTCATTAATAATCATTAATATTTGCATCACGCGTACAAATACGTTTAATTTCACCTCTTCCCGTGCCAAAGAGGCATAAACTTATCACAAAAAGACGCATTTATAATGAAAAATATTGTAAGTTCGCCTCTATTAACAACCTGAAGAGGTTCAATTCGCATAAGCAATCAAACTGCAGTTACAAGTTTTCTAAGGAGGGCACGATACCACTCACATACGCTATGCTATTCAGTGTAACGAGGTAATATGCAATTAAACATTACACAACCGACACAATAGTACATTATGCGCACGAGTGTCCCACAAACCCACCTTTTGTATCGATAGAACAATCTCACCGGTATTCATCTATTCCGATTATGCTAGACTGATTATGAATGCTACCAAGAAGCTCTCAAATCTTTCAAGAATTTGTAAAATATTTGTCCTTTACCTTGTTTCTGCTTACTTTATCCCGTCTACTAAACACTGTGGTTTTACCCACTAGTAGATTTATTAAGTAACGAGAATATAGGTACTAACAAATGCACACAATCAAATTAATAATTTAATAAATTAATATATAATTTAAATTTGAGTAATTTTCAGTCATAAGAGCTGTTTCCGAGATATGAGATCTGTTAGTTATTTGTACATATTTTTGTTTACACTTAAAGGTTATCTTCTCGTGGCAGGATTGTCTCGGAATTCGGTCCCACGTCTCGTTAAGGCTTATCTGTCCTCACTGACGTCAAAGACGGGTTCCTCATCTGGCTAGTATTTTTTTCTCCTAACTTGAATACATTCCATTGATAATGTATTCTATTCTGATTTAAATTTGTAACTTAGTTCAAATGGGTTCACGTGTCGATTGAATTTAATTAACTTGCAAGCTAAAATTTGCACTGGAGTCAATATTTGGAGTGAACATACGAAATTATATTATTCTTGAATTATCCCGTGTCCAAATTGATTAGCTGTGTTCTGTATACCATAAAATTACAAAAATATGACATATTATTATGATTAACGTGCATGGTTATGGTGCATCGATCACAAGAGTTTCATCTCGTACAAATATACAAGCTTCCATCCTCAAATTCTCATTGGGATATAAAATCTATTTCAATGTTTACAGCTGATACTAAATAATTATCAAATGTCTAAGTCGTAACTCATCCACTTAAAAAGCCAGTAGGTACTAACGATGTAATGAAACGGGCATTAAAGGTCACCAGCGGAAGCGCCAGTTAACAAGTAAAGGCGAGAGGTTATTACACTTGCCGCCGCCTGGCCTGTAACGGCAAAGAAATTATATCCATATGTATATAGCAAAACGGGACTTAATCGCGTGAAAATATGTCACATTTACCTCCACAGTGTGAAGCTCAGCTTATTAATAGGTACCTATAGATTACAAAAAAACATGCGTCTATAAAAAAAATGGCACTGGACTATCGTTAATTTCGTCTTGTAGACAGATTATTTCTTTTAGTTTAAAGATGATATAAGTTGTTTCTACTAAAATATTTTATAAATCTAAGTATAATTTATCTAAGTATTAATACTCGGCTTAAGAATTGGCACATTGTCAAAAAATATGGGTCAATTCAAATTATGCTGCTTGTTTTTGTATTGGTTATTTCACTTATTTCCTTAAAACTCCACATACTTCGTTAAATTACTAATGCAAACGGTCATGAACAAATCATTATCTTGTGACATGAAACAGACCTTTGTATGCTTCCGTTACTTCTATATTCAGTTATAGGAAGTACTAGTAGCACATAGACCGACATACTGCTTGTGATAATAATAGTGGTGTTATTGAAAATAATTCTTTGTTTACATATCGATTAGCGCCTTAGGATGCGTTAATGCACAATGGCATATTATGCTGCACCAGGAAATAACTATGCCGTACTAATTATTTACACCCAGTTCTGAATCCAGCACTTGCTAACATAACAAAGGATCCAATTATAACCAGTCTGGAGTTTATGTTTACATTTCCTGTTAAAGTAAAATCGATTTAGACACAGTCATAAACTTGTACACCCCAACCAGACGTTACCGGAGTCTAGACCAAGTCTAGACTTGCTTTATTGTGTCCACATCTTGCATCTCTTGGAATGAAACTGCTTTCCCCGAGGATTTTAAGGGCTACTTTTGAAAATATTTTAAAAGTCTAATCTTCTTTATGGATAATAAAAAAATAACGAGAGTTCTTTGTTGAGTTATTTCTCTGTTTAGTTAGTTGTTAGGACGGTTTTACACATGTAAATTATTACTGTCAGTTCTGAGACGCAACTATTGGTAAGAGTGAGTGGCAAATAGCTGCATGTCTGTCTTGCATATAACTTTGTTTCAAAACTTACAGTAATAACTTACAAGGTAAATCCGGCCTTATAAGATGAAATATTGCCAATGCCGTCTAGTATAATTAAAAATAGCATTCTGAAGATATTCTACGTCAGGTAAAGTTTAGCTAGGGACAGTAAATCAGAATTCTGAATGACATCACAATGTGCATCGAAACCATATGGTTTCTAACATAAGTGCTACCAAAATTGACGTTAGAATCTTTACGACTCTCGGTTTCAACAGAAATGTGTAAGCGCACGGTGCACTGGTTTCGTTTCGATTTCGTACGCAATACTTTATGAGTTACGTTTCCTATGTAGGTTAATGCTTTCTGAGATAACAGTTGTAACATTCGATGGACCAGCAATTGAAATGCGATTCATATTTTGAACTATTTCTGGTGTTTTATCGATAATTATTGTTGTATAATGTTTACCTACGGTTATTCAATACTAAACGAATAAAGGTTCCGAAAAGGCTCCAGACCGACACGTTTCGAGTGCTCTATCGGTACGAGGCGGTTTCTAAAAAAACGGGATTTCAATGGGTTCTGGTTTACCCGGGCGTCGATAAAAAATCAATCGTGACAGTCCCGGTCTCGTGCGCCGGTTTCACGCATTTTTCCCACGTTTCCAGTGGTCACGTTTTTAATTATTTCGACTCCCAACGGTTTTGAAGAAATCCCAAAAAGTGAAAAACGTAATGTTGATCTTACCATAAATCGAGCTGTCTGTCAATATTCTTCTCGTTACCGTGAAGTAAGCTGCAACCGGATTATCAAGTTTACCAATTTAATTACAGGTAATGCACGGGCGCGGCCCAAGTCATGTTTAAAATATATATGAATCTGACATTTCATCTCTATTGGCACAATTGTTGTAGGTCGGACGGTAATTCTTAGAGATTTTGCTTATGTACGCAATAGGGGTCGAGTATCGAGACTTATCCATTTCTATTAAATGCCAGTGAGTTGCCATTTATAAAGTCTTCCTCAGTCCTGCAATCGCTGCATATATTCAAGGCGGAACACTAAAGGTCAGTCGGTGAATAGAGATCGGCAGATGTGACGCAATGGGGTACAGTGCTAATAATACCAGGATGCTATTGATATGTTTTACTCAACTTTGGGATGGACTTTAAGATTTTTTGCTTACCTATTCTGCTTTCTTTGTATCATTCGTTCTATTGCTGTCAGTAATGTGCTCGCTGCCGTTAAAGTTTTTACAAACTTGCGTCACCGGATTTCATATTTAGCAAAGCCTCTCGTTAGTTACATGGTAGCATGACTTGATGACCAATATGACCATCTAACGCTTCACGGTGGAGCGCGAGTTTCAACAGTGACCCGATATGGCGACACCGCGAAATTGCCGTTTTGGCTTACGGAAACTCGTGGGATTTGTTCATTGTTTGTTCTCTTGCCTAAGTATACCATTACTTTCGTATTAACAGATAAAAGATAATTTACCCCCTGCTCGGCTACATGACATCATCGTTAGATGAACTCGATAGGCTAGATTTATCAACTTCTTTGCATATGGAAAATTCAAAATACAAGTATGTTTAAAAAAACACGTTATTTTGTAATAAGGTAGACAGGGAACGAAACTTTCAGCCAATAAATATTTGTACCTATGTGCCCCACAGTAGTGAGTACTAAGTTAAAACAAAAACTTGTAAAAATATACACCGTTTCTTTTATCGTTGTTGTCCTAAAAAATGCTGACGTTGATCCGGAGTTTGTTTGTTTACATGTGGACGTAGTACGATCGCATGTAGGTAGTGATCCGTTAAGTTGCCGCGGGGCGCTTCCACGGCACCGGCGGCGGCCGATCGGCTTGCCGGTGAGCCCGAGTCAGTCGCGCGCGGCACGCTCGCCCGCTCGCACTCCGTGCGCTCCTCCCACAGCCAACAGCTGATCGCGACCTTTCGTACCACATAAACAAACACTATCAAACAAAAATTATCAATGTACAACTTTTAACAATTATCAAATAATCCTTAGTGGTAATCGAAGAGGTACGAGCCGTAACGGGAACTGCATCCCACCGGGACCCAGATCGATATCCCGAAAACGGTGCTGCCCGCGATAGAGCTCAGCAATATTTTGGTGCAATACATTTACATTAATTACAAATTAGAAAATTTTAAAGACTGAATTTAACTAGTTTATCTGTTAATAAAAGGGTCGTTTTACAAGTGCTGTGTTCGTGAGAATGGATTTCCTTGATTGACTGTCGTGTCGGGTGGTTTGCTGCGTCTTCGATAGCATTGTTTTGATCAGCGTAAGTACTCATAATATTTATGCTACAACCTCCGGATCCTGTTTACTGTGTAATCAGTACATTCTATTCTGAGTGTTACTAAATTCATTATCGTTTTCCTAGTAATTACAATCGCCTAGTCATTTGAGATTATTAAAAATCGGTGATAACAGTTTTGCGCAAATCAATTCGTCTTATCTGTATTTGTGCGCCCCTGTGTTGCGCCAACCCCGGGGTTGACTGTGAACTTGAGGGGTGCGTTACCCTCTGTCTGAATGGAGACGGCGCGCAGACGACCCGCCCAACCTCTGTACCATTGAAAATATTCTCTCAGTTCTTTTGTGGGCTTAGATACCAGATTTAATTATCTCGTTTGATGTCCGACGAAGCGGTCATGTGTAATCCTTATCGATACGATCGGCCGCTATTGCTAGTTTAATTACAAATGCAATCGAGACACTGCCTTTTGTAACTAGCGATATCAATAGTTCGTCCGATCAATTTGTGTTCATTAGCTTGTTCTTTTTCTACTCTTAAGTATATTTAGTAATAGACACTAGTCAAGAAAGCTTGGCTTTTGTTATTTAATTTAGTATGCAAAGATTGCAACTGCATGGTTTGTCTTTTATGTATTGTATTCAGAGAAAGAGCAAGGACTTTCACTATCGACGCATTATGCAGTAGTCAGTTTAATCAATACCTTCATTTTACACTTCATCTCTCACTCGTATTGTTCTCGTGATTTCGAGCGATTATTGAAAATTTTAAATTTATGCTTGTATGAATTTTTAAAATTGATTTAAAGGTGATTGGCGAATGAATAAAAAAGTAGCTATGAATTTATTCTTCAAAAGGTAAAGCCGAGACAAATACAGAAAATTAAATGTCAGCTGGGTATCGCGTCTCGAATATAAATTGATTATCATTCAACTCGCGCGCCAAGTAACTTTTATTTTCTCTCGTTTCAATCAGAAAGCGAACAGTTCTATCCAATTTATGTACGTGTAGAGTTTCACCATCTTTTGTATTCCGGGAAGCATTGTAAGGTGTCCAAGAAAGTGCATTTCCCGTAGATAAGATGTAAGAGCATACGTAATGCACTTAGCGAGACTTTTTCTTCATCCCACTTCGTGACCATTAGTGTGTCTTAATTGGAACCGCCTACCGGAGAAACCTTATGGTATGTTATGTCACTGAATTATGTCTTAACCGTTTTATAGCTCTAGCCAACTACAATCACGGTTCCTTCCTTATAGTTAACGTTGTTCTGGATAGCAGTTGCATTTCTAGCCATTTCCTCGTTATCTATATTGCGATCGTCGGTGGCGTTCGGTTTGTGTTCCTATCGTTCTCCATGGTCGTGTGCTCTTGAGCGTGACTTCACGTTTTTTATTCAGATACGACATGACAGCCGCATGTCAATCGAATAAGCGTTTTAAGTAACACGACGTTGCAGTTATATTTCCTTGTTGCGTTTGTTTGTTTACAATCATCATGGGTTGGTGGAATATGCGCTGGTAGTTTTTCTATTGGTTTAGGCCCTATAAGGTTAAGTGTTCTTATTTGTTCATCAGCGAAGTAACTACCAACTGGGACCGTAAAGCTTTAATCTTATCTATTCATCGCGTCTCACTTGTTTTACACATGTTGACCTCCAATATTTTTTGCCTATAGATCGCGCTGCAGTGTTGTGGTTAGTCATGAAGCGGTAATAAGCCACGTAGCAAGGTTGGACTGTCACGTCTCAGCCAGCTTATTATGTTTCCAAGCAATTCCATACCTGCCATTAACTATAATATTTCAAATTGTTTATTATTTGCTTTTTAATAAAAACTTACTATGTTGATTTATAATGAAGCCGAGTCAGTTCCAATTATCAGAAGGAATGTATATTATATTAAATATTTTATTATGATGAGCAAGTACAGGTTTAGTAGTTACCCTTTAAGTTCAATTAAGGATTCTGCGTCTATTTTAAGCAACTTCAAGAGGAACATCTCGAACTTAATATAGCCCGAGTGCCTGTCCATTAGTTGGTAGTCAGGAAGGTGTGGTCCAAATTTAGGATAATGAGCGCCGGCGTTGTTGTCACGGCAATTAGCCGGCGGGCTAGGGTGGGCTTCCGCGACTATTTCGGACCGTTGTTGATCGATATGTTTGGTAAACTATTTCGTTACTAAATTGGTATGGCCAAATTAAGGAAAATACATTGTAGCATCCTCGTGGGTTTAGGGAAGTAGTTTTTTTCATTTCATTATTTATTATTATTTCATTTCGTTTGAGAAGTTGTTCTGGTCTTTTGGGTGTGAAATAGTTTTTTTTTTGTGTTTTTAAATTCTTTATCTGTTTGTTTCTGTTGTCGGTCATTGCCTAGGACTATGACAGGTAAAAAGATTTCAATGCAGCTTTATTCCTTGATATCTTTTATTAAGTAGTGATTTAAACCTTAGCTTTATATTTCAATCGGTTTAGCAAATCAAGGGGTGACTTTGTGAAATCTGAAATGGGTTTGTGTGAGTATTTCTTTAATCACATGTTGTTATTTATAATGATTAAAAAGCAAAAGCTTCCTCGTCTCCGATTCAAGCCATCAACTTAGTTAATTTACACCATATCCTGCGAGTAACGTAAACACTTTATCTGTAATGTTCCTTTTAATCTCGCTTTCAGTAATAACGCTAATTACTCTTGCGCAATCAAACTGACAGTGGCAATGAAGTATTTGTAATAGTGAAAGTGAGTTCAAGAATGTTTGTACTTTTATCTTATCACTTTGATAATAATTAGGCAAGCCATTATCATGTTTATCATGAATACATAATGATTCACAGATGCGCTTTCATTCTAAGGTCAAAGTAATTAAAATACATATCCTGTTAGGTTTTATTTAAAAAAAATCGGGTTGGAACATGTCGAGAGCATGCTCAGTGTAGGGTTCCGACGACGTTTTACCCTTACTGAACAAGTACAGGAGGTACAATCAGGAGTTAAATTGTTATGCAACTATGGAACCCTGTCGCATAGCGATAATCATTAATTCTGGCGTAATTTCTTTCATGTGGTTTGACGCTGTCATTATGCCAGGGTTCCATAGTGGCTTTTACTTACTTCTCCATTGATCTTAGTACGCGTTATGTAAATATCTAAATTGTGCTAAATTTCAGTTTTGTAACTGGTATAGTTTCTGAGAAAAAGTGAGTGTAACATACAGACAGACAGACGGACACGGCGAAACTCCAAGGGTTCCTAGTTTGACCTCAGAACCCAAAAACCCAATTTAAACGTTAACTGTTGTTTTCCTTTTATTATTTTAAACCAGTTCTACCTTTTTGGTAATGAAAGTTGGCAATGATAACCCTACGGTCCGTTAGTGACCGGCGTAATTGGTACTTGTCATTATTGAATCATTAATGAGGAAAAAGAAATGGTTTATTTGAATAAAGACCACGCCCACATGCGCGCGCATCTCATTAGCCGACATCTCGGTAGGGTTGTCGAATATATTAATTGCATGAGACACTTTTGAAACATTTATTACCATGTTGTAGGAATTCTATGTTATTTGAGCAAGACAGACGTGGCGCTGGGACTGAGTTAGTTGAAATATTGTTTAGGTACCTTCTACTTTATCGATTGAACTAGTGTTTCTTGAGCTGCCAGCAATATCTTGACGGATACCTACACAATTTCAAAGGGATCAAAATCCCTAATATTTCCTCGTTAGTTTTCGATCAAAGACTGCTTTTTTAATTACGTACGTATATTTTTTTAAATAATGCATTCAAAATGAAACATTCCTATAATACAATAACTCAGTATGATCATACAATAATGATGGTTTACATTAGAAGAAGTCTCTTTAAGTAGGCACATTTCTTATTGCACCGTTTTTGAAATGCTCTGTTGATTCAGTTCAGTATCTAGTTATTTGTTCAATTGACCACAAGATTAAGCGCTACACCACAATTGTAGTTCCGTTACAATTCCATCCTGCGGCTTCCCACACACTATGCAGTTCTCATTCAAAACATTAACCAACGCGCTTTGACTACCACAACGCACCTACAAATCTCAACCGTGTTAAGCCGTTACTAAGAGTATAAGTTTTATGCAACTGTGACCCAACGCACTCTATAATAAATGGTACGCAAAACTGTACCAATATTGACGCTCCGTTGCGCGGTATGTTCTTAACTCGTAATTCACCTGTGCACATTCATTACGTCACAAATCAAACATGAATTAACGTTTGGTAAAACGTCTTTCCAAACCTTGATTCATTCAATTTTATGATATACTCGTTTTCAATCCTTGTTTCTAGAAGTATCTATCTACATGGTCAAGGATGTTTATGGGTCCATCTTGAAAATATAAAAGAACTGAATGATTAATAGACGGTTCGTTAGGCAGAGGAAACCATTTGTTTAAATAACCACCACTCATATAAAATCTTACTCGTGCCTTATTTGTTCGTGGTTTAAGTGCTGTATTATGTAAGACGTGTTTAAATTATATTTTTTCTATTTTCGTCTGCGCCGCTAAGCATATAAAATGCCCCTTTTACAGAAATAGTTCCAAAATACCGCGAGTAACGACTAACGTAAAAGCAAGGAGTTCTATTAGGGCGTTCTAATTTTAAGTTGTTATTCTTTAAAAACGTTTCATTATTTTCGGCCATGAGCGTTGAACTTTACGCATGTGTATTTTTTTTTGCTAATCGTTTTTCACCATGTTAGAAATGATCTCATGTCTAAAGTTATATGACTTACTAGAGGACGCCCGCGACTTCGTATGCGTAGAATTAGTTTCCCGCTACTCCCCCCATTTCTTCCCGTTGGGGGTCGGTTTTTGGAAAATCCTTTCTTAGTGCTCACTTACATCATGATTATCATGAAAGGAACCCCTGTACCAAATTTCAAGTTTCTAGGTACAGTAGTTTCGGCTGTGCGTTGGTATATAAGTCAGTCAGGTTTGCCTTTTATATATATATAGATTAGGAAGGATATCAAATACAATTACGATCATGTACCGTGCGTTTATTAACGGTCATTTGCTTCATTCTTGTTTAAAAAACACAAATTAAAAACACTACTATACTTATTGTTAGATGCGAGAGCCGGCTTTTAATAAAATAAACATACTATTTCTTTATCATCATTTCATTCCACCTTCTGCAGAGTAATGCATCTTCAGTATTACGCCACTCTGCTCTGTTCGATACTAAAGATATCCATCGTTTTCTGAAGTACTGCCAAATGTCATCAGACCAACGGCCACTGATCTATGACCTGATTTTAGCACCGCTCTGTAACCAACTACAGACATACATAATATTTTTCGAGTAAGATAGTACTCGATCCAATTGCAATTGTTTTATGTCGTACCAAAATAGTACTGTAGCAACTCGAGCGAGACGTAACGGTTTAACACGTGAAACGTGAGAACAGGGTCGTGGAGTATTGTGGAGCCAGGGGACAAGAGGGTCAGGAGTCAGACTTTATGGTTGTGACGATGTGTCAGATAGTTGACGACTGCGGGCGTCGTAAAAGACAGATAGGGATTTCATGACAGAGTTACGATGGAAGAGTGGTTATCCTGGCTGAAATCTGTGTCTCAAAATTGTATTAAACCAACTCAGTTTAATGTGAAACTACAACCATACTTACGCAAAAAATTGCCGGCCATAATCTAACAACAACTCGTTGATGGATTATGCCCCGGAATTTCCAGTGAATTGATCGTATCAGACGTCATAAACTCGTTATGTTATGATAATAATATTAATTTGGCACAAAAACACAATTTTATACCTACTGTATAAAAAAACACGTCGTAAATCCCGCGATATTGGTTACGAATGTGATGCTTTAAAGTTCTTGTAAAAACACAATAGAGCGCCATGAATATCTTGGCGAACAAAACGGCCACAAAATAATTAATATAATGATTTCATTATGGCCTAAGGGATTTCCGATGGTGCCGACCACCCATCGTCTCATAATGAAGAAAGCTTATCATGGAGTACGTGCAGAATTTATAATATGTCATACCTAACGTGCCAAGGTTGATGACTTTCCTCATTTAAAAGGGCAAGGAATCAAGGACATTTAAGTGTAAAAATTAACAAACAATTTTTAAAGTGGGATTGATAGAAAGCATTTGAATGTGCTTCTATCATCAAACACAAACTTATTCTTCGATCAAAGGGCAAAGAGTTTCAAAAAGGGTAGTAATTGAAAGAAAATCCTTTCGGTTTCGTGGACAAAGAGAGCGTAGAGCAAGATGAAAAGGTGATGATACGGTGATGGAAATCATTAGAATATCTTGTCTTAAACCTCAAGTGTGCGATACCATTCCGTTATAAATGTTTGTTACATTTCTACCAGTTCTTGTTTGCGCTTGTTTTATTTCATTGTGCTTAGACAGTACGGTCAGTGCCTTCATAAAAAGAGTTGATGCCTTTGTTCGTTCCTTGAGTACTTCCTACGTGTGAAAGCGGCTTTCTCTCAATAATATAGTGCAATTTTATGTTTAAAGGTCAAAGGGATCATTATTCACTATCAACACCACTCCTCTTTTATTATTTTGTTTAAAGATAACTGATGCGGTGTTAATTGACGTTTCATTTGTAATTATTGAACTGTTTTATTAAATGTGTTCCAGTTACGCAAACGGATATGTTACTATACGATTTTCCTCTGTAGATAATGTTTGAATTAAGTTGTGTGGATTTATGAGCACTTACGGTTAACGCATGCTTTGATTTCCTAACAGTCACGCTGTTCCACATATAGCCTTTTAAAATTATTATATGAATTAATAGCCCTAAGTATTTTCGAGTTGCTCAACGTCCGTACAAACGGTAATAATCATTGCGTAAAAGCATGAATTTCTTCGGCAATAAATCTCCAAGGTACACTCTTGTAACGTCTTCGAAATTTATACCGGCTCGTTAAGGGAATGGCCGAGTCATTTTCCCGGTCTTAATGCATGACCACGGCCTAATGATGCCTACGGACAGATACAGAAATTATACGGAGCAATACCTTTCAATTCGATCCATTAGGATAAACTGCAATTAATCAGCGAGTTCAAAGAGTATTACATTCATTTGGAAATAAAGATTCTTAGTCACACTAATGTAGTTATTAAATTTATCTTTGGGTGTATTGGTATGAACTG
Organism: Acleris cristana; assembly: GCA_948252455.1. Taxonomy (NCBI): domain Eukaryota; kingdom Metazoa; phylum Arthropoda; class Insecta; order Lepidoptera; family Tortricidae; genus Acleris; species Acleris cristana. Next base: position 11,545,733 of record OX411784.1, on the reverse strand, counting down.
GTGTGTAGAAAAAAAATGACGCACGTCTCGAAACTTACTTGTACAAGATAAAATCTCATTTACGATTGTCATCTATTCGTAAATATGCATACAAACACGTACCTAGGTAAACAAATTCACTTCCAAAGTGATTCTGCTACAGTCATTTTTGTATAAGTAAGTAAAGGTTTTACTTATGTTGCAGTAACTTATATTCTATGGTTTTGCACAATATTACGAGTACCTACTTTTCAAGGTGAATTACTATTGGTTTATGCCGTTGTATATTCTTTAGATTTCCATTCAAAACGAAACAATTGCGTATGTAATTTACCCTAATCAGATTATGTTAGCCTTTTGTTTTGTGTCTGAATGGTTTGAATCAACACGTGATTGTTTACGGTGTCATTTATCTTTTAAAGACCAATAGCTATTGTTGAAATAATTCGAGAAAACTTTTCGTTATTTCGTTATCTTAACGTGATTGGTAATCTGGTGACGACATTAACGATTCCTTAACTTACCTTTTTGTCTATTAAGACGCACAATGAAGCTCTTGGAAATTTTACTATTTGTAAGCATTTTTTCAAGTAGCAGCAGTTATCTCAAGTTCTTAATGTCTAGACAGGATACTTAATTATTTTAGAGCAAGGTTGTTGTATACGAATGAAGTAAAAGGGTTTGAGTGTGGGAGGTGGGCGTCCTCAACGCACCAACGGTAAAGGGAATGCTTAATACGCACTCATTACTCAAGGGTGCTAGAATAGACACTAGAGACTTCGTAACTACTTTGAATAAAGATATGACCGAGCTTAGTTGAGGTATTTGATTCACAATTCACTGACCAACAGACGTGTAAGAGTCTTATTACAATGGTAACTCAATTGCGGTATATTAGTATCAATTGTTATCAACTGTCAAATTGAGTAAAGACGAGGGATAAAATATGGCGTTAACAGTTAAAACTCAACCATCATAAAAATGTAATAAATAAAGATACCTCATTATAAATAGAGCGAGTATTTTAACATTAGTCTTATAAACAAGTGTCCCAAGCGTTACAAAGTTTACATAACAATAATATATAGGTATTTCGTTATTTATCGAAGTACCTACATTTGTAATTAACAGCTAAATGCCAAAACATTACAAACTTAATTCTTAATTATTATTACTAATCCAGTCGTCCAATATAAACATTATAAACGCTTTCCCTTTTATCCAAGAAAGGATAGCTTAGAAATCATCGGTAATAAAGCAACGAAAGCATAACGATGGCCAGTTAATGTATGCCGTTAACAATGTTGGTAACTGATCATTACGACGGTATCTCGATGCGTCGCAGCCAGCCCACCTGCGGTGAGGTGTGAAGTGAACCCTGGCTGGAGTGTTATTCTCATTAGGAACACGTCGTCAGCATGTACTCAGTTAGTACTATAAACTTTTATTTAAATTGTTTTTTTGACGTGGGTAGCCCCGCTGCGGGGCACCGATTTGACTGTGGTGTCTCCAAATGGTTCAGTGCAGAAGACCAGTACTGGCCTAAAAACCAGTGACATGCTGAGCAGGAACCATTTTGCTCCGTCTGGCACTAGTTCCGTGATTTTTGTTTGTTTTTGTTTGATAATCTGTTCATCTGTATTTGTGTTAGACGTAAGCAAATAAACTTTTTTTCTCTTTCTTTTTTGATTATTTCTAGGCGGTTTGCTCCCTACGCTATACTTACGGTGTAATTTAAATGAATTCGTAAGGTTTTAGTCGTGTCATTGAGTTAAGGCCCGTCATTCCTTCGACGAGCTCACCCACTAGCCTAACTTGACCCTTAAGCGCTTTAAGGATACTGGTTCATGCGTGAGTTAGACTTATTTTATCGCATGTGCCAAGGTCATAGATACGTGCAGACACATAACTCTCACGCGCTCGCGGGTCACGTTAGATTTGTCTCGACCGAGCGCGCATAAAGAATAACACCCCTGGTTCCAATATGATAAACGAGTGAAGAAGTCATGCTTTATGTATGAAAGTAATGCTTGGTGTTACTCATGGTTGCCATTTAATGGTTTATAACTTATAACATGTTAGTGCCCACGCAAGGCTTGAGGTTTGTAACACGTTTAGTTTTCGCAGGCGTTCTTCAAAACAGTTTTTCATTGAATTGGAACCTTCTAAATTAATTATTAGTATGATCTAATGACTTGATTCCTAAGTTCCGCTTAGTACCTTCTAGTGGAACTAAAATAGTTACGTCTGCAAATCCCTTTCACCGCCATAACCAGTCCTTAGAGTTTAGCTTTCTCCTTTCCCTGACCCTTCATAATCGATAACGTCAATTACAATTACACAAAGACATCCCATAATTACAAATTGACGTACATAAGGACACCTACTGTGTCCTTACGACATTTACTTTATATTAGGGACGAGGTCAAACGCCTTAAGATCTTAGGTTCTGTAGGTGTTAATGGAATTGTTAATAGTCGTAAGGTGTTAATAGAAACACCTGTAGATGCAAGTTGCAACATAAGCGGTTAAGCGACAAATTAAAAAGCCTACTTTGGGTCCAGTCCGTTCTATTTCTCATGTGTATACTCCTTATATGCTGTATCACTTTCTAATTGCTCAATGCTTGATCTAAAAGGTAAGACTAGACGTTTTTCAAGTCATTGGGAAAACTTATCCGTTCCACTTTTAGGAATGTTACTAAGTGAAGTTTCAACAGTGTTTATTTTGATCTCAAACCAAAAATCACTCAGTCCATATTGGAGAGAAACCCGTGTGCTCGTGCCAAGGAAATATACTTGTCTTTGTTGATCAAATATTGGTCTTCCTACAACTTGGTATACCAAAACAAACTGTTACTTCAGAGTTATTTGATACTTGGTAATTTCTTCATTTCGTAGTAAGAGATACAAAAAAAAATATGTCAGGACGGAAAGCCTCTTACTCAGAAAATATCCGAACACACAATGGGGAAGCCCACATTGTAGGTACCTGGCGTTCGTATTCGTAAGGTTACTCATTCGAGATAATGACTCAGGTCTGAAATTAACCAGGTACAAATCTCCTGCCTTATCTGCAACCTGTTAAATACCTGATCTTATCACTGTAGGTACGGGCGGACTCCGCTAAGCGACCATTAACGCAATCTATGACTCAAGTCTGTAGTTATCTCCCGCCGACCGATTCAAATATCCCCTGAAACCTTCCAGAAATCATTCTCAAGAACTACATTTTAACTCAGCCGCATTGCGTCATAATTTTCCTCCCAGATGCAAGCAGGATGCAGAATTGTGGCCCTTTAGGCATGGTTATAAAGTTTCTAATAGTAGTTTGCGTGTTTTATGGTAGCTTTTAACTACATTGGAACCAAGGCCGCATGCGCAATACTTATCTGTCGATTATTAATGCCCGTTGCGTTTGTAGCGCGATGTTGAGCAGGCTTGGTGCTTTCGGATGTTAATAGATTCCCTGTGATGTAATTTATGTTGGTTATGACCGGGAATATTGCCGCGGCGAGGCACCTGCGGCGCTTTGCGGGGCTACAATGTTGCTTTAATCCGATAAGACGCAGCAAATTGGTCTTTAACTTTGTATGTTTCGACATAAACTTGAACTCGTCTTTTGTGCGTTGGCATTGGCTCGCGGCAGCTTTCATTTGTAAAATCGTTTTTGTTACAGGTAGGTATTAATTATGTGCTCGGTTTCTCATTGTAAGGCAAAATTGAAATGAGGTTTTATATAAAAATTTTGTTTTGACTCAATAGTGAAGATCTTTGTGAAACAGTAGCTTCTGCTAAATATTATTGTAACGGTACACTTACACGGGAAGTAATTGAGCATAAATTGCCTGTCAACAGTAAGGACGTCTCATTCTTTAGAGACTAAGTTAGAGTAAGACAGCTAATAATGGCGGGCAATCATTGCTCAAAAAAAATCATTTGTACATAGGTAAGTGCACCTTAATACAATCAATATCATTTGTAATAGGTATTACTAGTTACATAAACTGAAACAGCTTTGAATTCCGAATAGGCTTTGCACTAATGGCCAATCGGAACACGACTAATCTGTTTTGTGGTATTGCAACGGAATACGGTTTGGAACGGTTGGATAACGGCGGAGAGAAAATGGCGGGAAATTTTCGAATTGCGCGGTTGACCGATTCGTAATGTCATCGGTGTAGAATTTTGAAAATGGAATTCGAAGTTTGCGTGCGAGAGGATGCTTCTTTATTTTGATAGCTGAATTTAGTTAGTCTACCTACTGTGAAATAAGTCTTCATTTCAGTACCTGAAATGCGAATTTTGCTTTGTTGAGTAAAATTACCGGTTCCTTGAAAATTAATGTGCGCTCTGGCAAGCAACTGTAAAAGAAGTTAGTAAAAACAATTAGTACTACTTTAAAACTGGACAATATTGACTGTTTTGCATATGTTAACACGTTTATCAACACGTTAATAGTTTAGAATAGAAAGTATTAACTTGTCTTAAAGTTAAAACAACGTCTGCGTTGCCTACACTTAAGGTCATACTATATCGCCACATCTACTTAAGTATCATTAAGCCTATAAAGCTTATCTAAGACCATGACTTTGTCAAACTAATTCCTTTGATCGATAGCGTTTGTACCTACGATCCATTTGTCTTTGAAACTATATTCAAGATTTTATCTAACTTGGTCTCTGGTGGATTAGTATCGTTTAAAATTTGCATTAGTAGCTTTTCGTTATTAATTTAAGTTATGATATGATTCTATAAACCTTGAATTCCAATCCATTTCAAAATTATAATTTGTGGGTAGTGTTCCGAGATCTGGATCTCAATAACCGTAATGCCTATGTATCTTTTCTTTGAATATATGTATTAAACTTGGTCATGTTTCCTTGAGACTTTTAAACGTGAAAACACGCTCAGAAACAAAATCCTCGATAGTTTAATAGTTGTGTATTTATAACTTTTTAATCCTGGTAAACCATTTTTTTAATTAATGTTGTGGTTTAAAAGTAAATAGCAATTATTGGAATTTGACGCTGCGATCAAGGCGCGCGCAAACTATCTCCATCTCACGTTCTTCACTCGGAAGCATATGAAACCATCCCTTTTTATTCTTGTGAGGTCGTGGCATCAAATGTGGCCGCTTAACGTAGCGATATTACTTGAATTTGACCGTACCTATAGCTTTGTTATATCTAACTTGTCGGCATTAAGTTGTTATACCTATGCATAAAGACGCCGATGCCTTGTCAGCCCAGGTGCATTCGAGTGCATGCTGCAACCGATCGCACCGACGAAGGAAGCCTGCGGCGTGCAGTTGCCATGCACTCTGCACAAAGTGTGAACTGCAGTGAGGTTACCTCCGCTAGGCGCATAGGGCTTCTTTATAAATCGCGAACATTATGACACGGATTTTTATGTTGTGAAATGCTTACCCAATGACACTCTTTTTCATAAACATCTGTATGGTCTTATAGGGAATGCCTTTAGGCATTAAGTTAGCTATTTGTACTTGTTTTTGTGCATAAAAGATTAAATAAATAACGTACGCGAATGCCTGATCTGCACTTCTGCAGAAATTATTCTTGTCGTATTTTATCTTGATGTACCCTCTCGAGTTTCCCTCACTATACCTCTTACTTTGACCCTGTAGACCATTTTGTACCGTTACACTTCTTACATATACATATATTAAACAGAATGTGCAGGTTTCCAAACAAGGGTTTTTCCTGTAACCTAAGAGCATTAGTTACCGCAGGAATCTGCTTTAGTGTAGGTACCTACTTAACTTAGTGAACTCGGTACCCTGTGATTAAGAATTGACACCTAAACGAGTATGTTGCGCTGTACAATATGTACATAAGTAATAACTTTATATTTATAATTGTAACATAACTAATAATATGTATTTTTTGTTACAGGTACGTATTGATAATATGATTAGCGGTTTGGTAAGATTCAACGACATGCAGGGGTGTGATTCTCTCAAGAAGCAAAGGTGAGCGAATGAACGAGTGAAGTCCAAGCGGCGAGATTAAGTAGTCCCGTCAAAGTGAACAAAACACATTTTAGGGCGTGCATTTTCAATTTGGCAGCATGTTGTCTCGAACGTATAAGGCTGCCTAATTGAGAATGCACTCGCTAATATGTGTTTTGTTCGCTCGGACGGGCCTTCTTAAACTCGCCGCTTGGAATTCACTCCTGCGTTCGCTCACCTTTGCTTTTCAGAGAATAACACCCCAGGAGAGTCAAGAGTATTCCTTCATTTTGCCTATGATCTCGGGGGTCTCAAGAGAACAGCTCTCCAATTTCCTTACCACTCGACATGCAATGCCAACGGCATACCTACATTTTTATGACATACCTGTCAACATGTCACTTCGTGTTGGTTAGCACTAGAGGAGGTAAGTCATGCCAAAATGGCATTACATCGTTAAATTAAATCTACAGTTTGAAAATTATCCTTTTTTACGTAGTGTAAATTATGTGAGATTAATTATTTGTATTTGTTAGTTGGGAGGAGGACTAGATTAATACTGCAAGGCAAAATGACCTCCCCTCTTTTTTACCATTCGTCCTTACTGATTGCTCAAAAAAACCTATAATATACATGATTTATAAAATTATGAACATCTTGTTCAAGACTTGGACTGAGTTGAATTATCAATAGTACTTATAGATCAACCTCCATTACGTAACAATAACCAATTAATTGTATATCAAATTATCATTCAAACGTACACTCATACAAATTAATTCCCAAACGGGTCGGTGCAGTATACACGCGGTTCGTAGACCCTACGTCAGTTGCGTCACACTGATTTACATACATACTTATGTAAATCCAGTCCCATACCAACATGACACGCATTGTCAGCCGCATGAACATTTATTTTAATTACTGATATAAATAGTCAAAGTTAAACTAGACACGAGGACTTTAAAATATTAATAAATTACTTCACTCAACGCAAATTACAAGTATGTAAAGTTAGGTCAAGGAAACGAGATACATTATGCTTGAATTTGTATTCTCTGACTTGTATTTGATGCATTCCCGCTTATATATTTGTCGGAGAGGCCTATGTCAGGCAGGACTGACTAGATTAGATTTAAGTCTTATGCTTAGTTATTAGAAACATACCTAGCCTTAATTATCACTAACCTATTTATCAACAGTGTGATGATAAAATTCATTATTTACGATTTGTTTAGGTTGTTCTTAAAATAATGTAATCAGTCCATAACTTAGCATTTTTATGACTTTGTGTTTGTATTGTTCAAGTGCCTGCGTTTTTCGAAGCATTCTTAGAATTGTGACGAGGTATGCATTTTTTTGGTATACCGAACGTGGTCGCGGGGTGAGGGGAGAAACGGGGAACCCGATGTTAAGGCGGGCTGCAGAGAGACTCCTGAGAGAAGCGAACCGAGACGGTCATTTTTGTGGTGTTATCCCAAATCCCGCGAACTCGTTGAATCGTTACGCAAACTATTGTACTTACCTTAGACACTATTGTGACGTATTTGTTTAACCATTAAGAGATTACATTGTTTCATACCACTTGTGCGTATTTCCTCGCCTACTGACTATCCTGACAAACATGAAAACCCGCCGGAACCTCAGACTGAAGGGTTTATCCACCCCTTCCACCTCTTCTAACTCGACATATTTATTTGTTTACCTACAGAGTGTTCTCATATTGTTACAGCGATGAATCAAGTTTATTTTATGTAAGCTATCCTAAATTACGTGTGGGTTATCAGATTTTATGCAGAATCAGAGTCCAAAGGAAGCGTTAAATTATATCCATGTAGGCGGATTGATAACATGCTCTGCATATAACTGCATTTGTATGAATCAAAGCCCACTAGTGCTGACCCAAATGTTCGTTATAATCGTATTATATAGTAATAGAACTGCAACCTTCCACTGTAAACATTATCGACCGAAGTCAGAGTCTTAGAGTCAACTAAAGCGGCATTGCATGTTTGTAGTTTGTATGTTAATTTGACGATAGCTTAAGTATCGTTGATGCGAACTTTATGAATTGGAACAAATGTAGTTGAGGTTGTTGGTTAAGTTCGAACATGAGCAGGGAAAGTAAGGGGGGAAATTGAGAGGTCTGTGTTCGGGGAGAAAAAGGAATATTATATATTAGAATATGCTCGTTGGTTTTATGACTTTTATGGCATGGAGAAAGTGAACAACATTTGCGTTTTCAAGACTAAAATCTTAACACTGCAACCCTAAGACCGCAAATGCGTTGCCACCTCTAAAATGTTAAATTGTGGAGTGCTTGAAGATGAACATCGCAGGGCCAGTAACTGAGTGTTTGTTATGTCTTAAAAAAAATGATTTTTTTGGAAAATATCAGAAAAAAAATTCAAGGAAGCGGATTTTAATCTTTGTAGCTTGAGGAGCGTTATTCGACATTTCATTTGATTTCACTGTAGGTATCTCTTAAAAAAATACGCCGATGTTATAACACATGACGACAATAACGTTACAGTAAAACTACATCTCGCTCAAATTGAATAATGCACTACATGTAAAAAATGACAATCATCTTACGGTAGCGTTCGTCTGGCACAGCACTTAAATATAGCGATATTACTAAATGTTAATGAAAACTTTAAACCACTTCAAAAGGAGGTCAACGCAAATTGAAGATGTACATTTAATGTGCTTTTGTGGCAAAGTCTTTATGACTTTGGAAACCTCAAAGCATGACAAAATGATATAAAATCTTCAAATGCCGGGTTAAGTAATAATGTTGTCATTCATAACACAAGAGATTGTTACAGTTGCTTTATGCAGCTTAGCTAAGAACAATACAATAATACTTTTAACTTCCTAAAAGAGTTTTAAGTAAGGCACGTGTTTTTATTTGCATAACAATAACCACAGTTGTAAAGATAACGAACTTACATTTTCACTATGAATTTTTGCATAATCTTTGAAGAATTTCCGGAGGAAGTGTTATAATTCCGTGATAAATGAACATCTTGATTTTTTTTATGATGTGGCCTAAGAACCTTTCTTCTCTAGGTATTGAGTGTAATTTTCAATGTTATCAAGGTTTAAAGGTTAACTTAAAACTAAATATCTTTATGATAGTTATCATGTTGGTCAATATTAAGTATATAAATATGTTTGTAGGAACGGATCGACTTGATTGTTTGCACTAGTTGTTCCCCCAGGTCGAAAAAAAGTGACAGTTAATTTGTATCTTAAAAAAATACTCAGTTCCCGTGCGAATAGTGATGTTACTTATATTTAGACTAAAACTAGTTATTATTAACATTATGACATGTGTTTTAAATAGTCAGGTATTCTGTCACATGAGGGGTCGTTTCAGTTACCAAGTGTCTGGTTTGTCCGAAAGTTAAAAAAATAATTTTTCTAAAACGCCTTAATAATTTCATCAGTTTTGATTTTTAAAAAATGTTATGATTTTTTGGACAAATGATATAGGTGGGAAACAAAACACAAAACTTCGGACTTGCTATAGTATACCATTTTATATATATGCAACCCGTTGCTAGTTTTGATATGATCTGCATAAAACTGCAGCCAACCAAAACGTCATAAACGGAGCTTTAATGTATCGTCAGCATAATAGGGACCGGTCACGTTATCTCTCCTTTTGTTCCCGGTTCCGGTGTACAGGCTGTTGTTTCCGGTTAAATCAGGCCGCTTTTCAAACGCTTTGCGAACGCCATTTTAAATTATACAATACAATCTTTCTCCTATGCGTTATTAGTTATTATTACTCATTATATGTGTCTAAAAGTTGTTTTTAATTGTGCGTATGCTCTGATGCCTATAAGACCAGAAATATACAAATCCATTTGAAAATCCTAAATATTTCATTCTAGAAATTGGTGGTTATGTTTTTGTGAGGGTATTTCACGAAACAGATAAAACTCTATTTAACTTTTCCTGCTATCGTACCTCAAATATTACCTAATTTTAGATTTCTGTTTAAAAATTACCTAACAATAATGATTTTGGTACTGTAATTAATATTTTCCAGCAAAATGCGGACAAAAAGGCTACTTACGCCACATCCTGTGGTTACGAATGGGGAAGATACGGTATCACCGTTCTTACCCGTCTTGAGTTACTAATAGGGGTGAAAGTTATCACAATTCTAATCAGCCTGTATACTCGAATTATTACACTAATAATGATTCGTTTTGTTTAATTTAAAAATCAGTCTGAAAATAATTCAATGAAATACTATAGAATTCTTGAAATTTTGAAGAAGACACATTGCCTGCTGCTCATTCTGAGGCTGCCTATAGTCTTTTTGAGTAAAGACTTATTTCCTTTCTATGATATAGATTACACACATGTAGTTAGCATCTAACTTTTATCCTCAAATATTGTAAACCGCTCATAAACTAGTTTGTTTATTAAGCAATGTAGTCAGTGAATGTGGATGCTCGTAATTGCAAGCCAGCCAGCGCTTTCCGCCCAGCGCTCAGGGTAGTGATTCTCTCATAAGCAAAGGTGAGCGAATGCAGGAGTGAAGTCCAAGCGGCGAGTTTAAGTAGTCCCGTCAGAGCGAACAAAACACATAGCGCGTGCATTCTCAATTAAGCAGCCTTATACGTTCGAGAAGCCATGCTGCCAAATTGAATACACGCGCTGAAATGTGTTTTGTTCGCTTTGACGGGACTGCTTAAACTCGCCGCTTGGACATCACTCCTGCGTTCGCTCACCTTTGCTTTTGACAGAATCAATACCCTGCTCCGGTGAAGCGCTAGAAATCAACTTATCCGACAGACGTGCTGCTGACAAGCCGCTCCGCCGGTTTACGCAGCTTTCCATTTCATATCAGACCTTTAATAAAGCTAAGGCTCTTAATTAAACTTATATCTAAACTGTTAAATAGAACTTTCGTTTACTTGATATGATTATTGGTTTGTCCAATCAGATTACATGTCTCGGTTTAGTTTTTAATAAAGATAATTCAACCCAGAACAATGAAAATCTTGAGCCGTAAAAGAAGGCAAAATCGCTATTATTCTCGTAAGAGTGTTGAATTGCACACTGAATGATTTTTTTTAAGTACAAAAAACTTAAACCACGCATGCATGCATGCTTTAAATGTTAAATTAAAATGCTTTGAACGTAATTTAAAAATAAGTACTTATAAAGTCTAACAAATTGAATTATATTCTAAATGAAATTCAAACCCAAAACATTACCAACCTGTATAAAAAATCTCATTCACAACTCGTAATTAAAACATAAGGGCGCTTTAATCACAAATCTCAAGCCTTCTTTTAAAAGTAAACCCCTAATAACCTGTCACTTTAATAGACTGCGCCAGACTATCTCGGTCTGAGTAGACGTCTACGTTTTTAATCTCGGCTTTTCCTCATTTTCAAGATGGCGGGGCTCTTAATCAAGAGCCTCGGGGCGACCTGTGCTCAGGCACGCATCCCGTGCTGTAAAAAGGAATATACTTGTACCTATTGATGCAAAGAGCATTGTCTTGGATATTCTATTGGTACGTACTAAAGTTTCTTGAGGACCTGTTGTTGCCTCGTAAAATTGCGTCGTCCAAAATAGTTTGTCCTGAATGAAGAGTTTCACTTATTTGTATAATAATAAAAACACATGAATTACCTAAATTAAGGAAACAAGTCGTTTAATACTTTAATTAACATCAATTTGGCGTGCTTCGCACCACATACTTTGCGTGAGTTTAATGCGCCTGGTGTAAAATTAAAAGCAAAAAGTTGTCTCTACTTGAAATATGTTTACATGCACCTTAGGCGTTAACATTACGAGTATAATCTGATACGCGTTTCCCCATTTCGTTTCTGTATGTAATTTTAAGATGGAGCAAGGGAGGCAGGAGTCATTAGAAATGTCGGAATGTATCATTAGTTCAACACACAGACCACGTCTTTCAATACCTCAGTAATAACGATCGTGCTCCGTCAAGACGCCGGCAACGGGACGCGCCAGACGTTCGTTTAGATAAAATAAACCGGGATGTTGAGGGTTAGTTTGAAACGTTTCAATTAAGATTTTGGGTTAGGAAAGTTTTAGATAGCGGTGGACTTGTGTGTCTTGCTTTAATAAAATATACGTTTTAGTTTAGCTTTTCACTGTTGTTCGCTATGCTAGTTTTCTCCCCCTGCAATTTGTTACTTCAAATAATTGTTTTCGCGTATCACAAAGAAAGCAGAGTAAGAGTCTTGCTATATTTATTTTCGCCGTCTAGACGATAATGCCGCGGTTTGCTAAATTCACTGTTCCCGTATTATTTTTGTGAAATAAAATGTTTCGGGGCTTACCGCCCTCCGTATTTTCCTCGTCATTACACGTTTCCTGCCGGTTTACGCGGCTTAAGGCTCCCTGCTCTTTGTTAAACTCTCTTAATGCAGTTTCGTGGACGCGCACCTTCAAAGGAATTTGAGTGTTTCTGTAATTGGTTTCGTAGTTGATAAAAAACGTTTTTAAAAGTTGGAGCGAATTGATTTTATTAGAAAACTGGATAGATTTTTCTGCAAGATGAATAAAAATAGTACAAGTATAAAAATGTTGCACCCTCCATTTCAAACAAAGAAACTCACTTCCCTTCTTTCGGTCGCCTGAATTCCCTTGATTAGAAACCTTCGTAACCGCATATAAAGGCAACTAGCAGAAAATAAGAACCCTACAGCATAAATGAGCAGCTTTCTAAGTTATTGGCCTGGGGAAGGATAATTAACACTCCGCAATATTAGCATATGGGAAAGGGATGCTGAAATATGGGATAGGGAAGATGAATGGGAGCATATGTCGTCTACATATGCCTGTTAGCTTGATGAGTTTTGTCTTGTTTGTGATAATGTTCTGGGTGACAAAAATGTCTCATGAAATAAAAAACTTCAATGGACGTCAAACACAATTTTTAATCAACCTAATGAATACACCGGTATATATATTTATATGGATGGTTTGACCTATGGCTATGGCTAGATGATTTCTCAATTTACCACTTCAATACCGTCACAGTTTTGACCCTTATTTAAATCTGTAACATACTGAGACGCACTCATACTCACCTATATTATTAAAGTTCCTTTACAATCAACTTCCACCACATCGTGTCACAACGAGCACGGAACACTGTTGACAATGGCAACTGGGACGCGAGTCCTGCTTCACTTCCTCGACAAACTTCCACATTGTCATGTACGAGTACCAACTAATTCGCAACTGCTGGAAAGCGGAATACATTGTGTGGGACATTTATGCACATCTGGAGTAATTGCAATTATTCAAGGCACTGCCTGCGTTGTTATTTATTACTATTTATATTGTTTACTATTTATATTGTTATTTATTACGTTACTTGCTTGTAGTTTTTCCTTCTTTTATCGCTACAAGGAGCGGTAGCGTTGTAATAATAGTTGCTTTAGTTAGCTGTTGTTGGAAGTGCGATAAATGGTTTTTTTTCCTGGAAAATTGCAAAATTCCCGTACAACAAATAACTGTAACTGGACGAAGTAGCGGGTATAATTGCGGTTACATTTTTTTATTCGAATTAAAATTAAAACTGTGTTAAAACTGTGACATGTTATTTATAAATTCGTTTTGATAATGATTTAGATATTCAAAAGATAGCAACTTAGCAAGGGACTATTACACTAATCACTAACCGAATCATTGATATAGGTATTGCATAATAGAAAACACACACAATCCCCTTTGATAGGTATAAGTATTTGTTCAAATATGGCTACCCTCGTCATACCTTCATGCCTTCTGGCGACGGCGTGAGATAACATTCAGCCGTGTGCCGACGCGTCCCTCAGACAGCTGAGACAGCTCCGGAGGAAATATCCGCGTCAATTGATAGCCATGGTGAATAGGTAAATCATGCGCACTAGATACAGCTTTTGTAAAGAATGTCTGTGAACAAATTGATAGGGGTTAGGGTTGAGTAAATGGGTAAATTACTGTCATAGAGGCATTTCATCTTAGTCCTTAGTGATGGCAACGCATTTCAGGTCTTAGGATTGCAGTCTTGGTAGGTTTGGGTAGGTTGAAGACTTTTAGGTAGGTTGGCAGACCACCAACCAGCCCATTAGTCCGAAGATATCAGGGAGACTGCTAGCCCATTATAGGCCAGGCGAACTCAAAATCAAAATCAAATTGAAAGAAGCTTGGAGAGGCATACCTACACCCCATAGCCATAATAAGAATGGGCTGGATATTGTTTGGATAAATGCTATTAGTTATGAATGAAACGGCCTATGACAACTCTACTCTTGCCTATATGACACGACACGATACGTCTGAATTCACCTGTGTCGTACCTACTTTGATTGCTTGATTGCGATAATTACTAAATTTATTCTTGTCTAACTGAATTCCCATCTAAACCATTGAGTTTCAATTCGCCTTCTATTTGTGCATCAACAATTCGTTTTCCTATAGCAATAATTTACATATTATCAAACAACTATAAATTTGTACAGGTTGAAACGTTTATTAGATGGCGAGCCTACTCATTAGAATGTTGAATAGACCAGACATGACTATAGTTCGAATATAATAGACGTATGAAACCTGTAAATACATCGGGGCCTGTCATTATTCTAACCGTCCATAATAGCCGCTATTTATACCCCTGTTCAGTGGTGGGGCATATCGCTGCTTTCCGAACGATAAAACCCGCCGAAATTACAGGGGTGGTTCACGTGATGTATGCTATTGACGTTGCTATTTATTATTATTAGTCTTATTATACCTCACTGTTTTCTTATAGTTCCTTTGCTTCCTGTGATCCAAAAAATAGCCTAGTTTGTAGTGACCCTGCCTACGAAGCGAGCAGATTCGATACCCGGTATAGGCAAATATTTGTGCATGAGCGCGAGTATTCGCTTCTGGGACCGTCAACTGCATACATTTTCCGACATATCTCGCATGAAAAATCATCTCGAAGTCACGAGAATTGGGTCCCTGAGCCTTGGATGTTTTCTATGTATTTAAGTATTTATATCGTTGTCTAATACCCATAGTACAAGCCTTGAGCTTAGATTCGGTAGACGGACTATTCGGACGGATTTGTGTGAGAGTTCCCTTATATTTATTTTGTTTTTTACCTACCCAATTTTAAACATACAAATAATCAATCGTATCACCGGTTGGTAATGTAAATTTTGCTATTACCTTGCGTTTTTAGTAAACATGTTTTTTGCTTTTAGTACTCTTTAATCGGATAATGATATGGATAGTGCATTTAATTAATAACCTAATGGCGCGATGATAAGGCGTTCTTATCATTCAGAATTAAGGTTACGATAAAATGACACTACAAAGATTTAGCGCACTCCGTATATGAGTCAACCATGAGTAAGCAAAGGATAAAGGATAGAAGTTTTCAATTAAACCTAGAAATAAATAAGACAAAAACTGTGCTTCTTTAAAACCAAATATTTCAAAGGGAGCTAACGTAAACTTAAATTGGAAAAAGAAACTTTTAGACACTCGAGTCCTTCTAATTTTATGATTCTAAGAAACCTATTGAAATTATAAGAAAGCCAAACAATTTCACTTTAATTTTGATAATAACTGGTGATATAAAACGCATTTATTTGTGTTGATACAATTAATTCTGAGCTTATCATAATAAATCTTTTATCAATTTTATCTACCTTTAATTTAGCCGTCGTTGTTTAGTTCTTAGTGTGTTTTTCCACTCTGCAGTGACAGATTGTGTCCGTGGAATAAAGTGTATTATTGTGACAAATATCTGACATCGTTGGGTATTTAATTAAATTAATCTCTCAAAGTACTTACATTGTTGTTTTTGATTTGATTTGATTTGATTTGATTGTGGTGATTTCTGATGTGTTCGGTCTACGCCATTAGGAAAGGTTTCTAGCATAAGCTGTTTCATTGATTGACTCTTCAGGAGTTGTTACGCTACATGTAAATGTGGATAATGTCAATCATGCGCTCGGGATGGGTCACATCACATCGCGACAGTACATAGTAACATGACACTTACACGCGTTACTGACACGGTCACGGAACGATATCAATATGAAATGTCATAAATATGGACCTATCTTAAAACGAGGACTGTAATGTGTTTGTTAACTAACCGTTGCTAAGATGCATCTCTATAAAGCAGCTGCTCACTGCCAGTACAATTAAAACGCCAATGCATGCTACTGACAGGCGATGTCAACTATGTCAATTGTTATTAATGACCGTCATTGTGTCAACTCCCGCAACGTTTACGTCTCCATTGCGATGTTGTAATGCATTATGGGATATGTTATTGATATTGTCTCGGTAGCTAGTTGATGAGATGATGTAACTTAGGCTTGTTTTATCAAAGGATAGTTTGTTTGAGGTTATCTAAGTGACGGTGAGGTAAAGAGCTTACTTGTATGGGATCCGTGTATAATCTGTATATTGTATAATAGTTTCTAATAGCAAGTTACAAAGTTTTTTAGGACGTTAGAATGTGCCCTTAGGAACAGACAGTCAAAGACTATCTACGTAAATGTTTAATGTGTTTGTGATCATCGTTTATGTACAGTCAAATTCATTAATGTGTACACTTTAGTACCTTGTCTATTTAATGTCATGTTTTAACTGTCATATATGAATTGTCACAGCGATTAAGGTGACAAGGTTCTGAAGTGTACACATATTTATGAACTCGACTGTACAGTTATCACTTCACTCTAATGTATTAAATTTCCTAAGCAGCGGCGACATTATTTTATTAAAGTAATGGACGAATAAATCATAAATAAATTCTGTATTTCGCTTGCATTGTCAGACAATGCAAGCGCCTTAGCGCATGGATAAGTTTCAATGCACTCGAAAACTGTCTAGTGCAATGTGCAGTTTACATCAACCAATATCATGAATAAGCACATATTTGATTTTTTTACGAAAATAAGTTTTAGATTTGAATTCGATACAGGTTATTTTATTCAGTTTGTTTAGTTCTTAAAACAGGTTAATTGTACGAAATTAATTATTTTTGATTCTGTTTCTCTTGCATCATTTTCACATAAGGTGCCGATATAAATTGTAAGTTTTTCCAATAACATAAATTTCACAGATTGTGTTTTTTTTATATATGGGTTTTCTCTTGACTATGGTCAAGACTAAGGTCAGGTTCAACTATTATATATTGTGTATTAAATCAGTAATTCCGCAGCTCGAGTGCAACTAGGTGCACGTGGAATCAAATATAAAGTGCAATGAGGCCTCTGCATTATAAATGCATCCGATGACACCCGCAAACTCGATTCAATTAGCCCGACGCACATACATTATTGACATTGTTATTAAGTATGATAAGTGTATCATTCGTTACTATGAATTGAACTGGGCGATTGTTTGAATTTAAAGTCGCTTATTGTCAGCGAGTATTTTATTTATGTATATTTTTATTTAACGCATATGAATGACGAGAAAACATTACATCTCAAGCTTGGCGTACGGATAAGAATTTATAACAAGGTTTAACAAAGTAGCGACCCTTGGGGACAGCGATGTTTAGACGTTTATCCCTAGCATTAAATCAACATAAAGTTCTGTTCTTACTTAATTTATGAAAATACCTACTAAAATTAGTGTTAGCCTTAATTTTCTTCTTAATTTGAGTGATTTGTTTATTGAAGAAAATAAGATAATACTGACTAGACACTAGCAATCATATTGTTATTATAAATGCGAAAGTTTGTGTGTGTTAGTTAATTACTCCTTCATGCTGCAATGGCTGAACTGATTTGGAAGAAATTTGAAGTGGATTAATACAGGGTAATTTTTATCCCGGAAAATTTGAAAGTTCCCGAGGGCATAACGATAGGTAATCGAACTCTATGTGGACGAAGTCTTGGGCACCTATTCTAAATATTGACCATAGATGGCAGCATGCGTTTTGCCAACCAATTTTAATTACCAGTCCTTTTTAATATAACCCTCAAACTGTCTTGATTCGAGCCGTGCTCTTGTCTGTGGAGTATTTTCCGATCTACTCTTCCTGTCAGCTCTCTCGCCTTACTTTCATTGTATCCGCAAACCATAAATCGTAGCTCCGAATCCGCAGATGAATTCCTTTATCCTTTCGTGCAGCTTTTCATAAATTTTAGTATTTGTGGATGAGTTTACGTCGAGCCGTTCAGGTTTGATATCGCTTTTCCAGGCGGCGGAGCATCCTGCCGGTTCCAGCCCGTTTTCTAACCTAAAGTCGAATAAATTTCTCCTGAATATTAAGCATATAATAGTTTGAGCTCAAAGTGGTGAAATAGTATATTAAGGAGATCACACCGGGTTACTTACGTAAAAATTGTCGAAAAACGCTCGACATGTTTCAGGCTCGTCGTCGTTTTAGTGGTGAAATAGTACCTTGTTTATTTATTTTTTATTAGGTTTTGTCCGCGACTTCGTCCGTGCAATCATTTTTCGTCGCTATTACCTCGGGAACTATTTGATATGCCGGGATGAAGGCTAATCTTAAGTTCGAAAAACTTTTGCCGCTGTTTCGTTTGTTCGAAATTTTCATTTGTCCGAAAAACATTTATCTCTGAAACTGTTCAACTTTCCTGGATTGTTATATAAAACTAACCTAACCTACCTATATAAAGCTAACCTAACCTATAGTTTTTTTTTTAAGTTAATGGTTCAGAGAAAAATGATTTTGGGACAAATGAATATTTCGGACAAACGTAACAGCGGTCAAAAATGTTTCGAAATATCTATAGGTTACCGGGCATAAAAAGTAGGTACCCTATGTCTGGGTGCGGACTATGAACTATATCTGACTATCTGTATTGAATTTTACTCATATTGGTTGGGGAGTTGAACATGAAACAAATGGAATTAACAAACAAACATCCTTTTGCATTCATAGATAGGATATTATCTTCTTGTTACATGAAAAAGTCCCATTCAATATGAGTTATTCAGTTATAAGGATTATATGAAATCATCATGTCACCGGCCACAATAGCTGCTATGAATAAACAACTGTAACGAGACATCTGCGCTTTCCCTAACAAAACCATGTTGTTGCTAACTCGATTTCATACGTGAGCTACGGCGTAGTTCTCGTAGCGTTGCTTCAATTACCTAGATTTCGTAGCCGAGACAGGTAACGTCTGCTTGTCAGATTTTACGCTACACGGATTCATTACCCAGCGATATGATATGAACCTAGTTAAAACTATTCCGCGCCAAGCTTCTAGATTTTCCCACAGAATTATCCAGATATGGAGTTCTCGGCACCGAATGTATAGCCAGGAAGCGAGGTCGTCGACTCTAAATACTGTTTAAGTCTCAGATTAAACCTATTCAACCGGACACTTATTCATTAAACACATTAACGTACCCGTAACGGCTAGACGGGCGATGTCCTGAGGTTCTACTCTGATAATAAGTTCGAAGTAACGTTAGTCCTGTCCCTTTCTCTCTGGTAATAACTGAAAGGGATAGAGAAACTGAGGTTTCGAATGAACCTAGTGCTTCAAAGTGCCCTACCAGTGTGCGATTTTCAGCCGTTTCCGCCCAGTCTCGGGCGGTAGTGTGTGAGTGTGTGTGTTTGTGCAATATACATACATGTGTGGAATACGTCGAATCGGAATATCGATGGCTTACCTGCCTTCGTGTATTTTTAATTTGCGTGAATTTGTATTTTAACTCCCGACGCAAACTCAATCGAGGGGTGTTTTCAGTTTGCAACATTTGTAACTAAAAAAAAAAAAGGTTAGTTTAATCGGTTCTTAGCTAGGTTTGATGAAAATCAGTGGGTTTTTTAAGAGTTTATATTTTAATAAATATAGTCAAGAGCAATGAAAACGGGTCACTTTGTATTGAATTTTCATAGAAAGTGACCCGTTTTCATTGCTCTCGAGCGTATTAGTTCAAGTTCAATTCTTAGTATTAAGTTCAATTCTTGATTGGTTGACGGTGATTTGTATTTTAATTTCGTTAAAAAAATGTTTACAGAAACTTCTATTGTTGTATCCCTTTCAACACGTAGCGAATGCAGAAATGTACAGTCAGCCCGACGCTCAGCGGGCGTTCAAGCTCGCGAACGCGCTTCCTTTGTTTGCCAACAATGCTGGTTGACTATATGTACATACGCCGGGACTTTATACTTAAGTTTTCATTTTGTTGTACACACGTCTGAAATTTCCACGGGTAATAAATATAAAAGATAGCTTGATAAAACACACACAATTGTCATTTAAGTGGTAATAATAATAATAACAAACAGACTTTACAAACTAGGAACAAAGGTCAAAGGTTCTTGTAAATTATTTACATTTTAATGCGGCTAAAGAATTTAGTTTAACATTATATTTTTGTTATTTACCGTGCCTTGTGCAATAATTCATTAAAAGGTCTCAGTTAAACTTCTTATTCTTGTTATTACACATCAGTATAATCAATACGAGTAACTGATAAATAATTCGTCCACTTAAAATCGAGTACCCCGGCGTGTTGCGTACACTCGTCGGTATTTATGTTCTGTAAACGCGCCGGCCCTTTGTTTACCCACAACTAGCTGACTGTACAGCACTTCCTGTTTTGAACACCCCTACTTGAATGTTCAACAATCAACACCCTGTAAGTTGTATTCGCATTTATATAAACTATTAAGTACCTTGATGCATTTTGATTTGAATCAATAGATTATTATTGGTTTGCAACATTCAATAGGTAACTTAATTTTTTATATAGCCGAATAGTAGAAATATTCTTAAAAAAAATTGAGTAGGTATACATTCCTATATAATGCGCAAAAACACAACAAAAACTATGCGTGAGTTAAAAAAACTAAGGGATTATACGAACACACATAAATAGCTACATTATTTAATATTGTTTCAAGTTTTTTTTTGTGACATATAAAATTATAGCAACGAAGCTTGTTTTGAATGCCATAATGTGAAAAATAAATAGGTACTTACAAAGTTTTGCAAATTGTAGAATAAAAATAGTTTCAACGGCAAACAATGAAACGAATAGCGATTACTCTATCTCTAAGTTTATATAGACAGAGCGCTCTCCAATACCAATGAAATCCACATTATGTTAAAATGTGAAAACGTGTCTCTTGCGCTATAACAGCAAAACCACTGAACCAAATCTGACGAATTTTATAATGGATTATAGCTTGAACCCCTGGGATGGACATACTTTTCATCCAAGTTTCTCTTTCATTTCGGTCAATGTAAAATCAAAATTGATAGCGCGTCGAAACCATAGATACGTTTACTTTTCGTTCATTGAATACAAAACGGACACATTCCAAAATCAGTCAGTGTTGCATTTTAAAATTAGAAGCTGTTCGTATAAGATTTTCAATGCAAGAGCAAATTATTTTGGAATGTGTCCGTTTTGTATTCAATGAGCGTTTTATTCGGGCCATGATATAGCCGAGTAGTAATAAAACAGGAATTATACTTATTGAAAATAACGCTTTAGTTAAAACTAGCGTTATTTAACGGTACTCTAATTAATTATATTCTAAATATTCCAAAACGAACCTTTCCCGGAACCGTTAGGGCTTAATTTCTCTAACCAACAATTATTTCAGCCTCTCTTATTCCTGACAATTCCTGTAATATGAACTGTGGAATTAAACGTACTGCCGTAACGTAATCCACCGGGTTGCATTACGATTAATTGCATCCACTGCCAACGAAGCCGTTAAAAGCTGCATTTGGTTGCACCGGCTTTTCCGCATGCCTGCTAAACGGCGCAGTTGCACTATGGGTTCTCACTATACGGCTATTAGTGTAAAAGGTGTTCTATCCGTAAAGATGACGTCAGGTTCCGCTGACACAAAGAAAACTGAGCTCAGTCAGCGCGGCACTTTACCGACATTAATGCCTTTGCATATGATATACAGTCCATGCATGTATGCCACATGCATGTCTGTTAAACAAAATATGTCTACTTAAATATTACCTATAACGCAAAAAAAAATTTGAATCAAATACAAAGGATAGACGCTAAACAAAAATTATTTGTCATTTTAACTCCCAAAACAAACGAATGTTTATTGTATTCTACGAATGACTGGATGACTTGAATCTTTTAAATTGTAGAAATGACAAAGAAAACTAAAATAAGATGTGAAAAATCAAAATTACATAATTTTAACTAAACTTGGTTAGGCTGCAATTTAAATTGAGGCGGATCTCTATCTACAAGACACCCTGTATTTGTATAGCTCTGTAGTACCCATTAGTACAACTCAAGAGCTTAGTTAATGGTAAACTCACGTAGTCTTTACGTGATCGAGACGCGACTTTCAATCGAGTACTAGCGGTGGCAGCGTCGCCCGCCCGCCCTACAGTCGCGCCGCGACCTCCGTAGGGCGCGCACGCCTAAAGCCTCCCTCGAAAGCCTCATCGTACCTGCCAGTGTTATACACTTCTTTGTTTTCAAAGTACGGTTTGTATGTTTTGAATTTATTAAAACTCGATTGAATTGACAATAGTTTTTTTTTGAAAAGGCGTTCTTTTAAAAATCATGCTTATAGAGGTCTTATCTCAAAAGATACTTTTTTTTTTAAATATTTGCGGAGAAATAATATTGAATACTATCAGGGGTCATATATACGACGTCATTAATTCATTCATGAATTTCATGATGTATGTAACCGCGTTTTATTTTTTTAAGTTTTGCATTAGTTGTGACGTAGAAAAGACCATGACATGTGGCGTTTAAGCACTTTAGCCATTAGCAGAAATTTGTTTAAATATTTTCCCAGTAAATAAAGAACAAAAAAAAATGCATGCTTTTGAGACAAACCTGTATCAGCATGATTTTTTTTAGAATACCTTTTAAAAAAGTTCCTGTTGTCAATTAATTGAATGCTGTTTTTTTTCATTAGAACACTGGTGTTTAAGTGATTGCAGTTAATACTAGATGGTTAACTTAGGGATGAAAGTAATCTATATATTGCATCCCGAGATGTTTAGGCTGCACAAGCGCCAGCGAGAGCGCCTATAATAGTTCGAGGCTGCAATTGATACATTTACTGGTACAAACACTTTTTATTACGACTGAGGGTCATTGTCATACAATTGTTTTAAGTTATTTCTTAATGATTGTATAAGCTTCCTCCATGGTCTTTTAACGAGTCAAAAATGGCCGATAGTGTTTGACCAATTCGGACTCAAAAATCACTTTCCCCTTTAGGGATGGAAATGGCATTTTCATCCTGTTATGGACGAGTAGCAATATGGGAATTCTTACTTTTAGAACAGGGGAGATGAAAAGGTATATTTACAACAGTTTTTTTAGATTTTACAGCTTAATAAAATACTTTTAGAAATGTTATTTATTACATTGCTAAGCTTAGACTTTATTACTAGGATTAATATTTTTGACATTGTGGAAAAATATATTATCGAACACGCTCTATATAAAAAACCCAACGTTTTCTTTTTTCTGTGATATTTGTGTAGTTTTAAGTCAGGTTTTTATTATTTTGTTTTCTAGTTTATCGATTATTATTCTATCTAAAACTATTTTGCGATAAATCAATGCGAGAATTGCTAAATTAAGATTTATATAGAGTAACTAGAGGAGGCCCGCGACTTCGTACGCATAGAATTGGTTTCCCGCTACTCCCCCTACTTCTTCCTGTTGGGGGTCGATTTTCGGAAAATCCTTTCTTAGTGCTCACTTACATCATGAAAGGAACCCCTCCAAATTTCAAGTTTCTAGGAACAGTAGTTTCAGCTGTGCGTTGATATATAAGTCAGTCAGGTTTGCCTTTTATATATATAGATGATGTAGAAGACCTCTAAATATAAAAATATTTCAGAAGAAATTAATCAATAAACGTTTCTATCTATTAATTACATTTAGAATATATTCAAAAAATTCAAACATTATATTATATTTTTAATACCTATTTACTAATACAAAACATTTATTAATTACTGTTATATTACGTATTACAAACTAAAGCCAACAAACCAATCAGGAAACTTTACTTGCCTATTATTAGACCAACAGGATAACGTCCTCCTTACACAGTAAACACCAGTGCCCGGCACTTATCACCCGGACCGAACGCATCCGAAATCGAACCTGCGTACCCACTGTCACTATCTGTCATCCACTTGTCATCGCGACCGCCGCAAGGCCGGTCGTCACTCAAAATATAACAATTTACAATAGTGTACATAGTTTCGCTAAAATGACTTAGTTTTTAACTGGAACCGTCGTGTTATTTGTTCGTGTTTTGTAAGTTAATTCTACTGTGTTAAAATGGAGATCGTTCTGTCGCGGAGGCCGATGGACCAGAGACTGTTTAATTTTAATTCTGTTAAGGACATGTTCGAAAAACTAAGGTAATTATTGATGGTTTTACTAACAGTTCGTAGGGCAATGGTATATTTTGAACGCTTTGCGAAAGATAATAGTACAAAATTGTATCGACAAAAAAGGTCTTATTTTCTTAAACGGAGAATCTGTATCGTTGTCTAGTACCCATAGTGGAAGCGTAGAGATTAGTTTCGATGGTGCACTTTTTTTTTTTAAATAACTGTCTAGAACCGGCTGCATGTTTCATAATAAATCAGTTTACTTTCCTGCCGTACTTAACTAGTGGATTATAAACCCATATGCTGCTTTTCTCCTCTTATTTTTGAAAAATAGATATGCCTGAAAAATGTGCATTGGTGGTTTTACACCAGCTGAGTATTAATAAAGTAACGAAAAAGTAAATTTCTATAACATAAGACTTGTGTTCATAATTTGTTATAGAGGATGTGTTTTTAAAGCGTGTTTGTTTGTTTGTTTGCAGGTTCGGCGGCGGCGTGCAGCGGAGTGCCACGCATGCCGAGATGCCGCACCGGGGAGGCACGATCGCCGAAAGGTAAACAAATACCTACATTATTTGTCACTAACTAGCGAATCGACACAATTATAATATAACATGCTAGACGTGTCGCTGGCAATGAACCTTTACAACATTACGCATTGACGCAAGCGCAAATTGATAGTCAAACAAAGCAAATTTAACCCTTACCTTAAGTAATAAGGTCAGTATACATTCGCGGTTCAATGAGAAATGCGCCCTTTTTTCTAAGAAGGGCAGTATTGTCTTACGAAATAAACCCTATTTGGAGTTCTTGGCATATAACATTCCCCAATAGTCAAGACGAACCTGGAAAAGAATGTCGAAGATTGTTTCGCTGTTTATATACGTCTTATGTTTGCCACATTATGATCCGTAACATTGATGTCATTGTAGGCTAGGATTTAAACTACGTTAACTAAGAAACTTGTTAATTAAGTATTTACTCTCTCCGTAACAGCTTTACTGAATATTGATTTCGGTGGCTTAAATAGATTTTGTAAACCTATAACAACATCCATTTTGTCTGTGCATTGTTAAATCAGTAGTAGGTATGTTAGCGTTTGGACAAACTCGGAATAATTCTGTTGAATAACTATAAGATAGATAAAAAAAACCCCGATATGATGGTGACGCCTTCTTTCACACTCATAAGATTAAGACGAACCGATTGACATAAGAATCATCAAAATCGGTCCACGCGTTTAGTTTCTAGAGCGCCACAAAGGAACAAACTTACATATATAGGCTGATAAACACTCCTCCTTAGGTAGTCGGGTAAAAAACCGAATCCAAATCGGTACACCCGTTTAAGAGCTACGGTGACACACACAGACACACACAACGTTCAAACTTATAACACCCCTCTTTGCGCGTCGGGGTGGAAAAGCAATAATCAATACCTTGACCCGTAACCTCAGATTAAATTTAAGCTTAGCTTATGTGTAATAATTCGATGTAAACTTAAATGTGTAGGAAAATGACTGGGAATCCTCCGTCCAGTAATCGCTACATAAATTATTCTAATCGCTTCCTTCCACTCGTTCCCGTATCTTCCTTAAGGTCATTGACATTACATAATACCTATGCGCTGTGTATGATTACAAATAGCATTAAGTTTAAATGGTTTTTGGGATAACCAGACGTGTTGTCAATTGTAGTTGATAAGTATAATCTGATTGAATTAATATTACGAAAATGAAAGGGTAAATAATTCTGCTTGTCTGTTTTTATTTGTAAATATGACTCTTTAAAAGACTGACGTGTTTTTTTAGCACGGAAGAAGTAAGTGTACCTAGTTTTGTAGAAGGAAGAGTGACACTTTAAAAAATAGTACAGTGCTACCATTTTCTTAATAGCGATAGGCAATCTTCGTTTTTACATGAAAATAATACTAAACAGAATGTTTACATAGCTTTTATGTATTTTCATTTTGCTTGCATTAAGCATCACATGGTAATTTTAAAGTGTCTCTGTACCAAAATATTTAAAGAACGTTTAAAGTCATTGTGTTATATCCACATTCCATTAGGCTAAACCCGATTGGGATTAACCCAATAATCCTTAATATTCTCAGTAAATACAAAATTAGACAATAGGAATATTTCACAAAACTTTCCCTTCCATTCATAACAAAAGCTTTAAATAGATAAGATAAAGTAACTTCTGGGCTATCTTAACCTTTGAAGCAATTACAAAAGTAATAATATACCCACTGATAACGAGATTTGAAGGGGTAAGTCAGGTAGAGGACTTGTTATGGTATCAGATGTAATTATTATCCTGCTAACAAGGATATGCGATTATTATAATGAACAGAAGTTTATACTTATGTTTCTACTCCGAAATGATTTTTAAAAACAACCTAAATCCTGTTAATGGTCAAGACTTATCTGCAGTGTGGCTTGGATCGATATATGGATGGATCGATCGATTTTGTCAGTGTACAAAAACATAAATAATGCTGTAATTAACATTTGGTAGAAAAACGGTATGGATTGATACTTTAAAAAATATGTCCTTAAATATTTCTGACTGATTATAAATTGCCTTTAATTTGCCTTTTTTGGATTGCCTTTGAATGATATAGGGTTTTAGGTTATCACTCTTGTATATTATAATCTTTTACATTATGGATAGTTAACTTTCAAATTATTAAAACATTATGACCTAAAATGTTTATGACTTCCGATAGTTATGAACACAAATAATATGGGTACAAAAGTCTGACTTTCAATAATCGAAACAATTAATGTATGGCAGACAAAGGTATCACGTATAGAAAACTTCGACTGTTACATTTGAGTTTGCCGACTTCTTCGGTAGTACCGCAAAAATACTCGCGCTCATCACACAAATATTTGCCCATACATTATTATGTATTATGTGATTTGAAATTGTCGTTTGTTTCCAGGCTAGCCGCTCTCCAAGCGGCGGGCGCTAACGACTGGCGCGCGCGCGTGTGCCGACTGAGCCCCGAGAAAGAAGACTCCAAAGCTATAGAAAGAGCCAAGAATAGGATCAACGTGAGTACTATTTATATATATTTTACTATAAGAGCTGCTTGCTACACCTTTCAAAGCTGATAACAACTTCTTCAACTTTTGAAAATTCTAGTCGATTTTTATCAAACTGAGCTAAGAACGATCCTAGTTTAACTAGCTTTGTACTAAAAAAACCTAGTTCGAATTGGTCCATATGTTTGGAAACTACTATGTTACCGACAGCCATACAGACCTAGGCCTCAAACTTAAAGCACCCTTCTTGTTGCGTAAAACAATATGTTTAAGCGTTGTCATCTGTGTTACCCTTCTACGATAGATTGAAAGTTAAACATCTATTTAATTCTAGGTAAATTCGAGTAACGGGGTTAGGTCTCAACGGAAAATCGACAAAATGCGCAAACGAGAAATGACAAATGTTTTTTGATGATGTACCTATTACACTTGTCAAGACTCATGACCGTCATGATATATTGAAGTAGCAAAGTCTCCGATAGGGTCTCGTTATATTAACTTATCTCTTTAAGGGGCCTGTTTCACAATCGACAAAGTTAAAGTTAGCTCTCTCCTTGTCTATTTTCAAGTGCAAGGAAGAGAAAGGGCTAAATTTGTGTGTCAAATATGCTTTACTTGTCGATTGTGAAACAGGCGGTAAATAATGTTAAATGATAGACTTTTGTTTATTCATCTTTCGCTTCCCAAGCACCCTGCTTTCTAAATCACCAAGCTAGAATAAAAATAGCCCTCTCAACCTCAACGCTCCGACCTTGCAACTTTGTCCCTTGGCTCTATCCATCAGTCTAGTGGCCCTTGAAAAACTATTGTCGCGGACAGAAGTGCTGCGTTCGCGAACCATAAATTGCCAGACCTCCTGATTTCCATACAGAATGGAGATCAAATTGAGTTCTTGGCATTGAGTGTGTTGAAGCCTACGAAGGTTGTTAAAGACTCAAAACGTGGGGCGCTTTTACTGAGCTCTGGTACAAAAGGTTTGTTGTGCGTAGGGAGTCTGCTTGATAGATCGCTTGAAGTGGGATGGGATTTACTGGTACATTTGGGTGTAACAATTTTGATAACTGTTGTACTAAAACTCAAAGAAACTCCAGTCTTGATACATATTTTAGCGTCCGATTTTCTCTCGCCTTATCTTGTTCTCGAGCTAAATACATTGTGTTGTGGTTTTCGGCCAAATACAGTGGTATTCCCATAAATAAATTTGATGGGGCGGTCGTAATCAATAGCATTGTCAAGGGCACCGTGCTAGGTAGAGATATCTCGCCCTTATTGTTATACAGAGGGGTGACTATAATACCTATAACTAACCAATATTTCTATGCAACGTTGTACTTTGTAAGTGTTGGTAACTAACAACAAATAAAGAGAATAAACAGAGAAAGATTGATTACAGCTTTGACTTTGAATGTTTCGACCGACCTTAACCCAAAGTGTCGACACACCATTAACGGTGACGAAACGTTGTAGACCAAATCCCTGACATAATCTCGATAAGACTGACATTGGATACGCATTAAGGCATCACGAGAAAACCGACATACACACGAGGTTACTTCCTAATATCACATCTCTACCCTTAAAGTTAACAATTTTGAACTACCATTATTTTGTTGTACCTGGACTAAAGCTTCTGTAGCTCTGCCTCGTTTCTTCGATCTGGCAACAAATGAAGAGTAAGAGGAAAAGAACATTCGAGATTTGGAAGTGCATCAGTTGCCACCTATATCCACTCAAAGGGTATCCAAAACGCGAAGGCACAGTTGTTGTGCTGTAGGGTGAGATATAGTATAAAATTGAAGTTAGTACTTTTTCAATTTAACGTTATATTTGAACTGCTGCGCTAATCTGTCAAAGGCGTGAAAGCGACAAGGTACTAAAGTGTGCAGCTACTTATACTGCCGACTGTACTAGGTTCTATAATAATAACTGATGATAAACAAATAGATTACCCGCTAATAAGGTATCGTGACAAATCTCTACTACTGCGGAGGTCGATCCTTATCGCCGCCGTCGCGTGACGGCGGGAAACACCTTGCGTTTACAAAACAAAATAATTCTACTTTCACACTTATTTGGGGCGTCAGGAAAGTATTAAATACCTACATAAAGTTTGGCAAATTATGGTAGGTGTTTAATAATGTTAATCTTAATTCTATCGCGTCATACTCTTGGTCTCTACGTAGATTCCTAGGTTGTAGTTTTGAACATATTGACACAATTTGACGTGAGCATATATGCTTTCATTCATTGTAATAAAAATAATATTTACATTAGCATTGTGTTGTTCGTTACCTTATCTTACACTATGAATGGGTGTTGTCATTTCCGTACAAAAATATTTAAGTTTCGAGTTTGTAACGATAATGTGTGAAATTGTCGACCTTTGACCTGGAAATCGTTCATGTAAAAACCAGAAGTAAAACCCAGTTTATTAAATAAAAGTTTCTGTTTCGCGTTTTTACACCCAAAACTTTATTACTCTCGTAAATTACACTTTGTCGTTTTCCGGCGGGGAGTGTTAAAATAATTACCGTTCCACGCCTCAACGCGAAAAAATTTAATTGCCGGATTTGCGTGAAACGTTTACAACGTTATTCTAAAATAAGACTTTAATACCTAAAGTTTATCTTGTAACAGTTGATTAGCAAAGGAAAAGTTAATATTGACAGGCGACGGTCCAGTTTGCCTCCCCTGGAGATAACCTTAATCATCACCCCCTTGTTTTCATTCGTCTCCAACCTTTGGCACCGTAATTGAAAAGTGATTGATTTATTATGTTTGCAGGTGATTTTACTTTGTAAACATCGTTAAAAGCTTTTCGGGAAACATTAGGCTCATTTTGTTTTCTTTGAAGAAGTTTGTACCAGTCGATCATTGCTTTCACTGTACATTAATATTATGAAATACGCAGAAAGAATATGCCTAGTCATTTAAAGAAAATAAATATATATTTTAAAATGTCAAGAGTTCACAATAAAAACCAACACTCAGTTACAGCTATTATTTACGCAAAAAATTCGCACCCATTACTTTGTTCCTAAATCACAAACTTCCAAATATCTCAAAAGACATGTTCTTTCCTTGTACCGTTCAAATCTTGACCGCGACTTCAACCGCGTGGGACTTTCTCGTATCCTTTGCAGTTATCTACACTAATATAAAGAGGAAAGATTTGTATTTTTGTACATTTGTAACGAACAAACTCGAGAACTACTGGACCAATATCGAAAATTTCTTCACCATTAGAATGCTACATTATTCCTGAGTAATAACAGGCTACTTTTTATCCTGAGTATGAGTATTGAGTATTGAGTATTGAGTACTTTTTATCCCAAAAAAATGAACGGTTCTCGTAGGATGTCCAAAATACGAATTCTACGCGGACGAAGTCGCTGGCAGAAGCAAATTTTTGATAAAGAGGCAGGTAGACTTTGCGTTTGTTTTAATGGTAGTTTATCGCTCAAAACAGATAGACCCAAATAATAACTTTTCACATTAATTCTACAGACATTTAATATTTTATTCTGCCTCCAAATCTACCTAAAATCCCTCGCTTCCGTAAGGAACCTTCCATCCTAAACCAGTATCAAAGATGCGCGTTCCATCTATCACCTGCTCAGCGCAAATTCTCCTTATTGCTATGTCATCGTTACACAGCGCCAGTTGCCGCAATTTTCCACCTACTTTCCTTTTGTTATGGGCTTAGATCAACCGAGTGTGGTTTATGAGGACCCTCAGGAAATAGCCTCGTGTGGTCGTGTGGACCTCGGAATTAGGGGCATTACGACGTGATAAAGAAAGTATTTGACGGTTACAGTGTGATTTGTTCATAAACTTTGCTCGTAAACAACACATGGATGTTGCATGAAATGTAGGCCACTAGTACAGTCGAACCCAAAAGTAACTGTACATTTTAGTACATGTCGCAGTAACGTGTCTAAGTGAGAGTGGTTTGAATTTAGTACATTAATAGCTGTGACAAAGAATGTATGTGCAACTAGGTACCTACTTCTGAGTTCGACCGTACAAATTTTACGAAATTACGACATCTCTCGGGGCGATAGCTACTTGTTATTCATTCATATGTTTATGAAAATATTAAGAAAAGTAATGG
The DNA here is from genome assembly GCA_948252455.1 of Acleris cristana. Taxonomy (NCBI): domain Eukaryota; kingdom Metazoa; phylum Arthropoda; class Insecta; order Lepidoptera; family Tortricidae; genus Acleris; species Acleris cristana. The sequence continues at coordinate 11,514,259 of OX411784.1, read as the reverse complement.
AATGGTGATCCAGTTTACAGTTTACAAAACAGATATACCTACAGATATTGTCTGCGTCCAGAAACAGGAACGTCAACAAAAGCTCACGGTTTCTGAATCAGATTTATCAAACAAGGATAGTCAATCAATTTGGACTCTTTCCACAATTTCTAAAAGTGGAATGAATATGGTTACCTATATAACTGAATGTTCACCGGTAACTAAGGGATGCTAATGTCACGGACGTTCCTTCTACCATGCCAGATAGAACAAGGGCGGGACCTGCCTATTTTTACCCAAATGACAGGGCTATAAAAAGCGCGGCAAATGCCAATCACCTCGACCTTTGGCGTACTTTAAGGTCTATACGTTCTTTCCCTTGTCACTTCTATTCGTTGACGTTTAAGTTAAGGTAAATGTCAATTTCATAGTGATTAATTACGAGAAAAAGCAGTTTTTAGGCATATAGTGATAAGCAGCATACTGTATTACCACTATATTCGAATTAAAAATCGCGTCTGTCTTTAATAATATTTTAGCATTAACGTCAGGATCAGGAAACATAAACGCAATTCTAGAGAAAGGTATAGAATAATACGGCATTGGTGCTTGCGTTATTATAATCTCTTTAGTGTAAGAACTGTCTTGGGTACCAATTCTTGTATCTCCCGGCACGTTCGTCTCATGCTAATAATTCTCATTGCAGGGGTCGGATTTTTCATCGCATGGTGAGATGAAAGAAAACTGTGGAGTCGATATTAAAGCTAAATTTTAATTCATATTCATACTCATTCATTTAATTAAGAACGAAATTAAATTATAAATAAAATAAGTCATATGAGTAGAAATAAATTATATCGTATATAAAAATAAAATAAAATATTACTTTTTTTTACCGCAACAAAGTAGTCTGAACCAAACAAAAGATTAACTAATTTGATATAGTTACAGGGTAAATGTAACCCTTTACCAAAGAAAAGGCTTAACACTTCCCAAATCATACTACACAAATAATTTTAATTACATTCAGTAAGATTAATTTTCGAATAACATTTTCGATCTGTCAACCTGCACAAGGGACAAAAGTATTACGGAACTAAGAAAATTGGTGAGTATGAGTATGAATATGAATTAAAATTTAGCTTTAATATCGACTCCACAGTTTTCTTTCATCTCACCATGCGATGAAAAATCCGACCCTTGCTCATTAGCATGCAGAGCATCTTTAGATTAACATTTTTAAATAATCTTCTGTCTGAAAACGAGTATACCCAAGAAAATGTAATGTAAAAAATAAATGTTTTAAAAAACAAAAAACCGCCTTCAAAAATGCAAAAAATAACTTCTACTACTAGGTACTTAGTAGTAGGTACCTATCCTATTAGGTTAGTCCAACTGAAGTCGGCTTTTTGTTGAAAATATTGTGGTCGCCGACTTCAGTTAGACTAACCTAATAGGATAGGTACCTACTACTAAGTACCTAGTAGTAGAAGTTATTTTTTGCATTTTTGAAGGCGGTTTTTTGTTTTTTAAAACATTTATTTTATTTTACACTTTTTAGTGATCATAATAAGCTTATGTAGTCCCACTTCTTAGTTGATATATGAAACTTTAAGACATTTCAAGCTCGCCGCAAGCAACGCCGCGGGAAAATCATAGTCATTTTAAAACAATTAAATGTGTTTCGTTGTAGTCGCTCAACTATCTTAATCGAGATATCTTATCGCCACCCTTGAAATCGGTACCGTTGAGGAGTTCCGGTGGCCATCTGTGGTCTTCATCATCAGTTCCGCTTCACCAAGTGACACTTTCTGAATGCAAATGCTACACTTGTTACTAAAAATACTAAAATCGCTATATGTTTGCATACAATATTTGAGGAGTTCCCTTGATTTCTCCAAGATCCCATCATCAGATCGTGACGTGCTGACAATGGGACCAACTAGAAAGTATACCCATTCGAACACCGAAAAAAAATTTCAAATCGGTCTAGTAGTCTTCGAGTAATCGGGGAACATACAAAAAAAAAAAAAAATATTCCGACGAATTGAGAACCTCCTCCTTTTTTTTGAAGTCGGTTAATGAATGAAAGCAAATATTCGCCTAAACAAAGCATCAATTTCTAACAAAATTGAAAACATATCCATTTGTATCCACTCGTATCCGCTCTCGCACTTAAACAAACGTACTTACTCCAAAATCATCCAATTTTTTTCTTCGAATCACCAAATCTGTTCTATATTTATTGGTGCGAGAAATTGGATTTTGTGCTTCCGGCGCAAACGTTTATTAGATCTGTTGACAGCGCCATCTATGTTTGACGGCGGAAATTAAATATGCGGCAGTGGCGCCTCGGGCGTCTGTCACTTGAGTTTCTTATATTGCGCGGGATATCGAATGTTAGACGTGTTTATTGACTTAAATAATCATTTGTATATTTTTACTTTAGCGGCAGTGACTTTCAGAAACGAGGTTTTTGGGCTGTATTGTGTTATGATACACGGCTGTATGATTGATTAATGATCATGACGAATTTGTACTTGAAATTGCTAAATGTAAAACCAGGCAGATTATTTAAATTTAAATCACTGTTTCAATATTTTTCTACTGTTTTAATAGTTTCACTTTAACAGTCCCGTAGCTTATCGCAGTGTATGTCATTCTCATTTAATAAATTGTATGTTTCTTACATAAAATACTGATTTTAGAACCACAACTACCATTTTAAAAGTTAATTCTAAATACGACGCCTACAAAGTTTAGTGGTTAAAACCTCGTTTCCAGAACAAACTAGGTTAACACTCGCCTTTCCGTTTCCAGTCTTCCATGCCTTACTCGGTAGGTTCAAACCCTAGCCTTATGCGGTCACGGAAGGAGGTCGGACTCGCACGCGCATTATATATAGCCTCGGATGCTAAAAGGTTGCGGGCTGAGGCTTACTTGGTATTGCCTTGGAATACTGCACTGCTACGACAAATGTCGGTATCTCTGACAAAACTCCTGTAGCAAGTGCAACCTTATTACTAACGGGACAGGATTGCATCTGCTTTGGCTATTGAGTTTGAGATATCGCCTTTTGGCTTATGAGCGCAGGATAGGCTGCAAGTCTTATGACTGGCGATTGAACTTAATAGTTTGATGGGTCGTTTTAAATACCGCATGTTAAGCAGTTATGTGAATTTGAATTTATAGACATGTGTATTTGATTTGGAGTACAGTACCTTAATGCCTTCCATCCACAGCCTAAACCGCTGAACCTAGGGACTTGACATTTAGAGCTAATATTCCTCGGATAGCCTAGGACCGCACAGAAAGGATTTTGGAAAACTTACTTTATATTTTTTACTTTAATATTTGTCTATTGTTTGCTAAAAAAAATCTCACGCGCCCATCCCTTAAAGGGATAAGTTCGTTTTCGTACTACTTTTATTTCTGTAATTTTAATATTTGTGTATTGTAATGGTTTTAGTTCAATGAAGGGTTTTCATATACTTACATACTTAATTCTACGCGTACAAAATCACGGGCATCCTCTAGAAGAATATAAAAACAGTTTGCTGAGTTGGTAGTGATCTAACAATCCCTGGTTCATTCACCGCTAAGTTCAGATATTTTGTACAGTATTGGACGTTTTCCAAATACCTAAACAACTATTTCTCTACAAAATTATGTTTATCGCTGTCTAATGTCTATAGTGCTTAATTTAAGATTAGTACAATTTCTGTTAGAACAGCGTCAGTTCTAGATTGTACAATTAGGAGTTGTTAAACATATTCAGTAACCAATTAGGTACATAAAAGTATATCTTCGGTGATACTGCAAAATCGCGTAACTAACAAATTTATGATAGAGCAAAACATACCTTACTGTCTTATTAAAAATGTTGCTTACGTGGTTTTGCAGTTTCAATGACGATATGTGAAAAAAAAAACAAAACAAATTCTTCAGATGGCGTGCAAATGAAGGATACCATAAAAATCATAATGTAAAATGGGAAAAAGATTTTACAATTAAAGCAATTTAGATAGATCATTAGACTAGAACTATATAAGAGAGTGTTTTACGATTCACATTAAATACTTTTACTGAGTACCTCCTTATTGGACCTAATAAACTGTCCATGTAAATAGAACAACGCTTTCAATAAAGTAACATAAAAGTAATAACTCTAAATAAAACCCATGCTAATTTCAACCTTTATACTAGTTAACAAAACTTAAAATGACAGATAAATTAATTTGTACTTATATGGCTTGGTTCTTCTGTGCATGGCATGCACAACGTGCACTTCATCTCCATTGCAAGGAGAATGCAATAAGTACATCGCAAGTGCGGTGTAATGTTACCCATTGGTCAAACCAGTTTGCGGTCGTGACGCAACGCGGGATCGGACTTATCTGCGCAAGCGCATCGGCGGAATACACGGTGTATACGAAGTATTACGAACCTGGCAAAAGCCTGTGCACCCTATGGTATTTTGTTGGATAGAAAACCAAAAAAAAATATTACCGTAAGTTTTGAAACAAAGCTATATGCAAGAGAGAGATGCAGATATTTGCCATTCTTACCCATAGTTGCGTCTCAAAACTTACAGCAATAACTTACAGGTGTAATGCCGGCCTTAGACCTTTCACCAAACTGAAATAAGACTTATTACTCCGAGATTAGGTAGTCTATACAAATTCGGCGTTTAATTTAGGTATAAGACCTTAGTATAGACCTCGTTTGGTATTAGTGGGATTATCCCTTTGTAGGGCAATTATAAAATCTACTAAAATAACCACTTTGAAATGGTGTTGTTTGTATTTTTATTTAAATAATTTGTGTGAATGAGACAATGAAACTAATGAGCATTAATCCTTTTTTTTTGTCCTATAAAGAGTTAACTTATATCGGTCTGTCTGTCTGTTTGTCTGTCATTCGGCTGTCTCATGAGTGTGTAGTTACCTATATTGTCGCTATAACAAAAAATAATAAAGTTCAGGCAAATTTAAAAATTAAAGAGTGCCTTTGTTATTTTTATGAGGATTTTCGCTCGAACTTAACAATAATAATTTCTTAAATCGAAACAGGTAGAGGCATGTAATTATCAAAAAGTGAGTATATTATTTAGTATCAATCCAGATATTTTAAATGTAAATTCACACAAAAAAGTAATGTCACAAATAATTTATTTGCAGTGGATTGTCTTGTTATGTTATTATGTTATAACATGATACTGTTTTTTTACTATTCACTGTGCTTACTCTGTTACTAAACGTATCGCAGTTAAAATGTAATTGCTTTTATGATTTACTATGTATTGTTAAACGAATTATGTATAATTCTCGTACAGCCACCAGACTAGAAAAGTATTACGATTAAATGGCACTAGCAAATTAATTTCGCGAAACACTATAACTACGTTTGAAACTCACACAATTAGCGCTCTTAAGTTTTATTATACCTCTTAATTAAAGAAGGTATTTATGGGTGCATGTTTTTAATATAATTGTTTGATAAAGTATATAGATAAAATTGAAATGAAATGGGTAACTTCTGTTTTTTGTCAACTAACTACCGTGCATGGCTCATAATATCTCTGGAATAAAAAGATAAAATGTTCAACTATTTAAAATTATCTGTTTATTACGTCTTAAAATGTTCACAATAAAATGAAAGTGTTATTATTGCTACATTTCTCCTATTCGTCGTGTTATCTTGGCCGACTTGTATCAAAGTTCATTTAACGTTTTCATTAACTTATCTATTTACATTTCCCGTCCTAATTATCTACAGACAATTAATTAAACAAATAATAATGGCATTGAACTGACCAGTCAAACGTTGCCAGCGCGTTTTGAAAGTGCTCCACATAAAGTTTGGCGTTAGTGCGAAATCTAATTATAAATTTTGGCCCCCGCGGTGTGTCGCGAGCGCTGGACAAATGCAACTGACCAAAAATTAGCGATGAGTTCTCACATAAACATAACTGTCGCCGAAGGAAGCTTTAATTTGTATTTTAATTCACGCCTGTTTATATTTCGCTATAGAATTCGTTTTCCGATGTTATGCCAATTTCTTCCTCTCCGTCTAGGGATTGTTTGAGGCAAAATACTATCCTATTGCACCTTCACATCACTACAGGACTACCTATCTATGTATACTATATTCTGTGCGATGTCTGTTACAGTTGAGCAGTAACGGTTTGTTGTATGAGTATAGAAAATTAATTTATTAATTTCTTGTATCAAATGGTAGCATTTCGGTTAGTTCAGAAGCACTAAAAGCGGTGAGATGAATCGATTCTTTTAATTAGCCAACATAAAATTCGTGTGAATCTTCTATCAAGGAACAGAAGCTTATTAAAAACTTTCATTACTACAATAACACTGAATTTCACACGAAACTCAGAATAGAATCGCTGCAACAGTATCATGTGTCTAATTGAATCCGTACATTCACATTTCAAGTGCGATTTTGAATTATAATTACACCACGAACGGATTTAGCTTCCGGCATTTGCATAAGTTCATTATCATTCCTGCAGCATAACCGCTTAATTGGTATAAACCTTTATGAGCAGAAACATTCTTTGTTTGCATTTCCACTCGGAGACCGCATTAAATACATCATGTCACTTCAAAGTGAACTGTGCTCCACCGACAATTTAACTCCCAAGTAAATCTTTCGTTTTTTCAAAAAAAAAGTTATTTGCATTGCACTCGACAGTGACCCAACTGGTCAGCGAGACGAAGCGGCACCGTCAGTTGTTTTGGCAGGCTCGCCGCATGCGCCCGCGTCGCGGCTCTGACGTCTTACGCGAATTTTTAATTTGTAAATTCGCTTTCTCTAAGACGCGTCCCAGTCTCTGGATTGTGAAACGACCGGTGGAAACTTTGTGATATTTTTGTCTAGCTGAAGTCATTCAAATGTGACGTTTTATTCCGTTTGTTTTTATTATCGGACGTTAACTTTGCCACTGTTTATTTTATTATCGACTTATTGTCTTCGACATATATTTACAATTTACACAAGTGCTCCGTTTGCTCTACTTTATTCTTCAATTGAAACTAACGATCCTTTAATGTTTCGTTCGCACTCGTGAGATCAAACTAAACATGGATCATTATCTTTCCTTATCAAACGTTTATCTCTTCTATCTCAGATAACCTTGCCACTTCTTACCATAAAACAGGCTTCATGGAATTAACTTTCTTATGTCACTTGCTATATTCGGCTTCAAATCTATTTGTGTTTACTATTTGTTAATCAGTATGCACGTTGACAGTTGTAGGGTCATCAACAATCAGGTCGACGGTTTCTAACGTCCACATGCTCCGTATGCGTTCCACGTTCCAATCTTCCTGCTGACTTGAGTCGTGTTAACTGCCATTACAATAATTTAATGGATTCGTCCTATATTGCCCTCCTCAGTATTCTCCATTGAAACTTATTACACTTGTGACATGCTGTGATTGATTTGAACATTGCGTCCGTAATGTACACTTTGATTTCTGTTTCTATGTTATTCAATTGGTGCTCTTCTTCAGTGACTAATATTGGTGTAATTTCCTACTTTACTATTTTATCACAACATATTAAATTGAATGAAAAAAATCGTAACGTTCCAATGAAATATCATTAAGATAATCCTATCAATTTTTTGTGCCCCATCATTTTGTTTATGGCATATCCTCGGGCTTTTTATTGTTTGCCAACATCGTGCCGAAATTATCTCGAGCCAATTTGAATAGTTTCAATTAGGGTCTTCAAGTTTTTGCTCGTCTACACATTAGGTCCGGACAAGTTGACATATTTGGCGAACGCCGAACTTCAACAGTCTTTATTGCGTATATTCATATCGTAAATGGAATGCCGTCAGCGCGAGGAAAACCAATGTATTTTCCTGACATTTAAAATGAGTCAAAAGCTCTGTGACAATTTATGTAATATTAGTTATTCAAAAGGACACCTCATCAATCCACCTTGTCAAAATAAACAACAATCGTCCAATAAGTGTCAGGGCCTGTATTCATTATCGATAAACTTCTGATCGTAGTCAATATAAAAAGCATCTGCGTAGTATTGTCGATCGTCGCATTATCTTTCTTGATCCTTGAATAGATCACACACGCGTCTTCTAATTGTCTATCAATAAACAAAAAGCTTCGCTAAGAGCGCTATTTGTTTACCGCGTTAATTCAACTACGATGTTTTTATAATCGGCTGATAACCAATTAAGCTCCGATGTTTCGAAGGTTAAAAATCTTGTTTTTATTTGGGTGCTTTATTCTCCGTCAAGGTTAGGTCCATCTTATCGACACACCTATAATACGAGTATCGACTGTGTACATGTCAGATGCGTCATCTCGCAGCGGCTACCGCGACAGTGTTTACACACGCGCTAGGATCTGCGTGTGAGTCACTTGTGGCCGCTGCCAGGTGATAGCGCGCACTTGTTCAACCAGTGTGTATTTTACCACCTGCAGTAACACTCGCTTTGTTTTTGTTTTCCTGATTCGTCGATTTCTGTGTCTATCAGTAATTTGCTCTAATGATTAATTCATATTTCAAACTAGGAGCGGAACGTAAAGTCGTGATACTCGATAGTGCAAAAACTTTAATTGCTTCATCGGAACTTTATTACAAATGGAGCGTTTTGAGTGTTAATTGATAGTGTCCCTGGATATTTAACGGATTCTAGTCAGTGATGTGATTTTGGTGATTATTCAAAATGTTCTACGAGCTGGTTATTGGACTGAGTTTACTTATTTATTTGGTATGGAAATATTTGCTTTCTCACCAATCGGAAACGACTGAAAATATAAGCTGTACAAAAGTTGTAAATCAAGATAAACTTGAAAATCCAAACTTCAAAGAAATACCAATTCTCGAAAAGGAAATTGTACATGATGCACCTGCTGTTAAAATAACCGAAGATATTCAAAATATTGAAACCAATAACAATGGTATTAACCATTTGCGTATTTTTAACACAGATATTGTTAAAAGTGAGGATTTTATCACACCAAGCGCATTATTAAAACAACAAAAAGCTAAAGATCATGAAAGTCATATTTTCAAGCGAGAGAGCCCGCCGAAGGAACGCTTAACAGAGTTTCTCGAAAAAACTATTTTAAATGATGACAAAATACAAACGATTATACAAAACCTGTCCTTAGACAAAGCAGAAAATGAGCATGAACCACACATTCTCGATTTTAAAATAACTCCGGTGGATATAAAACCTGTTAAGGCACAATCGATAAGCGATAGAGCATTAAAGCTCCAAGAATCGATTGATAAAGTTTCAGATAGAGTTAAGAAGTTGAATGACATTAATTTAAACAAAGGACCTGAATCGGAAAAGGAAAAAGACCTTTGTGATGAAGGACAAGTACCAGAAGAGAGACCTGTGATAAAACGTTTGCAAAAACAGCCTGGTTTCCCAATCGGTCTTAATTTTGGGTCAGTTATTGGCGAATTGAAAAATAAGACGAAAAATGGAGGATTGAAACCTGTATTTCGCAAATTTGACGCGGACACGGTAGACAATGCTCAGGCATGTTCTTTGCTTTATTTCATATTTTAAGTTAATTTACTTTATGCCTTTACCAGGGTCGCAGGAAGTTGAGAAAAAACAAAATAAAAGTTTTTAATGACCATACTTTCCGGTTGCATTCGTTTCCTCAGTTTTTAAGGTTACCGGAAAAATTGTTTGCTCGTTTATGTTTATGTCTATGTGTTTCAAATATTTGCATTTTATCCAGCCACACAGTGTGGTCAACATTGTTTTACTTGCAATGCAACTTTGTAACGTTGGTCTGTTAAGACTGTTTCTTACGGAACTCCATTTATGCCACATTTTTTTTTTTAGTTTTTACGTTGAGTTTATTATGAAATGACGTATTACGATATTATATTTCACTTCTCAGTGCGCTGTTATAAAATATAGCGAGTTACGTTACACAACATAGCGTGACAATTTACCGCGAATGTGGATCAGATGTTAATGCGTAACAATAGACGTTAACGTATTGCTAGCTAGGAAGAAAAATATTCATCTTTCACACTATTTTATCATTTTGATTTCACACCAAGATGAGTTGGTATATCAATTGTAATTATCTTTACTCATTTGCACGCATTCTTACTACAATTGTTAACTTTTTGCAAATCTAGATAGCGTAATTAAAAATTCTTCCTCCTCTCTGAATATGAGGAAATAAGTACGTGATTTTGTAACCGTAGAAAATCCAATTTAATGGTTATTTAAGATTACGTGTGTTTTTAGATTCAAGTTAAGTTCAAGATTAAGCAAGTTCTTATAGTCGATTCCACTTCTTCAAATGCCTACACAGCTAGGTCTTTATAGTACTGATATTGGTCGACCTTGCATATTTCTGACGCCTTTGCTATAGAACTTAACTGTACTTTCCACCAAATGAATTACATAACGTCGGTGATCCTGCAATACATCGTAACTAAAAAGTTGCAAAATATACCTTTCTGACTTACTTGCCAAGGTGTATTTTGCGCCTTTTTTAATTTGTTAGTTACGCGGTATTGCAGTATCACCGACGATAAGTAAATTGTTTTTTAGGCATGTGTATATTCGTATTTTGGTGGCAAAACCTTGCATTTTACGACATATGCAACTATCGTAGTAAGTATACGAGAGGAGGCGCTGAATAGATTGCAAGTTCAATAAACAACGATAACCTTATGGCATCTAAGTCCGCATTCTCTTCTTAGCCTCATATTAATAATAATAAACTGCACCCATAGTCATAGTTATTACGGTAGGTACTTAAGTCAGGTATTTGGCAAGACCTTTATAGTATTTTATGCGCAAATTATACTTAGACTTACCTACTCTAACCAAGTTCAAATGGATGAAATACCATGTCATTTAAAAGTATGAAGAATGTTGAGAATTTAGTTAAAATCTTATTTCATTTGTTACAGGACTCCTTGAACGCTGCAGTTGACGAGAAAAAGAAGGTCCAAATCGAGGATGATGAACTTGGAAACAATATTCTCGCAGACCGGAGAAACAAACTCGAAACTGCGGCACAGGTAAACAAACTACAAAGTTTTAACATTTATTTCATAATGATACCTACCACGCATAAACACACTACAGGAAGTCAATAGTACTCGTACCTACAAATAAAGTCAGTGTTCAAGTACTTAGCCGAACCTACCGAAGTAATCTAAACGATTTAAAAGCTCGTCGGAAAATATTTTTCTCTACATAGTAGCAGCAATGATTTCCGTTGGCCTTATCCGAAAGTTGGCTCAGCTAATGTGGCACGCAACTGAATTAATTATCGAACTTCTAACTAATACCTCAGTAAATCCGATTCAATGTATGGGCAATTAATTCACTATTGCACGTTATGCAACCGAGTCGACGCGAAAACGCGTTGAGCAGGAATGCTGTTTAATCACCCGACCTTTGCGAGCCCTGCTTTTCAATGAAACAACACGTTAATAAGAATATCCTTACTTTAAAAGGTAATTTGCAAAAGTTCAAGGGACCGCTAATTGTTGCTCTGTTTGTATGTCAATAAATACTAAAGGTTCCTTCCGATTCTGTAAATGTGTTATACGGAAGTTGTACAGTCGTGTGAATAAAATGGACGTTGCGTGAGTAAGTGTTACTAGTGATTCATACATTTTATAAGCTGCAAAAGTATCAGCAGTTCGAATATGAGTAATGGTAGACCCATCGACTGCGCCAATATGCTTTAGCGCTCCGTAAAAACCAACTAGTAATGTACAACTCGATATGTTATTAGGATACATAATTATATCCTTCCTCTTAACACAACTGGTAGAGGAAGGACATTGTAATCTTGCAGCAGGCGCGGAGCGCTAATGTACGCAAAATTAGAGCTCAACCGACCACCGTGGTGTATGGGTCACACACATCTCACTTACCATTAGGTGGCATGTATGTTCGTTTCTTCTCCATGCCATTAAAAAACCATAAAGAACCAATATTCAACATGGCACAACAAGTTGGTTCAAACTGGATATGCTATGCTAAATAATGGTTTTCATAAATCTCATGACTTAAACCTATCATTAAACATCAAATTACGAACACCTAGAGCCTACCAGCTGTCATTTCGAGGCACATATCGGGCTCGTTATGTATTATATTATAACGAACCACATGCAAATAGGCTAATGTTATTTGTTTATAATTAATTATGTGCATAAAATATCAATTAGTTATATTTATATAACAATAATTAGGCGTTTGTGTTGGCATGACGTAAATTATATAGTAATGAATTTTTTTTGTGGTTTAAAAAGTACCTAACTTTGGGAAAATTAGTGTTAATAACAGTTATATTATTCTAAACCACAACTGCTGGGAGTTGATTGATGAGCTCTGCTACACCCTGATTCCTGGAAGAGCAAGTAACGCATAGCGAGTCTTATCGAGCATGATGGTACCGAGTATCAGACTCATCGCTTATTTGGTACTTACATGGCCATGGGTGGCACGACCCAAAATATGACGCCGTTCTTTTTATTTTACCTATAGAGTTATTTTATGTTCAGATTGAATTCTGTACGAAAACTCGGTTCGAGGTATATTGATATTGCCGCAAATAGATCAATTAGGCTAGTACGTCACAGCACGACGACGACCTCGTCTTTGTAACGTTATAAAAATGATACCTCAATTTATAAGAAATACTTATCTATCTCACAACGTATTAATTCCCTTTTTACTGACGGAAAACCTAATTATCTCCCTAATTTCCAGGGATGGCGAAAACGCGTCCCGCAAAGCGACGCGTCCCTATTCACAGTGGCGGGGAGGTTAGAACGCGACAAAGGGAGCGCTACACCACCTCTAACACCCCCGCCGGTCACCACCACCGCGCCGACTACACCTGCGTCACCTGGGATCCCCATCGCCAACAAGTTCAGGTAAGGAACGTCAACTCTATCACGGTGGCAGGAGGGATAAAGCGCCACAAAGGGAGCTATTCCAACTCTAATACCCCCGCTGGTCAACACCGGCAACAACACCTGCTGCACCTAGGATTCTCGTCGTTAACAAGATTACTTAGATGCTTTATATCTGGTTTTCTCTTCTGCTTCTTCTGTAACATTTTATTTGAATTCCCACTATTGCCTCTCCAAGATTCTTCCAATTTGCCCTGTCATGAGTTAGTCTGGTCCATAGTGGGCCAGCATTTTCTTTAATGTCGTTGGTCTATCGCGCCGTTGATCTGCCAACACTTCTCTTCCCTACCCAAGGCCTTCCAGACTGCAACGCATTTACTCCACCTGTTGTCATTCCTATGAAATATGTACCTGCATCTGGTGTTACTGGGGCTCAAAAGAACATGGTAGTTTTCCACTTGTGATAGTTATGCTTATTTATGCAGTTGAAGGAAACACGGTATGATAATAAATGCAAACAGACACAGTGACCCTTTACAATGGTATATGGTACAGAAAGGATGCAGTTAAGCAAAGGCCGGAAGAAGTGGCATGATAAAAATGACGTTTATGTCGATGTCGGTAATTCAGATAAGACACTAATAAAAATGTTGCATTTTTTACTTCTGGAGTCTAATATTAATTCATGCAAACATGTTAAATTATAATGAATGAGCAAGCGAATGACTAATAAAGTGTGTGTCAGTGAGAAACTAACCACACAAAACTACGTTACTAGCTTGCAAAATTACATTCTGTGAAATTGCAACTTTAGGTAATACAAAAAACCGACATTTGTAATGTTGGCTGTCAAGAGGTTATAACATGAATCATTCTTGTTTATTCACGTAGTCTAAAACACGTCTACCAGCTTACGGATAGTTCTCCACCTTCTTCTTACCATGAGTCTCCAGATTTTAAATTATACCAAAAACAATAAACCTTTTGGTCTAATTCCACCATCACCAATCTTGCTCGTGTGATAGCACAATTGAACGAATATCATGAGATTCATGAGAAACGTGAAATAATCCACTTTGTCTTTATTCATACATTTATGGCATGGAGCTGGTAAAATAGCACAATTCGTCTAATAATAAGTAAGCTCTGAAACAAATGGAAATCTCAAAATGCCATTTGGCAAAAATGGAAGGTTTCTACTACTTACCGGTCGACCCAGCTATCTTATCCCCATGCCGAAACAAGAGTGTAAATACAGTTGCTTAGCGGCGGTTTAGCGTGTACGATGGTTGGGATCGCCTATCACCAATATCTTTATCTCTAAGTCGTTTGGTAAATAAATGGACATGTTAGTAACACCACTTTATTTTTCCAGGTCGCGCAAACAAACTTCACCAACGAACGGCTTCGCGTCAGGTCCGCTCCGGTCTGCGTCATGCGCCGTCGTGTGTGTAGAAAAACCAAAGGAGCCGGCGCGGACCGACCGCGAGTCGTTCAAGCGCAGCCACAGCGTCAGCGAGAGCATCAGCAGTCGGCTTGACGAGAGTGAGTACACTGGGCAACATGTATGGTACATATACTGCCCTTCTAAAAGAAAAGAACGCATGCGCAATTTGATAGTCAAAGCAAATTTAACCCCCTCCCTTAAGAAATAAGGTCACTTATACATTCGCAGTTCTATGAGACATGCGCCCTTTTTTCTAAAAAGGGCACCGTAGTGTATCCATGTCAAATCCTACAAATATCGGGACAGTGTTAATAAAAAATGGGGACCTGGGTTTTCAAATCGGGACAGTGCAAATAATACAGTTGAAAATCTCACGACTTACAACCGTCTTAAGATGACAAATTTTTGACCTCCAGTTGTTATCTTATGATCGCTCTAGTGATGAGTTGAAAATTGGGAAAATTTGCGTCCCGACCAAGGATAAATCGGGACGTGTCCATAGACCCTGAAAATCGGCAAGACTAGTTAAAGACGCGACGTCACGGCAAAACACGTCAATCCTATAAGATTTTAGACCCACAAGCACAACTTTCTTGCTTACGAGATTGTAGATAGCGCATATTATGAAGAAAAAAAAATAGGTTGAACTTCTCGACGATTTTTTTTGACGGTCAATATAAACTAAAAATAATATCTAAATGATTTGCCTTTGCTAGATTTTCAAGTGTTTATGTCAAACTTCACAGTGGTAGGACGCTAGAGACAAGATTCATGAGAAGGGTGACATTAAAGATGTGGTCTTCGCTATTACCTATAATTGGTTTACTAATCTGTGGAATTACATCTGTAATTCAATTAATCGTGTCTGAGCATTTCTCTTTTTTTTTGAGTAATATCTCAAGAATTTAAAAAAAATGGCAGGTAGGTAGAGAACATCAAACTATGCAATAATTAAATAATATTGTAATGTGTCTAATTTTTTTTCAAAATTCTCAAGATGTCACTCATAGTGGCAAAAAAAATGAGAAATGCTCGTCTACTCCGAATCAAAAAGACTTCTAATATATAGAAAAAAAAATGTATTGTACTAATAAATGGACTGAGAGGTAGAAGGAAGCGAATTAAAATTAAAACCTGACACCTGTCTGAAATGCGTTCTAATTTGATTCTTGATATGCGTTGCGTCAACAACGTTGAAAATTAAACTCGAATTCATTTTGTTTTTAGCGTGACGTCTGTCATGAAAAGGTGACACGACCGACGGTAATTTAAGTTTCTATTTCAAATCTTAATGATGTTCCACTTCATCTCAAAATCGTGAAAACAAAATGAAATAAGCTAACCCTTCCCCTATCGCTGTCAGCTTTTCAGTTTGAAATTCTATCTTGGTCTCCTCACATGCTCTTATGTGTGTCTGAACATATTTCACCCAAATGTTTTTCTATTGATGTTGTACTGTATCATCCTGTTTTGTGTCCCTCCCCACTTCTAGGTAAAAGCCTCCTCCCTGGATTTAAAATTTATTCTTATTCAGTTTCAGATTCAGATCCTATTACTCAATATAATGTTATAGTATATTGAGTAATAGGATCTGAATCTCATCAAATAAATAAATTATAATCATGAAAAAATCTAATTGTATCTCAACATCTTACCGTCTTAACATCTTGTTGTTTTATTAAAACTTTATATTGAAAGTGGTTTTCCTTTCCCAGAAGAAGAATCTCCCGGTGCAGAGAAGTCGGGGTGCACGGTCCGCGTGCCGCGAGCTGATGACGAGACCTTCCAGGCTTTCTTCACGCCGGTCATGGAGAAGGAGCGCCCGGTCGACAACGGGGTCGATGTAGACCTGGATGCCATTGACAGCAGCTCTCGGCAGATGTACGTATTGAGAGACAGTTGTGTTTATTGTGCCTAGTCAAAATAAAATCTATACAGGGTGTCCCATAATTGACACGTAACCTTGACACCGGAGATAGCCCACCCCTAGACCTACCAAACCAGCCTAACATGACCTCAGTAAAAGTTGCACGGTTTTCGAGATATTGCCAATAATGATAATTAGTTTCGTATGAAGAATTACCAAAACAAAAAATAATTAGAAAAAATAAAAAATAAAAACAAAACATATTAGGCTGGTTTGGTAGGTGTAGGGGTGGGCTATCTCCGGTGTCAGGGTGACGTGTCAATTATGGGACACCCTGTATAAATAAAAATGAATCCCCGAAATAAATAAATAAATAAATGTATGTACGCGCAAAACTTCCGAACGACTACATCAAATTGGATGATTCTGTTCAGTTGTCGTTGTGTTTGTTATTGTCAAGACAAGATTTGTATGAAAGAAAAATATCCACTGGGATAGTCTGAAATTGACAACAGGGGCGAAGCCACTAGTAAAATATAAATATATCAGGGGGCAATCAGCTCTATGCTTGTACTTTGGGTACTAGACAACAATAAACATACTCACATACACTCACAGAAATACATTCTTAAATAGGTATATAAAAAGTGTCCATTACTCAGGAACAAATACTCGCGCTCATCACATAAATATTTGCCCATACTAGGAATCCAGGAACGCTAGCTTTGTACGCAAGGTAACTATCAACTAGGCTAAACGCGTCAAGATGCATAACGGTGAGCTATGCGAATTTCGAAAATCGACAAAATGGATTGGCGTAAGTGGATGACAGATCGTGTCGACCGTTTATGTCAACTCCATACGTTCCTAGTCGATAGAAAAGAAAAAAATAGCGGCGTTTACGTGTTGGATACTACTGTACTCTGATATATCCATCATATTCGAAAATAGTATGGATTGTATAACAAAAATATGCACTAGGCGAAGAAAATACAAATGACGAACTTATGCCTTAAACTTGAAGCAAATTTTAACAGTTGGTAAAGATAAGATAAAAGATAAAAGTCATTTATTCAGTAAGTAGGCCGCACGGGCACCTTTACACGTCAGGAGTCTACCAGCGCTTCCCAAGAGGAGACCACTGCCGAGAAGAAACGCCGCAAGAAACTCAGCAGTCAGTCATTTTTTTAACCATATTTCCTATAACAATGATACAACTTAGTCTAGTATTATATAAAGCTATAAATATTAATTTAAATATAATATCAAATATCATGCGTAGATCAGCAGGAAAACATGGCAAAAATATTAGGAGAGATATAGACGGAGAAAAAGGCAAAAACAAAAAAATTAATAATAAACAAAGTTTCGACATGTTTTCCTACATCAACAGTGTCCCCTAGACAAGATAAAGGTTTTACATTTGAACAAATTATTATTGACTAATTTTCGAGTTTAGGCCATGCATTTTTGTCTGCTAGATAATCCTCGACCCTATAATACGCTTTAGACATTAACGACTTTTTCAAGTAATTTTTAAGTGCTGAAAAGGGTAACTTTAAAACTACGTCAGGTAATTTATTATAGAAATGAATGCATTGACCAACAAATGATTTATATACTTTACGTACGCGAAATTTTCTAATAGCAATTTTATTTTTATTTCTTGTATTTAAATTATGTATATCAGAATTTTTGGTGAAAGAATCTAAATTTTTAATAACATAAATAATATTCTCATAAATAAATTGAGATGCTACAGTTAAGATATTAATTTCTTTAAATAGTTCTCTTAAGGAGTCACGAGAATTTAAGTTATAAATAGAACGAATGGCCCTTTTTTGTAAAACAAATATAGTTTGTATTTCAGCTGCCTTACCCCAAACCAGAATACCGTACGACATGACACTATGGAAATAACTATAATAAACTAAGCGAGCTGTTTCAACATTAGTTAGCTGTCTAATTTTCCTAACGGCATAAGCTGCCGAACTTAGTTTACCTGCCAGTACAGCTATATGGGGACCCCATTGCAAATTTTTATCTATTGTTATGCCTAGAAAAACTGCCTTATCTACCATTTGCAGACACTCGTCATTTATAAAAATACTAGAATCTACCGGTTTAACATTAGGCAAAGCGAACCTAACACATTTAGTTTTCTTAGCATTTAGTAGTAAATTGTTACTAGTAAACCAATTAAGTACTTTAACTAGTATGGCGTTTATCATACTGTAGTCTACGGACTTTCTATCTACCTTGAAAATTAATGAAGTATCATCAGCAAAAAGCACAATATCACAAAGTTTATCTACTGTTGGTGGTAAGTCATTTATATAAACGAGAAATAGAAAAGGACCTAAAATGGAGCCTTGAGGCACACCTAGTTTCACTGTAGCTCCAATTGATTGCGTTTTGTTTACAACCACTGTTTGAGTTCTGTCACTTAGATAAGAAGACATAAGACTTAAAGCTTTATTGGACAATCCATAGTGTTTTAATTTTAAAATAAGGGTCGAATGATCCACGCAATCAAAAGCTTTGGAAAGATCACAAAATATTCCTACCGCATCACAAGATTTCTCCCAACTGTTATATATGTATTTAATGAGAACAGATGCCGCATCAATTGTTGATCGACCTCTGGTAAACCCAAACTGGTTACTATTAAGTAGTTTATTTCTATTAAAGTGACCTAACATATCATTCAGCATTAGTTTCTCAAAGACTTTACTTAAAACCGGTAGTATGGAAATGGGACGGAAGTTCGTTATATCACTCATGTCGCCCGATTTAAAAAGAGGTATGACTTTACTATATTTCATGAGATCTGGAAAGGTCCCCTCTGATATGCAGTTATTGTAAATTAATGCTAGGTGGGGTGCAATTACATCTATGATATGAAAAACTACTTTAACTGATGTGCCCCACAAATCCTCAGTCTTTTTTAAACTAAGCGATTTAAATACCTTGACTATTGAATCTGAATTTACAGGGCTGAATTCAAAGTTTATATTACATTTACTGACATTAGTGCAAAGTAATGATTTAGCTTCAACCGCGGATGATTTAAGACATTTTGTAGTATTGCTGGCTATGTTGGAAAAATAATCTTCGAATGCTAAGGCAACGTCTTTATTTGATGTGATTTGTTTGTTACCTGTGTTTATGGTGACTTGATTATCACGAGTTTTTGATTTTCCCGTTTCTCTATTTATAATATTCCATACAGTTTTTACTTTATTGTCAGATGATTTGAGTTTAAGACTAAGAAAATTTGCCTTAGCAGTTAAACAAGCTTGCTTAAAGGTCCTTGAATAATTTTTAACATAATTTAGGAAGTCAGCGTTCTTATTGTCTTCCCTCTCTCTATACAGCTCATAAAGCCTATTTCTACTCTTATGAATGCCTGCAGTAGCCCATTCACTAAACTTGGTTTTTGACTTCGAAATAGTTTTCATATTAAAATTATTATTAAATTGATCTAGAATTACGCCAAATAAGTCTTTATAAATACTATTACTCTCATTCTGTAAGAAAGGTAACACAGAAAGGTTACTTTGAACTTTATTTTTAAATAATTCCAAACGTTTACTAGTTATAGGTCGGTATGTTATTGTCTGCGGTTTTTGATAAAAATCATTGACGAAAGATGCCTTCTGACCACTATGGTCCGAATTAAAACAATTGAATATTTCTTTATCCAAACATTCGCAATTACAAAAAATATTATCTAAGCAGGTTGCACTACTAACACCTATCCGTGTTGGTTCAAAGAACAGATTACCTAAATTAAAAGATTTAAATAAACTTAGTAACCTAGTGGTATTATTTGATGTTTCGAGTAAGTTAATATTAAAATCTCCACAAACTATAATATGCTTCTGGCTATTACATGCTAATTTTAACACATGTTCCATTGTAGATTCAAATGTGCTAAAATCAGCCAATGGTGGCCTGTAAACACATATTATTATATAACTTTCTAGTTCTGCACATGAAATTTCTACAATCCTTTCTATCGATAGCTTTACAATATCCTTTCTTTCTTTAGATTTAAGAGTACTTTTAACAATTATAAAAGAGCCACCATGAATGGCACATTTTCTGGCAAAATAACTAACTAATTTAAAATTTAGAAAATCAAACATTAATTGGTCTTGTCGAAGCCAATGTTCAGTAACGCACATAATTTGTATGTTTTCATTATCTAAGAACAACCCTATTTCTAGTTCTTTGCTGGAAAAACCTTGAATATTTTGGTGGATTAAATTTATACTCAAGGGTGTTTCCGCTGTCCTATACTTTAGTTTAAATCATGAGGCAAGGCATTATTGCCAATATTTGCTTGCTGGGGCTGGGTTCTACTGTATCTATTTGGTTCTATATTAAAAGCTAATAGGTCAACCAAGGTCAAGATATATTTCCTTGGCAAATGAATTTTTCCTGATGTTAGGGTGAGGCGCTTAATAAATTTGTTTAAATCAAAGAAATGATAGTTTTTATTACAGCAAATAGCGTTATACATAATAGAATTAAAGTGTGCTATTCTATTATTATGACTAAATGGCATACTTTCTGAGTATGGTAGCGCACACAGTATAATTTTACCTATGCCACGACCTTCAATAGTGTTTAGTGTTGACATTAATTTATCTACACTTGACTTATCCACACTAAAACTATTTCCTACCAAAATTACTAAAGTGGTGGACCTGTCAAAACTTCCTTTTAAAAGTAAATCACTTAATTGTAAAAGAGTTGCATTGTGGTAACAGTAATTTGTAACCTTTTGTTTCAATTTGTTATTTAACATTAAACCTAGTCCAGATCCAAGTTGGTCAGAATAAACAATAGTTTTATTCCTACTTATAATTTGTCTAGGGGACTCCTTTGAAGTATCAAGAGCCATATCTGGCTGAATCACAACAGTTGGTGAATCTCGTAATCTATCTGAATTACCATAACCACAGTTAATTAAAGAGTTAAAACGCTCTTCATTCAATCTACTTTCTTCTACCAATTGAGTGAAAGCCAGGATATGCTCCTTGACTTCCTTCTGAGCAGTTACATACTTTAAAGAAGTAACTTCAAGCTGGTCCTTTAACTTACTTATCTCCGCATCGAGTTTTTGAATATTTAAATCATATGCTATCCTATTGGAATCTAACTTTTCATTGCAATGGCTCACCCTATCTTTCATTATTGATAATTCTAATTTCATTGTCGAATAGTTTTTTATACATTTTTGGCTTCTGATTAATTTTTGTGTACGCCTAATATAATTATTAATTTTGACATATTTCTTCAATTTATTATTGCTACTAAAAAATACTAACTTCTTACTGTCCTTATCGTTATTCCCTACCAGCTCTTGGTACAGGTTCTGCGTTGTTAAACTATCATAACACTGGCGTTCTTTCCTTAAATAATTTAATTCTTCATTAGCTGCGCCAAGTTCTTCCTCCAGGTTTGTGATGCGCCTTAATGCCACTTCATGGGTAGAAGCGCACTGGTTGAAGGTATCAATCACAGACTGCAACTGAACCAAGTTATCTTGAGCGTCTGATAACTTGTAGTCATACTCCACTAGATCGCTTCTCAACACCGTGTTCTTGTCCATCAGTTTCTTCAGTTCGTCCTCACTGTCATCCCTTTCCCTCATTAACTGGTCATTCAAGGTCCTAGCTTCCTGCAACTGTTTCAAGGTGGCCTTGAGTTGATTTGGTGATAATAATATGGTATGTTGGATTCTCTTTTGTCTTTTTAACTTATAATAGCATTATCAATATATCATCCGAAACACGTGTACTGATGGACAAAGACGTTCTTCAAAGATATTTATAAAATAAATCGCATTGTCAAGTAAGAAGTTATGTTGACCGTATACTTTTTAAGAACAGTTATTATTTTATATTTAAATGTATGTGTATAATATTTACGGTAAAATATTATGCCTTTATGGATGTGCATTAAAATACGTATAAGTACTTTGTATGGATAAAGCGTCTAAACAACATTATTCCACACGCACAATAAAACGTAAAACAACGGATTAAAAACAAATGGGCGTTCTTTGTTACTAAGAAATTACAATGATAAAAAATACTCTTGTTTTTCTTTGTTCAAAAAACTTCCAGATATTTGCGTCGCGTGGCAACTAGCCAATTATTTCACGCGTGTTGTCATCCGGCGCCGTGGCTTAGTTGGTTAAAGCGCCTGTCTAGTAAACAGGAGATCACGAGTTCGAATCTCGTCGGGGCCTAGTGGTTGATATGCTTTTTGTGTTTTTTGTTCTTTTTATTTTTATTTTAGCGGAATTATTATTTGATACCGCTGATTTATGTTTAAAAAAAAAACAGGTTTAACCTATCTGCACTTAATTCAACAAGCAACAAGCTTTTATCTGAATGTTTTTGCATTCACAATTATAATTAAAAACAATAAAAAAATGCTACAACCTTTTATAGCGATAGCAACAAGCGCGTTTTATTTTATAGGTAATTTTTTTGAAGGTAGCATTTTGTGAGTGTATTTGTAATAACCAACAAAATAATGATTCAGAACAAAATTACCTCAGTCACGTCCACAGTGCTTGTGTAAGTTCGAATGTGATCTATTTGCACACGCTTACACACACTAATGCAATCGGAAGGTCAAAGTGAGTTTACTTTGAATTGGTTCAATGTCCTGCGATTACGATCAGGTGTAGGTGGTTACAATGTGCTGTGATGCAACAAAAAACTGATTACAATTCTGCGACATCGCTTTGCTTGGTATTAACAAGCGGATTCCCGCTCGATAAAAAATGTGTGAAGAATACCATGAGTATGTATTTAAACTAAACTGAATAACAAGTATTATTTAGTTAATGTCACTGCCAAAAGACAACATGCTCAAATAGTTTTATTGGCTCGTTATTTACCCATACACAATACTGTAGCTTTTTTTAAACTGTATTCGGTAAGCCTGCTTTAAATAACAATTTTAGGTTAATTACAATTTAACTGCATAGCTAATTACCGGTTTTCACAAATAAAATATTTGTGTAAGAATAATTCCATGCCTAGAACATCACCTATTTTGTTTTGCAGGTTGGCCAATGACTGGACTAGGCGAGCGAAGCGCGAGCGTCGCCATGTTGCGTCCAGGAATCCATTGAAGGCGCTAGCGGCCCGCACAGATCTCAGGGAGGAATATTCTCCGCCACCCTCCACGAACATCCGGGACCAACTAATTAAGGAGAAAGGTAAATATTTAATTTACATCTTTGGCTTCCTCTACAATTCATCAACTTCTTCATGCACTTACAGCAAGACACAATTAATATGGCGCGCGGATTAGGCGATAATAGACTCAATGATCAAGAGTCTTGATTTAAGAGCTTTGACGCACGCCATATATTATTTGTGTCGCTATACGTGCTTTTGTTTTGTTCCTTATTCAGTACATCGCGAATCTGATTACTATATGTCCGTCTAGTCGTCTCTTTAGTAACTCTTCCGTCATTCATTCTTTCTAAAGTTGTATGTTTAGATCAGTGTACGTGGTGATCCATAGTCTCTGCCTACCAAAATGGGAGAAAGGCGTGAAGTTATGGATGTATGTATGTAATGTATTTAATTTAATCAACAGTGTTTAACCACTGACGCGTTGTATCTTTCTGTCGCATCATATGTTTCACTATGTCTATATTTAGTACTAGCTTCTGCCGGCGACTCCGTCCACGTAGAAGTCATTTCTCGGGGTTCAAACTGGTAAAATCTGGTTCATCTCAAGTTTGGAACAATCCATGCTAAGACCCATGTTATGTTACTGAAATTTTAAAATTATTTTAATACTAATAAAAACACCGTCAAGTTATTATGTTAATAATTATATTAGGATGATATAATAACTGAATATTGCGTGCTTCGGTTTCTCGTTTCTATTTCAATTTGAAGGGAATAATATGTATTTGTTTACATTACTTTATACAGTCTGTCGGAAGTTGTAATTTTCATGTTATCTCAAGTTGATAAAGATAACTTCCTTTTTTATTGAACCAAGCCTTTATAGTAAAGTTCCTTCCAAAATTATGTTCTTATTATAGGTGCGGAAGAACGTTATTAGCAAGAAATTAATTATTTTCTTTAAACAAGCAAACATTATCAAGCGGAAGCTTTTTTTAAATGCATTGCTATATCAGTGGATTTGTTACTGCGCGAAGTTTTTTAGAACAATTTAAAAAAACAGCATTTACCTTTCAACTAAATGTTCACCTGTCACAATATTATAGTATATTTTAGAAATATACTCGCACTGTTTCCACGCATTCTCGCAACTGCAGCGATCTATACACTTTCAAGGCTACTCTCCCTGTCTAGCATTCTTTAAATTAATGGTAAAATTCAAATTTGAAATCTGTACCCGCCAGTATTCATGACTGTTTGTTTTTTTTTCTCTTCAGCGACAGCTAACTGCGGTCTAGCGGCAGAAGCGCTAGCAGCGCTGGCGAGCAAAGAAGACTTCGCGAACGTGGCGCTGCGAAGCGCTGCAAACGCTGTTCCGGTGCCGGGTGCTAAGTCGCTCATGCTGCTACATGTCAAGGGCCGCCGCCGCGTGCAGGTAAGCTTACTGAATAAATTTAAAAAAAGCGTTTAGAATTATTTCAAAATTTAAAAACTGGAGACTAACTTTTGATGTAAGAGAGTTTTGTTGAGAGTTACTGTGGGACTCTTTACCCCTTTTTTGGCTTCGCGCAATCTGGTAAATTACACAACCTTAAATTGATCAAACTGGGTTCAATTTTACTTAATTTTCATATTTTTTTAACAGGTAATTATTAGGTTATAAATAGGGTGTAGGTATGTGGTAGTATATATTAGTATATTCTATTATCTATGTATGTATTTTATTAAAGAAGATATTTTATTTCCTTCCTGTAATTTTGTTAATTTGTCTATCCTTCTGCGTTGTCCTTGCTTACTCTGTTCCAAGGTTAACTGGAAGAGATCCCATATGGGATAAGTTCGCCTATGTACATATCTATATTGATGCAAACATGTCCTGTAATTGTTTATGTGCAATAAAGAGTTTACATACATACATACATACATAAATGTGATTTTGAACCTAAACATTGAAATTGCAGACCTTTAATTTGATACAGATAAAAAAATGTGGGCTAATATTGCAGCGTTAATAGAGATGTCATGAAATTATTTTTATTTTGTAATTTTTCAGACGAGACTAGTAGAGCCAGTACACACGAGCGTCAACCGAGGCGACTGCTTTGTGCTGATCACTCCTGACCAGCTGTTCCTTTACATTGGCTATTACGCTAATGTTATTGAGAGGTAGCTTTTTTTTTTCTTTTTTAAAGGTATTAAATGCGATTGTTCGAAGTATAACATGCTTTTTTTTAAAACATCTTTATAGAGAAATAACACAGGGACAGTTATTTTAAGGCACTTGTATTTTTTTAGAAATCGCAGTACGGACGTCGCTCAGCACATCCTTAACACCAAGGATCTCGGGTGTAAAAACTGCACCGGCATCATCAAACTCGACGAGCAGACCAAAGCCTACTCCGAGAAGCACTGGGCCCAGTTCTGGGCTCTGCTCGGCGCCACGCCCGACCAGTCGCCCGCAGAAACCGGCCACCCGGACGAAGACGAGATATTCGAGTCCTGCATCGTACAAACCAACATGTGCTACGAAGTCATGGACGACGAACTCATCCCTATCAAGGAGTACTGGGGCCAGATGCCCAAAATTGCCATGCTGAACCAAACCAAAGTGATTGTCTTCGACTTCGGCTCGGAAATGTACATTTGGTACGGCAAGAACGTACCATTAGAAAGCCGGAGACGAGCCGCGCAACTAGCTCAAGAGCTATACGACGAAGGTTACAATTATGAAGAATGCCATATCAACCCTTTAAATGCCGCTACATATCAAGGTGCTAGAGACGAAGCTAGCACACCGGAGAAGACATCCAAAATCCGACCCGAATGGGCGCTTCTATCCAAAGTCACGCAGCACATGGAAACTATCTTATTCAAGGAGAAATTCCTTGACTGGCCGGACTACACGCGAGTAATACAAGTCAAGCCGCAAGAGATCAAATCCAACAGCATAGAGATTACGCCCTGCGACGCCGAAGAGATGTGGTCGAACGAGTATCAAGACCCTGATCTCGTCTTAGAAGGGTCGCACGTAGGCCGCGGCACGCAGTATGTCGACAAAACCAACATGCGCCACTACGAGATTAAAACCAAGTCTGTCTGCAAATGGCTGATCCAGGAGTACGACTTCCAGCAGGTGGAAAGCCAAGCTGAAATCGGAGAGTTCTTCTCCGGAGATAGCTATATCATCAGATGGGAGTATCAGATTACGGTTTCAGGGAGAGAACTGAACGGGAATCCTTCTAAGCATAACGTGACCGGTAGGGACCGCTGCAATTACTTCTGCTGGCAAGGCAAAGACGCCTCGTCTAACGAGAAGGGCGCGGCTGCGCTGTTGACCGTCGAGTTAGACAAAGAGAAGGGCCCGCAACTCCGAGTAGCGCAGGGCACCGAACCACCGGCGTTCCTCAACCTCTTCCAAGGCAATCTAGTCATTCACCAGGGCAAGAAAAACATTGATAAAAGCCGGTTCAAGCTATTCGTAACTCGCGGCAACTTGGCCAACGAGGCGTATCTACTGCAAGTGCCGTGTTCAGTGCGCCAGCTACGCAGCCGAGGCTCTCTACTCCTCGTCGACACCGAGAAGGGTTGTCTTTACATCTGGCACGGCTCGCGAAGCTTGAAACACACCAAAAACATCGCCATAGATCTAGCTAACAAGCTGATAGCTAGGAAATCTAGTTATTTGTTCGGTGCGAAGGCTTCCAACGTGATTATCACTGAAGTGAAAGAGTCCGAGGAGCCTAAGGAGGTTTTAGAGGCGTTGGGTGTGGCGAACAAGCAGTACTATAACTCCGTGTTGGGCGGCGGGAAGCCGGGCGGGGAGGAGGTGACGCCGCGGCTGTTCCACCTGTCCGACCTCGGCGGGCAGTTCGAGGCCGCCGAGGTGCTGTCGCCGCTGAGGCACGAGCGGCTGGTCACGCCCTTCCCGTTCGAACAGAGAGAGCTGTATTCCGCTTCGCAACCAGGTCAGTGTATTTCAATATTGTCGCATCTCTTTTCGCGATGTCTATTGCCTGTAAATGTTTTCCGAAACAAAGTGACTGATTTTAATACTCAGCTGTCGGTAATTGAATATTTGGTATCACTTACAGCGCTGTTCCTGCTGGACTCGGGCGCGGCGGTGTGGCTGTGGCAGGGCTGGTGGCCGCGCGCCGAGCACGGCGAGCTCGAGCCGCCCGAGCGCAGCGCCGGTAACTACCTACTACTACCGTACCATTCCATACTACCGTGCCATACCAACTACCGTACCATACTATACTACACCGTACTATACCATGCATATTGACGTAACGTACCATACTACCGTGCCATACCATACTACCGTGCCATATGATACTATAGTACTATACCATACCATACTACGGTACCATAATTATACTACCGTGCCGTATCATTGTACCGACCAATATGCCATACTACCGTACCATACATAGTCTGACACTACCGTGCGATACCGTACGACCATACCATACCATACCATACACCCACTCGCGAGCTTTGTTCAACCAGAGTTACCAGTGATAGCCCTTATTTACTTATTAATAAGATCGATCAAATTTGCACGAGCACTCATCTCCTGCAAACTGTAGACTATCATCGACCGATTGTTTTTTGTCTTAACAATCTTTCCCAAAATAGATAACCAAACAATAATCCGATAGAGTTGACAGTTTGTGATAAATTATAATATAATTAGCCATGCTCAGATTAAATGTTGATTTCAGGTGTTGGCGCGTTCGCGGCCCGTTGGCAAGCGCTCCGCGCCGCTGCAATACGCACGGCCGAAGCTTACTGGACCGTGTCTCGAAGTGGACGGCCCGACGTACAGCTGGTAGCGGCCGGACTTGAACCCAGGGCCTTCGCCGACCTCTTCGACTGCTGGGAAGAACATGACGAAGCCGCTGAGGCCAACATCGCTGTAAGTCATTTTCGGACTCTGTATTTAATTTAAGGTAATGGTGGGCATGATAGACTCGTCGCATCATTGGCACGTTTGTGAGAAAGCGGGTTTTCAAAGAAGAACTGGCAAAACAAGGTTCCAGGGGAAGTTATGGAGTTTTAATACTCTAATGAGTGGGAAGGCGACTTTAAAAATGGTGACATAGATTTTGCTGAGTAAGAACTTTAAAAAAAATATCGAGCTTGTCACCTGGGTATTAATCTGCTTCAAAAAAAGAATTGTTCTCTTTTCAATTAGATTGTGTTGTAAATAGGAAATAAAAATGTGTATTTAAACAATTTGTAGATGTCGATGGATATTGGCGACTGAACTTTCTTTGAAGTCAGGTTTTTGCTTTCGAGAATTGTAAGTCTTAAATCGTCTATCACTGCTGCGTTTAATGGGCTTGGTTGTAAATGGTGGTGGAAAATAAGTTATCGGCGTTAGAATTTACTCATTTTCAATTTAATTAACTGTTATCATAGATATCTAGTACTTTTTAGATATTTCTGAACGCAAAAATAAATACGGACACATTTTCATACAATTGGCTAACTTGGTACAAATGAATATTTCTCAGAGTTCAAAGGTAAGGTTATCTACATTGGAGGTGGTGAGGATTACTTAGAAGTACTTGTACAGAAAATACACTGGTGATAAGATGCCGTATGCTTTTAACAACGCTTTGTACACTGTATTATTATTACACAACTGTGCTACGATCATGTGTTTACTCTTACTTTGTGTGCCATCTAAAACAAAGGACAGGATAGCGAATTCAAAAGAACTTAATTCATTTTGGATAAATAATTTGGTACTTAAGTATGTTGGGCACTTTGTTAAAGTTATTGAAGACAAAAATTACTGTCTATTTACATTTTACACGCTTATTAGTTCAATTAAAAAAAATAAACTTATAAACTAGTACAAGAGTTAATTGCTTCAGATTAAAACGTTACTTCTTTTCTCTTTTTACTTCTCTGGTCGTTAATCATGTGTCCCGATCTTTCTTATCACTGGTCCCGATTTTTTTTATATTCCGCAATTCTGAACTCGTAAAATATCCCCAGAAACTTTATTCATCCAAATTTTAGATTACTAGATTAGTCAAAAGTGTTTAAAGTGTCAGATTTAAATTTTCTAAATTACCGCGCAAATCGAGGGCCCCAAAAAGATCCAAATGACGTATTCAGTCCGGGTGAAAGAGTAAGCACAGTTCGGTGTCGGTCGGTTCGCTTGCACGGTGGTCCCTTGCAGCACGGGTACAAGGCGGGCGAGGCGCTGGGCGGCGCGCGCGAGCTGTCGCGGCTGGCGAGCTGCGCCGCCGAGCTGCCGCTGCCCGCGCTGCAGCGCCGCCCGCTGCCCGGCCACGTCGACCCGCACCACCTCGAGCGCCATCTGGCCGAGCACGACTTCATGGTAACTATTACTGCACACACCGCCCAGAGATGCCCTTTACAGTCAAGCAGCACTCGGGCAGGCCTGCTTTGGCACTTGTCCGACCGCCGGCGACGAAGCGATAACTATTTTCTTGCTCAAAAAACGAACAATAGATATAGATCTTTCACACTGCCAGCGAGAACTTCCACGTGTCATTAAAAGAGACACTCAGCGGGATGAGTCGTCGACGATGGGACAAGTGCCTAACTGCAGAACTGCGGCTATAGGAATAGCTATTCACATATCAAACGGCGGGACGGTGAGTCAAGTGACACTTGGAAAGTCCTGCTTTACCCGAGCAGCTAACCTGGCTAAGCCAGAGTTCGTTGTAACTAGTACAAGCGTTCAAATACGCAGACCTCTACTGCTTAGTTGATGAAGAAAAGCGGCGGGATCTTGGGTCTAAAGCGGCCTCCTCCCAAATTCATGGTACTTCCGGTTTTTGCCGACGTAGTGCAAGAGTGACGAGCCTCACCATCTCGAGCAACATTTAACCTAGTCGGTTTTCATGGTAGGTAACTATTACAAATGTCCACACTAGCTGCTGTTGAAGCGTCTGGCTGGATCGAGGGTCAGAAGGTACGCGTCTTCGTGGTGTGCTACTTAAATCTACCTGTGTCATAGTAGTAGTGAAGTCTTGACCCCCAATATTAAGAAAAGGCATTGTTGTTGCTTGACTATGGTATGTATTATTGCTAAAATCCCTGATTCGCCACACTTAGGTCTGGTACGTAATAGGGTTTTAGGGTTTATAAATTGGATATTGTGATTATGATACGTATGGTGAAGGGCTGCCCTTTTACATACTTTAATGCAAATTGAACTGTAAATTTATCACGGTAATGGATCTCTTGTAGTACGTTTTTCTCCGTCACACTAGACCCTGCTTTGTAAATACTAGGGTCAAAGTGCTGAACCCAATCTGTATTTCAATAATAAAGGCAAATGTGATTGCAGGAGGCGTTCGGCATGTCCAAGGAGGAGTTCCTCGTGCTCCCGCTGTGGAAGCAGACCAACATGAAGAAGGACGTGGGGCTGTTTTGACCCCCCAGCCGCGCCTCCGGCTGAGCCAGCCACAAATACTTTAGGAATTTTGTACAACCACAACTATTTCGTACTTTTCTACTGTTCAAGGATTTGAATATTTGATACAATTAATCGTAAGGGCACGCTTTAAATCTTTAGTAATCCAACCGAGTGTCGTAATTTTGTACTAATGGAATGTATAACTATGTATTCGTTCTCGTGATATTTTCATGTAACCGCCGTAGACCGTAGCGTAGGTATTTTAAATGACGAATTTGGATGTCGGAATTGCTTAGTGACCGAGCGCTTGTTCGTCGCATCCATGTCTTGGCGTAGTTTTACCTGTAAATATTTGTTTTATTCTATATTTATTTTATAATTTGTTTCGTTTTATGAATTATTGTAACCAATTTATTCATCTTATATTTCTATAATGAATTTGTAATTTAAACAGTATTTTTAATTCGATTCCTTAATTGTTAGATAAGGTTTTGTTAGAATGCCAACGTGGGCGACGGAAAGGCAATGAATTGTTAGCGGTGATATTTTACTATAAGAGCGTTGGGTCAGTGCGTTTTGCCAAAGAGTCGCGAGCTCGCCGCCAACGCGCGCTAGTCTGGTCAAGTATGGTTATCGGTTATAAATCGCTAGGTATACAACACATATTTCTACTATATTATACGCTTTAGGGTAGGCTTGTATACTGCGGCTGTGGAGACACGTATCGACCCGCATTGTGATATTTATCTCGTATACCGTTGGATCGCTGTCGATTGAGCGAACCGTTGTTGAAAATTTTGTACGCATTTCCACAGCGGCAGCACTCCTATTATATTTTAATACATCACATATCTTATCTACTCATTAGCTACTCTTTTATACCGTGCTGTTAGGTGGACCATTGTAAACAGTTTTAATGTTACTAATCTTGAAATGTTCCCTTTTTTCCTCGCGTCTGGCTCAGCTTGTTAACTAGTGACGAGTGTTAGATAGAGTCGTTTACATAGACATAGCCAACTTTTTGTTGCCAGAAAGCGCGAAAAAAATACGAATTTGACTAAATTTTGTCTTAAATCGAACGTTTGTAATGTTTGTACTTTAATTTTAACGCTATTGCTATGTTGTGTACAATTTTAGAAGTTTATTTTTTATATCTAGCTTTATTGCGTACGTTAATGTATTTTAAATGGTGAACCATCTGCGCAGACCGCTTGTGATATTACTGGGTCTTGACTGAAAACTATGCCAGTATTGTATGGTCGGTGTACTGCCAATGAGTAGAGTTACTTAACTGTCGAGTCATTACATACCTTAGTCAAGTACTGGGCTCCTGTCGACTGGAGCCAGCATGCCCCGAGCATTTACGACCGACCGCGGCCTCGCGTGACAGGCGTACCTCTCAAATCCAATGTTTAATGTTTTGCTTTGGTTGTGTTACTTATAATATTATTATTGTATTTGAGATTTATTTTGTATAATAATGGTGTAATAAATTGATAAAATTTATTGTTGCTTTTTTTTCGAATGTCCTTTGTTGAGTTACAATTTGACATTGCCTCATATAAAATGTGTCAAATTTGAATTTGAAGTAACCTATGTATCCATGGTTTAAATATAGGGACCAGACGTAAGTGAATTCAACTAAAGTCTGTGTGCACTTATGGCCAAAACCTATATTCAAACCGCGGATACATAGAGTTACTTCGGATTAAAATTTGACACATTTTGTGTGGGCAAATGTCAATTTTTAACCCGAAGTAAGCCTATCTATCCGCGGTATGAATATAGGATTCGGCCGTTAGAAGGTACCATTGAGCGTAGTAAATAGGAACTAAGAGGTAAATAGGAACTAAGGGGTAAATAGGGACACAACCTAAAATGAAGCATGTGTTACTAATTATTAGATTGAAATAACATTAATAGAACGTAACGTTATTTTCATTTAATACTTGTTCTTATTTGTAACAAGGGTGTATTCCCCGTGGTCTTCCTATGTGGATTACGGAAAGTAAACTGGACAAAATCAATACGTTTAGGTTATGTTAGTTCTTCAGAGGGCCCGAAGGGCCAAAATAATGTAGAAGTAGGAGCTCCGCGACTTGGTGGACAACATAGGTGGACCAAGGGTAACAGAGGGTAACAAGTTATGCTTCATTTTAGGTTGTGTTCCTATTTACCCCGTTTTACGGTACTTCGGGCATGTACTTCTCTCTCACTCGCTCTTAATAAGACCTTATGAGAGCGAGTAAACAAGTACAAACCCGAAGCACATGAGAGCTATCACTGTGTATAGTGTTTCACGCTTGCGACAATGTATGTGACAATGTAAGTAAAACCAGGGTATGAATAGAACTATGCTAGCTATCGGCGTCACACTCTGGAATCTGGTTTTAACTGTCGGAGAGAGTGAGAAAGCGATAGACATCCTAACTTCAAAAGGTTAAAATAACTTTATTTCTAAGGATTATTTGTTTTACATAATACATACAAACATTGCAAATGGGTACTTATTGTAAATAACACATTAAACAGACAAGTACCTACAAATACGAAAGTGGGTGTGTGTTTGTTCCATGCTTACATTTCAACGTCTCAACTGATCGGTGTGAAATTTGCTAAGTAAGTGCAGAGATAGTTTTTAACCCGGAGATGGAAACAGATTTTTTTTATGAAAAATCTAATTTTGACGTCGTTTAAGCAGATAAAGTATGCAAAATAACGTTTATCTACACTCATATCATAAACCCTCTATGATGCGTTCAGAAACCGCAAATTATGACCAGCATAATAATCAACTCTGTTGTTAGAGCATTTTTTTTATATCTGCGGCAGTTATCTTATGAATTTCTAAACTTAACCGTGTGAAGCTCGACACTTGATTTTGGCAGAATTGCGCTGTTAATCAGCTACAGAAGCCATAAAATAAAGAAGTGAAAGTGAAAGTGATCTTATGAATTCATAAGAACATCAATTTCGATGTTCTTATGACATTCAAATTTCGAACATATCTGAAAAACAAAGCATTTTTGATTAGACCTCTATTCTAAATCAGTCGAGATGACATTTTATTGAAAATGAAATGTCAATTTCACACAACTTTGACATATCTCGCACGTTACTTGATATCGAACGATTTGATAGTTGACGCTTAATCTAGTTGTCTCTGAATTAAAAAAACAAACAACTTGTCAAATTTTGATTTGCCGCCATTTGACGCTTATTTTGTTGGAAAAATAAGTTTGTTGTGTTGTTTTCGTAAATAATTATTGTATTGTACGACTACTTAAAATGAGTGATCAAGATAGTGATCATAATCACGATATTTCGGAGACGCCACCTGATATCAGGGATAAAGCAATGAGCGTCGAAAATATGTTGTTGCCGTCAAAATCCAAGAACATGATTCTACTGTCAAAACTGAAAAAGTGGAATTCAACCACCGCACAATTAAAACTGTAAATAATAATTATTACAATAAATAATTGTCTCTGTTATCCCATTTATTTTTTGTATTATTTTACTAATAGCTCTAATCAATGCTGCAATGCCGGTCATTACATGCGATTTCTGAACAAATCATAGAGAGCTTTTTGTGATATGTGTGTAAATAATAAGTACATAATAAGCATTAAAATATTCGTGACATGCTATTATGAAACACTCACTCGAATTTTAATGCCCCTTATTATGCAACAGTCACATAATAGTACATTACTTAACAAGGGCTGTAAAAGAAAGAAAGCCCGAAATCGCAGGTATTCGTAAATATGCGATAGAGGGCTTTCTTTTTTACTGCCCGTGATGAGTACACAATTTTACGTCTTCACCTGGCCACAATGCGAGTTTTACCGTGCGCGCAGCGTGCGATAAAACTCACATTATGGCCAGGTGTGACGTAAACTACTATTATTTAGTGATTCTGAAGGACGGCACGGCCGAAATTTGTCGATCGTGCCGTTGCCCCGGCGTGTCTCTCAGACATATAATTTCCGGTTGTTCGCATTTGGTCAACGGCAAATACTTACACAGACATAACCTCGTGGTCAGGATCATCCATCAGCAACTTGGACTTTGATATTGTCTTGTTAAGTTTGAAGTGCCGTACTATAAGTACACACCGGCGCCAGTTCTCGAAAATGGTCATGTTATGCTCTATTTTGATCGATCTGTCATCACGGACAGGATGTCGCCAATAAGCCTGATATCGTGTTGACAGATCGATTTCAACGTCGACGTCACCATCCCGCATGACGAGAACCTAGTGAAGGCTGAGAAGGACAAGCTCAGCAAGTAAGTAGGTACCTTGACTTGGCTCACGAGGTGATCACCATGTTGGGACGTTGATTTGACGATATTTTTTTGTATTAGTAGGTATTGTTATTTTACTTTTATATTTGGATATTTATTATAAAAACCTTTTGTACAGAAAATTAAATAAATATCTAAGTAATAAGAACTTCATAATCGAAAAATCCATGAGCAACATTGTATGGAGCCTGGTCCAAAAACCAACAAAGATGAGACTTAGGTCATTAAATAGGGCTTAAAATCAACCTTATTTCATTTTATGGGCACCTGGTTGAATTCCATTGCAGAACTGAGATATTCATGTTGAATACGATCTATGAGGATCTATGAGAAAACAGGTTCTCTTAGAAAATACAGATCATGAATTATAAGAATGTGTGTGAAATAAAATCATTTTTGTAGTAAATTAATATTATTTGTTGGCCGCGACGCCGAATTCTATCCCGTGGGACCCGTTTGGTCCACGCCCACGATTCCTCGAATTAACAATAATAGTATTCATATTCTACACTTTACTTTCATACTTTCGATTAGTATGTAATTGGTGTATTAAACAAGCAATAGCAATTTAATAAAAAGTTCACTTTTAGTTTTTGTTTTTAATAATCAACCTATTCGCCATATATAAGAATTTATTAAGGGACATAACAATATTCAAGTTAATACATAATTACAAAACTAAAATTACATTTTTAAAACTTAATTCAATTTTAAAACTAAAAAGATATATCTAAAAAAGGCCCCTGCGGCATTGTCCCGAAGATGCTGGCAGCATTTCCTTGCTGGATAGTTAAACTTATGCGTTGAGCGAGGAAACTGCCAGCTCTTCGGTCTCCCGTGACGTCAATGAGCGTCTTCGAAATTTCCTTGAAGAGGCTTTGAGCGCTAGGACCCCACGGACCAAGGGTCTCGACGCCGAATGGAACAAACATATATTCTGGGCCGAGACCACTATATTTTCCTACCTTTATGCTTAAGTACTAGCTGCCCGCCAGCGGCTTCGCCCCACTGCAAATTTCCGACCTTCCCGTTGGATTTTTCATTTTTTTTTCTTACATATAAACCTTATCCTGACAATAACGAACACAACAAAAAAGAAATCAGCCAAATCGGTTCAGCCGTTCTCGAGTTTTGCGCTTAACAACACATTTAATGATTCATTTTTATTTATATAGATTTTATTGCTCTACGTAAGTATTTATATCGTTGTCTAGTACCCGTAGTACAAGCCTGGAGTTTAGTTTGGGACTAGGTCAATTTGTGTGAGATTGTCCCCTGACTTTTATATTTTATTTGTATTTATGTACTATGACGTCTATGACTAGGGTATCACATGATGCCATAGTTTTTCTCACTGTCAATTTAGAAACCGCCGGAAGAACTTTACTAATTACGACAACTTTTGTTCCTAAGTTCTTTTTTAAGCTTGTACAGTCAGGTGCATAAATATGTATCGATTGAATCCCCTTATAAATATGTTACGAAGTTCTTATCACACTGGAATAAGGTGCATTGGGACATATTTTTGAGATGTTGCGTTCTCCCATATTTTTACACTTGACTAGATAAAGACATGTATGCAACGTTACATAAATAACTCTTTAGGTACTCCGTGACTGTCATTAAGAGGCCTCGTACCATTACGAAGCTTAATTAAATGTACCAGTTACATATGAAACTATTTTCTGAACCTATGAATTAACTTTTCAAAATGTTTAAAAAAGGTATACCTACCTAAGTACTTTGCTTTGGTATGACACAAATATTACACGAAAAAAAATGCTTTCGTGTTTTTAATAAAATAACTTTACCTTTATAGTACGATTATTTCCATTTTGGCACTCGGGACATAATAGAGTATATAAAATCCTAGAATTTACTCACATTTAAAATATTCAAACCTATTTAGTATTATCTATCTATTAATCTACTCGTATAGAAATAAAAATGAATCACTAAATGTGTTGCTAAGCGCAAAACTCGAGACCGGCTGAACCGATTTGGCTGATTTCAATTTTGTTGTGTTCGTCATTGTCAGAATAAGGCTTATTATGTAAGAAAAAAATTGAACAATCCAACGGGAAGGTCGGAAATTTGCAACGGGGCGAAGCCGCTGGCGGGCTGCTAGTTAATAATAAAACAGCAACCTAAGTATAGAAACTTCAATAATATTCTATAAGTATATTTAAATAGACTAAATAAATAAATAAATAATAATAACACTAGAATCATTTTTATGACATATGTGACGGGTTAGCTTTCAAAATCAAAGGAATTTGCTTCGAATGAAATTATCTGTAATTCATATTTACTACTTTAATATTAGTGTTTTTAGTGATGCGATGTAATAATTAAATCAAGCTACATCTATGTTATTCATAGGTCTACTGTAAAAAAAAATGTATTTGTGGCAGGTGATCTACATTACAGTTTTAGACTGTTAAGTGCACACTATGATTTCATGAATATGCAGCAATGTGTTTTGTGTCATTAGCACTTCCGATCTCCCCCGATGAATGTCGACAATTGCCGAGTGTCAAAGTACAATTAATCGTAGGTACTTACTACTCTAATCGGTTAGACTTGCTTTATTAAGCCCGCTTTACATTTGGCTAAATTCAGTCTGCTGAATGAAAAAGACAAAAAAAAGACAAGTGTAAAGGCAGTTAGCATGTTAGTCAAGAGGACGCGCATATCCCCTCCACGCCGCCTGTCTAAATTTAGCACACTGAATTTAGCCAAATGTAAAGCGGGCTTTAGACTCGATTAGAGGTCTCAACAACCCTGCGGGGCACGTTTTATAAAGCTACAAGTTACAATTTTACGGATCTAAACTGATAACACTGCTGAAATGGCTGTGGCCCGTTTCACGAAGCTACAAGTTACAAATTACAAGCGGAAGTCTCTTTCCAACTCCTTTTGCTAGAAAGAGACTTCCGCTTGTAATTTGTAACTTGTAGCTTCGTGAAACGGGCCGCTGGTCGTCATTGGTCGAGGTTGTGTCAAATGGAAACTTGTAACCTGTAAATTGTAATTTGTAGCTTTATAAAACAGGCCCCTGGATGCCGGTGAGGCTGAAATAGGGTACGGAATAAAACAACAACTCGCTTTTCATATTTTTATCACACTCGCTACCTACAATATTTACAAAATTGCACAAAGTGATCTCGATATCTTGCACCAGATACACATATTCACAAAAATAAATAATTAAATACTTACCAAAATAACGCCCTTTATCATTTCAGCGGGGCATTCCCGAAAGAAATGGTATCGAACTTACCAAAAATAACGATGCAAGAATGTTTCTTCCTTGTAAATATCATCGTCATTTTCTTTTCGATACCACGTTAATTTGCCCTCATTTTCAGCCTCATCTCTGTCTTCGTCGTTCACTTCTTCATGAGTCCTCTGCCGATCATCATTTTCTTCCTCGAAGAAATTAACCTCATCTTGCCTTGCCTGAATTTTATGTTCCGGATCATTCTCACTTTCTTCCGAAGCAACTTCATTTTCATCTTCGATTACTTCTTGTGACCTCTTACCTACTTCGTTACCCGTTAGCGACCTTTTTTTACGGGTCTCTTCTTCATTTTCCTCTTCCACATTTTCCTCTTGTCTGCTGAAATTCTTATTATCCACTACTGCTACTACTTCACTGGCCTTAGCCTCTGCTTCTTCTTCATCATCTAATTCTTCTTGAAGAAGGCTTTTCTTGCGCCTGATATCTTTCTCTTCGTCTTCATCTTCGTTTTCTAACTCTTCCTGAAGTGATCGTTTTTTGAACGAATGTACTTGCGACTCATGATCTTGATAAAGATCAAAGTTTGGTATTTGTTCAAAGTTTCCTTCAAGTACTTCAATAACAAGATCTCTGTCTTGATCTTCAATCTGGTCCACATCCAATTCCTCTTGAATTCGGTGTGATTTTGCGTGACGTCTTTTTGATAGTTTAGGCATGTCAAAGATTATCTCTTGCAGCATACCGTTGTACACTTCGATGTCATGATGATCGCTGTTGTTGTCGTCGTGATGCTGGTCGTGATCGTCGTCGTGATTGTGGATATGACCGTGGTTGCGATCGTGGTCGTGATCGTGGTCATGATCGTGGTCATGATCGTGGTCGTGATCGTGGTCGTGATCGTGGTGGTGATCGTCATCGTGATCGTGGTGGTGACCGTGGTCGTGATCGTGGCCGTGATCGTGGTCGTGATCGTGGTCGTGATCATGGTCGTGATCATGTTCGTCATCGTTGTCAGCAGCCCTAGTTTTTAAACGATGTCCAATATCCTCACCGCCATCAACTTCTACACTGTCTAAGTCTACGTCTATCCCTACCTCCCCTGAGCCATCCTGTTCTGGTTCAGGTTGGGGTTCCGGTTCCGGTTCCGGTTCCGGTTCCGGTTCCGGTTCCGGTTCAGGCTCAGGCACTTCAGGACGACATCTTGCTGGGGGTTCCGCCCAATCGCAAACCTAAGGCACAAAGCAATACACATTTTAAAAAAATTGCATTATTGGCTCTTATAAGAGTTGAACCGCCGTTATGTTATAATTATTTTTACGTAACACCTGGCCATAATTTGAGTTTTATCGCACGCTGCGCGCACGGTAAAACTCGCATTGTGGCCAGGTGAAGACGTAAAATTGTGTACTCATCACGGGCAGTAAAAAAGAAAGCCCTCTATCGCATATTTACGACCCTCGCCTACGGCTCGGGTCTCAAATACCTGCGATTTCGGGCTTTCTTTCTTTTATAGCCCTTGTTAAGTAATGTACTATTATGCTATATTTTTCAGTAGGTACTTTTACTACATATACGTCTACGTTTTTTAGAAGGAAAAGTTAAATATGTTTAAGGGCTGATTTTTCAATCCCCAGATAAAGCTATCCGGAAGATAAATTTTAGCTCTGTCCTTTTCTTTCATATGACTTCAGAAAAGGATAGTAATACATTTAACTGACGGATAGTTTTATCTGGGGATTGAAAAATCAGCCCTAAATCAGATATAACTATGGTTGAACCGATCTATAATCATAATGAATCGTGCCGTATTTTTAAACGACTTCAAAAAAGGAGGAGTTTCTCAACACGACCGTTTTTTTTTAAATGTGTGTTCGCGGATTACTTCGTCGATTATGTACCGATTTTGATGTTTTTTTCTGTTGGAGAGGAGATATTCCGATGGTGATATCATGATAAGGAATCCAGGATCTGATGAGGGGATCAGTGAGGAATTGAGGGAACTCCTCAAATATTGTAGGCAAACATATAGCGATTTTAGTATTTTTAGTGACAACTCCAGCATTTGCATTCAGTGGTATTGAAAAAATACTAAATATACTTGGACGAAGTCGCGAACGTAGTATATTACCTGCTCGACTTCATTGAACCACGCATTTTCAGGGCACTCCATTCGGTATGCTTTCTCCGCGTAGCACTGATAGTATGCCACGCAGCTTTCCAAACTGGCGATGCGAAGGAAGTTCTCCTGGTGCTGGCATAGCGTCTCCGGATTCTGTCTCCTATGAATCGACAGGGCGGAGGCACCGGCGACGGCCGCCAATAGGAAGAAGCTTAGAGGTACTGAAACATAATAAATAAAAATAATTAAAATATGGAATCTTGTTCAAATTGACTTGGTCCCAAACTAAAGCTCTACAATAATGTCCCTTTTCATAGATTCATCATATGTTTGTAAATTGTCCGTAAAAATTTGCAATGCAATTTTGAACCGGATGGCTTGTTGTCTAACACACTCGCAATCGCAGCCGGCTTCAAAGTGGAGCAATTGTTTTCATTTCGTATGCAGACAAGCCTTCGATTTTTAAAATGAAAACTATAATGATTGCGAGTGTGTTAGACAATAACCCCTCGGTTCTCGTTATTTGAATGGGGTGAAATCGACAGCGATAAAATGTAGGTTTTATTTTAAATTCGGTTTGGCTAACTAGTAACGAAGCTATGTTTAATTTTATCAAACACCAGGGACGGCATTCTAGGCGCTAAAAACCATATCTTCTTTAATCTGTTATCGTATATATATCGCTCTTATTTCCTTGACAGTACCTAATGGCGGCTGACGTCAAAACAATACCATAACAGGTCAACTACGATATCGTTTGTACCGTCGGGAATAGAGGCGCTGGTCGGCAGTCTGTTTACAAGATATAGTTCAATACATGGCGGGTCGTTAATCATATTAAACAATAAATTATAATTTAAAGACTGTAAAAACATTGTGTCCTTATCTGTTGAACGAACATTAAAACTTGCTGCAATAGAATTATAGCAATTCATAGTTGTATGTGTAGGTATATGTATAGGCCACGGGTTCTTTTATAGACAAACATTTCATAGACACTATCACTTCGCAGAATTTTAATTTCATAGAACACTATTTTCAGCTGAACCTGCGTTGATTTCAGGTTATCTTAAATATGATTCACGAAGGTTAGTTTAGGTTAGACTTGTAACTATCACAAGATAAACTGAAAACAACCCGGGTTCGCAGAAAATAGTTTTCTATGAAATGAAAATTCTGCGAAGTAATAATGTCTATGAAATGAGTGTCTATGAAACGAGGGTAAACCATAGGCCACCCTTAGGCAATTTTGAATTTTTTGAATAGAACATGGAAACTGTTCTAATAAAATTATCTCATTTGAGAAGAAAATCAATTATATGTGGAGATTTCAAACTCAAACTAAACTTGCTCCTTAGAAAGAGGTGACGAATTACTGAACGTCGATGCAAGGTTTATACATACATACCTTCATACCTTCACGCCTGTAATCCCAGAGCGGGGTAGGCAGAGCTACAGAATTACCAACAACTCTAAAAACTTGTTGATAATTCTGTAACCACATTTTGCAGAATCAGGGTAAATTGTTTACCAGCGTATTAGTGAGAGGTTGCAAGCTCATCGCCTATCAGTAATAAGAGGTTGCGAGGTTTATATCAATGTAAAATGTATAAAAAGTCAAAGAAACAAGTGAAATGAAGTGTGTGTGCAGTCATAGGTATTATCCTAACTAGATTGAGTTAACTGTATTCAGCTTTGCTTTGCAGCCTGATCTTTTAATTATAAAACTACTAATGAAAAAATTAACAGGTAGTTACCTAGACAGGGTAAAAATATTATTCCTAAAAATTAAGTTTCCATACAATTCGTACATACGGGAGGACAAGGGCACAATTGCCCTTTTAAGTCATATTGTACATTGTGCCCTTGTTCTATCGAAGGTTTGAATTGTTTTAAATCGTAAGAGACTTGTGAAGAATACCGTCACTTATGTATGCGTATAAATCATATCATACGCGTATGAATCAAATTCGTTGTTAACCTTTCTTCAAAATTCGACAAACATTACCAAAAGGTATTGAATAAGCATTGAATTAAACAAAATAACAGTATTTTGAAGGTGCTGATGACCTTATCGCCTCTGTTTAACAACCGATTGTTCGAGTGGCAGATAATACTCACGAGATATTTTTTTCTCGTATCTATTATTCTCGCTATTGCGCACCTGACTGTCTCTTGAAAAAGATAGCATACGCATAGAAATATTAAAACAGAAAGAAACATGAATACCCCATTTCATTATGTTTACCAAATATTGATTTGGCTTGATTTTAAAATCAATAGCAGCCAAGCGCATCGTAGACAACAATAGCATTAACTAGGCACAATGGTGGTTAGATTAAGAACGCTTGCGTTTTTTCCCCAAATGACTGCCGAAGCGTTTTGACAACCAATCAAAAACTTATTGACCCATTTTATTTTATA
Organism: Acleris cristana; assembly: GCA_948252455.1. Classification (NCBI taxonomy): domain Eukaryota; kingdom Metazoa; phylum Arthropoda; class Insecta; order Lepidoptera; family Tortricidae; genus Acleris; species Acleris cristana. The sequence continues at coordinate 11,471,379 of OX411784.1, read as the reverse complement.
TTTGCTTATGGTTAACTAAATAAATCAGAGTTAAAAACTGTGTCAGAGTTTAAGGATTTGAAAATAAAAGTCTTCATACAATCAGGCAATCTTCAGGCAGCCGCTCTTAATTATTATGTTTAAACTTTAATTATTTTACCCTTAACATCGTCTATAATATAGTGAAAGCCTCATTATATCTACAGGCATTTGGAAAAAGCAAGAGATTTTTGTTTAAAATGTATGGGGAAGGGAACATTCGATGTTTTTTCTCACGAAATCTCTCTGATATGAAAAAAAGCTGTAATTTTATTTATGGCTACATTATCCACCATTCATTAAGTATCGACCCTCGGAAAATGCAAAGTGCTGGGTAAAGTAAACAGGTAAATAGTAAACTGGTACCTACTGGTAAGCTACTGCGCGTTGTTTAAGTAGGTACCTAGGGTGACGGCACCAATGTTGGACACTTTTAGCTGAAGGCACCAATAATGGACACTTGTCTCTTAATCCAAAGATCATAAGGCTACAAATTGATTGTCTCAAAATAAATGAATAGCCCTTATCTTCTGTACCATAAAAATCTGTGTCCATCATTGGTCCTTGTTCATTACTGGTTCCATCACCCTACAGTATTTTATAAAGCGCACTGGTTAACTAATTAGATTACCTCGGTAAAATCCTATGTATGTACAGTAAAACCAGGCTATTAACAGTATAAAACTGTCTATCACTGTCACTTTCTATCTGGTATATTTATTATGCCAGAGAGAGTTTATGGACATCCGAGTTCTACGAATGCTAACGTAACATATTTGAGTCGAGTGTATTAGTAGTTACATGAATTACGCACTAAGATGGTAAAATTGCAGGATTAAAGGGCCAGAAAATTATTATTTCTTATACTGTATTTCGATCATAATGTTTCGTTTACATAATAATTCAAACTCATAATTTTTATATCGCTGGAACGGTAAACTTTTTTAGAATTTGTCAACTATCTAACGTGTAGATTAGGCTAAGTCAGGCTAGGTTTGATTTTTAAAATCCGGTATCGGTACGTATCTGTGCGTTCTTGTGTTCGTTTTCGTTTTTGTAATAGTCAATCGTATTAACTCTATTTGTGTACTATTTTTCTTTCTTTTGTTTTAAATTTTAATTCTTTTATACCTGTAATCCCTTATGTATCTTTATAATATTCTGTAATGTAATAATTGTTAACATGATAGGCGATTTGGTTAAAACTGCAAGCCTATTGTGGAAATAAATAAATAAATAAAAGTACCAATTAATTATGTCACATAAAACACACACACTAACTCTAGCTAAAAATAGTTACCTATGGTAGATAATATACACCTTGAAATATAATTATAAAGAAAAAACACTTTGGAACACATAAAATAAATATTTAAATCTCACTCGACTTTGACCTGATAGCAAAAGAACAATCTAGAATTAATGAAATAAATGACAATAAAATAAAATAATAATTATTTATTTGATTTTATATGGGATTCGCTAAAATTCGAAGTTTTAAAATTTGAATACTTGCATCCTATTTTACAAAAATAAATAATAATATGTAAACTTACAATTCATTTTGACCGCAGTGCACCCTCTCTGCGCTCGGCGGGTAAAATACGCTGAACACGGAGAGGAGGTGAATTTTATCGAGATCACTGTATCAGTAGAGTCGATAACGTCGACAGATACCCGATACTGTCGATCACCGCTATCTGCTTAGCCGGGAGTTCGTTTGACGCGCCGACATTAAACTATTGAAAATAAATGTTTGATAATATTTCTAAAACTGCCAGTACACACAGCCGGTAGAGGCGAGATCCGGCGTGTGTGTAAATATTTGTTTTTAAGAAAATATAATTATGTATTGTATTGTTTCGTGTTTAGAAACGTAATAAAGGGCCTTTTTTCGAACTAGGGTTGTGCGTGCTCGTTCACTGAGCGGATCGTTCCAAACTAGTACAATCGCTTAAATGTACTAATTCGGTCTTTTAGTTCTTTTAGTACACTAGGTAGTACACTAACGGCCGAACCCTATATTCAAACTGCGGATAGATAAGGTTTACTTCGGTTTAAAATTTGACATTTGCCCATACAAAATGTGTCAAATTTTAATCCGAAGTAAGCCTATCTGTCCGCGGTTCGAATATAGGGTTCGGCCATAAAAGAAACTCGTCTGTCCGTGGTCCTTATTTGTTCTCCTTTGACCGAACGAATGGCCGGGCGGTCATTCATTCGGATCGCTTTGCTGTCAGTGTCACTCACTGCTCTGTTCGGATCTTGCTCCGCGTGTACTAAATGAACTAAGAGCAGAAACTTTACGGAATACCTAGTTCGTTCTAGTACAGTGACGGGAATTCATTCTTTTTGGCTCTTAGTACATGTACTACACAACCCTATTTCGGACAAGATATTTTTAAACGACTGCCCTAAAAAAGGAGTGTGATGACGTTTTCAGGGTTCATGCATGTATGTAGGTACGATTCTTTATTCCACTATAACTTCTAAACGGCTGAGCCGATTTTGATGTGTGTGGTATCGTTAGAATTCTTTCACCATCCCGGGTAACATAGGATATCTAAACTGTTAAAATTGTTATAACAACAATGGTTTAATGTTAATTATGAACATAATAATATAAAGGTATATCGAGGACAGTATAAAAAAATGCTGTCGAGTTTTGAAAGCTTGCTTTTCATTTAGTTATTATTATTACAGTAGTTACCTCTCATGTACCTCTAGTAATAATTACACTTTTCGAGTTCAATATTCTACTATCTAAAAAAATATAAAAACATATGTACGTAATGTTTTTTTTAGGAACTATCCAATGGTCCCTCCTTTGATGTCAGAACGAAAAAAACTTTTGCTTTACTTGTATGGGATATAGGTTTTATTTTTGGAATTTCATTTTACAACTTTGTCCGCGTAACTTTACCTATGTCAAATGTAATAAATACTTTACCTATGTCAAATGCTTTGTGTAATGCCTAGTCTCTGAGTACAATCGCGGACCAACGAACAGACGGGCATCGCCAAACTAAGGGTTCCTGTTGACTACAGACGGAACCCTAAAAATGTACTCCATACTGCAATGGTTTGTGATAGGCTATTAGTAGGGGATCCAAATTGGAGACGACCTTCACCCAGCTGTTTATTCGATAAAAAGTATTTTATATCAAATTTAATATGGTAAGTAATATATGGCGAATAGGTTGACTGAAAAATTTCAGTCCAGAACAGTCCATAAAAAAAACTTATTTTTGAAGTTTTGTTTTAAATAGCTATTGCTTGTTTAATAGACCAATTACATACTAATTGAAAGTATGAAGCCTAGAGAATATGCAAACGTTAGGTTGACTATTTTTTATAACCATTGGATAGGCAGGTAAGTCGGTACTAATAATTTGCACTAAACCTAAAGTTCCTTCTCTTTCCTTAATAATATTATACATATCATTTTTAAGAGCTCAAGACGTAAAAAAAAATACCCTTACCGGTATCGTGTTTTTTTAAAGTTAGGTACTTAATTATTGATCTTTGTCCACGGCATAAATATCTATATGTACATATACAAAATTTTAGCTTTTAGTACCTACTTTGCAAATTTCCGAGAAATTTAACTGTTCAAATAATTCAATTTTTTTATTATTAAATTTAATCAGTGAACTGTGACATTCAGACTGTTCCAGACACAGACATGGTGAAACTACAAGGGTAGTATAAGTAGTTTGACTACAGAACTTTAAAAACACCAAACTTTCATTAACAATTAGCGCACTATTAAATTGTTTTTCGTTTTTTCTTGACGATTTAAAGTCGCATCAGTAAAACGACTGCCTAAGCATTTTCATCAGTCGAGTCATGCAAGCAATAGACGTTGTTAGGTGTCCTTCAGTCAGGCAAGATACGCACAAACACGAGATTTGCGGTAGTTAGGTATGAACAGTCAGCTGCACTAGCTGCAGAGAAAAGTAACCCCCCCTGCATACAAGTTTCCTAGCAAAAGGGGTTACATTTCTCTGCAGCTGACTTCTGTTTTGCTTAACATCTGTTAAAGGCACCACAGATAAGAGAAGGTTGGTTTGAATGCTGACTGCAATAAAATACAGTCGGCAAGAAAGCTCGTTTCAAAAAATAATCCACAAGTTAATTATAAACGAAAAAAAACCATCACCTAAATATTAACTAGAAGAGATAAATTCGCCTTTGAACCTACTTACTTTTATTTATGCAATTTAATTGGAGCGAAGCTCCATTCTTCCCCTGAATCGGATTTTCGTTTGTCGCCATACTCCTCCCAAACTATTAGAGATATCAGGATCAAATTTAGCGCGTAATACGACATCTAGCCATAGATGGTTTAGAAAAAATAAAATTGAAAATCGGACATACCACGGAGGAATAATCACCGAAAATCTGTTCCCATAGACTTTTAACGGGAAAAATGGCAAAAGTGCCGAAACTCGCGGCTTTTAAGCTAAGTGAGTGAGCGTTACTGAGATTTCTGAAAATGATGGCAGCAAACCGCTTCGCTCCATTTAGACTTGCCCGGGAACTTGTCGGTATCATTTAAAATGAGCAAAGGTGTAAACAAATCAGGTGATAGGTATTATTTGACATATAACCTCAAGTACTTGTATTTGTTGGGTGTGTCTATATTTAAAAATAAAACATATAAATAATATTGGTTACATTTATGCACTTTTCAATTAACACTGACGTTACATACCTACATATGTGTAAAAAGGTATAGCAAGTTAATGTCGTAGGTTTAATCATTTTATTAAATATCTATTGGCGGTTTGCACTAATTGGCATTTAATTCACAGCAAATTGAATGCCTGCTGCACGAATACATAAATCTGTCGCGTAATATTAAGGCCCTAGGCCATATTGTTAATCTTAATTATTTTATATCTTAAGATAACAATAATTCCTTTTTAATTTTACTTTAAATTTGTATAATGTTACACTATATAGACTGTTCTGTATGTAACCTATAACTTATATGTGTGGCATGTCTGTAAATATAAGTTGGTTAATAAATAAATAAAATAAAATAAAAATAAAAAATATTTATTTGATTAGAGTTTCAAACAGCAAATTGTTTCTAACTTGGGTAATATTTATCATAAATGGAAAATTTCATTATTTGCATTAATGAATTGTTAATTTTCAGTATATTGCGACAAGGTACCTAACACCGGTGTTCACAAACAATACTTAAGGGATCCTTCACTGAGTAAAAGCACTGCGTTCAATACAGCTTTGTGATTGGTCCTTTTTGACTGTCCTTTTGTTTATGAGACGATTTGAACCACCATGTGCGTTCGTGAGCACTGTGAGACCTCATAGTGACGTTTGTGAATACGGGTGTAAGGTGTAAGTCAGCTAAACGCCTGGCATTTAGATTTACCTATACAAGGAAGATTTTGGATTCTTAGAATTTGTTGTAATTTCACTTTGGTGAATAAGGCATTACTTGAGACTATTGTTTAGAAAAATATACATTTCATCAAAATTAGTTCCGAGCTACAAGCATATATGGAGGGCAGTATATGTTTTCAGCCTAACAAAACGTAGGTATTGGTGTTTTTTAGCCATTTTTGGCGACTCGTTTTTCCTAGTTGGAAGTGATCCTGGGTAAGATCCAGATAGATATGGGCCAATATTGGTGTTATGAGCGGAGGTACTCGATTCTGACTGTATTTTGACTACAAAGAGATGTATCTACTTTTTCACCTTATTACATTGTAACAAGGTCCAAAATTAGATACAAAGAGATGTGTCTACTTTTTACCCGACTGCCGAATGATGTTTTTAACCTGTATGTATGTATATATGTGTAGGTAGTAGGTGTCCCTAAGTTTTTTTTTAAATATGATAGTAGTGACAAAAATATACATGATAATTAACATACATTGACGACATTATCCAAACAGCTGTTTAGTTTTTATAAAGCTTGCTTTTTGTTAGACTTGTTCACCTTTGCATTGTAAAAAGGTCCTAAAGTGGATTCATCTTTTTGTAGTCAACTGTACCTAGTACCAGCAAATGCATCGCTATCTACTAGAGTCTGTCTAATGAATGATGAACCGGGCTTTTATTTGACTGGCAGGTCTGGCAACACTATTAAAATGACGTTTTGACATTGACAAACAAGTCGTTGTTGGTTTGAGTCTGTCAAATTAAAGTTTTCTTCTCGAAATTTACAGACTAAACATGCGTAAAACTATCAAAAGTGGTGTGCGACAGATCCTTTGTACCATTATAAACAAATATAAAGAAAAACAAGAGAAGAGGGAAGCATTGTTGAAACAAAAAATAGAGTGTTTACATACGGTGACCGAATTCATAGGTTATAACAAGGTTAGTATGGCATGTTAATTTTGATACTTACTTATTATTTCTATATCTTCAATGCAAAGTTTCATAGAATATATACCTTTTCTGTCCTACCTATCTTTTGAAATTGGTATTTCTTTTCCATTAAGAAATTAAACGATGTATTCTTTTCAGATAAGCTGGACGTGGATGATGAAAAACAAACGGTTTTGAAAAATCTTCAGCAGTTGAAAGAGTTGGAGCAAAACGATTCACTATGCCAGAGTCAAACGAAGTATTTAGAAGAATTATCATCAATAACCGGTAAATACTAAGATTAATTAAATCATTGTCTTTCCCTATACATAGGTGTATTGTATGTACCTATACCATGTTGAATCTCTTAACAATCGCAATTTTATTAAATTAATTAAATAGACAGATGATTAATATAACTGACACTCATACCTAGTTTCAGTAAAACACTAAGGAGGTGTTTATATACATTTAGTTAAAAGATATCATAAACATATTAATATGTACCTATGAACACTTCATGAGCTCTTGGAAAAGATGTTCGGGTTATACCTGTCTTCCTTGTTCTCAAACCGTTGCGATTCGAACCTCACCGATGCAATTTGATTTCACCTAAACCCAAATGTTCTTAGAGCTGTCGGACTGTAAAATGGGGCTGTACTGCGTGTCACAATATATTTGTAAATGGTGTTCTTTTTAATTAATTCCTTCTTTCTTCTTACAGATATCAGTGTTTCGACATTGAAGAGAATGAAGGAAAAGTAAACCATGGTGTCTTCAGTACTCCAGGAAAGAAGCAAACTCACAAGGCCACAGTATCCAATTTAGATAGTTTTGACATCCATGCCATCAGAAATAAAGTGAACGAATTTTATATTGTAAAGAAGCAAGTGCCTACACTCAGATGCCTATTAGCAGAGTTGAGAGAAAGCATCGGTTTTACCCTAATAATAAATACAATATTTTTACTTAATGACTTGTTATTGGTGATTTTATTTACTAAAAGAGCTCACAAATGAGAAAGCATGCTGATGCAATCATTATTATGGTGGTCTGCATTTTTTTTTCATAGATAGTTTCAAAGCATCAAATACTTCGTGATACCCAAAGTTGCTAAATAGTTCGGTACACGTTTGGCGACTTTGGGTGTCACTATATATTTATTTAATGCTGACTATACGGGTCAATCAACTTTTCTTTGTAGTTCGGTGCCAGGGTGACGTTTCCTGAGTCACTCATTAAAACTATGATTTCAAAGGATATAAGTCCACTACCATTCTTTTATGGCTTTTCTCCTGAGTGTGATAGAAGTATACATTATAAAAAATTTTCTAAGAAACTATCACTGTTGTCTCCTGGCTTACGGGACACTAACAACAACAAAAAAGTTGATCCACCCATACGTATTAAGTAGGAAGACTCTCGGGCTTCTACTAATAAACTGTACTTACTTAAATATGATACCGTGTGTGGTCTTAATATGGATAAACGGACACTTGAGTGCGGTATTCGTAGACTTGAGTACCTATAGTTTATTAATACGGGCCTTAGTATTGTGAAAAAGTGCGCGTTTCCTCTTCCTTTGTGCCCACCAAAATAAACAAAAAAAGAAAAGTATCAAAATCGTTTATTCCTACATCGATCGGTAATACCATATGAAGATTTTTTGAATTTGCCGCTTTTTCTCAGGTTCATCTTTCATTAGACAGACTCTATAATATTACGGAGCAACTTTGCATGACTCTGTTTTAAGTATCCATCAAGAGTCAATTAATTATTTCGATGCATGTGCAATTTTTCAGTATGTATTTACCTCTTGTATTTAGCTATTTATCTGTAATTACTAAAACAAGATACTATTAATACGTATAATAAATTATTGATTTGTTTCCTAAAAAATATATCTCCCGTTTTGCCTATAAAAAACTGATCACAAGTACCTAATGTCAAACTTAACGGTCAAATGATAAGGCACAGGCTTTTAGAGATATGCGTAGATGGTAGACTGATAATGTATCTCTCACATTACGTAATGTACTTACAGCTAAGGCGATCAAAACTCTAGATCATTCGTTGCTAGAAAACTCGTTTATCTGGGCGTTTTTCTTCGTTGGTTTTTCCCTCTTGCTACGATAGTGTATGGAGCCTAGTATGAGTGCGTTTATCGCGTGACAAACATGTGACAAAATGTGGATAAAGCATCCCTCACTCTTGTAGGAACCTGGGACCGCCAGCGTCGGAGGCCGTTCCAACTAAGTTTGCCGCGTCATCTAAATAGATTACTTAAAAAGCCTTTTATAATAATAGCAGGATCATTCTTGAATAATATTTTTCTCTTCTTAAATTCAGATCCCACAATAGGCGTTTTTCTTAAATTAAAGCGTGTTGAATCCTGAAGTAGTCGCGCCCTTTAAATATTGCGTTCAACAAAAACACCTCAATCCGAGAGTGCCTTCTAAAATATTACACTGTCTGTCATATTCACTCAAGAACCATTAACTCAGGTCACTGCATACAAGTTCACATCCACTGTGATCCATTTTTATTGCACTTATGTGTATAGGGCAAGTATACGACTGATAAATATTATTCATCCACCGTTATCCGTTTTTATTGCACTTATGTGTATAGGGCAAGTATACGACTGATAAATATTATTCATCCACCGTGATCTGTTTTTATTGCACTTATGTGTATAGGGCAAGTATACGACTGGGGCCCGTTTCTCAAAAAGTATTAGTCTAATAATATTAGTGTTTTGTCTCATTTTTTAATTGTATTTATGAGACAAAACACTAATATTATTAGCCTAATACTTTTTGAGAAACGGGCCCCTGATAAATATTATTCATCCACCGTGATCCGTTTTTATTGCACTTTTATGTAAAGGACGAGTATAAATACAACTGCTAAATATTATTCTAACAGCTACAATACGAGTACATTCGCATTTCCTTTCATTTGAAGTTATGATTGTGTCCTGTGGCAATAAATGTTTTCCTTTCTCTTTTTCTCTTTCTTTTTCGGGTAAGAATGCTCGTGTTTGCCTTTGCCTCTGTTTATTACGGGATTTGTATCGTGTAACAAGGAGTAATATCGGTCTGGGATGTTATTTTTTTTAGTGGACGCATCGACTAATACATGACAAGCCTTAGGCGAGTACCACACGAAGCGGTGTAGCACCGACCGCGATTTACTGTCATTAGGCTGCGGCTTCACTGAGGCGGAGACTAGCGGAGCGGAGCGGAGCTGTGCCAATATTAACCAATAGAAGGCGCATGCGGTCACGTCGAGCTAACGTGAGCACGTTAGTTTAGATTCTATTGGTTAATTTTGGCACATCTCCGCTCCACTCCGCTCATCTCCGCCTCAGTGGAGCCGCAGCCTTAGGCCGCCTATACACTTGCAAGTGAATGCTGTAAGTTTTGAGACGCAACTATGGGTAAGACTAAGTGCCAAATATCTGCGTCTCTGTCTTGTTGTTTCAAAACTTACGACAGTAACTTACAAGTGTCAATGCGGTCTTAGGTACAAATGGAAAATCGTCTACTTGAAATGACCATTCAAAAGTTGGATCAAAAGTGAATTCAGTCAAAATGTAATTGTGCTAAAAAGTATTTAATAACCAAATTTCTGGACATCAGATCCAAAAATAGATGTTTAATTATGATTGCCTCTAGTAGGTAATCTTAATGTATGGCTTTAAAAGTAAAAGTTTTAAATTTTTCTTAGAACAGAGAATCTGATGTTTATATTAGATCTTTTGGTTCGAGGAATCTCCACAATATCCACAGCAAAAAGAGATAGCGATAAATTTTAATGGGCGATGAAAAGAGAGCAAACATACGCCCGACGATTGCCGAAACCTTTCGATCGACCGAGCGCGGCCGGCTGGCGATAGACATGGATAAACCAGCGGGCCTGGCCTAGTATGGCTGCGTCTATATCACGTGTCAAATGTGGATACAGCATCCGTCACTCTCGTACTTATTTACGTGTCAGAAGGTGACGGATGCCTTATTCACACTTTGTAACGCGATAAACGCAGCCATATTAGGGCCCCTGTTTGTGTCTAGACAATGAACATACGGTGTGAATTAATTCATTTGTTAGCAAGTGCAAGTGCATTTATTGTTACCTGCATCCAAATCGGTGCGGCAGTTTAAGAGCTTCAGTGCCACAGACAGACACACACACACACATAGTGGTCAAACTTTTAAAACCCCTCTTTGTGCCTCGGGAGTTAAAAAATGTAAAATCTTCGCGAGCCCTACGGCAAAACACGTCAGTATATTTATTTAGGTTATTAATAAAAGTTCGGTATAATTTAGTTATAAGTAATTTAGGCTCTTGCTACTGCTACACTAAATATTAATATACAGGGTCGCCTGATAAATGTCAAATATTCACGACATGAATTCTAGGAAAATAATCCTAAAAATAAGTTTTAATATTTGTACCTATCTATTTTCCTTTCGTTTTTACGCCAATCAGTTAAATAATGCTTAGGGATTACAAAACTAGTATCTACCTCTATAAAGTGTATTGAAAAAATTGTAGGACTTTCGCAAATCTACAAAATACCGTTTTAGTACTAAAATTAAATAGCACGCTTACATTGACGTCACGAAAGTCATTTCGTATCGTCATCGAATAGATACATGCGTAAAATACTCGTAATGTATAAAAACGCTATGCTACGGATAGATTCAGAAGAAGAAGAAGAATAGTAAAGACGATTCGAAAACTTGACTTATGATTAAAATGTTCGTGCTTGAGCTATAGTAACTACCTTTGTCACAGTTATTGATGTACTAAATTGTAACCATTCTTACTTTAATACGTTACTGCGACAAGGTAATAAAATGCACAGCTACATCTGAATTGGACTGTACCTACTCGTATATATTAAATTGACGTAAGCTGCAGTGCGTTCCCCTCTATGCCAACCCGTATGTTTTGATCGATTTCTGCAGCCGTCAACTTCCACAGAATGCAAGTATTTTCCAAGCCCTTACTCTGAATAATATGGCTATTTCGTTAATTGTACATTAATTTAGGTGCTTATTGTTTGTATGTATGTAAAAACTTTCTCGTACAAAATACCAATAAACACAAAATAGAGATGTACAAGGGCGAACTTATCCCTTTAAGTGATCTCTTCCAGCTAATCTGGGTGATTTAGGGAAAGAATAAAAAAGGAGAATCGAGTAAGAAGAGGTAAGCTGTGCATGGTTTCAAAAAAAATATCATACATTCCTAAAAGCCTAGGTACCGATAATATTAAATTTCATCCTTAAGAGATTTCTACTTACCTACCAAAGTATTACTTAGGAGTTATTATTGAGTATAATATAGGTATTAGATCCTTATTTTTTACGACATCCCACCTTTTTCGGCTAAACGATGTACCTATCTAAGTTATTATTTTTATGCTAGGAGCTATCTTTTCTTTACTACTAAACAATCTCGTTAGGATATTTTTAGCGTCAAGTTATCAAAATAAGTTTCTCTTCTATAAAAAATATTTATCAATAAACACAATGTATCGACACGCTTCTATGACGCGATAGTGTCATACTAAACTAAAGGTATTTCCATGTAGGTCGCGCGAAAAGAGGTCCCATGGGTGCCCCGGCGTTAGCACGGTATAAGTCAGTTTCTCCAAAAGGTGGACATGAGCTTAATTTAAATAAGAACGTAGCTCCTTAAGATTCTGTTGTCCGCGTAATTTAACCATAGCTGGTTTATGTCAGACAAGACAAAATGAAACGTTGCAGATTTTTTTGATTATCTATACATATAAAAGGCAAACCTGACTTACTGACTTATATATCAATGCACAGCCGAAACTACTGTACCTAGAAACTTGAAATTTGGTACAGGTGTTCCTTTCATGATGTAAGTGAGCACTAAGAAAGGATTTTCCGAAAATCGACCCCCAACGGGAAGAAATGGGGGGAGTAGCGAGAAACTAATTCTACGCGTACGAAGTCGCGGGCGTCCTCTAGTCATATCATATACCTAATTTATTGCACACCATGTAAGTATAAAGCTCTTAAACTAATAATTACAGTTTAATATGAACCCTGTAGGAGCACGGTTATTTAATTAGACTATTTAAATAATGATAATTACAATTTATATAGTAAGTAATAATAGTAATTTGTTTAGATTTTATAAACCTGCATTAAATAATGCACCTTAAGAAGAAGAAGAAGAAGAAGAAGAAAATCATTTATTCGTGACAAACATAAGCAAGAACAGATAAAAACGTACAAAAAGAAAATAGCCACGAAATGGTCCCAACTCAGCGTAATGCTGGCTTTAAAGTCAGCGCTGGTCTTCCGGTGGAACCATCAGGTGAAACCACGGAAGGTTACACACACATAATTATTTGTAAACAAAACATAAATAATAACATGAGAAAAAGGTAAAAATAAAAAATAAACGTAAAACTCATAGATTATATATGATTACATTACCTACAATTACGATATTCAGGTGTTATATTTCATCTTTATTTAATTAGGAGATTTGTTCAACCTTGAACATATAATCAGTTCCAGCTGACCTAAATACAACAACACTTACATATATCACACATATGTGATATATATTTTTAGGTATTTGATTTAATGGATGGAGAAACTTGATTTGATAAAATAACAAATCGTAACAGCGATGCGTCATTCAGTTACCGGCTTTTTTGTTTTTGTAACATTTCAGCGAAATACATTTTGAAACAACGGACAAATTGGGTGTGCAGATCAATTAATTTAATCCTTTAATCCGCGAGACTGATTACCTGCCTGAAAACTTTTGGGCGCGAGGAAAATCACAAAATAACCTTTAAAATATTGTTTGTACATTGCCTAGCTTGACTATCGTGGATGATAAATGAGGGTTAAATTCAACCTACTTTACGGGCTTTTTGTCGTCTAGGTACACATTTGTCGAAGCACGCACGATATAATTATGAACAGGGGGCCTAATATGGCCGCGTTTATCGCGTGACAAAATGTGGATAAAACATTCGTCACTTTTTGACAAGTACGAGAGTGACGGATGTTTCTTCCACATTTTGCCACGCGATAAACGCAACCATATAAGGCCCACAGGGGCTGTATTTTTCTCGGCCTGAACTTAAATTGCTTCTTACATGTTGTCGTATTTAACTATGTCTCTACACTCATTGTTTTTAACCCGGCCGCCATTATTGTCAAGTAAATAAGAACTATCATAACGTTGATTACATGTCAAGTCAAAAGCAATTTAGTTTAGCTCGAGTAGAATAGAGCGCCAGGTACAGTCCTACTTTAAAACTGTGAGAGTATTTTTTCATTAGGTACCGTAAATTAAATGTTTAATAGATTTTTCAACATATTTTATCGTAGGTATGCAATTTCTGATAAACAATACTATAAGCTTTGATTTTCTTAAAAAATACTGGCTAATACTGAAATGTAAGATCAAGCGGGGCTATTCCGACAGAGGGGAAATACGTCACTTAATTTTTTATAAATAAATACTTTTTTTATTTATTCTAAGTTTTAAAACTATCTATGCTTCCTTTAATAGAAATGAAGGTACTTAAACTCAGCTTAAACTACTATAAAAGAACGCAAATATAGTTTTAAAACGTTGACTTCCCTTGAAAAACATTAAGTGATACATTTACCCCACTTTCGGAATAGCCCCGCTTGACTTTAATTTATTATTGACACTTAAAAACCATTTCTATTTTCATTTTCAATTTCATATCTAAATTATTAACGCTATCACGGTACCAGAATAGAAGCAAATACCATATTTAGTTATCTACATAAAGTGTCAGCATATTTTATTTGAACTTGTACAATTTTATGGGCAATGTTTTAATAACAATAAAGCGGAAAAGGAAATGAAAATACATGAAAAGAAAATTGTAAGTACATTTCTCTTTCTTCTATTGTTTTACGCAGAATAATTTTCGCTGCGGAATATTAGTTTTAAATGCGCGTTTTCTTGTGCGATGCTCTTTATTCTCGCTTTGGGTGCAGTTACAGACGATCTAGTAGTTATTAAAGTTTTTATAAGTTGAGTTGGAAAATAGTTTAAAGGGCGGGTAAGATAAAGCTTTGACAGATAAAACATTAAATGAAATGTAAGAAGGTTCTAAATTACCATTTTTAATTAAAATGTGAATTGAGTTGTAAGTTAACATTCATTTCGCAAATATATTGTTTGACAAATGTATCAGATTAAAATACGCCGTTTAATACTAAACTTAACTAATCGTACAGCATAGTACACTTTAAAAACGTTTTGGTTAATAACATGGCTTATCTATTTAAAAACTCATCGTTAAGCAAACGGTTTACTTTACATATTGTTATTACACAAAGTACGAATTATGTCATCGAATACGAACAATAGGTACCATCATGTAACCAACTTATATTGCGACCTTATCAATCTACGTGTATGATGTAATCCCCAGGATTTTTCAATTCAGCCGCTTTTGTTTGTATAATAAAATCGTCAATATACGTATACAAACATAAAATGCATCGAATTAAAAAATGATCCGATTTTTATATAAACAATAACATAGACGGTCGAATTATTTAACCTCGTAAGACCCAGTGTGCGATAGGATGTACACAATCAAGGTAATTTAGTTTGAACTGTATCGCAATGGAAATAGAGCTTATTCTCCTTTGTTCATAATTTGAAACTGGTATCATCGAACAAACGTAATTCAACTTTATTACCTTGATGGTAGATTCAAAGTCCCACTGACAAACGCTGCTAACGTTTCTGTTTTTTATCGACTCGAAATATGTATATGGAGTTGTCATGAGGTTACGTCAATCCTATACATTTTGCCGATTTTCGAAAATCAAACGTTTTCCCTTACCAGCTTTATTATGATCGTGTTTATCGATGTAGATAAACGTGGACAAAACTTCTGTCACTTTCTCACCAGTGTGTAACTGCAAAAGTGATGGATGTTTTATCCACAGCTATAAAGGCGACCATAATAAGGGCCCTGGGGTGTTATTATCTTAAAAACGGCGGTCGGTCGAACGAACGAGCGAAAGCGCAGCGGCGAGTTTAAGTAGTCCCGTCAGAGCGAACAAAACACATTTTAGCGCGTGCATTCTCAATTAGGCAGTCTTATACGTTCGAGAAGCCATGCTGCCAAATGGAATACACACGCTAAAATGTGTTTTGTTCGCTCTGACGGAACTACTTATTATACTCGCCGCCGCGTTGTTGAGAGAATCACACCCCTGTATACCTATTATGGTCGTGTTTATACGAGTAGATGTCGATAAGCGTGTATAAAACATCTGTCACTTTCTGGCCAGTTTGTAAGTGCAAAAACGTGGATTACACATCTGTCATATTCTGACAAGTAGGTAAGTGCAAGAGTGATGGATGCTTTATCCACCGCGATAAAGGCGACCATAATACGGGCCCTGTTATAGACCTCGGGACTATACCTTGTCTATTTAACAGAGTTAGTACTAGAAAACAGAGAATGCACGTAATTGGTCAGCGATAAGGACGATGCACAGGCACAAGGTAGGTTTACATGCCTGTCAAAGTTTAGTCAACATCTGTCGCTCTTACGGTGCGGACGCTTTCAAGTGCTTATCTTTGGTTACAAATTTTTACCTGGCTCGTTTATTGGACTGTTTCCCATTTAAATTACATAATTAGGATTTATAGATGAACAAACATGACATGACAATGTCATGTTATCAATAAGTTAATTATTTGAGGTGCCTCTAACTACAAACAAAAATCACGAGAAATATTACGAATATTCCAACAAGCGGCATGTAAGCCGAGCCCGCCATCGACGTGCGATTGTTGACGCCCACTGCCAGTTTCTTGTCCCTTTCATTTTCATACAAAAGTGCAACAGAGACAACGCTTTGCTAACTCTGTTAAATAGACAGGGTATAGTTGCTGACTAAGCAGGGTCAACCAAAATACTAAAAGCGACTCGCGTGTCGTTACAGTGGAGTTCTTAGTTTTGGACAGAGAAACTCGCTCATTAGGGTAATTGAGTTATTAAGTAAACTTTTACAACTTTAGTATGAGAGCTTTTGCTCACAATCCCAGTAGAGCTTTACACAGCGGCTGTTACTCGTAATACCTCTCTTGTTAATGATACAGGGTGTACTAGAACTTGACCTAAATATCACAGCATAAAGGTGCGACCCAACCGCTGCTTAAAATACGGAGACGGTACAGAATCGCAGTGACGTGCGGTAAAAGTCACGCCTTCGGTGCGTATATTACGGTGCGTCAAAAACGGCGGCATGTTGTTACTATGACCCCGTCGTTTGTTTACGGTTTACGCAACGACCTTTACCTCGACATTTACGGTCAGCGTATTTTGAGCAGCGGTGTGGAAGGCATGCGATAAAAACGGTACGGATACGATGCGTCACTGCGATTCCGTACCGTCTCCGTATATTAAGCAGCGGTGAGGTCGCACCTTACGTAAAACAGCCCCCTTTAAACCAGTCTAGTTGTTTTAGGATTCCGTATTACTAATCTTACGCTGTCCGTCCGTCCGTCAGCATGTCAGTCCTAACTTTAAAGAGTTGTACCTATCTTTTGAACCGTAAGAGATAGCGCTTTTTTTTAGAATATTTATTATTATGACGGAATTACTGACTTTTTTTTAAAGAAACTGAAGTAATTAAGGAGCGTTTCCCCGTACAAGAAACATTTTTCAACGTATTTTTATTTTGGTTGTATAGTAACGTTAAAACGGTAAAATATACCGGCGCGGCGTCAAATTTGGTATGATTATACTACAAACCCTGGAGATAGGTATACGTACAACAAATACTGAAAAATGGTCAAGTGTGAGTTGGGCTCGCGCTGATTCGATTCGAAATCGAAATGAAATCGGAATAAAAAATACCTACTGTGCCGGCGGTATTACGGTGTACCTTATCAGTAAATGTCCAATCATGCTATTGTCACATCTTCAAGATTGATTTGTTTCCCAGCAAGACCTCGTTTATGCGATTCGAACATGCGTTTATTGCATTTCCCAACCTTTGGCGGTAAAATATGGGCAATACCGGACCGCGGAATGTCAGCCCGAGAGTAAAAAGGTGTTTAATCGGATCACCAGCGCCGAAGATTGCCTTTGAACAAATAACGGCAAAAAATAGCGGCAAATGGTTCCAACTAAAAATATCCAGGAAAGAATCGGTAGTTTTTGCTGTTTAAAAATCGTAAATGGCGCCCGTGTATGTACCCCCCACGCAAAAAGAGGGAAGTTACGAGTTGACGTGTGTATCTGTGTAGTATCTGTCTGTGGCATCGTAGCTCCTAAACGGGTGAACCGATTTGGATGCATTTTTTAAATTTGAAAGTTTGTTTTTTAGCGGTGGTTCTTAGCTAGGTTTTATGAAAATAAGTTGGGCCGTTTAAGAGATATCAGCTCTGAACGAATCTATCTAATCTATTAATCTACTTATGCTGTTTATCAATCGTAAAATGGCGTGTGTATGTTTTTTGTTGGACGCGATTGGATTGCTATTGGACCCCAAAACTTTTCATTTATGTTTTGCTTCGTAATAACAAAGTTTAAACCCTTAAAAAGAGGGGTATAAGGTTTACGCGTGTAGTCAATTATGAATTAAGTGGAACGCGGTGTCATGATTTTGTCTCTATTTATTATTTTCATTCACTGAGTTACTGCTTGGTTAAGCTCGGTAGTTTCATGTATGTTAGCCCGAAGTAAAGTTACCTAATGTATTATTTGATTGACACAAGGAAATACAAAAAACTGTCATGTTGCAGACGGCGTGATAATCATCGAAAATGTCACGCGAATACAAGGCCTTTGTCGAGGTTCTCAAGCTATCACTCCGATAAGATAGGAACGTCAGCGGCACTAGATACACGAGCACTAGGATTGTCCAGTTCATCTCGCAACTGATCGTTTCTGTTTCTCCAACATGACATGTAATCGGTTTTTAGGATGGAAACGTATTGGATTATTAACGTATCGTATTATCGAATTGTTAACGTAACTCTTATTTAGTTAACAGTTATGGAGGTCGAGTTAAAAACTACACGATAACATTTCAAACGCAATGAGGTATTGTATTAGCGAGAAGAATAAGGCTCCTGTGACTGTGAGGCTAGACAAGTTGCATAACGCTAACGTAATCTATTTTCGAAAACTGGCAAAATGGAATTGACGTAGGCGCTCGACGCGATCGTCTGACATCTTACGTCAATCCTATACATTTTGGATATCGATAATGAACTCCGAATGCGTTGTCTAGGACCTCTGAGGCCCTAGCTAAGGCTAAGGCCTGAGTGTACGCTCGAGTCGAGCGGGCAGCAGCGGGGCGGGGAGTGCAGCGTGCATGTTAAACAAATGAAACCCATACTGGTGTCCTGAGTGGACGCTGCACAAGACAGTGTGGTTGACGCTTGCCCGCGACGCTGCCCGCGACGCTGCCCGCCCCGCCGAACGCCCCGCTTCGAGCGTCCACTCAGGCCTTACACTAAGATGCAAACGCTACTAACTTTTTTCTTTAACTAACTCAAAATGTATGAGATGTAATGCGCCGTAAAGTTGCCTGCTTGTCGATATTCTACATACGGTACTTCGGGGAGGGTGCACAAGAGCTCTACGATCTAATACCGCCGTCTCCTTTTATTCCATCTGTACCTACCTGGTTGGAATTCCGCGTCTTCAAACGAGGCGCTTTACATCATCATTTACAATGCGTACTGCAAAAGAGTGGAATGCGCTACCAGTGTCTGTATTTGCGAGTGCATACAATCCGAACCAAATTAAAGCTAGAGGGTGGATAGGATTTCTCTGGGTGAAATCTTCGCCCTCCAGGGGCAAGAGTAAGTCAAGAACAATCATATTTTATAAAAAAAACTGTTAGTCAGCTGTCATCCCCTACATTTTGAATGATAGAAAAGAGAAACGTTTGTAGCGTTTGCATCTTAGCTACGGCCAGATTGGAGTAACGAACAGCAAAGGGGGTAAACGTTTACCGGGAAACAACACAAGATAAATTAATTAATGCTCTGAAGTTTAGGATAACTGTAATTAATTTCTGGATCTGTTGATTTATGTTGCACTCTGCGAGAAAAGCGGATTCGCTCGATTTAAAGTTATGTAAGGGGTTTACAGTAATTTCGTCTATCAGTTTACTATTGTTATATCGACACTTATTTTATCAACCACCTACGCAAAAACGGTGTTATAAGTTTCACCGCTATGTGTGTGTGTCTGCCACAGGTACCGTAGCTCTTAAACGGGTGAACCGATTTGTATGCGGTTTTTTTTATTTGAAAGCAGATTATCTAGCGGTGGTTCTTAGCTAAGTTTATGAAAAGCGGTTGGGCCATTTAAGAGATATCAGCTCTGAAAAAAAAGGGAAATAGTGTTTTATTTATCTAATTGTTATATAGAATGGTTTTAGGAAATGGGGAATTCTTTGAAACGTCTGTCACCAATTTAAGGTCATATAACCTACAATCTACATAAATAAACTTCTTTGCAAATAAAACGGGCTCTTACGATTCATATGAGTAGTTGAAATAGTGCAAGGACATTAGACTTTATGCTACAAAATTAAATTAATATCATTTATATGTATTTATTACTTTTCTTCGTAAATAATTATTTCTTCATTTTGTAGCAACAGATCTCATTTAGTTACAGTTTATATCAACTTGAAAAGGGGGCCATTTTCTTTTCATGGGGGTGTATTTACCGGATATCGAACTTGGGACCGGTACTGTGCATAGGTCCGGCCGGTCCAAGTTGGGTCATTACAACTAAACTAACTAATACCTAATATCTACATAAGGGGGCCTAATAGGGCTGCGTTTATCGCGTGACAGTGTGGATAAGGCATCCGTCACCTTCTGACACGTTAATAAATAAGAAAGTGACGGATGCTTTATCCTCATTTGACACGCCCACGAGGCCAGGCCAGGCCCACTAGTCACGAAATATAACTATTTACTTACTTATATTAAGTGCTTAAAAGTTAATATTAGGTCTAAGTGACAGAGAGACACCATGGAAACTGTAATACCTACGTATTATAACAGTTTCTAGAGCGTTGCGTATTCAAGAGGGCATGCGTGATAAAATTCGAGTTCGTAGGATTTTAGTAAGTACTTCAGAATTCGTGAGAGAAGTCTAAGAGTCGCGTTAGTTAAGTGCGCGCGCTTAAGCCCGTCATCAAACATTCTTTAGAATTAGGCCTGAAACCAAACAGGAGGCGGAGAAACTGAGAGATAGGTTTTTTTATGTTAGAAAAGGAAAACTAGCCAACGTGTTACCAAAAGTATTTGACGTAGCGTTAGCCTATGTAGTTGGTAGCGACCCTGCCTACGAAGCTAGCGGTCCTGGGTTCGATTCCCGGTATGGGCAAATATTTGTGATATGAACGCGAGTACCTATTTAATTTTGTTTCTGAGTCGTTGATGTTTCCAGTATTGTATTTGAGAATTTATTTCTCTATTTAAGTATTTTTATGAAGTGTGCTTTTAGACCTGAGGGCTTATTGTCTAACGCACTCACAATGCAGACAAGCCTTCGATTTTCAAAATGAAAACGATCGTGATTGCGAGTGCGATAGACATTAAGCCCTCCGAGGGCCAGAAAGTGGAGCAATTGTTATAATTTTCACAGACTGTGTGTGTATGTGTTTGTATTGTCGTTGTTGTGAGAATAAAAAATAAATGAAATTAATTAAATTGGGACCCCCATACAATGGCACGGAACCCTTTATGTGTGAGACTCGCACTTGGCCGGTTTTTTGTTAGTCGACTTAGTTTCGGACCAGAAGGCTTATTGTCTAAAATGTCTTACGCACTCGCAATCGCAACCGGCTTTAAAGTGGAGCAATTGTTTTCACTATAAAAATTACGTTTATGTTTGCATTTTATTTACGTGTTCAATTCACCCTTAACCACGGAATAAAGAGACAAGTCCTTAACCTTTCCAAAGACGCGTAGGTCTTTAAGGACTTAGTTTATTCAATCAGTATTGGCTGTCCTGCGTAGTTCCCGGATAATGGGTTATTATGGGACGTGGCCCGTCCGGTTATGATCTGCTTTACGGCTTTGCCCACGTCTCGCCACGTGCCGCTTTTATTGCACCCATTGCACTGCACAGTATACAGAGAAGCGCACAGATAATAAAGATTCGCTCAGTTTATACGTCCAATTAATTTTTTTTCGTGTTTTGATGTGCATGTTTTAACATACCTTTAGGGTTATGCTGAGAACGAATAAAACTCGTACAATAATGTGTGAAATCAAGTGAGAGAGAAAAAGCGTCGTCGGTGCCTTGGTAGCCTTCAGTAGGTAGGCGCACGAGTTTACTTCTATTGGTAGCTGTGATGAAGCGCGGCAGTAGCTCCCTCGCCTCCACCCGCCTCGCCGCTTTCGTTACCAGTCCTACCCTAGACCTAACGTAACCTAATGGGTTCCATACAATGGCGTTTTAAAAAAACCTGAAAGTTTACAGTTTTAGAAATAAAACCAATAACGTGAGGCATCATGAGGGTATTGCATCTGCGGGGCTATTGTAACTTTTCATACTAATTTTAAAAGTAGAACAAGTTTTAGTTTGAAAAGTTACAATAGCCCCGCAGATGCTATAGCCCTGCCTCACCTTATATTATTATGACAATTACGTATTGTGATTATGAACCATTAAGTATTTTAAACACCCCTTTAATAGCAATGCAATTTTGATCCAATGTTTGATAATATACGGCGGCTGTACTTCTGTTTGCGGTACGCTGTGACATGTTGGACGCTGCAATTATCGCCGGTCAATGAACACAAATCGCCTGATTAGCTGGAGAGGTAATTAAATTCCGTTTTTCCTACGGACAGCTAATTAGAATAGTGATTATTTGAGAGGGTTGGCATTTTGACCGTGCAAGGGACCGTTTATGCAGTAAAAATATATGTTTTACATCAAATTTATAAAGCTCAATCAATCAGCCAGCGACAACAGGAACTTTTTTAAAAGGTGTTCTGAAAAATATGATGCTTATAGTGGTTTTTTAAATTATTATTTACTGAGAAAGTAAATAAACTCCGCTAAAAAGCTTAAACGCCTCATGGTTTTTTCTACGTCACAACTAGTGCTAGACTCAAAAAACAAAACACGGCCACTAGTTCAAAGCGGGCGTAGCAAACACTGATAATGTTCTATATTTTTCTCAATAATGAATATTACATACATACATACATTAAATCACGCCTGTTTCCCAGAGGGGTAGGCAGAGACCACTTCTTTCCACCTGCTACGATCTTGACAAAACTCTTTCGCTTCTTCCACATTCATACATCGAGTAAAATACAAATACAAATACAAATAATTTATTTGTTCAACACGGGTAAAATTGTACATAAGCACAGGTCTTATAGTGTTAAGGTTACATCACCATGTTGGGCCGCAAGGCATACAAATTTTTTAGCTATTAATGGACTTTCCCTTAGGGGTGTACAGTTACCATCAATTGCAGTCCGATAGAAATTCATTTACTGAATAATATGCTTTGTTCACTAAAAATTTAAACAATTTGCTCTTGAGTCATGCACGCACGTCGGTTTCGGGTACTTAAAATTCGATACTTAAAATGAATATTATCCTGTTGTAATTAATGACTACTTTATACCATATTTGTTACACTAGTAACTCTACATCTCTACTTAGACCACACACTTTACCAAAGTCAAGTTATCGTAAAAAAAAAACAGTTGACAGTCTGAGGCGTCGCCGCGGCGCCTCGCCAATCTACTTAGGTTTATTATCGCCAGTTCCGGTGCGTTTACGACTAATGCACTCTGCGCACGCCCATTTTGCATAAGATCACTGCAGTTCAGGGGAATTGATGGTTTAGATAGCTTTCGTTGATTTTTCTGTCTAGACTTGCTTTTTTTTCGCATGACGAAGACTCAACGCAATACTCAGAAAGATTTTAGAGACAAATAACACGTTCCTTTTTCAAATTTGTGTCTGAAAAATCGTCATTTAAAGAAATATGTAATCGTCATTGAATTGAATGTATTAAACCAATATCTCTGTGCTAGATTGTGGTTGTAGAAATTATAAAGACAACCTTTGTTTATAGTTTAGTGACTTTTTGTAAGTTTACAACAATAAAATGTATCAGAGTCACAGCTAGGTATTGGCGTGTAATTGTCGTTATCTTTATAATGTGTGGTAACAAGGCGACCCTCTGGGGCCCGTTTCAAGAAGCTACAAGTTACAAATTACAAGCGGAACTCTCTTTCTAGCAAAAGGAGGTAGAAAGAGACTTCCGCTTGTAATTTGTAACTTGTAGCTTCGTGAAACGAGCGGTCCGTCGATGATTGGATCTTCATAGCGCGGTCATACGTAAAGTCGCCATCAATAGAATTTGCTAACCATGTAAACAAATTAGTACTGTTTGACACATAACCTCAAATATCCACCAAGCGTTTTTTTATTAAAGATAACGTATAATAAATAGTTATTTCATCTTAAACTTAATATGAAAATAATGATTAACAGCCGCACTCAGAGACGACAATTTAATTTAACGCTTGATTAAAGTTGCTGCTGCCACTTTCTTTGCTATAGTAATAGAATAAGACAACACCTCACTAAACAAGCGTTAAATTTAATTGACGTCTCTGAGTGCGACCTTGATCTTTAGCGGCCAAACCCTATATTCAATCCGCGGACAGATAAGGCTTACTTCGGGTTAAAATTTGACACTTGCCCATACAAAATGTGTCAAATTTTAATCCGAAGTAAGCCTATCTATCCGCGGTTTGAATATAGGGTTCGGCCATAAAAGTACGTGATTATCGAGTAATCATAGTGATTGGTTCGTTTGGTTTTGTTTACATAGTTAGCAAATTCTATTGACGGAGACTTTAGTAACTCTTGTTTAATCTGTGGCCCGGTGTTACCACTTGCCACAGCTGGCGCTAGTGATGTGATAAATCGGTAATCTCAGAGTCCAGCCCTATCGTTAACAAATGACCTCCCGATCTCATTACACCTGGACCGGAAAACTGACCTTTAAGTAACTGGCACAAAGATTAAACTCGGCAATCAGGTGTCGCTGCCACCTGCCCGCTGATTGATTGTTGCTACACCTCGTGAAGTAATGACGGAATGATTCTGAGGATTCTTGTGGAACTACTTAAGTAAAGTTTGTTCAGTTGTTTGTTGTTAATCAAAAATCGAGACCGTCCAACAATCAGATGCTTTATTCTACCCGGTAAAACCATATTGCTTTTGACGTGTTATTTTCATACATCGGGGTTTTCGGTGCGGGAATGATTTGAGAAAGAGTAGAGATAAACAGATAGGCCAGTCTGAGAAAAATCATATTATGCCTAATGAATAACTACCTCTCTGCGAATTGTATACCTACACACTATGATACAATTTTATTTTAACTCATGTAGGAGATACTTTAGCTTTACTACCAAAACTTATGAGATAATGATAAAAATAACATTAATTAATTACTTGCAGTAAATTTAGCAGGTGGCTCGATTTTCAAAATAAACTATTAATATTTTTTCTATATTTGGAACAGTTAATCTGCGGCGTCTTGCTGTAAATATCCATTTCATCGAACTGAATGATCTTTCCACGTCGACAGTTGTAATAGGTGCATATTTAAATTTTCTGAAGTAATCAATTGCAGCCCGATTAGCTTGCGATTGAAGTTCTATTTCTTTGCCGTTTAGCAATTCATTTATAATTTTAAGTGTGCTATAGCCAGAATTTTTCTTCAACACCAACTTCAGTTTATTAAAAATCTTTTTTCCTTTTACCGTTAAGTTTAATTTGGAAATTTCTTTATAGGTTTTATCAACTATTTTTAAACTATCGCTGATGGATAGACTTTTGTCCTGTAGTTTTTTGATAGCATTTGGGATAGTCATTAAATAATTTGATATAAAATATAAGTCGCTTCTTATATTTGCATCACCGAAAGCTCTTTTTGCTTCTATAATACTCCGGCCTTCGGAGCAGCTGAATGTATTTAGAACACGTTTCACTTCATCATAATGTTTGCTATAATATGTCGCAGCTTCTATCCAGGTTCCCCACCGAATAATTGTTGGTCGGGGTGGTAAAGGCACTCCCGGAAGCATGTCTTTAAACTTTTGTATTCTTTTAGGAGATTTTAGAAACGTCTTTTTAACATTTGAGATTAACGCATTCACATTTGGATAAAGGGTTCTGACTAGTTCAGCCACTCTATTTAAACCATGAGCCAAACATGTGGTGTGCAAAAGATTGGGAAAAATACTTTTTAAATTCCTTCCTGCTTTTAACATGTAGCCCACACCGTCAGTTAAAAGTAAAAGCACTTTATCGTGGTTATTATGGTTAGCACCCCATAATTCATCAAGAGCACTTGTTACCGTGTTGGTTATGGTTACATTGTTCGTTGCCTCTAATAGTTTGCTAGATATCAAGTGTTGAGTGCCAATGTTGTCGTTACGTAGTGCCCCTACTATGACATTAGCTATTTGACGACCGGCATCATCCGTGGTTTCGTCAACACTCACGTAAATATATTCATTTTTAAGCTCATTTCGTATTGTATTAATCTTTTCATAGTAAACTTTAGGTAAATATTCTCGCCGCAGTTGACATTCCGAAGGAACTTTTACAGTTTTTTCAAATTTACCAGTAACACATTTTTCGATAAAATCTTGAAATATCGGGTTGTTTACCTGCGTCCATGGTATATTACAGCCCACAACAAATTTCACGAGCTCACTATTGAAATCATATTTTATACTAGTATGTTTATTGGACGCAACATGTTGCGTTACACTAAATTTCGTTTGAGCGAAGCTAACATTGCACTTGGTGCAAAAAAATAAAGAATCGCGAATCTCTATATCTGGATTATTTTCTATCCACGAACGCAAAAATTCGTAACGAGTTTTTTTTCTTGGAGGCATTTTTGTATTGATTATTATATAGTATTTTCGGAATACAATTGCATATAAGTGATTTATCAACTAGACAAGGGTACTGTATGACAATTAAGTGTCTAATATAATGTCAATCTTGACGCCCGATATCTATGAATATTTACTGATAGTGATAAATGAGTAGGGACTTAACTGAAGAGGTTGATACTGACTTTATAGTACCTATATCTATGATTACTTATTGTTTTATGTTATTCAATTAATTATTCATGACGTAGAAACCTACTAGAGTACATTCTGTTTTTCAAGTCAATACCTAATCTTTGACTAATGTCAAACGTTCCCGCTCCGAAAACCCCGATGTATGTATTTTATTGGAAACAAGATAACAGAAAACAGATTTCGGTCATCAATTCAATCAATTCTAAAGTTGTAATGTTTTTTTGTCTCCTTGACAAGGAGTCCTTGTCTAGGTAACATCTTAAGAAACCGCGAATTAAACTGCAGCGTTGTACTAAGTACTTATATACAATTGTTACGAACATGCAATTATGTCGTCGCCCGATCGTATAATTTGCCAGATGAAGAAATTACTAGGCAAAAGGTTAGGTTAGGTTATAAATGTTATGATATGCCTAGGAATATTGCGATTTGGCAAATTATACGATTGGGTGCCGACATATATGTACATGACCTGCTAATAATGAATTCAAAATCCAAAGTAGGTCCCCAAAGGTAGGTAGAATCTAGAAAATTACCTAAAGTGCCTGATAAACTTGACCATTTACTCGAGCATGCGCTAGAGTTCGCGTTCCGATTGGATGTTCAATTCAAACACCCAATCGGTACGATAATTTCGGCGAGAATTCTAGCGAATGTGTTCAACTCTATCAGCACCATTACTATAATGTGATAAAATGTGCTTTTACTAGAAAACTTTAGTTACGCTACTACGTTTTAGTTTTAGTAAGTACATGATATTATATCCCTTTAGTTTCAGCTTCAGAATACTCTTCTATTTATTTTTCAATTAAGACACAATTCGGCAACCTGTTGCGTGGGGCACAAGACGAATGGACTGACATCTGACAAATTAATGCACTAATGCCGGCATTTCTTACGGTTACGTTACTATTCCAGTTTATTCCGGTTCATTCCGTTTCATCGTTATTAAGTGTTGTCACTTATCTGGATTAGGGGCTGTATATACAGCTGGTGCAAACATTATGGTTCGCCGAAAACAGGATAAAGCACTAGGTTAAATAAATAAAGTAAGCACTAACACCAGGGGACAAAATCATAAATTGGGTTCTTTATCGTTTGCCCGAAATTCATTTGTCATAATTGTATCACTTGTCATAAGATTCATTTGCCATAAAGGCTTTTTCTCTGAAACCATAAACTATTCAGAATTGTTATAAAAGTAACCTAACCCAACCTATTAGGCTCTTTTACACAGTTTCAGAAAAAATACGTGGAAGTAATCAAAATTTAATATGGCGACAACTAGACGCCATATTGTAAAAAAAAAACATTGAACTATGACAAGTTGCATATCATTGAATAGGTGTTTAAAAATCATCTTTAGGTTTCTTTCATCATTTTCATTTTGACTGATCATTTAGGACTTATAACGATTTAAAGTTGGTTAGCAACAGTCGGGTTTTTAAAGCTTGTTTTTTGTTCTTTATAGCTATAAAACTGTATGTCGTCTAAGAACTAGCGTTGAAAAAGTCCGGAAAAAATCCCGTTTTATTCCAAACGACTCGTTTTTTTCGGATTTTTATAGAAAAATACCAAAGAAATTTTCTGCTGTTATTTTAACCTATATTCGGTCTTATTTGCACCTACAAAAGGGCGACATCGATGACATGAAGGCAGAAGCAATTGAAATAGGTGGCGAGAGTGACAGTGATTGACTATGAATAAATTGTCATTATTCATTTGTTATTTTCCTAAAAAACCCGAAAAAAACGGAAAAAAACGAAATATTCATAAATTTCCGAAAAAATCAAATGATTTGATTTTTTCCGACATTTTCAACGCTACTAAGAACAACGATAGCAAGTCAAAAGCAATATGGTTTTACCGGGTAAAATAGAGCCCCAGTTACGCTAGATATCCGCGAGACAAAGCTGCATATCTTAAAAGTCTTGTAACTACAATCCAAGAGCAAGAGCTCTTATAACGTCTTCCAAGTTTGTGTACTCCTCTCATTCGCTCTCATAAGTTCTAGGTGCTATGCTACTCTACTTTATCTGACTTTACCCTAATACGATATACTTTTTAAGTCCTCTTGTATTGTACAGTCAAGGACTTTAATTGTTATGCCACTATGGAACCCTGTCGCATAATGTTAATCATTAATTTTGGCGTAATTTCTTTCATGTGGTTTGACGCTGTCATTTTGACATGGTTCCATAGTGGCATAACAATTAAAGTCCTCGACTGTACAAGGCACTGGTTTATAATCAAGAGTCTTATTGTAGATGTTTGTACGCATTATCGATAGAATGCAAGTCAAATGGAAAAGTTTTATGACGTCGTACACTATCTTGACGCACGGGAAAAACATCATCGGTTGTCAAGCTGTCAAATATATCAGCTTGTCAGGATACCAGATGTGACTAGATCACGACTAGATGAATATTGTGTATTTCCAACTAGGTATTAAATCATTTGACCACTTCAGTGATAAAGGACAAGTTGTCCGACATTCGTGAAACTTAAAAGTAGATTGATAAGGTCGTACAGTATTAGTCATGTGGGAAAATACTGCCTGCTGTATTCCACTGCGATTTTACCCCATTGCAATCGTATTGTTTGTGACCTGAGGGCTTATTGTCTAACGCACTCACAATCGCAACCGGCTCCAAAGTGGAGCAATTGTTTTCATTTTGTATGCAGACAAGTCTTCGATTTTCAAAATGAAATCAATCGTGATTGCGAGTGCGTTAGACAATAAGCCCTCTGGGGGCTTTACTGTTAAGATATAAGCGGTATCATAATGTTAACAATACGATAATAATACAGATAAAAACAAACTGGAATATAGGGTCAAAGACGTTTTAGGGTTCCGACTTGGTTCCGACGTCAAACTAGGGCTACGCCGTGTCCGCCTGTCTGTCGGTCTGTCTGTCTGTATATCGCGCACTAAGATCAACGATAAAAAAACTGTAGGGTCCGGTACATTGAAAGCATTTTTTTTTTACTTGATCTGTTCTTGAGGTACAGGCGTTTTAAGTATCTGTAGATATACTAAAATTTTACCAAAAGAACTTTATGTAGAAAACTCGTTGATAATTGTTTTTTTTTCGAGATAGTTTTTGTGCTTGTCGTAACTGTGTCGAAATCGAAACCCTACACTGTCCTCTTACCTGGCTCTTGACCGGTTTTACAGTATTTCATCTTCCAATAAATCAATTAGTCTGGAAAACTGACACCGTTTTCAGCAACAGGGCCTGTATTATGGTCGCTTTCATCGCGGCGGATAAAGCATTCGTGAGTGTATATCATAGTTTCGACTACGTACGCTCGGAATATCATGCTATCGAATGTTCGTTGGCTCGATTGTTACTGGATCGAATATTCGCTGGGTCGAAAAGCGTGGAAACAATAAATCGTCAAATCGAAATTGAGATTTCGATTGTCATCCCATAGAAAATCTCAGACACGAATGTTCATTGGCTCGACTGTTACTGGATCGAATATTCGCTGGGTACGAAAAGCGTAGAAACGATAAATCGTCAAATCGAAATTGAGGTTTAATAACCATAACCATATAATTCTAGAATACGTTTTGTCGATTGTACATATTTCGGCCACAAGTATTTCGATCCAGCGAATATTCATTACAATAACAGTCGAGCCAATGAATTTTCGATACACCACTGATCGAAACTATACAATTCTAGATTACGTTTTGTCGATTGTACATGTTTCGGCCACAAGTATTTCGATCTAGCGAATATTCATTACAATAACAGTCGAGCCAACGAACATTCGATAGCATGATATTCCGAGAGTACGTAGTCGAAACTATGATATACACCCAGCATTCGTCACCCTCGCACTAACATATTGGTCCGAAAGTGACAGATGTTTTATCCACGCTGATAAACATCGATAATCACGACCTTAATAGGCCCGCACGTCGGCTTGCGGATGGGGTCAGTGTGACAATTAACCTCCAAAAACTAAAGAAGGGTTGACAGCGATTGAAAACAAGATGATAGACAAGGTGTGGTGTATTATCTTGCATGGAGGTTCAACATGATTTTGTAAAAGCACATGCTCGTCAACAATAAACATAAGACCTATCATTTTCCAGGATAAAATATATCTTGGTTTGAATTCATGATATTGACTATAACGTGCTAAACTTTATTCAAATCCTTCTAGCCGTTAGTGAGTAATAACAACAAACACCCAAACATCCTTACAAACTTATACATTTTAAAATTTCTTAGCACAACAAAACTCTTTTGCCGCGCTCTCCGTACCGTCGTCATTGCGAGTCGATATTTTCGAATCGAGTGCATGAATCGACGGGTGTACGGTAAACAATTAATGGCATGCAAAACGACGTTATAACGTGGTTATAACAAGCTCTTATTTCAAAAAAAGGCTCACCTAAATAACTCGATTTACCGTTAAATATAAATTTTGAACGTAATCATCGAACGCCAGATCCTCAAAAATCGGTTCTCATCGAATTCGAGTATAGAGCTCCTTAGAAAGTAAAGTAGCTATTTTCCTCGTCTTTCCTTTTGCTATTCTGCTTCATGTACTCGTATCCTGAGCTTTAACTGCGTGTAATCTGCCTCGTCGGGCCAGTAAAATCGATTTATTTATAGTCCTTTTATTGTCCTGCCCATCTTGTTGCTCAATGATTGTAGTAAGTCAGAGGAATTACCAAGCTGCGATTGTAGGATACATCAAATTCTTACTAAAATAATATACATTAGGTAGTAAACTACTTTTTTCTACATAAAAATAGCATAGTTGAATTTTGTAATATTTGTACACTTGTAGGTACTAGAATAACCCCCTTACTAATAAATGTTGAGTAACGGTGTTGTAGCTAAACTATGCTTTGTCCTTATATGTCAAATTCAAATGTCACAATGACAGATAAGGCCAAAGCATGGTTTAACTACATCACGGTTACTCAACATTTATTAGTCAGGGGGTAAGTATAAATACTGATATACATTGAAAACATAACATAACAACAACATACATAAACTCACGCCTTCATTCCCAGAGTGGGGTAGGCAGAGCCACAGACTCACCAACAACTCCAAAAACTTGTTGATAATTCTGTGACCACATTTTGCACAACCAGGCTAAGATGTTATTCAGTGTATTAGTGACAGGTTGCAAACCCATCGCCTAACAGCACTACACAGCCTTTAGTCCCTTAGTCGTCTCTTACGACATCCACGGGAAGACATGGAGTGGCAACATTCTAAACCCGGCACCACACGGTCTTGGAAACATAAAAGTTTCCTAAATCTATACTCATTTAACATTTGCCTTTACTGGGAATCGAACTTGGGTCTGCTAGCTTCCTAGGCCAACCATATTTACAGTGCATCGAACAATGTGTTAGTGAACCCATTTAGAGAACCAATATTATAGTATTATATAAAGTATTTTTATGGCATAAAGAAGGCAAATGAGCATACAGGTAATTTGATGGTAAGTGGGATCGGTTTGTTAGACGTATTTTCCGATATTTTTATTTCTTGTATAAAAATTTCCGAACGCCCTCTTTCCCTATAGACGTATTTACTGTTATGTTTATTTTCTTGTATAATTTTCCTATGGACATATTTGTTGCATGGAACCACTTAAATATTTATTTTATTCTGTTTTTTAGTATTTATTGTTATAGCGGCAACAGATGCATCATCTGTGAAAATTTCAACTGTCTAGTTAGCTATCACGGTTCATGAGATACCTACTTACTGCCTGGTGACAGACAGACAGACGGACAGTGGAGTCTTAGTAATAGGGTCCCGTTTTTACCCTTTGGTTAAGTTTCTTGCGGCGTTTCTTCTCAGCAGTGGTCTCTTGCGAAGGGCTGGTAGATTTTTGAAGTGTAAAAGTGCCCATGCTGGCATTTTTCTGAATTAAATCTTTTATCTTTTGAGCACTAACTTGAAATACCTCTATGATAGTAATTTCACCGATTATTTTATCCCTACACCGGAACACAACAATGCGATTGCTATGATTCCGACTAATGGTAATAGCTCACGTCTACTTTCAACGCTAATCTCTCCGCAACTCTCAAGAATGTTCAAAACCTTATACAAAGCAGAACAAAGTATTCAAGTATTGTCTCTTAAGAAAAGAATTTGCATTTAAATCATTTGAACGAGCTCCAACAGCGTAGGAGGAATTTTTACATATTTTAAACCTTACGGCCCGGGGCGCTTCACGAAATTACCCTTGATCACACCTCGTTGCAGAAACGAAGACATTATTCCATTTATGTCTCATTTAAGTTAATACAAGATTAGGAATGGAGGTGATCAGCGATGTTGAAGACAAGCTAAAAGCTAAAAAAAAAGGTAAAACTGTAAGGCAAAGTTGCTTAGCGGCCATTGAATTTAGAATAAGTGAGTTCGTTTTTAAACTTTTATGTAAAATGCTGTATAGTAGGTATTGTTATATTCCGATTCGAATTCGATTTCGAATCAAATCTCCGTGAGCCCAACTCACACTTGACCATTTTTTTTTGTTCAGAGTTTTTACTATAATCATACCTACCAAATTTGACGCATTTGTTTTATCCTTTTTACGATACAGCAAATTCAGCCTGAGGGCTTATTGTCTAATGGACTCGCAATCACGACCGTTTTCGTTTTGAAAATCGAAGGCTTGTCTGCATACATGGAAACAATTGCTCCACTTTGAAGCCGGTTGCGTTTGCGAGTGCGTTAGACATTTTAGACAATAAGCCTTCTGGTCCGAAACTAAGGCCCCGTTCCCACTATGGACCGGCGAATTTGCCGGATGCCG
The DNA here is from genome assembly GCA_948252455.1 of Acleris cristana. Classification (NCBI taxonomy): domain Eukaryota; kingdom Metazoa; phylum Arthropoda; class Insecta; order Lepidoptera; family Tortricidae; genus Acleris; species Acleris cristana. The sequence continues at coordinate 11,437,998 of OX411784.1, read as the reverse complement.
GTAAGGCTAGTGGCTTATGACGCTGTTCACACGGCTTAATGTGAACAGCTTCATATAAATTGTACAGCCACTACCCTTACCCAGGGGTGGGAACCAGGCCTAAGTCGACTAACAAAAAACCGGCCAAGTGCGAGTCTCGCACATAAAGGGTTCCGTGCCATTGTATGGGGGTCCCAAGTTAATTTATTTCATTTATTTTTTATTCTCACAACAACGACAATACAAACACATAGACAGTCTGTAAAAATTATAACTGTTCATCTGTTACGTTTCACGAAACGCAGCTTGTTGACAGACAGACTGACAGACGGACAGACAGACATACAGACAGACAGACAGACAGACAGATAGACAGACAGACGGCGGGGGATTATTAATAAGGTCCCGCGTTGGCACACATTAGCCACGGAACCCTAAAAAAATAGAACTACTCACACTTGGCAGGTAGAGATTACTCTCCCAAATGAAGGTACTCTCCATGCCCATGCGCTCGAAGCAATAACTTGTGAAAATTAACGGTAATTTATACTAAATGAAGCAAAGTGACGTAGAGTTGCATTAAATTAACTTTGTGTAAGTATAGTTGATTGCAAAATACGTCAAATGACTCGCGGTCGCGGGGGTAAATAAAATACAATATTTCTTCTTATTTTAAAGAGTGCAATCCTCAAGTTCCAAGTTTCCTCTGCAACAAGTTCATAACAAAGGGTAACAAAGTTTAAACGTCGACAACTCTACGTAAAACTATGTGCACATTAGACAGCGCAAGTGGATGGACAAGTTTAGTGGCGAGTAAATTTGCTTGCAAGTTACTCTACTATAGGGGTTCCCAAGTTGTTTTACTTTGTGGTGCGCGGTTGTTTATTTTTTGGTGCACAAATATTTATATTTATACTTTGGTGTTTATCGGATTCGAAAATGATTTAAAAGCAGGCCAAAATTTAAATTGAAGAGCCAGGACTTTTCTTTTTCTTTTAGTAAAAGAGAGCATTATAGTATGCATAATTTATGGTAACTTATAATAATTTTAGCGATAGTATTTACAATCTATTATCCTATTAAGTATGGCAAAAATGAATTAATATTATGATTTAAGTAGGTGTCATTCCCAATCCACAATAAAGTATTAACGTTTATCTTAAACTGTTTTCCAGCTGACTCAGGCAACATTTGAGTATTCCAAAAATACCAGCGGTGAGGTCAGGTTAGGGTTGTATAGGTATTATAGAAACACTGTTTTTTTTTTTAAATTCGGGCCGAAATGAAAACGAAAATTTGGACTAACGATACATTAGGACAAATGACTATTAGGGATTCCAATAAAGACCCGATTTAAGTACCTTATAACAGTCATAGATTCGTCATGAATGTTTCGTTTTGATTGGTTCCTAAGCCGACGCGAGCAAGCCCTGACTTTCTTATAAAATTACAATTCAGTATCGAGATTACCGAGTAAAGTTACGCTTGCTGCCTAATACCAAAGAAGGTGCCTAACTACATAATAGTAAAACCATTTTAAATTTAATGTGGTAATTTAAATAGAGTATAGAATGCTTCGACTATACATTGCAGTTAGGTTAGCCGCCTTCTTTGCAGTATTACGGCAGCTTGGGCAGCAAACATCTGTAGCAAGTAACCGAGCAAGTGCCTACTGCTAGTCGACTCGACCGCCAGTGTGTACGAGTCTTAAGCAATATCAGAGTTTGTTGGCTGACAGTCTTTGAAACCGGACCCGCTTTGAGCGCGGCTCGCGTGTCGCCGGCAACTTCAGAGGATGTCATAAAAATACCAACAGTGCATAATATATAGCCCAGAGCCTTCGTTTGATTGGACAGCTTGACTTTGGAAAGATATCAAGTAGCTAAAGGTAAATTCTAGAATGATAAAGGCTATGCTAGATCTTCTGCCACTTGTTGCAGGACCGAGTCGGGGTTACCTATCGATGTTTCGAAATACTTTTGTCCGCTGTTTTATATGTTCGATTTTTTTTTAATTGTTTAGGTGGCATTCGAGCAGACGAATTTTCGGACAAATGTAAATTTCGGACAAACGAAACAGCGGACAAAAGTTTTTCGAAACATCGATAGGTTACCCCGACTCGGAAAACTACTTTTAAAATGTGTATTTCCTGGCGTCACTGCAGGAGAGCTACGAGTATTGACGAACTTTAATTGATTACCTTTACCTGCTACTGTGAAGCGAAGTTCAAATAATTACAAGTTATAGAAAAAAAAGTAGGTTGGCAAAAGAAACGGTTGGAAAACGATACATATTGCCAAACATATTTCGGCCAGGATATCGGTCAACTGTCATCCCATACATTTTGAGCGACAGAATAGAAAAACAGCGTTTGCATCTTGACTAGGACTTGATTTGGTCGTGTCAGTTCCTTACATTTTGACATTTTCGAAAATCGTTTTCTTTAGCGTTAAGCATGTTGCCTAGGGCCTTACTACTCAGTGACAATACGAAAGTCAATGTCAATTTACTATCACATTTTACTTAATACAGTCTAGAGGGCGCTGATATCAATCGCGACACGTTTTCTCGATAACGTTATTTACTCGATCGGTAGATGGTAAAAGTTCGGGTCATCATCATCATCATCATCATTTCAGCCATAGGTCGTCCACTGCTGAACATAGGCCTCTCCCAAAGATTTCCACCTCACCCGGTTGGAAGCGGCCTACATCCAGCGGGTCCCCGCAGACTTGACCAAATCGTCCGTCAATCTCGCGGGGGGTCGGCCTACGCTGCGCTTGCCGGTACGTGGTCCACTCGAGAACTCTACTGCCCCAGCGGCCATCCGTCCTTCGAGCAATGTGGCCTGCCCATTGCCACTTCAGCCTGCTAACCCGATTGACTATGTCGGTTACTTTAGTTCGTCTACGGATCTCCTCGTTCTGAAAAGTTCGGGTACCGAGATAAAAACAATACGATAACATTTCAAAAGCAACATGGTTTTACTTAGTAGAATACTGTTAACTTTCTTGTGAACTTTGTATCGTATTGGTTGTTTTTGTACCCTTAATCTTGATGCTGGAAGAACGGGATCTTCTATCACAAGTATCCAACCCTATCCTTATTGTAAACACACTGATTGTGACCAATAAACGGAATTTCATTTTTTTTTCATTTTCCGTTTTTCAAAATAGAGGCACTGATGATTAGTTGTCAGTAGCAAAATATTAAAGCTGTACATATAGGTATATGCCCACGCACTTTATTCTTGTGAGTATTGGATGTGCAGTTAAACAAAGAACAGAGGCATTGTCGAGCAACAATGGATGCAAGTCCATTACCGGCTATTTGCGTGGCATCCCATCTGTGTCATTCCATAGTTCCATACTTAGTTCCTTTATGTGTGCAGCAGACAACTGACAAATCATAATAACAAAGAAAATCAGGGCCGAGATTCTAGGCGGTAAAAACATATCGTCTTTGACCTGTTATGTCAACGTTTTGATAGCTCTTATTTACTTGACAGTAAATAGCGGCCGAGGTAAAAAAATACCATAAGTCAAAGACGGTAAGTATGGTTTTTACCGCCTAGAATAGAAACCTGGGGCATTGTTTATAGTTAGCCTTCAAAATATAGCTGCCATCAGATCTCAATCTCTGAAATACGACTAATATAAATTAGTATCTTATAAGTTTGTATCAACTATTTGGAGATGTGCTGTAAATCGGGACAATTGGCGTCCCGATCAACATACGGACGTGTCCTTGGACCCCCGAAAATCGGGACGTCCCGCAAAAATCGGGACATCTGGCAAAACTAATTCATCACGATTTTTTAAATAATTTGATGATCAAATCATTACTAGCATAAGTTAAAAAATGAATAACTATCAATTACATTTTTTTTTAAATAAAAACGTACTTGATGAAAGTTTGAGTTTTGTGCCAAACTGTATTTGTAATCATTGTACATCTTTGCGCATTTCAATTGACATCGTTTCCACGTGCAGCTTTACTAATAAAATTACATTCGAGCAAACAATAACATGTGTATCCCTGCAAGGAACGTAATTAATAAAGTGCACTCACGTCAAGATGCTGACAGCGTGTTGGTGATATTAGGGGCCAAGACCTCCATATTGGATCCATTCTAAAAGGAAATCGAGAACGCTGGCGTTGAATGTGGTAAGGCACTATCATTATTAAATTAGAGTAATGGGAAAGGAAATATTGTTAGACTATTAAAAAATGCGTGATTAAGACTACGCCGGGTTTCCAGTGGCGCCCTCATTAATTATTGTGATTTCTTATAAACTAAAAACGTCTTAAAATCGAAGGTGTTTAGTTGTACAAATGAATACACAATTATTAGGGTAAATGACATAAGTGACATAACTTAATAACAATTGAACTATGACAAAGGGTAAAAGGGTAGAGGATAAGTTCGCTTTTGCACATACCTTTTGTGTATCTGTTTTTTTTAGTTTGTTATTGTTTGATTGTACAATAAAGGGTTTACATACATATGTTTTATGAGTGTGTAACTGACCGGGAAAAAGTTGCACATTTTTTCGTTAACTTGCCTACAAAAAGTTTAAAGTTTACTTTAACATTTTTGTATACACTGTGTATTGATTTGTACTAATTACCCTTCGATTTCATTCGTCATTATCAATATTTGAACAAGTAATATTGAAATAACTAGTTTTCGTGACGCTTGGCAATTCGAGGTTTTATAATTCAGCTTTACATATTCTTGGCCTTATAAAAGTTCGGAATTATAAAATTTGAGATTTTGGGTGTTCCCGGCAGACCACTTTATAAATCTTGTTCACCGGTTCTCGCCCGCCAGGTACAGGGTGCTTCGATTACAATTGTCGCTTAAGGGGGCAGTGTGCACTTAAATGTCTAGAAGTTCGACGCCAGTCCTAAAGTTTGCACGCCAATAGAAAGTGCTTAAGACATCTACAGTTTGCGCACCTATGTACCTATAGGTACTTGTAGATGTGCATAAGACGAAGACGACTAACTTTGAGTTTCAGTTTGAGATTTGACATCTTTAACAGGAATCTTCAGTTTTGAGAGGTTTGAAATCTATCACTACGTATATACATTCTGCATCATATCATACTACATCCTGTATGATCGACGTACCTCCAAATATTATACTTAGATAAATTTTCAGTTACGGACATTTAATGTTCACCTACTACTATAATCTGTTATTGTATCAGTTTCAGGAAATTCTCGAGGAATGTTATTTATTTATAATAATATCAAATATTGGGACACCAAATAAAAACTTAAAGTTTTACGCTCCAAAAGTAATAGAAAACCCTAAGTAAAAGCTTTTACCAAATCTTAAAAAACAGTTTATTACTCTCGTGGCAAATAGCGAAATTAAAAAATGTACTTTAGCTTGGTCGAAACGGGCGGAGATAACAAAGAAAACACGAAACAATAGGATAATTGTAGGGGATTATAACACTGCATCCAATGTATATTGCAATGATATGACTGAGTGTAGGTGACCAAAGGCGTGACGTGTTACAGTGACCTTTCCAGGGCTGTACCTATAGGGCAACTTTGCGTAGGTGGTCCGCTTCATATACATAGACTTTTTATTTGAGTAGTTTACATGTATATGTGAAAAGTATTCTAGGGAACTAAAACATTATAAACACAACACAATAAAACACAACAGCAAAATGTGACCAATTTGTCTTAGCGCGGTGTTACTCCGGTTACTCGCGTGAGACTGCACAGCGAAACATGCTTAGAAGTATTGTCGCGAAGCGTGTTGGTGTGAGTGCGTCAATTTCAGTCGTTTGTTTCGAGTTGATTTACCGCTATAGAGATGTTATAATTTTATTCTTTTTGGTTCCCACATACAAGTGTTTATGGTTGCAAAATATCGAAGAAAGGGTCAAATTTTACAAACTTTTACTTGACCAGAGCTTCGTATGTTCGTCTGTCTGTTTTTCAGTTACTTACCATACAAGTGAACCCGATGACAATCAAATATTAAGGTGTCTCAGAGTTGGAACTAGTTAGGAGGGTCTTATTGAGCGGTTTGTGATTGTATACAAAATATTCTGTTGCATTTAGCCTATTATTGTGTCCCACTGCTGGGCAATGGCAAAAATATTTGAATATGGAGAAAACCTTAATTAATTTTAATAACGTCGCCTGTTTTAATAGCCACAGTATACAACGAACAAGTTCTAGTTGTTATACAGTTAGTGTAACTTAACGTAAAGCCTAAAATGAGAGCAAAAATCTAATCTAAGTGAGTACACTTTGAAAAAACATCACGCCAAATCACAGAACGACTGAAGCGTGGAGTGGCCAATAAATAGTAATGGAAAACGGTTTGTCCACTGGCGTTATTATAAATTTCCATTTCTATGTCCATTTCGAGCGCATGATTGAATTGGAACGGCTAACTATAGCCGACACTGTAAGCCAATCAATGAGTTTAGCATCGATTTAAGCACAAAAATATCTGATACGCTCTAATGTCTCTAGCAATAGACATAATGACTGCGGGCCTATTATGGGCTTATTTATCGATGTGGATAAACGTGGATAACACATCTGTCACTTTCTCACAAGTAGGTAAGTGCGAGAGTGACGGAAGCTTTATCCAGCGCGATAAGGGCGACCATAATTCGGGCCCTGTGGGCTTAGCATGCGAGGCGAGGAGAATACGTCAAACCTCGTCAAACGCGATTTAGTGTCACATATGTCTATTCCATATTCTAACGTAAGGGTAAACATTTAAGGTTTTAAATAAAAGTGTATTGTGTGTGAATTGAGTCCTTTTATTACTAAGCATTTAAAGTGTGACTATATGTCATATTTTCTTATTTTCATATGAATGACGTATATGACAGTAAATCTCGCGTAGCATACTAAGCCCTGGTGACTGTACAAACGACACACAGCGTTATACACGCGGATTGTTCCAATAATCTTATTGTTCAATTCCACTCCGCTCTATTGAAGTGGAAACGCAACCTTATAAAATAAAATAAAAAGTCGTAAAAGTCATCGAATCATTTATGTGAACGTTTACTGCCCAGTACTCAATATCAATCCCAATTTTAAAGGAAATTGGAAATTGAACAAACCGATACTAATATTGAGTTCGAAATGAAAATATTTAACCTATGAAGAGAAAACCTCAGACGTGACAGAATTGGAAATTGAATGTATAACCGTCAGACGCATTCAATGTAAAACCGGCTGTTAGTTAATCAACAGCATTGAGTTTGATTTTATGCTTAAGCGAACCATTTTATATGGAGCCCCAGTGTTGTATGAATATTTTGAAAGAGAACTTCTGATTATGGTGGCTCGTCTCGTGGTAATTTTATAAATTTTAGAATAAATTTATTACGATGAAACGGTTTACAAACAAGGTACAATATCCTGTGGATCCTAAACGGATCCTAAACTAGGCTGAGCGTGTATCTTGGGACCCGTTAGTCGGTTTATATTTTACAGAGAAATTTTGATATCTTGTTTACCAACAGTTTATATTAAAGGCATTCGACCAGATATATTTCTGGCCGAATGTATCATTTCCTAATTCTTAGGGTTCCGTACCCAAAGGAAGCGTGCGAAACCATTACTAAGTCTCCGCTGTCTATCCGTCTGTTTGTCAGCGGGCTGTAATATCTCATGAACCGTAATAATTCACCATCATCATCATCATCATCATCATTTCAGTTCACATTCACCCACTGCAAGCCTCTTCATTTTCAATAATTCATACTTTAGGATTACCTTAAGAGTCCGACTCGAATTTGGCTGTTTTTTTATTTAGCATAAAGATATTTCCCGTCTAACCTAACCTACCCGACCTAAATAGCGACGTTTTTTGGAAATGAATATTTAGAATATGGAAATTTAGGAAATGATACATAATATAACTTAAACTCACACCTTTATTCCCAGAGTGGGGTAGGCAGAGCTACAGAATTACTAAACAACTCTAAAAATTTGTTGAAAATTCTGTAACCACATTTTTTTGTAAGAGGCGACTAAGGAAATAAAGGCTTGTAGAACTATTAGGCGATGGGCTTGCAACCTGTCACTACGAGTAATACACTGGTCAACAGCTTAGCTTAACAGCGCAAAATGTGGTTACAGGAAATGATACATTTGATGAAAAATTTTGTCAACACAGTAGGCACCAGTGCAGAGGCCTACACATAATGGTGGTGCGCAGACTCGATCCCGTTACAGTTGAGAATAAAACGCACTGTGTATGTCCCCAGCGAGTTGTGGCCAGCTTTGATTCGGTTTTGTTCAGAACGAATACTTTTAACTGCTTTTTTATAACTTTGATTTCTTTGTACAAATTGTATTTAGAGTTTCGAATAAAAACTCATGATTTGTAATAAAGTTGTTTATTAAGTTGTGACACCGATCATGTCTAATTCAAACTTTGAGAATTTACTGCCGCACAAAGAGACGTCAATTAAATTTAATGCTTGATTAAAGTAGCTGCTGTCACTTTCTTTGCTATAGCAATAGAATAGGAAACACGTCACTAAACTAGCATTAATTTTATTGACATCTCTGAGTGCGGCAGTTAGGATGCGTGGGAAATTTAAAAGAAATTAGAAAAAATTGGAAGAAAATCAGCTGTAATAAATAACTCTCATTTTCATGTAGGAAAGTTAAAAGTATGTTCTGCACCGGTATACAAGGGACTTTCTTATCCCCTAATATGTATGACAAATATTGGGACACCCTGTATATGATTTATTCGACTTTTTAATTACGAGCTATGTCTGACTAGACATACAGATTTAATATGAATAAAAATCAACTGAAAACGTAGGTACAGCCGAGATCATTAATATGTGTACACTTTAGTACCTTGTCTATTTAATGTCATGTTTAAACTGCCATACATTAATTGTCACAGCCATTAAAGTGACTAGATACTAAAGTGTATACATATTTTATGAACTCGAATTTACTTTTAATATTAAAAAATATTTCAAAGTTACATAATAATTCAAAAATATATCTCCGTTGTTGATCTACTTTGTAAGTAAACCCTATAAAAACCTCGTCTCGCAAAGTTAAGAAAGTTTCTAGTTATCTGTCTGGCTTGGAAACTATTGTTTCAATGCTTGTAATAAATACTTGCTAAGATTCAAGGAATTTGCTTTGCGTTGAGATGTTGTTGGTTGCCTCTGAATTCAGTTAATATAATTTTATATTACTCTTTATAGACGAAGAGTTTGTGTGTACTTATCAGGGATCGGATATTCGGTACTATATTTAGCTAAAGTTGGCAAAATCCCGGAAAATGTTAAGCGAATACATGGCGTCGGCATTTTTAAAATATCATTTTAATAATATAAGTTTCGGGGTTCCGGGATTCTACAAAACGTTTGTATTATTAATCCCGGGAATTTTATTAATAAATTAAAATTGAGTCCGCCTCCATACAACTGTACAACAAAGCCACCACTAAAGATTAGGTAAATATCATATGCAAACTACCTTGTGTTTGAAACAGTACAAATCTTCTAAACAAACGCAACTATCTATAATATATTAGGAACAAACAAAATAAACAATAGTAGCAACAGAATCCAACGTAAATTAATGATACAATCTCGCGACGAAAGTAGAATAACAAAATCATGGATAATGTACGAGTTTCCATAATTAAGCGTAGATATAGGGCTTTCTCCCGTGGGAGCTAAGCGAGTCTCAGCTATTTATTTCTATTTAGGCAGCTCTAGGCAGTCATTGATAAGTCACCGTCCGCGGCTGGAATAGGTAGTGCTCATTAGACTAAAGCTTATTGCACCATGTTCAGAACTTGAACTTTTATGTCCATTAGAATTTATAATACTTACTACCCATGTCGCTAAAAGAAGTAACGAATAATAACACATTAGTAAATAAATATAAACAACTACTAATTAATCAATGATATTGTTTAGTTATCATTGCACTAACACCGTCACCTTTCCTACTCGTGTGACTCCTGAATGTTCGTCGTCCATTGATTGTGGAATAACAAATCTTGCTCGCGACTGCCTCACTGTGACGCCAGTGGACACTGCTATTAGCGACCACAACGCTCAGCGGTATGAGTTTGTAGTAGATTGCGAGTTTAAAGGTACTATGGCTAGTCAATTTATGGAACGTCGTATTTATAATAATGAATCCACTTATTTATTTTATTTAGACATTTATAACTATAACTTTGATTTTATTTATAATAATAACTATGACATTAATACTAAATTTAATAAATTGTTTAATATTTTGATTTACTATATTGATATTCATTTTCCAGTTAACACAATAAAATTGAAAAAAAAGTCTGTTGTACCATGGCTGACTGATGAGCTGTTGGAGTACACACGCAAACATAGCGATTTACATGAAATTAGACGGCAATATCCAAACAACCCCATCATTTCGGAATGTATTGACAAATATTATAATTTAATAAAGTCTACAACGCTGCAAGCTCGCCAGAACTATATCCAAAACAAGCTTAGAATTAGTTCAAACCCAGCAAAGGAAATATGGAACGTGGTAAATGACGAAGTAGGCACTAAAACTAGGTCACACAACATATGTCTCAGGGACCCAACGACCGAAGTTAACTTACCAGATATCGAGATTCCGGATAAATTCAATACCCACTTTATAAATATTGCGTCTAGATATACGATTGTCAGTGATCAGTCTAGATGCAGACACTATCTCCGCAACCACCTACGCGACTTGGATGTGCCCAAATTCAGCTTGCCGACAGTCACGCGCGACGCCTTAGACGAGGTGCTGCGGTCCTTATTAAAAACGCGTACCGTAGTTGACACATATGACATATCTTTAAATATTATTTTATGTATATGGCCTATTATATCAAATATATTATTAGTATTAATTAACACAATATTTGTTACTGGTGTTTACCCTGACGTGCTGAAGAGTACCAGAGTGTGCCCTGTTTTCAAGGGAAAAGGGGACAAGTGTGACGTCAATAATTACAGGCCCATAACAATAGTGCCAACTATTTCGAAATTAGTCGAGTCCATTCTTTCGTCACATATCATGACCCACCTTGAAGACAATGATTTGCTCACAGACCGCCAGTTCGCATATAGGCAGAAGATGTCGTGTACCACGGCGGCACACAAAATTTTCGACTGCATTGTTTCTGGTCTGGACGACAAGTACAAAGTGGCTGGTGTTTTCTGCGACTTGTCCAAGGCTTTTGATGTAATTAATCACAAACTGCTTCTGGATAAGTTACAACACTACGGTATCCAGGATACCAGCCACCAACTACTCTCGTCGTTTTTGTCCGATCGGAAACAGGTAGTGAAGTTGTCTGCAAATGGCAAAAGACTGGCATCTGGGACTGGTGGCGTGCACTTGGGTATTCCTCAAGGGTCGGCGTTAGGAAATACCCTATTTTTAATTTTTATGAACGACCTTCCAACCACCATCACAGCTGGCCTTTCAGTGCTGTTTGCAGATGACACGACCGTCGTGGTAAGTGCGCGCACGTATGAGCAGCTAGACGAAAAAATACATGACGCTTGTGAGCAGCTGCAGGGGTGGTTCACGACAAATGGATTGCTTCTGAATGTTGCGAAATCGAACGTTATGATATTTTCGGGCCGCAGTCTGGCTGTTCCTCCGAGCGTGCCTAACAATCCGATGCCTATAAGCGACAAGTGTAGGTTCCTTGGTTTCACTCTGGACTCGAACCTTAACTGGAAGTGCCATGTCGATGAACTGTGTGGTAAACTGAGTAGTGCAGTCTTTGCGTTGCGAAAACTAAAGGTCCTCATCTCTGATGACGCACTGAAACAAGTATATTTTGCACATTTTCACTCCCTTATGTCGTATGGTACTCTTTTATGGGGAAACTCTACGGATGCCAACAGAGTTATGCTAATGCAGAAACGTGCTGTACGTACATTAGTTGGAGTGAAACCTAAACACTCGTGCAGGGATCTCTTCGTGACGTACCGCATCATGACGCACTACTCACTGTACATTCACGAAATTGTAATGTTTGTTAGAAAAAATATCAACATGTTCGCTCGCGTGCACGCAGTCGGCAAGCAGCTCCGCCACTCGGGGTGTTTGAGAACAGTTCCCCGTCGCATGGCACTTGCAGGGAAGAATCCGCGCGTAATTGGGCCCACATTTTACGAACGTCTACCCTCCAAACTCAAAAACGAACCATCCGACGAAACATTTGGACGCCGGCTGAAAAACCTTTTATTACAAAATCCATTATATTCAGTAAAGGAGTTTATGGACCTTAAATTAAAATTAGATATTTAATATGTATTGTAGTTTATATTATTTCTGATTTTGACTTATATTGTTATATGTTAATTTTTTGTATGCTATTTTTAAGACGATCCTTAACGGTGATAACTCCTTAGTTCTGTATTGGTATTGTTATTATTGTTATCCTGACTTCTTATTTTAATTTTTGATAATATTATAATTTAATTTAGGTATATTTTTGACGATTCCAAATGTAATTTCTTGTACTTTGACATAACATGCAATGTATACTGTGACTTACTTTGGAAAATAAATATCATTCATTCATTCATTCATTCATTCATTCATTCATCATTCATTCATTCATTCAATGTTAACCTCATAAGGCTACTACAAAAGCCAGTTTTTTGCCAGTGGGACTTTGAATCTACGATCAAGGCAATAAAGTTCAATTACGTTTGTTCGAAAATGCCATTTGCAATTTACGAAGAAAGGAAAATGAACTTTATTCCTATTGCAATACAGTTCAAATTAAATTGCCTTGGTAGTGCACGTAAACGTTAACCGTAGGTTAACCCCTGAAAATCTGACTTTTCTGAATAATTTAACCTGCGGTTAACCTAGGGTTAAATTTACATGCAAGAGGGCCTTAAAGCCGAATTTCACATGTAGATTCATGTGTAAGTGAATCCTCCTAATACTACAGTGCCCATCTGTTTAAATTGTATAGCTATTAATTAAACAACCATTGTAAAATTATGATATTGCAATATAAGAGCTAATAATTTTGCTTCAGATTTAGTTTTTTTTAAGACACTTTATTTTCTTTGAATTAAGAGTAAAAATGCTCGTTAGAGGGGAGTCTCAGGTTCCCGGCAACAAATCAAACGGGATCGGGACAATCCGTAAGGTGATTCTCCCAATTTGTGCTCTACATTTGGGATAAAGGTAAGCTTTAGTTCACACGAACCTTACGAGTACTTTCAAGTTGCCGAAAATTGTATTCGTTGAATGGTGTTTGACATAATTTATAATACAATCCTTTTCGAAATCGCCCTATCCAAAAATCAGTACCTACTAACTTAAATGGTTATCGTAAACTTAAAATGTATAAAGTATGTGTACTTTACGCTTTTTAAATTAAACTCTATTTTCTAAAAACGTTTTTATTGCTCAGATAACTTATTTAATTTACTAGTTGCTCAATAAGGTATAAAAACCATTAAAAGTTAAAGATATTGCAAATGCTAAAGTTTTAATTAAATATTGTGTAGCAAACTTTCTCAATAAGTTGTAAAAATGATATTGTTTTAAAACAAAGGCATTTTTGGTCAAGGTGCTACGTGATCATATTGCAAGCTAGCTTTGCCCGCGACTCTGTCCGCGTAGTCTTTAATCGCTATTTCCTCGGGAACTCTACAATTTTCAGCGATCAAAAGAACCCTATGTCCGTCTCCTGGTTATAAACAAATCAAACGAGGTTTCATATATTTACATAGTATAAAACAAAGTAGCTTCCCGCCGTCTGTCCCTCTGCATGTACGCTTAGACCTTTCAAACTACGCAACGACTTTTAATGCGGTTTCATCAATTTAGAGTGTTTTTATGTGTAAATTCTAGATGATATGCGGATTAGAGAAAACTCACACAAACCGATTCGAAGCGAGGGCGGGTCGCTAGTTTATAATATTAGTAAAGATAAAAATAATTAAGCTCTTTTATACACCCCTAATATTAATGTATCATATTACCAATCATCCTGTATTTCATATTGAATATCAAATAAAACACGCTTAAAAATACTTGACAACCCTTTGTTGGTTTACCTTTTTGCCTTTACTTAAAACCATATCATTTTATTAGTAACCAGAGTATTATACCCACAACTACCAGTGGAACTAATTAATCCTGCCTTTGTACTAACGGCTAGCTCTATTTAATTTACATTAATTTTTAATTAATTTGCATTTTTAATCACCTACGTGACATTACGAGGAATATTTTGACGTGTAAGAGCAACCACAGACTGAAACAGAATAGTATAGCGTTTATGCACCCGTATTCACAAACGTCACTATGAGGTCTCATAGTGCTCACGAACGCACAGGGTGGTTCAAATCGTCTCATAAACAAAAGGTCGGTCAAGAAGGACCAATCACAAAGCTGTATCGAACGCAGTGCGTTTAGTCAGTGAAGGATCCCTTAAGTATTGTTTGTGAATACGGGTGTAAAGTAGGACCAAGAATTCGAGGAAATTCATTGCAAAACACTCTAATATGTACTCCTAATTTCATGTTTTTAGTGTCTACACATTTAATGAAGCTGTGCATTACCAAATCCTCTGTTTTTATTACACATAAGGATATTTTTGGCTTTTCTACCGGTATTGACATATTTCCCACTGCGGGAATACGTACTGTTTTCCTTACTTCATGTTTTTACACGAAAGGCATTGTCTGCTAGTCAGTCAGTTACAAATGTAAATGTATTTATGGTCGTACTGCAGAACTGAAGTGACATCTGGTATAGAATCTACCAGCTGACGACTTGTTTACGATACTATAAATATTCAATGAACTACAAACGTCTCGTGACAGAGCTAGGACGCTCTGAAATCGTAAAAATACTGAGAGCTCCTATCCATATAAGTACATACATACTAGGATATAATGATCCTCCGAGTCGTGAAAACTACATACGCTTGTTTTTTTTAGGGCTTCGTACCTTAAAATTAATAAGAAACAAGTTTTAAAAACCTGACTGCATTACTTGACATTGTCATCGAAATATGTTAAAAAAATTACCCCGGCATAACGGCAAGGATTGCCTATAAATAATTAAAATTAAAATCTGTAACACTTAATACGGAACACCCTGTATATCAAAAATCGTAATTCCTACAGTCTACACTTCTCTTCTTTGCTCCGAATAATTTTCCTATTTTATTCTATTTCACTAACCAGGGTCCATCAGAATCCAATACAAAACATGTAGCCCAAGCACCCAGGAGACTGCTACTTGAAAAAACCGCCGGTTCCCTCGGGAAGTCCTTCGCCAAAGGTTGTCTTACCGGTCGAGTCAAGGATTTGCCCTGCGGTCCTAACATGACATACAAGGGTGTTATTATTTTAAACTAGTGTGACGGCAGCAATGTTGGATACTTTTAGCTGAAGGCACCAATAATGGACACAACTCTTAATTCAAATATGATACATGAGTTTATAAATTGATTGTTCCAAAACAAATGAATAACCCTTATCTTCTGTAATACAAGAATCAAGTGTCCATCATTATTCCTTGTTCATTACTGGTTCCAGCACTCTAGTCACTTTACCATGACGAATTAAGAGTTGGGCAGCGGTAAGTGTGTTAGCTGTCTTAGAAACCGGTGGTGAATTTGCGAAATGATAGTATCTTAAGATGGCTGAAACGACGTTATCACATGCTAACCATTCTGAATGACGATAATGAGTTAATCCATACTTCCGATACAGTTACAGTCCGATAGCTCTTAGAAGGCGCTTCGGGTTTGTACTTATCTCTCACTCACTCTTATACGCTCTTATTAAGAGCGTGTGAGACAGAAGTACAAACCCGAAACACCTTCTAACTGCTCACAGACTGTACCTACTTGCATATTCTAAATGTGAAAGCTTTCAATCGCTGAACCGGTTTTGATAAAATTTGGACCTCTTACGCGAGTAGCTATAAATGACATCTACGCGGACGGTTGCGGGTAACAGAATTATTAAATAAAGAAGAGTCTGAGTCTTCCTGTGTCAATTCTTAAATTAATCTACCCAAACCTACCCTCAACGGGGTCAAGCTCCTGCCAAACCAAAATCCTGAATCCGATACTTATTCCGTCCCTTCTTTTAATTTAAATAAAACCCGTGTCGCTATTGTAGGGACGTATTATTTCAACTAGATCAATTCCAAGAACTCCACTATGTGTCAATATTGTTATTAAAATCTAGTTGACGGGCACTGGATGCGGTAACCTTACTTACTTACTTGGCTCTTCGTTCGGGCCCATTGCCCGTAAATAGCTTTTAAGAAAACAACATTAAGTTAGAGTTTAGTAGCAAGCTTAAAACTTGCTTTAATAGTCAAGAGTTACTTATAGTTTATTTAAAAATTCTAAAGCTCCTTAGAGTATTTTAATGACGGCAACATCATTACTTAGTGACAATTTTTCATACACAAGTTTGAAAAAGGAAAGAGTTAATTGAGTCTAAAATGTTTCTGAGAACGATGGTAAGAATTGTTCATTCTGAGTTTTTAGCAGTAGCATATTTTCCATTTAGGATTTTCCCCACTCGAAAAATGTCCCATTGTAATTAAGTTGAAATAGATCGAAATAGGTAGATAGGTTTAGGTTATGTTAGTTTTGCCCGAAGGGCCATAGCACCCAGAAATAGGAGCTCCGTCTACTCAGTGAAATTGATTTAGAATTGAGGGGAAATTCCAAAATGGAAAATATGCAATTGGTAATAAAAACAATGGGAAGAAATGTAATTGGAGAAAAAAATAAATCGGGAAAAATGCGAATGGAAAGTGTGCTATGCGGAATTAGTCAGTTAGGGTAACCGATCTATGTTCTCAGAATATGTGACGTAGCTAGTCCAGTATTCATTATTTTAAACAAAAACGTATCGTATCGTTTGAGACTTATTCAGTTATCACTGTTATCAGAGTCGAAATCTAATGGCTTTTCACTTGTTTATGCTTTCTTAACTCGGCCGCCAATACTGTCAAGTAATCAAAGCGGGACACAATAAAGAGCTCTTGTATATTTCTTTTCAAAAGAAAATGATAATACGCGCATAAAAAAACATACACACCAATAAGTAGGTTACTGAAAAAAGCCAATTCTGCGATCGGGCCATCAGCCGCTTTTAAAGGTGTCTCAGGAGGACATATCAAATGTAATAAGCTTCTCAAATTGAGGATAGAAGCCGTATGCAGGTTGATTTGTTTCAATGGGTTTTATTAAGATTTTCGTTGGTGAAACGGTGTTGTGTTTTTCCATAAAATCCGCCATAATGGTTATTTAGCAAAGTTTTCAATGACACTTCCGATGCTACGAAATCGGACCGTCCGTTTAGGGTTCACGAGTAAACAAATAACCATACATATTTTTATTTTCAGGTATAGTCGAGCAAGAAAGTCCTTAACCTTCTTTTGGACCTTAACGTCATAAAAATAGAGTCGAAAAGTGGTAAATGAGTTTCTTGTTCGACAATTCGACATAACAGGGGTGTTTTTTTATGGAATAGAAAAGGCAAATGAGCACACATGCTACCTGGGGCATGTTTTATAAAGCTACAAATTACAATTTTACAGGTCTAAACTGGCAACACTGCTCAAATGGCCGGTCGTCATTGGTCGAACTTGTGCCAAATGGAAACTTGTAACCTGTAAATTGTAATTTGTAGCTTTATAAAACAGGCCCCTGATGGTAAGTAGGATCTGAGATCATAGACATTTGCATTCTCAAGACTGCAGTCCTACGATCGCAACGCGTTGCCTTGCCAACTCTGAGGACTAAGATGGAATGCAGAGGCATATTGATGCTAGTAACTAATTTCGCCAATTGTCATCTTCACACGGGAAGAACAATGCGAACACCGCTGCTCAGCGGTAGTTTAAAGGATAAAATGGTGGTAGCGTTCCAGACGGACTTTGCACAAGGTCTCCACCACCGTCAAGAACATAACCATTTCTTTGTTTCTCTACAGTCGGTAAATAATAAAACATCCTAATATGGGTACAAATTGTACCATTTTTGTCATAACCAATGTCTGCTCTGGGAGCCTATTATGGCCGTGTTTTTCGGTCTGGATTAACGTGAGTACGTGAGTGTCCGTCACTTTCTGACCATATGTAAGTGCGACCGTGAAAGATGCTCTATCCACCGCGATAAAAGCGACCATAATTCGAGTCCTGGGGACCTAATATGGCTGCGTTTATCGCGTGACAAAATGTGTATAAAGCATCCGTCACTTTTTGACACTTATAAGTACGAGAGTGACGGATGCTTTATCCACATTTTGTCACGCGATAAACGCAACCATACTAGGCCCGCTGGTCTAGTCCTCTTGGGGATGGACACTTTTGCTGAAAAACTTAAATCCTAAGTTTTACCTACATAACATTATACACTATGGAGTCCTTCAAAACCCACTACTTACCATTAAGGGATGTCTGGTTCACTACTTTCGAAAGTGTGAAGTTTGTTAGTACGTCCACCCACCACCGAGCCTTCCTCTAGTAAAGTCTGAAGTCTACATAGCGGATTAAACTGGACACCATTTTGGGTGCGTTCGACCAAACTTGAATAAATACACGATCTTTATAACCGACTTCAAAAAAAGGAGGAGGTTATACGTTCCACTGAATGTATTTTTTTTTTTTTTGTTATGTATGTTAACCGATTACTCCTTCAATTGTGGACCGATTTTAAAAATTCTTTTTTGGTTTGATAGAGTATACTTCCGAGGTGGTCCCATTGTCAGCAAATCTTAATCTGATGAAGGGATCAGTGAGGAATTGAGGGAACTCCTCAAATATTGTATGCAAACATATAGCGATTTTAGTATTTTTAGTAACAAGTGTAGCATTTGCATTCAGAAAGTGTCACTTGGTGAAGCGGAACTGATGATGAAGAGATGAAGACCACAGATGGCCACCGGAACTCCTCAACGGTACCGATTTCAAGGGTGGCGATAAGATATCTCGATTAAGATAGTTGAGCGACTACAACGAAGCACATTTAATTGTTTTAAAATGAATGATTTTCCCGCGGCGTTGCTTGCGGCGAGCTTGAAATGTCTTAAAGTTTCATATATCAACTAAGAAGTGGGACTACATAAGCTTATTATGATCACTAAAAAGTGTAAAATAAAATAAAAGTTTTAAAAAACAAAAAACCGCCTTCAAAAACGCAAAAAATAACTTCTACTACTAGGTACCTACTTAGTAGTAGGTACCTATCCTATTAGGTTAGTCTAACTGAAGTCGGCGACCACAATATTTTCAACAAAAAGCCGACTTCAGTTGGACTAACCTAATAGGATAGGTACCTACTACTAAGTACCTAGTAGTAGAAGTTATTTTTTGCGTTTTTGAAGGCGGTTTTTTTGTTTTTAAAACATTTTTATTTATTGATTTATAAGTCACAAACGCAATAGTTAGGAGCATAGTTACCCATGGAGGAGCAAAGTAGGAACACATTAATAACTAACCCAAAAAATTACTATTGAAAAAACCCGCGGTAGTTAAGTACCTACATTTATTAAAATCTTAATGAAAAAAAAGATATATTTTTCCCATCGTCGAAAAGATCGCGTCAAATGAGATACGATTAATTGGCTTAGAAGGGCAGTATTAAGGCCCTATGTGCCGCAGGCCTTATACGTTTAAACGATGTACGACTCCTTCAACTCTACACGAAACACCACTCGTGATGTTGAATCGGGATAATTTCGAGCACATTTATCCGAAACTATAATATAATTTGGCTTCTTCCCTCGATTTGTCAATGATTATAGGAGGAGGCCTGTGGTGTGGTTGCCGGGTTAGAATAGTGCCACTTCATGTCTTCCCCATGGATATCGTAAGTGGCAACTAAGGGAATAAAGGCTTGTAGAACTGTTAGGCGATGGGCTTGCAACCTGTCACTAATACACTGGTAAACATCTTAGCCTGATTGTGCAAAATGTGGTTACAGAATTATCAACAAGTTTTAAAGTTGCTGGTGATTCTGTAGCTCTGCCTACCCCACTCTGGGAATGAAGGCGTGAGTTTATGTACGTATGTGTAGAAGGACAGGTTAAGCACGATTAAGTTACAAATTTATCGCTTTTAGGGTACGAGTAAAAACACTGTAGGTAAAGTGTGATATTCAAAAACCCGTGAGGAAAGAGTACTAAGCGCCTAGTCAAGACGCTAACGCTAAGTTAGCGATTTTCTAAACTCAACCATATGTAGGTATAGGATTGACGTAAGCTGATTGAATATCGTCGGTCGACCACTTGTGTCATCTTTATAGACTTCGAGTTGATAGAATTTAATGTTGTGGCTAATTCTAATAATATGTCCTGACGTGAGTTATCATATCATCCCCCTATACATTATTAAAGTCGATATTTATACAAAAGTTTGTAATGGTCCAATCGGTCCTGTTCAGTTATTTCCAAGGGACGATATTCCATTCATAATCGTTAAATAACTTTGAATTAAGTAGTATACAAAAGTAAAGGAAATAATAACTTTCTATTGTGAAGTAGGAAAGTAAATAAGATTGTTAATTAATTTGAGAGTTAAAGATTTCATTTAAACTATGTTTAAGATTGAAGACAAATAACAAAAATCACATCTATTTATAGAATAGGGTAGTTAGCGGCCTCTTTGATTTATTTTGCGAACTAAATTCACAAGACAATACCAAACTAACTCTACTTGATGAATTGAAGACAGCGGCCTCTTTGATTTTTTTAGTATACTAAATTCACTTAGCGGGTCCGAGATTCGATAGTAAGTAAAAAATACATCAATAATTCCATAGATGGCGCTAATTTCAATGCCAAACAAATTAATTTATAATTGGACAAATAATGATTAATTATGCTTTAATCTTAACCAATTATTAAACAAAATTTAGCAAATTAAGGTAATAAAATAAGTTAAGGTTAATAAAGGGTTTAGATCCAGCAGGCCATAAACAGAATAAGAAACATAAAAATAGACGCCATCTTTATGTTATGCATGTCAGCGGGTACGCGAAATTGAACCTTATGGGATGACGACAAGCATAGGTCCGCCTTGGGCAGCGCTCTGAGCGCAAATGTGCACGAAGTGCTTCAAGTGCTCAAAAGGCTCGAAATGCCCGATGCGCGAGCTTTGCACGAAATGTAGACCGAGGGTATATAAGAGCGCGCAGGTTGACGGGGCTCACTTTTGTTACGAGCGTCGACGCGGTGAGTTGTCATTATTTTGGATTGTGGGTTGGAGGTTATCGTTCCATTTGCGTAATTTTCTTTGTTGTGTTTGTGCTCGTTATTTAATTGGTGTTATTTTAATATGTGTGGGGATTTTGCAGTATATATTTGTGGGAAGTGGGAAACTGTTTTATGTGTTGTCGTGTTCCGTTATTAATATTTTCTGTTTTCCAGATCTTTGCTGTGATGGTTATATGTAAACCGTCTTATAAAGATCCGAGGCTGACGTTGATCACATACAAAAACCGCATTTACAGTTTGACTATGGTTGTAGATCTGAAAGAGTTTCACAATCAGAAAACGGATGATTTACCTCCATTAGTCAAGTAAATTATGGGTTTTCGCGTACAAGGACTGATGCCTTAACTCGGTACATCAGGCGCCACTGATATTATATTTCATTTATTTTTCTCAAAGGACCACAAGTTGGACCGTTTTTCGGTAGAAAATTGAGACGGATACGTGGAATATTTTTGGTGACGATCCCCAGAATCTTTATATATGTATATATCTGGCCAAAGTAGGTATGATCCCGGCCTGTCTTTCATCTGAAGGTTTTTCATTAAACCGAAGGACAGGTAGTAGGCTACTCATAGAGGGCTTTTGCCTTCGAAAAACTCTTATGATAGGTTAGCTGGCCTAGTAAAAATATCTTACACCGGATATTTTTAAACACAACTCACACGTTTAAATGTAAATGTAAGAGTTACATGACTCTTAGTTTTGATTTAAAACAGTAGAACTTTAGGGCTATAGGTATAGCTAGAAAAGATCTTCATTACACCGTGAAGAACTTTTTAAAACATTCGCCACAGTTTTAGACTAAATAAGGGAGTCAGCAGTCTCTCTAATTAGTCATAAAACCATTAGAGTAGGATTACAAAGAAATCTAGAAATTCCCAAAAAAATATAAATTAGGATTCCCAAATTAATATTTATATTTAAAAATCCAAATATTAAAATTAAATAATCAGTTTAGTAAACTTAGGAAATTTAGCAATAGAAAATCGTATTCTGGGATAGACGTAGCGTTATCGAAACGTAGGTAAATGTCAAGTTCTTGAAATGTCAAAATTGTCTTATAGAAAGTAGTCGCTGTAGACTATTTGACATGATATTGAATGAATAATTTAATTAGCGGTAAATAATCAAGTTGAGATAGTAAGAAAATAGAGTTTTATACTAAAGTAATTGTTAATAGTAATTTTCAATTCAAAAGTTACATGAAAATTACATTATAATACCGTAGACAAAGGTTTGATAATATAAGTTGAAATGGTCAGGTTAGTTTAACTAAAACCTATAGTTAAAGTCTAGAAAGTCTTACATAGCTTATATGGACGTTGGCAACTTTTAAAGTAGGAAAGTTTCCCTATTTACTTTCTGATATCTAAATATCTGTTTAGGACTGATAATAGAAATAGTATTCCTAGAACTGCGAGATATACTCCAGATCGGAATTTGAAATACAATACAGTTTGATAGTATAAATTACTAGACTTTGAGAGATTAAATATATTTAATCTAGATTGAACCTTAATAAAATAAATCTAGATTATATAAATATAGTATGATACTTCAGTTTCTAATTACAAAGATTCTTTATTTATGTTGCATAAAATAAGCAAGCTAATTTAATAACAATAAAAAAGTGGCTTTATAAATGAATTGCTAGTTACCTAAATCATACAAAGCATATATAGCTATTATGAGGTTTCAAAATAGCCGAAGACAAAATGACTTCTGTATCTCCACTGTTTACCAAAAATATAAGGTACAACATGAGTACAATGGTGAAAATTGAACACTTCATTTTGGTATAAAATAAACCTAAGTCCAAAACTAGACTTATACACAATAATTTAGCAACATCAGGCTAAAGTCACCTTTTATTATAAAATGATAAAAGTTGCTATCAAAATTATAAGCATAATAATGAAGGATCTTGAAATAGAAACTGTAATGTATGAACATTAATTAGATCTTCATTAATTTGGTTTTATATGAATACCTACCAATACTATCCTCATCTGGACAATTTGACTTGGACATAATAATTAATCTGCTCCTAGTGTTTTTAATATGGTTTACATACAATATCATTAATACCATATAATGATTATTATTTAACATTTAACTCCTGCAATGGAGAAAGGAGTCTAGTGAAATCCTCTCGACCCTTGAAGACTGAAGACAGATTACTAATGGCTAATTTATTAAAGACTATTGACAAAGACTGTAAAATCAATAATCCCAACCTGGAAAGGAAAAAATGATAGGCGCTGGAGGGATGTCCAGTCTGGTAGACGAGTCCCACAGTCATGAGCGGGGAGTCATGGGCTCTGACCTTAGGCGCAAAGAAAAATGCCTTAAGCATACTTTCCAGTATAACCCTAGTATTCCTAACTAGTACCAAAGACTATGACAAACCTTTACTCTAAATATTATTTAATTAAATAATTAATTAAATGACTAAAAATTAATTTCATTCGGTACTTCTACTTAATAGGTATTATTCTTGACTCTAATAATTTTACCTTAAGTGGTTGACCATACTTCATTCTCATTTTAAATTTAAATTCTTTACTCCAATTCACCTTAGTCAATTTTTGTTCAGTATTCTCATGTATTAGTGCGCTTTCAAAGTCAAAACAATAGAATAAAGAACGTTAGGGTTATTATCGGTTCACAATTAAAGAGTCCTGATCACTAGACAATCACGAGCCAAATTAATCATTTTATTTTAAAAGTAGATAGTTAGGCTAGGCTAGAATTAGATAGGGTAGGGTAGGTTAGTTAAGGGGGGGTTAGTTACAAGTTGACCACTTCACAGGTGTTTTTTTTGGTATGAATATTTAAGCTTCACCAAACACCTTAAAATAGGTACTCATGAATAATCTAGCGATGCCATTAATGCTATAATACACTTAAAAATAAACGTCATTTGTTAAAAATACCGAATTTATATTTATATAAGTAGCCTTTGCGTGCGACTCCGTCCGCGTAGAAGTCGTTCATTGCTATTCTCCCGGGAACTGTCCAATTTTTCTGGGATTAAAAGCATCCTATCCCCTTTCCGGGAGTGGGGCAGCTATCACTAAAGACATCAAAATCGGTTCATCTGGATTAGTCGTGAAAGTGTTACAAACAAACATCGTTACTTTCACGTTTAGATATAGTATTAACTTTGTATAGAAGGTAGTAGACATAAATACATTATAAATAAATCTAACTAACAAAAAACGAAGATGTGGACACTGAAGATTTTATGTTACCAATTTCTTGATAAAAATAATCGGCATTATCTATATATATAAAAGGCAAAACTGACTGACTTATATATCAACGGACAGCCAAAACTACTGTACCTAGAAACTTGAAATTTTGTACAGGGGTTCCTTTCATGATGTAAGTGAGCACTAAGAAAGGATTTCCCGAAAGTTGACCCCCAACGGGAAGAAATAGGGGGAGTAGCGGGAAACTAATTCTACGCGAACAAAGTCGC
Organism: Acleris cristana; assembly: GCA_948252455.1. Classification (NCBI taxonomy): domain Eukaryota; kingdom Metazoa; phylum Arthropoda; class Insecta; order Lepidoptera; family Tortricidae; genus Acleris; species Acleris cristana. The sequence goes on along the minus strand of OX411784.1, from coordinate 11,413,230 downwards.
GGGCGTCCTTTAGTCATTTATAAAACACAGGAGTCACATACTTTTTTTATAGGTACCGTAACGCAAATCTAACTCAAAAGTAACACTTTTTATGAAACTAGTTCCATAATAGTATTAAGTTAAAAAAAGCGTCAAAAGTAACAGTTTTTTTTATCTATAATTTCAGGTCAATCCGGGTAATACGTAAAAGTGGCAGATTTCGAAATATTTCGACGTTTTTGTTCTCATTTTAAAAACAAAACAAATATCTAAGTGAAAATATACAAAGTTCTTTTTAAAGGAAATAAAAAGGTAACCCTTACTTTAAATAATTGAAAAACTATCACCAACGAACTGTGTCACGACCTCTTTAGGTAATGGCTACAAGAGAATCGGAAAAACACTGTAAGCTAAAAACTAATGAAATCGGGTCACTGTACATTAATATTTGTAGGGACAGTGACCCGATTTCAATGATTTTAAGTGTACAAATCTCTTCAGCACCTGAGACTGTTTGCAAAAAAGCACGTAGCCTTTCTTTTTACTTGAAATAAAGTAACAACATGTATTTGACGTCGAATTTATGGCATAAACGGAAAAAGACGTGTTTTAGGGCTCTGTTTATTGATACAGTTTGATATTTAGTCGAATAACCCGAAATAGGTACCCGCGAAATAGAAAAAACAGTGGAAGTGGCATAATATGAGCTCCGCTTAGTATCAGACCTGTTGTCGCCAATACTCAAACTACCTATCATAAACTATTATAAAAACAACACGCCACCATGGAAAATGTTTTTAGTGCGGCTATCGTTTTTACACTCCAAAATAGCACTGGATGTATTTCCTATTTTAGAAATATCGAAATATCGAAATAAGCGATTGAGGCAAAGGTATGGTAGGTTGCGCGGAACTCCGCATAACTATGCCACACGTTACACGCCCACTTGACCTTTAAATACCCGACCTTTGATAGGTGTTATAGGTGAATAACTTAAGTAAATGACCTCTTGCATGTAGTTGTTACACATCTGTATAGACCGTTCGACATTCATTCCGGAGTTTTTTTATAATTTTAAAGAGAAAAACATAGTAGAATTTCACATAGTCAGGCAAAGTCTAAGGGCCCTTTCCCACGGTAACATCTCGTTTTTTGCAGGTACAGGTTTTATGCAGGATCCCGTTTAGTAGTGTACGTATTTTAATAGTAGCAGTCACACGAGCATCCTGTTTACAGTATCCGGCTTATAGGATGCTCGTGTGACTGCTAGTATTCAAACTCGTACATTACTAAACGGGATCCTGCAAAAAACGGGAGTTGCCGTGGGAAAGGGCCCTAAGTCTAATAATAAAAAAAAGAATAATGTAGAACTACATAGCATTGCTTAATAAACATAATCTCATACTCTTAAATTATAGTTAATAATGCGATTATACGTGAGTAAATACCGTCATTATATTACTTATTAGCTCGTAAAGGTGGTTTATTTCTGCTTGCTTAATACAAGTTGATTGAACATAAACCTCTTAGAGTCATTAACAGAGACAATGTGACTCGTAAACTATCGTTATTATTTTCATAGAACACGGTATCTAAATAATATGAGCGTAGCTTTTTAGGGTTCTTTCACGGAATGGAAAAATCAGTGGAAGTGGCATGAGCTTCGCTTAGTATCAGACCTGTTGTCGCCAATACTCAAACTATCATAAAAACAACACGCCACCATGGAAAATGTTTTTGGTGCGGCTATCGTTTTTACACTCCAAAATAGCACAATAAGGCATGTATTTATTTCCTATTTTAGATATATCAAAATATCGAAGTATCGAAATAAGCGATCGCGGCAAAAGTATGGTAGGTTATGCGGAACTCCGCATACCTAACTATGCCACACGTTACACGCCCACTTGACACTTCTGTTTGTCCTGTTCTGTGGGTTCTTTAGTTTTTTTGTCATGTATAAGGGTTTGTTTTTTAGTCATTTTTTCACCCTGTAGAGTCCAAAGCTTTAATCGACATAATAATTTTGTCTTTAAGTTTTTATCTGTGTATAATACTCGTACAGTTCATGAAATATGATTTGGCCATCTTTTATCTACGTTCCTATCTTTTTGTTCTGCGTTAAGACTTACCGGACCTAACCTTAACCTTAACCTTTCAACCCACTGCGCTGTTTGAAGAACGAGAGCAGTTTAACGAATACCTTTTGTTTGATATTAACAAAAAGATTTAAGTATATATAGGATTGACGTGATAATAAATAAAACCACAAGTATGAACGAATTTTATATTTATAGTTATTTAGTTATGTTATTAACACTAGTCGCCTGTACCTCAAGAACCAATCAAGTCTTTCTTTAGTCGTGATAGTTTTTCGTTTTTACTAGCTTCCCGCCAGCGGCTTCGCCCCGCTGCAAATTTTCGACCTTCCCGTTGGTTTTTTTTTTTTAAATATTATCTTTAAACCTTATCCTGACAATGACGAACACAACAAAAAATAAATCAGCCAAATCGGTTTAGCCGTTCTCGAGTTTTGCTCTTAGCAACATAACACGAATTCAATATTTCCTACACGGCCGCTAAAACTAAAATTTGATCATAACATGTACTGTACACATTGATTTTTAAGAGCTATCCAATGAAACCTCACTTGGTATTAGAACGTTAAAAAAACCATTTGCATTAAATGTATAGAAGGTACCAGAACTCAAGAAAAAACTCAAGATTTTATTTTACAACTTTGGCGGCATAATTTAAATATATAACTTTGCCAAATTACAGCTTTGCAGTACTAAGATTTTCGGGTCACACCGCGGACAGTCGAACATGGTAAAACTATAAGAGTGTAAGTAGTTTGACTTCGGAACAAACGTACACCTACTAAGTTTAAGCTACTCATGAACGATATTCAAATGTAAGCCCCAAATATTCGAACATAATTTGAGAATTCAATAGCAACCCTTCAATTCCCAAATGATCTATTTTCATTCTAAAAAGGTATGAATGAAAATAAAAATAAACACAAGAAATCGGTAAATAATTCCGGAAAACCTGTATTTACTCATTGTAGTACGTAAAACCAATTTCCAGGAAAATACTAACAAAGGCCGGATGTCCCAATTTGGCTTAAACGATTGCCTTGTCGATGTATGTAGGGCAGGAAATTAAGATTTGGTTACCGAATAGACATACATTATATTGATGATTTTACTTGCAAACTGTTTCTTTGATTTGTATTTATTTGAAATAGTTAACTGAAAAGATATGACTGTCTGTCTGTGTGCGTCATCATCGCTACAAATAAAAAAATACCGTCCGGTAAACCGCATCCTTGTTTGCTTCCCTGTCATATAAAAAAACGTCTTTTTTTAATAATTACCATAAAAGATAAATGCACTATATTTATACAAATTATCTTAACAAAATATTTTTTTACTTGAATTAAATTTCCTATTATTGATTATTTATTATTTTGTGCGTTTCGAAACATTTTGTACATCTAGATATCTAAATATCGATCTATTCTAAATACATCGACTTATTTATGTTGGGGATAGCCTTGTATCGATCGTGACGATTAAACAAAACAGAAAATATGGACGGCGACTGTTAGTTATTTACTACGCCTGAAATACGTCAAGTCCAGATATGTTTTTCAAATTTGAAGTTAATGTTATATTTTTGCCTACGAAAGGAATTTTATATACATCGGCACCGCTAAAGAAATGTAAGAAAGCACTTCGTATAAAAAAGGGAAATTGCTGAGGAGAAACGCCTCAAGAAACTCAGCAGAAATCTATAGAATTCAACTTATTTAGGCCGACAAATCAACCTAACAAAGGATTTCTATCAGTTTTATTAAAGTTACCCTTCACATTTTGAATGGAAATCTCAGATCTACCCGGATACCAAAGTTGTCCAATGTTATGCAAAAGACGTTAAACAATTTGGCAATACCCCAACAAATTAGGCTCCCCAGCTCAGTTAACAGCAAGTTTTCGCCTCTAAGATTGGTTGTTAATTGTGTTAATGATTTTCCCCGACTCTACGAACCCGATAATCTTGTTACACTTTCGTGTGATTGATCATAAAGTAGAAAATCGAATTATTAACATGCTGAAGACTATATTGAATTTGGTAGAATAATCAACTATATACGAGACGTTACAATATACAATTATAACCAGGAAACTATATATCCAAGTTAACTAACGTGACTTCCACCTTTGATTGTGATAGATACAATTTCGTTATCTATTGTTAATTCCCTGCCCATAAGAATTTATAAACCGATTTAAGGGTGCTAACAAGGCCCTTTTGCTAAGGATCCCGAGAATAGCTAGGTACTCGAAATATTTACAGTACCTACTTACGTATCACTATCACTATGACCGTTAAACCAACAAATAAAGTTAAACATATTTTTTACTTTATCTTAATAGTTATTCACGATTGGCCATATTTTCCAAATTTTTCCAAATGGAACTGCTTAAGTTATATTAATTTGGTAACAACGATATAATATGCGTTTGTAAAGTAAAGGTTATATCAAAAATATCTAGGTGGGATAAAACATTCTGAGAAACTCCGAGATGCAAGCTGGGTTGAAAGACCCTTTGAAACAAAAGTATTTAATAACCTTCTTTCATACTTTAGAAAGGTCATTTATTTACAGCAAAGCAGACAGGGGAAGGATTTGTTTATATTGCGCGAGACAAGAATAAAGACAGTAATATGTCACAATTACTCTAAGGATATGAGACCGGGCGACAGTCGGGACTGCGACTCCAATCGTCGACATATCTGATTCTTGCATAGTATCACTTCGTCGTATTTCCATTTACATTTATTTATGGAAATTTCGTAGAAGCTGAGACCCCAGAAGGCAAGTTTAAGGCAGTGCAAGTATGAATCCTATTGCTCTATCCACTGACTGCAACTTGGGAGGATTTAAAAGTTCATTTAATGGTTTCAAAGTTGCCAAGATACCTTACAAAAGTCAAGTGGTAACATAGAAGCGGTGCAGCATAAAGGGGGTTTCTTGAAAAAAAAATACTATGTTTAAAGTGGCTCAATCGACCCATCATATGTGTGTCCGAACCCGCAAGGACCGAGTATACAAAATTATAGTCATAGCTTAGACATGCGTCAACACTCAGAATTCTCCGGTTTCTCCGGTTTTCTGAATTGGACTGGTTAGATCATTTTCTCTAAATCATTTATTTCTTGAAGCGTATTTTCCGATCGCGTTTTTCCCCATTCGTGAATTTCACCACACGCATTTATTCTTCTCATTCTTTTTCCATTCGCAGATTTCCCCTTTCGTGAGTTTTAACGGACGCATATGTTAATGACAGCATAACTTTCTACATTTGTAATTTTCTAATAGTATATTTACTTACAAGCATTTTTTCACACACGCCTATTTTTTCGTTCAATTAATTACCGAAGCCGCAATATGCCAAAAAAATGGTGATGATGCTATTACACTCTGAACGGCAGGATAATGTGTAGATAACAGCCGAAATTGCTCCAACCGCCTTGCGACCAGTGTTGCCCCTGCGGCAGTTGTGTGAGTAGCCGGCTTTAGGATAGCGATTTGACCAATATAGCTTATTTACTTATTCAAGCCCGCTGGTGAAATAAATATTTAAATAAATAAATCTTGACAGGTTCCTCTAATATTTAGTTATTTGTGTAAAATAAGTTTCTTGCATGCAAATAAAAAAAGGTACTAAATAACCTATATAAATAAAATAAAATAAAACAATCTTATAACAACTTAAAATCGTGTATTTATTACACTAAAGTCTACTCATATTTTCTCAATCATAAAAGAGCTAAGTATACCTATTTCAAACTAAATAACCAATTAAATTCAAGTAACATTAATACTCGTGTCTATAAGAAATTATTAAGGGAATAAGAAATTATAAAGGGAATTGTAACTTTAATATTTTAAATAGGATAATTTAGTAATGCATTGACCTAAATCAGTAACACCTGTAAGGTAATTATTAACAATCCGCTCGATCTTGCGATCCATCTCAATGAATTTTTGTTGCCTCTTGCGGTTGACTGGGCAATTCATTTCACTCTGCATCAAAGTAAAATCAGCCGCAAAAGCTTCGTTTTTCAATTCAGAGATGAAGTAAAACAAATTCGACTTAGGCCATATTCGATTGTTCATTTTCTTGTGCCAGGCTTCTACAACGTTATTTGTCCGATGGCGATTGCCGTAGCATGATAGGATTTCTATTTTGGGAAGGGTAATCCACTGATGTGACATGTATTTATTAAATTCGTCGATGTTTTTCATAGTTGGCGATTGAGTTTGAACATAAAACCAGCCTTCATGAATTTTTAATTTTGGTAAGTGAGCCAAGGCTATACACTTTGCTATGTAGTTACTTCCCTCGCGGGTTTCATTTATTTCAAATTTAGATGCATTCTTCCATAACGCCTGACTGAAATGAAAAAAACAACCTCCAATTTTACAATTAGAATATGTTGACTTTATAGCGTTTATAGCGGCAGTTTCAAAATCCATTTTTATAGTATTTGGCTTAAAGTTTGGGATAGTTTCTTTGATAGCTTCAAATAAAATATTATACGTTTTTTGTTCTTTATTTGGAAGTAGGGAATATATACACGGAACCACCTTTGTATACTCGGTGTTAGATCCAATATCGGCATGGATAGTATACAATTGTCTGTATGGTCCAGGGACAATTTTGAAAGTGCCATCAAAAAAAAAGGTGTCAACGCTTTTTATCCAATCCTGGGCGTGAGGAGTTGTAAATATCAGAACTCCTTTCTGATTGTAACAACAAAAAAATTCTGCTATGTTTTCCGGTATAATTACTTCTTCACAAGTCGCAAAAGAGGTTAATGCTGAATTTTTTCGTCTTGCTCTGTACAAAGCATCTCTTTTTTGAAAAAATGATGGTAACTTGTCGGAGTATTCCTCGTGTCGTAACTCACCCATTGCCTCCCGAAATATGGTTGGAATTGGCCTGTAGTCGGAAGAAACCATAGTTTTTATTTCATCTATTTTTTTCTCCACGTCTATATTTTCATAATCAGCCGGGCATGAATGCGTTGTATACTTAAGTATATTCGTTCTCTTATCATCCAGAAGAACCGAACCCTTGCATGCTCCTTTGTTATCCTTTGATCGGGCACAGTTCCACATGGATGAGCCAGATAGATTACTGCGTTTTAAGTAGTGCCGGTAACCACCCTTAATTAATATTTCACCTCCATGGGTACTTCGCACAAAACTAAAATCAGAAGCTAATATTGCAGACATTATCACAGCTCACGGTAGTAGCTCATCGTTAATGACAATTAACTGTCACGGCTAAAAACATCAAGCCAGCCACGTCTAAAATGTACTTATCACCTTATAAACCTCTTTAGTTATCTGAAGTGGAATAAATTACGCAAAATATATGCTATTATTTATTTATAATTTATAAGCTAGTGTTTAACTAGTAAGTTATTTAAGGCTGAGTTCACCAACAATTAAACGGACGGTTAGCGGTTTAACGGTTGTCAAATGTATTGACTAAAAGCTGATTAAGACTTAACCGTCTGTTAAATTCGTTGATGAACTCAGCCCTAAAAGCATCAAATCCTGCAAGTCTATTTGACTTAAAATTTAAACTTGAAAACTTTGAGCACTAAAGTACTTTGGTATATTAAAAAATCGACCCACTTTTGTTGATAAACATCTAAAGTAGAATAAATTCGAACGAAAAAATAGGCGTGTGTGAAAAAATGCTTGCAAGTAAATATACTATTAGAAAATTACAAATGTAGAAAGTTATGCTGTCATTAACATATGCGTCCGTTAAAACTCACGAAAGGGGAAATCTGCGAATGGAAAAAGAATGAGAAGAATAAATGCGTGTGGTGAAATTCACGAATGGGGAAAAACGCGATCGGAAAATACGCTTCAAGAAATAAATGATTTAGAGAAAATGATCTAACCAGTCTGCAACATATCAAAATTATGTTGGGTTATATTTAATCCTTAGACATTTTTGATGTGTGTACTTAATCCTATTTAACTATGATTCGCTGTTTATATTTTGGCAACATTTTTTAAAGGCAAATTAAATAAATGTCGTGTCGTGTAACGTAAGGCCTTGGGTACGTTATGTATACCGGCGTAACATATTTAACAAGAGAAAGGAACAAGGCAAATTAAAACTTTTGCAAGGTCAACGCAACCCCTAATTGTAACTTCGTACAGAAACAATTGTAGATAAATCTTGCTCTTAAATATACGTAATAATTTATAGACCTTTTTAGAAATTGTATGTGGAAGGAAAGGATAAAACTAATACTTACATACGTACCCGAATATTGAATAATATTCGTCGAAGAAAGACCAACCAAACCCCAACTACAACAATATAATGTTTATAATTATTACTAATGTTAAAAGATAATCTGATCGAACCCCTCTTTGGACGGCACTATCTCTTCATTTCAAAATGGGTGCTTATTTGTAGTAGAGTTTCTAAGAAACTAAATTTCAACGTGAGATACTTTGTATTGGGACCCAATCGAACTGAAACTTAGCTAACGATGCATGTAAATAAAATACTTAAAGTTATACAGTTAAAGTTGCTTTCCAAGCAAAGTTAAATGCGAACCCGGTAAGGCTGTGGTTACCCATGCAGCGATTTACTAATTATATTTAGACAGGTAAACTTGGTTGAATAAACTATGAAATGTTTCTAGCACGTCTTTCGTGTAACATGCATATATTGATAACTCCTTGAATACGTCTTCGATTATTTCATTCATAAACAATGTTGACAACCAAAATAATTATTCCATAATTAATCAGGGATTATAAACAAACATTTAAATCACTCCCTTTGTTGGTCGTCGTGAACGGTCCTTCCGGGTCGCTGTCACCATCTAACCTGACGCCTGACAGCAGTGTCGCACCTTACTAAAAACTACTATGTTAGAAGCATCCCACTTCAATTTTCGGAGTTTGCAACGCGTTTTCAACCAGAGATTACATAAATATCCATGGGTTTCAGACCATATTGGCTTTGAGGCTCTGGCGTTGCTGCGGAGAGTTTTAACTGTCTCTTTGTTTATTGACGTCATACAATACGTCAACTGTTTGTGTTTTTAACCCCCGACGCAAAAAAGAGGGGTGTTATAAGTTTGACGTGTAAGTTTGACGTGTAAGTGTGTGTGTGTGTGTGTGTGTGTGTGTGTGTGTGTGTGTGTGTGTGTGTGTGTGTGTGGCACCGTAGCTCTTAAACGGATGAACCGATTTGGATGCTGTTTTTTTTATTTGAAAGCAAGTTTTCTAGCGGTGGTTCTTAGACATTTTATATCGAAATCGGTTCAGCCGTTCTTGAAGTATTGAACTTTGAAATGTCAGTGTCGGGGGTTTTCCAACTTTTTGTTGGTTAGGTTAAACACAAACAGTTCAAAACTCTTTGTCGCTGTCTTTAACTATGCGATATAGACGCAGCGGGCGACCATTACAAAGAACAGCGTTGTAAGTTTGAGGCGTACACGTGATCGTGGCGTGGGTTCTTATAGCAGGGTAAAAGCAAAGGAGCAACTCATGGTAAGTGGTTACCATCACAACGCAGGAACTTGTTACTTGTACCACAGATCAAAAGGATCGTAATCAACAAGTTGGCGCAATCAAGCGACCGCCGCCGTCTGCTCAAGTAGTATTGGTTTGTTTCTCAGACGAAACAATATTCCATCGATGTTTTGTAGGGTTTCCGGTTTCAAGTTCTGCGTTTGTTTTTATTAACTTTGAAATTGGTAACCTTTAGGTGAGGTAACTGTTTCGTAAGCAAAAATTTAAAAACACTGAGAAAAATAAGATTTTTGAACCCTTCTCGAAGCCACAAAAAATGTTTATATTAGTATGTTTCTACGAGAAATATTCCGTTTTTGTAGGGTTTCTGTTTTAGAACTTTCCTGTTTGTTCCTTTGTGGCGTTCTAGAAACTAAACGTGTGGACCGATTTTGATGATTCTTATGGCAATCGATTTGTCTTAATCTTGTGAGTGTCACTAAATATATGACAGTTATTAAAATCCAATATGGCGGCAACTAGACGCAATATTGTAAAAAAGAAAAAAAATAAAGTTGACGAACTATGACAAATGGGGTATACGAGTACGAGTCGGGTTTTTTAAAACTTGCTTTTTGTTGTAATTACTTTTAAAATTCGTGACCTTTAAAGTGTTACGTAATGAAATATTTTAGAAACTGAGAAAATTAAGAACATTTTTACCTCCATTGTGAAGCCAAAAAAAGGTGTGTTGCGATACAGTTTTTCCTTCGATGTTTTGTGGGGTTTCTGTTCCGGTCTTTCGCGTTTGTTTTTATAAAGTGTGAAATTCGTAAGCTTTGTTTTGTAATCAAGGATTTTAGAAACAACTAAAAATTAAATATTTTATCCTTATGTGCAAAGCCAAAAGAAGCCACTATTTTTATAGCGTTAAAGATTTTTTAAACTTAAGCATAACAACGCTGATGCATGCTATATAGCTAATTTATTTTTGCGAGTTATTTTAAAATTATTGTGACCAACGTATCATTTATTGTGCATGTCGATTTTAATGTCGGCTGAATTCTGATTCTGTTATTTATTTTATGATCTTATTGTAATGAATTTAGACAAAGTAAAATAAGGGACGAGATTTAAACTGCTAAAGAAACCACCCATTGTTTCTCTCCCACGATCATACAAAGGCGTGTTTATTTTCACGCCTCTTTTATAAATCCCCTCTATATTATTAATAATAGATATTGTAAAATTAAAAAATATACTACAAAAATTAAAATTGGTCCTAACTTTCAAATTTTAAATAATCAAAATACCTAAAGGGTACGGATGCGAGACGCCATTGTGTCTGTGACAAAGTCCACTCTTTTATTACAGGAAATTAACAAACTTGGTCTTCGTCATTGTAAGAGTCGTCTTTTACTTTGAGAAATTACTGTTATCTTCAGACTTTGGAAAATAAATCAAATTACTATCAGTTATGCGACTTGTAGCGTGATAAAGGGTCTAGGACGATAAGTTCTTCTTAAGGTAATTTATTATACAGTCACGAGATTTAATTTGGTACCCACCTTAGGTCCAAAGTCAATCTGACATTCTACAACAATAAGGTTGAGTTTCCTAAAAGTTACAAATGACTTGACATCTCTAATGACATTGACGACTTCAAGCATATTTTTCTTGAAATGTGTCCCAAATTAACGCTCGTGACCGTACAGAGCAACACTTCTAAGACAAATATTATTAACTGACACATAGGCTACTTTTTGTCCCGGAATATTTTAAATTTCCCGAGGGAATAACTATAATCGAAATCTACGTGGATGAAGTCGCAGGCAGAAGCTAGTTCACACATTTTATAGTTTAACGAAACTTCATTGGGTAAAAGAGTCATTCTTATATAATTAATAGCTCGACGTTTCAATCGTATTACAACGATCGAGGTCACGAGAAGTCCCGTAAGTTTTTCAAGACAAAAATGTCGTTTTTTATACGTACGGAAACAATAAAAATTCCGGGACAAATAGTGTTCTTGATATATCTTTATTCAGCATATATAACATCTGTGTGTCAAAGTTGTCTCTTATTTGTCTAATCAATTCTACATACATCCGACGACACATTAAGCCTAGTTAGTAGTGAACCTGCCTACGAAGCTAGCGGTCCCGGGTTCGATTCCCGGTATGGGCAAATACCTATTTGAGTGACGAGCGCGAGTAATTGTTCCTGAGTCTCCCTTGCCAAGATGCATTACGCTAAGTATGTAGCGTTTCTATTCGTTTCGTTTTTAAACCATTCGCTACACTGGTAGATCACGTGACTTTTCGTATCACGTCATCTACCAGTGACACGATTGGTTCGGATTGGCCTAAGTTCGGAACTAGGTCAATTTGTGTGAAATTGTCCCTTGTTTAATTTTTGTATCCCATTGTAAACAAACATTCACGTTTATATTAGCAGTAGTAGTAGGAACCTGGTTATTCCTACCTACAATACACCTCTTTCACAATAAGGGACCGTAAATTCACAACGAAATTACGTCTAAATTAATCTTTCCATTTCTATGACAAAGTTACGTAGTGTCCAAGAAATTAAAGTCCTTACCTTTGTAAAGTTGAGTCGACACCTTAGTTCGCTTCCTTAGCGCCGTTCATAATCACGCCTTTATTCCCTACAGATGTCGCTTTCAGTACTACAACCTCAGCTTTCCATACTAACCGGACTCCTTGTTAAGTTATTGGCACTGAATCGTTGAACGTTTAAACTGGCGCTAAATGACTTGCTCGCAAAGTCCTTTTCAATTAGTTTTAGTTTCCATTTAAAGGACAACTTTGGAATTAATTTGTAAGCGTGAAATGCTAAAGCGTCATTGTGAAAGTTATTCTATTGCTTTTGAGTAATACGGGTCAGTGTTGATACAAAATTGCAAGTTGATTGACCCATTTTCGTTGCACTAGGTGTATTTTAGAACTATGATTGGGCGGATAGTTAGTTAAGGCCACGAAGCATTTGGATCGGAGGGCTTATTGTCTAACGCACTCGCAATCACGATCGTTTTCATTTTGAAAATCGAATGCTTGTCTGTATACAAAATGAGAACAATTGCTCCACTTTGAGCCGGTTGCGATTGCGAGTGCGTTAGACAATAAGCCCTCAGGTCCTTTACGCGTAGGATGGCAAAGTTACAAATCAGCTCTACATTCAAATTGTTACAGGATGATCGAAATCAAACGATCCATGGCCTTTCAAAGTGTCAGTTGCGTAGAGTGTCTCTTTGTATCTGTAAATAAATAGTATTGTAACTACCTACTCTTTGCTTGCTTTGGTAATCAAAAGATTTAGAATAGATTCACTTAACGATATTATACCTAGGTATCGTTTTCTATGGCGCAAAATTTTCTACTACCAAGAAAAGAAAATTAAGAAATTTGATACTACACAGTGTTTCATTCCAACGTTTTAACACACAATCTAAGTTAATTAAGGAATATAGACTCCCACAGCGGGCCTTGAATTGTTGCGTTTATCGCGTGACAAAATGTGGATAAAGCATCCGTCACTCTCGTACCTACATACTTGTTAGAAAATGACGGATGTTTTATTCACATTTTGTCACGCGTTAAACGCAGCCATATTAGGGTTTAGCTGAAGTTCTTCAGACTGGCCTATCAGGCCGTTTGACCGCCGTTTAAGGACACTAACTGCCGCACTCTGAGACGTCAATTAAATTTAATGTTTGATTAAAGTTGCTGCTGTCATTTTCTTTGCTATAGCAATAGAATAAGACAACACGTCACTAAACAAGCATTAAATTTAATTGACGTCTCTGAGTGCGACAGTAAGAAGACTTTCGCGGCATCAATGGCTGAAATGACACGGAAGTCATTAGTGTCCTCTAGTGGTGGTTGTTTTTAATTTCAGTAACCAAATACTTTTGGATCTATTTCATTCAATTAAATCAAATAGGAGTGAGATTTTTACGGATATGGATTTTTACATCGTAGTCAGTAGTATATTGGCCACCGAAATTATTTTATCAGTATTTTATCTACTGTTGATAGTGATTTTGTTAAAATTAGAAATCAAAAGCATATTGTGGTACCCGTTAAATTTATTTCATTTATAACGTCAATAGTGTCATTAACAACAAACTAAGTAAACATTGGGTATCCAAACTTACATTGATTCTCATATATTTGACCCACTAGCCTAAAATTATCCATTAACATTACATGTATGTATGTAGAGCTTTAGAGGTATACAAAATACTAAGTCTTAATAAATATTTCTATAGAAAATCGACTTTTGTAATTCCCAGCCTAAAACATCCTGTAGGTAAGTTCTGAATTATTTAAGAAAAATTGCCTTTCCCCTTTTTTGAAAATGATGTAAACTTTTTCTTTAGAAATAAGAATTAATAATAATTACTAACATTATAATTTAGTCTTTTTCCTCTTAGTGCAACTTCTTGATTTTTTAATAATGAATTTCATCTAGATGCACGTCACCGTCACGTAGACCTGTTCTAATATAAATGAACAAAACAAAAACATGTATTAAAATTTTTCATTTTTCAAATGCTTGTAACCTACAATTGTGTAATGAAAAAACTCCATCACCCTGGAAGCTTAGGACATTAGAACAGTGCTATTTCAATTTGGAACGTTTCGCCTTTGATTTGACATTTACTGTTTCAGCACCATAATATTGCCTAAACATAAGATAACAATAAAAATCGCCCATTTTTTTTGGGATACATCTTAAAATAAGACAGGAGCGCGCTAGTGTGACGCACATTAGTATCGTGGAAACAGTTAATTAATGCTCTTTAGTGAAATATCAGTGAAGAAAAATACCTACGCGTATTCGTAGATTGACACATCCAAGTTCTAAACTCCTCTACATAGATATAAGGAATTAAATTATGGACAAATTCTTATGCCATTGACATCGTATTTATTATAGAAACTATTTACATTAATGATAAACACTTCGATAAATCCATTCTAATCTATAGATATCTAATAGAAAAACCGACTTCGTTTCCAGGTATTTATTTCCAAAATAAGTGATCTTTATTTGATATCACAGTACCTATAACATTATATAAAGACATTAAATATTTAACTGTGGTAAATAAATCAATGTTTGGTACAATACGTAACGGGTAGGAAACAAGTATTAGCTACAACAAGTTAACTTATGATTCGCTTAGACCATGTTCCTGATCAGTTCGTCTGTTGTCAGCATGCCGTCCTGTAACAAACACCACGGGTTAATGATCATATTTTAGATTTGTACAGGACACGCTGTATATAGTCTAGTCAACGTTATGTTAGTATGAGGTATGAGTAGGTACACCCTGTTTTATGCCCTGTCGTTTTCACATGGTGTTTTAAAATACTGTACCAAAATACGCAAATATACAGGGTGTTAGGCAGAAGGTTGGACAAACTTCAGGGGTTTATTATGGGACCTTCATCCAAATCGCGAAAAAAAAACAGCTGTTCCGTACAAACTTTGAGATAAACAGCCGAAATGTATGGAACAGCTGTTTTTATTTTTCGCGATTTGGATGTTGGTCCCATAATAAAAGTTGATGAGTATGACCTACAGAGTTAGTCCCTGAAGTTTGTCCTACCTTCTGCCTAACACCCTGTATAAAGTAGTACTAAAGTCATAATAGTCTGTCTTTAATATGTCATAGTAAATTACTGTATTAATCAATTATCATCAGAATCCAACAAGGACGAGTATTAAGATCCGACGAAAGCTTCAAAGGGCTTAAGCACGTGTCCGGCTCTAATCCGAAATAAGGCCAGTTAGTTATTTCTACTTGAGTATTTTGACACGAATTAACAAAACTAGTGCGGCCAAATCAAAAAGGACTTTGACGACAGTTACAGTTACAAATAACTAGTAGGTAAATTATAATAATACAGCGTACCTAAACGCACAGTATAAATAGTGGTTCGTATTCAAACAATAGTACATTATTGCCTCGGCAGGGAAGTAGGCAATTGCGGGCCGAGTATTGGTTTGAACGGACGAGTTTGCGAGTGTTGACAAGCAGAAACGCAAAGCTTTGTTTAAAAAAAAATATGTTTCGAATAAAATTTGGTTGTATAAGACTTGTGCCCTCATTTGATTATGGCCCTTTTCACTTTAAAAAAAGTTACAAGCTAGATAGTAATCGGATTTGTATGCAACATTGCTGGCTGGTGTAGCGAGCACGCAATGTTTTTTTTATTTTATTTGAGGACTGTCAGTAAACTATGTACTTCGCGTCTCAGTATGGTAATTCCGAGAACGGATCTCTCCATAGCCCTCTAAATTTTTCAGCAGACTGCTTCGTGAGACACATTGTCTCCGCACAATACTGACATGACACATTGCTCAAAAACCCTCACATTGTGACGTAATTGAAGTTTCCCTTTAAAAATTAATGCCGTAAGATACCGCAACCAAATTCAACAGGACGCACAAAGCCGGTTTCGTCGGCGCCGCGCGCCTTCACTGCATTTGGTCGTATTTATCTAGCGACGCGCATTGGCGCAACTAGCCTAGCACCCCAGTTACAATAGGTAACAGAAACTCCCAAAGGTCCGGAGACAACCTACTTTTCTATTTATACTATGCGTAACGCTTTTTCAACTTGGACGGCTATATTTTCGTCTTTGGCGTAAAACAGTTGATAAGTCGAGATGAACCTACTACAAATCAAGAAAATTGTATGTAGGTACGATTACAGACATACATACATACATTAAATCACGCCTGTTTCCCAGAGGGGTAGGCAGAGACCACTTCTTTCCACCTGCTTCGATCTTGACAAATCTCTTTCGCTTCTTCCACATTCATACATCGAGTCATGCACGCACGTCGGTTTCGGGTACTTAAAATGCGGCCCTTTTCCAGTATTTTTCAATTACATAAGGTTCAAATTCCTTAATAGGCTATTTGACAACATTGAAAATATGCATCAAATTGTCGTCATCCTATTAGATAATAGCGTAAAACAACATATTTCACTTTATTTTAAACTAAATTAAGCATATTTTTTTGGAAATTACACGAAAATAATTGTAATATATTTTGAAATTTTATCTGTGGCAGAAACGCTATGCGATTGCTTTGTAGCTGTGGTTACTCGCAGGTGACGTCACACGCAAGTAACCTCAAATCATAAGGGCATATCTCTTCAAATGATTTTTCATTGTTTACTTGCATATAACGTCACACTTGTCACATGGCCAGCGCCACGATAGAAACAGCGTTTTTGGCGCGGTTTCGGAAATTTAAACTTTTAAATGGATTTTTATTGATAATATAGTAGAATCTCACGGAAATATCAATGTAGTGTGCTTCTTATGTAATAAAGAATCATTTAATAAGGTTTTCTAAAATTAGTCAAATAGCCTATTGTTTTTTGACGAGTTATCAATCAACTTATTCACGCGTTCGACGGAATTGTAGCAACTTACGATTGAAACCCGCTCACCTTGTTCAAGTCGATGAATTTGCGCACCACGGAGCGAGCGAAGTCGGGGTTGTTGACGATCTCGGTCACGAACCAGTCCAAGGGGATACTGCGAAATAATTAAATACTCAACAGAAAGACAATAAATATTATTTATGTAGATATTTGAATATATTTATTTTTTATAGTTTTATTGGTTAGTTTAATTTTTAAGCTCGATGCACAACCTTCCATGCACTTTTCTGAATCTCTCAAGGGTTAGCTGGAAGAGATCCCTTAAATGGAAAACTTCGCCTTTGTGAACTCTCATTTTTTACTTCTTTATTGTATTGTTTTTGTTTTTATTTTGTACAGTCACCAGCAATAATATATTATCCAAGATTGGGCGCAAAAATATCTGAGGGCCCTGCCAAGATGCACTACGCTAACTAGCGTTTCTATTCGTTTCGATTTTAACCAATCGCGTCACTGGTAGATCACGTGACTTTTCGTATCACATCATCTATCAGTGACGCGATTGGTTTAAAAACGAAACGAATAGAAATGCTAGTTGGCGTAATGAATCTTGTCTAGGGGCTCTGACACATCTTTATTACTATAAGAGCGTGTCAGATATTTTTGCGCCCAATGTAGGATAATATATTATTGCTGGTGACTGTACAATAAAGTGTTTACATACAAAACCGTTATAAAAACAAATCCTTAGGTCAACCATAAAGTAAATAAGATAACCAGCAATATGAAAAACTGGTGGTAACTTACGATTTTTGCAAGATTCTCGCCTATATAAGGTTTAATTTGGTCATTTTTAATACACAATAACCAAAATGAATCCGGTATCTGTGCTCTAAATATTCTATTGAGAACGAACATTCCTAATATTTTTATTAAAGAAGTGTAAAAATGCGTTACAGTTTTAGTCAAAAATAAATCGTCAACAAGACTTTAACCCGCGCTGCCTTTGTTTAAAATATCTGCCTTTGTATGTTCTTAACTCAGTGAACTCGGTGTTTATATTTTATCGACAATGAAAAAAGTGTACAATGTTTTTTCCATGGAAAAGGGTAATCGCCTGCGTTAACCATGCAATAAATTCCAATTTACGATGGCTGACCACGCGAAATTTCGCGAATGACGTCATCAAACAAAAGGTTTGGGATATAGAAATTTGATGGCCAAAACATTGAATCGCCAACATGGGTGCTAAAATGATTGGCATTTTACAACGATACGAAAAAATACCTGCATAGCCAGATAACAAATAAATTGTCACGTAATAAAATAAAGATTTGAAGCATGTCAGTTTTAACTGAGACTACCTATAATTTGACAAGTCCGATGACAACTCAACAGCGCCTCTATTCAACACAGTAAAAACAATATCGTTTTTGTCCTGTTATCGTACTGTCAACTTTTTTGATATTGTTGTATTGTTATGACGACTGACGTCATAACAATACCTTAACAGGTACCTAAACTACGATATCGTTTATACCGCCTAGAATAGAGGTGCAGAATGATTTCGTTGTCGCTTCATTATTTTCACCGCGAAGTAATTGCCTTTACAGACCTGACAGGGTCGCAGCGACAATGTAGCAGACAGTTTCAAGTGTAAGCCCATCCCAACGAGGGTACCTATCTGGAGTGTTTGTGGTTACCCTAATCGGTTAACGCGATCAAATCTTCGGAATTGGTGCTCGAATCACGTTTTCGGTTTCAATACGTTTGGTTGGGTGATTTGGGTAATATAGGTTCAAGCACAGGTCATTCGTGGCTAGTGCTCAATATGTATGCTACAAAAGTAACAGTACGTGCAGTCAACCAATTTGATTTCTAGGCCTTTTTGGACTACGAGTATGTTAAAGTGAAGTTGACAACCAAACGTTACAGACTTCTTATGATTTGGTTTACAACGTCACATTGACAAAGTCAATAGTGGCCTAGGAATCAAATTGGTTGACTGTACCTAACAAAAGTAAGTAAGTTTGTCTGTCTGTTTGTTATACTTTCACGGCTTAATTGCAGTCATTTTTTTGCAAATGAGGTCTTGCTAGACTAATTTGAAATTCCGGAGATAGAAAAAGGTTTTTTCAAAAACTTAGAGTATATTTTCCTCGCTACTAAAGTACCTTACATAAAGAGCGTTAATTTCAAAACAATGCAAGATTAATCGAAATAGATAAACCTCAACGTAAGCCGACCTAATACTATTATTCTACTATAAATAAGGATCTTAATAATGCGGGTGTTAAAACTGGCCCTAAATTACGGGTCCACTTAAAACGGTCCTCTATTACTATTAATTATGTATTCCTAAATTAACTAATGGCCAGCAGTTAATTGGCGAGGCTCCGTCTAGTGGTCACGTATAATGTAGGTACAGTCAAACACTTAAATTTGGTACCCACCTTAGATTCAAAGTCAATCTAACATTCTACAATAATAAGGTTGAGTTTCCTGTTAGTTACAAATGACTTGGCACCTTTAATGACATTGACGACTTCAAGCATTTTTTTTTTGAGATGCGTCACAAATGGACTTCACGTTAGTGCTTTGTCACCGAAACGTCATGTTTGAACTGCTGCACTAATCTGTCAAAGGCGTTAAAGCGACAAGGTAGGTACTAAACTGTGCAGCTACCTATAAGGCTGACTGCTTAATAAAAAAATAGGCCTTAATACATTCCCCGGCCGTAAGTGCCCAAAACCTACAAAGGCTTTAGAATTGATTCGATTCGATGAAATAGGGAGTAAATCGCCTAGATAATTTGACATATTATTACTACGAAAAGAGGCAACACTTCTCTTCATTTAATACTACTAGTAATAGGTAGTCCAAGTTGTTTAGGTCTGTTAATTTTCCAGGACTCCATGACCACATTTTGAGGAAATTTAAATAGGACCACCCTGTGGGACCACCCCTTAAATAGGTATATACTAAAAATAATCATTAATCAATTCGAGTAACATTCTCAAAAAACCATACGAATTAAGAACCTCCTCCTTTTTTAAGTCGATTGAAAAAATACCTTTCGAGTTTGTCTTCGTTGAAGTCCTGTCCCTCCCTCTGGTCGGAGTTCTCCAGCATCTCCCAGAAGTTGTCCAGTCCGTACGCTGCAACATTCACCAAGTCTAAACAGGCTTCTAAACAGGCAACATGTATTGGCATAGGTAACCGGTATTTTTATCGAATTTCACTTCATACATTGTATCATTTCATCGAATTTCTGCTGAGACCATAATGATTTCAGGCGGTGCCCTTCTCATAAACCTACCACTTCGCAGAATTTAATTTCATAGAAAACAATTTTCTGCTGAACCCGTGTTCATAAATATGATTCACGTAGGTTAGGTTAGGTTAGACTTGTAAACATCACAAGATAGACTGAAATCAACACGGACGGGTTCAGCAGAAAATTGTTTTCTATGAAATGAAAATTCTGCGAAGTTATACGTTCTATGAAATGAGTGTCAATAAAGCTATAAAACAAGGATAAACCGATTTCGGTTAGACTTGTGACTACCAAAAAAAATTCCTTTCGATGAAATAAAAATTCTGCGTAATGATACGTTTGATGAAAGGTATTTCGATAAAATAATAGGTAGATTTTGGCATCTTGTTATAACACACGTAGATGGAACAAGATGCTTATTGTTGCTGGCTATAAATTGCAGAACAGGTAATAATCCATTTAGAAGCTCCTTGTCCCATTTTTTCTTAGCCTCTGTATCGTGATTTTATTGCTGGCGTAAGTAGTATAATGTCAACAACATAACAATATGGAAGCAAGGTGGGCTTAAACCAATTGAAATGCTTTAAGCATTACGACTTAAATTTAACAAGTAAATCTCAAAGTCCAGTTTGAGATGTCATAATCATAAGCACCAATAATTTTAAATAGTCTTCATTATCTGACAGTTTTGATAGAAGATCGGTATTAGTAGTGGTATCATATTTAATCCAACATAACAAGATTGCCAATGTAGAGTAGTGTGGCCTGTAGCCCTTCAGCGAATGTTCACAATTGTTTAGAAAAATAAACTGGTTGAAAAAAGTAACACCACAAATAATGCCTTACTTAATCATCATTCCACTGCCAGCGATGAACAAGTACTGACCTACCGCAAACTACTCTCCGTAGACTCAAGTAGAAGAATCTGGTCAATCTTATTTTCTCGTCGTCAGTGGAAAAGGTACTTCACTTAATTAACGTCGAGCACATCACAATGGCTTATTCAAGATTCGTAATAACTAATAAGCAAAAGAAATCCTAATGCAGGAGCCGGGATGCTCGTACAATGAAAGCTGATATCTTAACAAGCACACTCACGTAATGAACACTTGCAACAGTTTTATTAGGCACTTCGACAAACGTTTCACATGTTATTCCGCTTTTGAAAGAGTGCTAAAACGAGTTCGTAACGAGATAACATTATATTGCAATGAGATTGCGGAAATATTGAAGTCGAAAGTTGCAGTCGCCGCAAAGTTTTGATTAGTGTTTTTGCAGAATCTGTACTGAAGTGGTTGGTGTTGGTTTAGTTCATTATAAAAAGGTTTTTACAGCAACAAGTAAGTTCTTACTGTATCTCAGTGGAAAGTGAGAGAAAGTTATCGCATTGTCTTAATTTCTTTTGGAACAATACAGCTAGATTTATTTACATGTGTTACAAATAAGAATAACTCATTGAACCAAAAGTCTAGGATGATGATCCTATGAAAATTAAAGTATTTATTTGTTGTTTCTACCAAAAATAGGATACTTAATGTTTATAAATGTCCCATAACGCTTTCCACTATTTATTGCATCATCATTACCGGTTTATCGCGGTTTTCGTCCCGAAATAGTTCAATAATAAGCTATCGAACGTGGGGTTATCTCATATCTGGGTATTACTTCGTTGCTGCTATCCGGATTTTTCTTTTACCAGGCTCCGGGTACCCGCGGGCGGCTAGGGTTCAAACCCTTTGTTTGTCGTTATTGCCTCTGCTACATTATCAATTTACCTTTACTTTTAAATAGTAACATACGCCCACATTTTTGAATAAAGAATTAAACCTTCGCTTTGAGGAAATTATCAAAATTTATTGTTTATAAAAAAGCGATTACTTTTTAATGTGTTAAGGCGTTTATTGTTACTCTAGTAGCTAAAACAGAACGTGAAATGTCTGAAAAGCGGAAAGCTATTTTTTTTCTGATGTCTTCGATACCTCAGCGTAAAGCTTGAAGCAACTGGGCTCACGGCTCATGGGTTTACCTTCCTCTGCGGTCTCGTCTTTACCACTCCTTTTGCCGAAGCCAGTAGCCACCATCATGGAACTCTTGGGGTTAAAACGCCTGAAGGAGCTTTCTGTCAAAAAGATTTTTACTAGAATCCTTCCATTTTGTTGCGTTTATGGAAGACACGAGAAGCCTGTTACCAGTTGAAGTGGTTTTGGTACAGCACCGAGAAAATTGCCGCAACTTTTACACATATTTTTTTGAAGGCCATACTTGCACATTTAACTTTCTCCCTTTTAACCCAACGCATTCAAAGGCTGAATATGTCAATAGGAATTTGGCAGTATTCTACTCACATAAACGTTATACTTAATAAAAGTCCTCAACGTTGGAAAATAATTATTTTATGTAAACAAAGCACCTTTGTCAAATTTACATAAAAGGACAACTTTCAATCTTTGGCACGTTAGGGAAAGGAAAAATATAATAAGATTGTTTTGGGGCTTTAGTGACTTGTCCAAGATAATGTATCCTTAAGTCAAAAACCTTTACGAAATCGCGTTAAGGCACTGCGCCTAGACATTACACAATGAGGATCACACAGCTGCTTACAGAAGGTATAAGCAGTGGCGATACCTAAGCACAGCCATGAGTGTCCAAACCATGTACCGATTCTTGTACCGGTTTCAACTGCCTTCATTAACCAGCAAGCTTATATATCTGTCCTTGGATCTTCCAAAGCAACATCTCATGAGTCCTTTGTGGGGTACCTTCTGGATTCACTTCTGGCGTTCTTTTGCCAAAATCTCTTGCGATACCGACGGACGGACTCTTAAACGTCGGGGTTCCGCGGCTGGATCGCTCCGGCGGGGTCTGGTTGCTAACGTCGCCTTAGGAACAAAGAGTGGTTAACAATAAACCTGATAAAGTGATCGTGAACATAAAACACACGATAAGAAAAATCCAACATCTGCCCGTACTTACCAGCGTTCACAAGGCGAAAGAAATGGTCTAAGTAGGGTCATCTATATATATAAAAGGCTAAACTGACTGACTGACATATCAACGCACAGCAAAACTACTGTACCTAGAAACTTGAAATTTGGTACATGGGTTCCTTTCATGATGTAAGAGAGCACTAAGAAAGGATTTTCCGAAAATCGACCCCCAACGGGAAGAAATGGGGGGAGTAGCGGGAAACTAATTCTACGCGTACGAAGTCGCGGGCGTCAGTAAGATATAAAATTAAATAAAAACCACCTTTTGCCCTTAGGGATGATAGGCTCGTCAGAGGTAGTTTGGTTTGGTCTGAATCCGCCGTTAACCAATTGCAGTGAATATGTTACCAAAAACAGAAGTATCTACTAAAACATGTTATGTGCTATATTGTTACCTTATCTCGAAGAAATGAGCATGCTATCAGGAAATCAGAAAAGAAAGAAGTCGACTAATAAACGTACATATACAAAAAACGAGTAGCGATCTAAGAAATCGTCTCATTGTAAAGTAGGTACTTAATTTAACAACTGAAGACACCCATAAGAAATCTTGCTCGCAAAATAATAAGGCATGTATCACAATGTCTGCAAAGAGAAAAACTTTGCGCGTGGCAAAACTATTTGTATCGTTCGTTGCGAAGTTGGAGAAAAGTAATTTCGTGCAACTCGGCAAAAAAGAAAAGTCAGTTGTTTTCTAATTACATTGCAATAGACAGCGTGAGACGGGATAAGTAAATCGAAGCAAAAAGATTTCTTTTAATGCTGTTTGCATACACATTTTTGACTGCCTTTTTCTAAAGTTTTATCAACCCGTAACCCGCCCCCACGATACAGGTCTGACTATTGTTAAACAATGTAATGTAAACTTTTTTTGGTAAATACATAAAAACTTGAAGCTTGAGTTATAAAGTAGAAAGTCATTTGGGCAAAACGCACGCCAATATCTTTTTTATTAAATGTAATTAGATTACTTTTACATTATTGAGATCATACTTAGTAACCAACATTATACAATTAAAAACAACACAAAGCTGGACTATTTATCTAACGGCACACAATTATTTAAAAAAGCACCCCGAATTAGGTACACACCATAAATACGCGGGAAGAAAAAATATTCCGAAATGTAACCGGTTGTCTTGTTAAAGAAACAAACATTAAAAAAGCAAAATGTTTTGTTTTTCTTTACGTAAAAATAATGGAACGTCCATGTCAAACCAGAATTCATAACAAACATTATATTTTGTATTTCAAAGAGCTTGTAACTTGTGGAAAGTTGAGTAACGCAATTTAGCGAGTATTTGAATTTCAATGCAAGCCATGAAAGGGGAGGTCGGGTCACTATTCATAGCCGAAATATACCCACGCCTTTAGTTGCTAGTTATGCCGAGAACGTATCATAATGTTATTTTATTGATATGCTTATCGTGAAACTGTCTGTTAAGGTGAAAAGGGTCATATACAAGTATATATCTTACATTTTATCATGATAATAAACCATAATATTGTTATATAATCCCTGTCCTTTTTTCTACGACTGTCTCAAGTATACAATACAATAAAAGTGAGACATCAAGCTATTTGGCCTGTGTTTAGCAAAATCAAGTTCTCTCAAAAACGTCTACATTTTGTTCCACTAAAACATTAATCGCCAACCTAAAACCTTTGTCCCTTACTTACTCTTTTTATTATGCGAGCCGGTTGCATCAATGAATTAACTTGGAATATACTTCTTCTTTTTGAATCTCTCCGATGATTACCTATTGAGTGGCGTGAATATAATTTACGCGGTGATTTTGTTTACAATTAGATAGCGGCACTCGTATTTGATATCACAGGTGTGAGAACTCCAATCACTACTTAGTTAAATTTAAGAATCCAAACTTCAGGAATTCAGTGATAGTCGGCCATTTTCGTGAGCTTTAGCGTGCTTCAGCTAATAAAAAATTCAAGGAGCACGCAAAATTATCAAGTGACTCCGACCTAGCAGTATAATTCTGAAAGTAGTTTTTGCATACAATTGTATGGAAATAATAACGAGTAAATCTAAATACTTATGAGCGGTAGTGTATTCATGTCAAAAAGTGACGGATGTCTTATCAACGTTTTGTCACGCAATAAACACAGCCATATTAGGCCCCGAGGTTTAATGGATTCTCTCCCCGTAACTCGTGCGAACTGTAATCCTTATTAGCTAAGCAAAATTAGATGGACACGTGAGCTATTTCATTACGAATTCGGACATCCAGCCGGTAGTGCGGCTTTCCGTACTAATTACACGAGAACCGAACGGAGGACTAAATTAGCTGTAAAGCTTACAGTAAGCCTTCTCCGGTAGCTTTTCAAGTGAAATACCTATTAAGGAATGTAATTTTGCTTTCGTTTAATTTAAGGAACTAATTCATTAATCTTTATTGTTAGAGAGTACAAAGTTACTGGTGAATGTTGCCGTATTCTCAATCAACCAATTTGATTTCTAGGCCACTATGGACTATGTTAAACTGACGTTGACAACCAAAACGTAAGAGACTTCCTATGATTTGGTTTACAAGGTCACGTTGACAAAGTCCATAGTGGCCTAGGAATCAAATTGGTTGACTGTACATATGGACCTGCCATTTTGTCTGTGAAAAGACCGTATTCAGAAGTAGTTACTGATCAATACTGACGATCCGTCCTTGTAGAAATCCGTCCACGTCGCATAATCCCCTGTCTCTCCGGATAACCGAGGCTGATAGGTGGCTGTCCCTCGACGCTGATCACGTGGGATGATAAGTACTCACGCTCAGTCCTGGTTGAAACCCGTCCGCGCTTGCCGAACCCTCGCGCTGTCATCATCTCCGGGTTCCGGAAGCCGCGGATGGGCCGCTGCTGCTTGGCGCGCGCCACCTGCCCCTCGGCAGCCCCCTCCGACAGGAACACACACGCCGCGACGACCAACAGGAGGAACTGCATCGTGATGCTCATTGTATCTGCGAACAACATACCATGTCATTCAGAATTTTGATAATTCATCTGAGGCCTGAAGATGCATTCGACGTTTGCTATCGTTATCCAAAATGTATAGGACTGGCTTAATCTGTCAGACGGCCGCGTCGAGCGCTTATGTCAATTCCATACATTTGGTCCGTTTTCGAAAATCATTTACGTTAGCGTTAAGTAACTTATCTAGCCTCACTGGTTCTGTACCCTTACCATGAACCATGAGTTACAATTACCGTACTCGCTAGCGAGTCGAATGCTCTGTCCCTCGCTGTATTCTTAATATTCCTATAGAGCGCGAGGAACAGAAGATTCGACTCGTTAGCGAGTACGTCAGTACGGTAATTGTATCTCATGATAAGGGAACTGGAACTGGTCGAGTGTAATGAAAAACTGGTCGAGTGCGATTCGGACTCGCACACGAGGGGCTCTGTCTGTACCATTATTGTATGAAGGCCCTCTTTAACTTTATTTTTATTATTTGTTGTTAAAGCAATAGAAATACACACGGGGAAAAAAATACTGTCTACCTATTACGGTTCCTATAAGATACAGCTGGTTGACAGACACACGAACGGACGGACAGCGGAGGCTTAGTAGGAGCCATCTTGCGGTGTCAATCAACAATCAGTGAAGAAGGCAAATCTGCACACATGCCACGTAAGTGGGCACTGTTGTACAGGTTGGTATTTTATTTATACTTTAGGCATATTTACTTTCACGTGTTTAATATATTGATAATGAATTTTCATGATTGAACGTATTTTGTTAATAAATTAAATTGACAATAAGTCCAAAAGTACAGTAGTTTATTGAAGTGAAAAGTCAGCACTCAGAAATAGCTGATCAACTCGCAATTTCTCTAAGTGTCATATCGTAAGACATTCCCTAACAAGTTTTGAGACATAATATCATAAAATAACAAGCTACCTGTAGCGTTAAAACTTATTTAACTTAGAAAACGATACTTTGAACTTAGTAAATAATGAGCACGTCTGAAAAATTTCGCCAACTTTACCAACCGCGGTGTAAAGTGCACATTACGGGCCACTCAAAGTTTTACGAGCCGGAACTAATGCCGGCGAGGTGTCGAGCTAACAAGCATCCGATCGTTTTATACAAGCCGGCTTTATGGTGTAGTTTTATTCTTTTAAAATAGTAAAAGTTGTGTTTGTGGCCGGTGTAACCTTATGGGACGTGGGGCAGATCCAAATGTCCACATTTGACCCTTAACGTCCAGTAGAAAGGTGGCGTAAACTGTGTCCTTTTCCACTTCGAACGATGTTTTCTTTTGACTTATTTAGGACGAGGCTAGCTTAAGTTCAAGTCCAATATTTATACATTTGGAGAAATTTGTTTTATCCTGCGGGCCTAGTATGGCTGCGTCTATATCGCGCGTCAAATGTGTATAAAGCATCCGTCACTTGCGTACTTATTTACGCGTCAGAAGGTGACGGATGCCTTATCCAAACTTTGTCACGAGATAAATGCAGTCATTAGGGCTCCGTGTTTCTTTTCGGATGAAGGAGTAGAACATTTCTGTATGTCTTCTTTTACAAAAGTCATGACAGAAATTTTACTGCGAGCGGGGGTGTAATTGCAATCCTGCTGTTTTATTGTCTTATCTGACATTCTGATACTGATTTGTTTTTTTTTGTCCTACCTTACCTCATGAATTTTCACTTTGGTCTGACAATGTATTTTCTGTAGTCGTATTCACTTACTTTAGGTACTACAACCAAAATAGAACATAAAGAACAATAGAATTGTCTGGCATTACTAGTTTGTAATATTATACGAATATTACAAGATAGTTCTAAAACTACGGGGTACCTAATACTCGTACTATACAAGTCTAGAAGTTCCTAAAACCCCGCTTAACATATTGAAATACTATATAATATATATGGAATGGAGTTATTTTCCAAAATGTGTAGATATTGTAAATAGATCTTCATAATATGCAGCTGGGTTTCGTCTTGTCTGACAATAACTAACAAACCAGTTTCACATCTAAACATTTTCAATATCAAGCATTTAAATATGCATCGAATGCTGGGATCTATGAAATAATCTAGAGACAAAATTGAATAAATAGAAACCGTTAGCGGATAATACCCCGATGCACCGGTATACAGTGCAGGAAGCCCTAAGCCAAGATAATCCGATACAATATCCGTCCGTGGAGAAATCGCATTTCGTGTCACTCCACCATGCATTTTTAAGTGAGTCTTACGTTTAGAAATGTTGGTCTTAAATGCACCGGCGTTGTTGTAAAATTTAGGCAGCTTTTTAAATATTTTCATCTCACTAGCTCGGAAAGCCCTTTTTGTTTGTTTGATATCTATTGAGAAAATCGCTTTTTATCCACATGTGAAGAAAGAGTTTTGACATTTGAAGGCAACTTAAATTTTTTTTCTTTTGTTTTACTCCAGTGGGAAAGGCAAAGGACATTGATCCATACAGCCTAGTGAAGGCAGCTTAAGTGATATTTGACAGCTAACAAAACGTAAAACGTTAACTGCTGAATTTTTAACATCACAATTAATGAATTGCATCGAGTAAAAAACACAAAAAAAAAATG
The DNA here is from genome assembly GCA_948252455.1 of Acleris cristana. NCBI lineage: Eukaryota > Metazoa > Arthropoda > Insecta > Lepidoptera > Tortricidae > Acleris > Acleris cristana. The sequence continues at coordinate 11,384,418 of OX411784.1, read as the reverse complement.
TACTGACAAAGAGGTAAATAAATAATAATTTATAGTAAAAACCCTTTTTTATATTTTCCTCGCTGTAGTGAGGTGAAAAGTTTTGTGTTATACACGGGTGAAAAGTTATTTTACGTCTCGTGTGTTGAAACACTCGCTACGCTCAGGATTCTATTTTGAACCACTCGCTTCGCTCGTGGTCAATCATAGAATCCTTTCGCTAGCTCGTGTTTCAAATGAACACTCGCAGGTAAAATACAACTTTCCCCCCTTGTAAAACAAATAACTATTATAGAACTTCTGTTTTATACAGAAAACGTTCTTCTAATTTGACTTACAGATTTAAAGACAGAAGGAATTTGGAACGGAACTCTCGTTAACGGTAAAGATTTATAGAATATTAACCAAGCGATTTGCAGCATTAAATTATAGTACGAAACTATACGAGCCATCGAGTTAACGTGTAAAATTAAAAATATTAAATATGCTTCTCCACTCCTTTCTCCACGCTTTCTGTATTACTAGTTTAAAAAAGCTTCAACTTAAACTGTTTATCAATTATGTATAGTTATGTCAGGTTTTGAAAAAAGTAGTTATCTATTTTCATCTTCTTTAAAAATATTCTACATAATTCTAGTTCTCAAGGATGTTTTTATTGGATCACAAAGACATCGGCGACTGCGTAATGAAGCGAAAGTATTCGGCAGCAACCCACTTATGAGGGGAAAGCGCCCGAAGTTCCAGCAAATTTAATTATTATCATACGAAATTGTAATAAAAGCAAAAGACGTTGTTTGGGACATTTCGAGTGGAGCCGAGAAAATATTTTTCTTTTCTTGCGTTAGTCGTAATGAACTACAGTTTTGTTTACAATGTTGTGCAAAACCGATGGTACAGTCGGCCTTATACATAAGTAGCTACACACTTTAGTACCTTATCGCTTTAATGCCTTTGACAGATGAGTGCAGCAGTTCAAACATGAACTTAAAGTGACAAAGCACTTAAGTGACCAGCTGCCGTCCGTCTTTTTATAGGGTTTTTCGTTTGATATTTCATAAATCTTTTATAAGATTGAATTCTTAGGGAAAAAACACACGAGATTAACGATACGGAAACCTAGAAATGGTAGGTATTTTCGAGTTTTCTGACTATCATCGAATCTCTCGAACTTTTGAAATCTGCATGCCAAAAATGTGGCAAGCAATTAGGCAACTTTGTCATTGACGAAGCATCCATCCATTAAAGCAATGTTGTGTATTGTTCGGTGGTAATTGGTACATAATTAGATTATGCTGGAACTTTGTCGCAGCCAAATACGTAGGAGTTTAAAAGGAAATTTGTAATGATGTCATAGGTTTCTAACGGCAGGCCAGATTGAGATAGGTACTTATAAAAAACTATTGCTGACTTTGCAGAATTTGTGGAAACATCGAATGTTAGAGTTTTGCTTTCCTATATAAGTAGGTATGAACTGAATGTATACAGTTGAAGTCATAAATATATACCTACCTATATGTATACGTTTTCAAAAAAGACAAATATATCTACACGCCTCTATGCCACTCACAATAAGGTCAATAGTAATACCTATAATAGTCCCTACTCATAAAACATGCCTTAGAGCTTAGTGTGGGACTAGGTTCATTTGCGTACAATTGTCACGTGACAATTATTTATCTATATCTAAATATATATCTTTGTTTATGTAAATTTGGTAACAGCTAATGTTTTTGTGGTCATTATTTTAGGCAAAGTATAACTTTTGTTCCTTTGAACCAAACTCAAAAGAGTTTCCAAAGGCTGCGGACATAAAATTGCTTGTGCAAAATGCCGGATCAAAGAATAGAATGTGATTATTTGTTTAATTAAATATACTTATTTTTAACCGAAAATAGAAAGAAAATCTTTTCATGAATCACGCTACATATTTTATTTAAAGCACTTACTTTTAGCATCTCTGATTTAAGTAGGTAAGATTAACATGAAAGAATGGAATTAACCGACAATGGTGCAATAATGAAACAAACACCTCACACATACATCCACGCTATGTCACCCCGCTACTCTTCGTTTGAAGGCCACTCTTTGTCAGTATATAACCTATTTTAATATCTTGTTCAGCTGATAAGGGGACCGGTTTCCATTTAAAAGACATATTACATACATGCTTCCATTATGTATTAATAAAATGAAAAATACGAGTCCGTGCATAATTTCTTTGATAGTAACATGTATTCCTGAAGCGTGTTTCTTAAAGCGTGCATCTTAGCAAATGTACTAACGTTTTTTCTTTTCTATCACCTAAAATGTATAGGATGACATTCTCTTGCGTTGCGATAAATCACGTGGTCAACTGTCATCCCATACACTTTGAGTGATAGAAAAGAAAAACGTTAGTAGCGTTTGCATCTTGGCTAGAAGAGTTTTGAAAAGAAAGAAAATCATTTAAATATTCGTGACAAACATAACCAAGAACAGATAAAAACGTACAAGGAGAAAAAAGCCACGAAATGGCCCCAACTCAGCGGGCTTTTGAGTCGAAATGAACTATGAATGATGTTAAATCTATTGTCAGAAATGTTGTTTTCGGTGTCAAGCAAGACCCCCGGTCCTTAGAAACCTAGTACTTACAAAGTTTTTGAGGAGCGTTTGGTTAATGGGTTACTAAAGAGCTGACAGTTGTCTCGCGATACTTGGCCTAAATTCAACATTGTCTTTAACCGTATTGTCATATTGTTAACAATTTGATAGCTCTTTATAACCCGACTGTAAAAACGGACGAGTCATAAACAAGAATATTGCAATAGAGGCAAAACCAAAGTAGAATAGAGGCATAGAGGGTCTTATTAGCGAGCAGTGGGAAAGTAATTTTTTTTGTACCTTATTGGTGCACTAGGCAGAAGTAGTGGTTTGGTATTAACGTTCTCGCTCGACGCTCGTCTGATAGCCATGCTCATAATTTGTTATCACTACATAGTATAAAACAAAATCGCTTCCCGTTGTCTGTCTGTCCCTATGTATGCTTAGAGATCTTTAAAACTACACAACGGATTTTGATGCGGTTTTCAATAGATAGAGTGATTCAAGAGGAAGGTTTTTATGTATAATAAATGCTGGTTTATTGTACGAGTGTTACAGAAAACTCAAATAAAGCGGGTCGCTAGTTCAGCAATAAAATGCAGCCACCATTTTTGAAACTATACCACGAATCATAAAAAAATCCCTAAAATGCCCTTGGCAATATTGCTGCCATTGCCGGAAACTTGCCTATGTTGCCGGCAATATTGCCGGTGGCCGTATTCTGGGAATTTAGGAAATTGGCAACGGCACATCACTAAACACGATGGTACTTTTAAGTTAAAGTTTAGTTTTACTTTTTTTTTTTTATTGTTTCACCGATACTAATATCATAGAACTTATCACTTCGCAGAGTTTTCGTTTCATAGAAAACTATTTTCTGCTGAACCCGTGTTATTTCAGGTTATCTCAAATATGATTCACGTAGGTTAGGTTAGACTTGTAACCATCACGACATAACCTGAACTCAAGACGGAGACACCATTTTATCGTCACTTAAAATATCTATTTATTAATAGAAATATCTATTACATACATAATTAAATCACGCCTGTTTCCCAGAAGGGTTAGCCAGAGACTACTTCTTTCCACCTGCTATGATTCTAACAAATCTCTTTCGCTTCTTTTACATTCATACATCAAGTCATGCATGCACATCGGTTTCGGGTACTTAAGATTCGACCCATTTCCAGTATTTCTCCGATTAGTCTATTATATGAAAGTTAAATCCATACGCTTGACCTATTGTAAAAGGTAGCTTCATTGATGAATCTAGACGTATTTATACCACAGCAATGGCTATGCAATCTGCGGTGAGTAAATAAATCATTCAGTCGGAAGGTGAGAAACATGCGAGGAAAGTAAACAACCGTGTACAAAAGAGCTGCATTCAACTTTTAATGCGAGAATATTTTCTTAAAGAATATCCATTTATGACCTATTTTCTTGGCAGCGATATCAAATGACATCTAAACGTTACCTACTGCCTTGAAAACAATTTTCATTCAATAAATGAGAACTCATTAAAACTAAGGCAAATAGTTATTAATATTAACGACGATGTTGCAAAAATAGTAGTTCCTAGTTTTAACTAAATGAAGTACTAGAAATTTTCCCATACCGCGAATCGAACGAGGGACCGCTAGCTTTTATCTAGCTAGACCATCGCATCGTCTAAATTATATCATGTAATTTATACGATTTACACTCGTAAACGTTATCCCCTGATATTAATTTATTTGATTACATAAAAAAAAACATTCATCGATTGTTTATGTTTTACACCTTTTATTTTTAAAGCTGCATGTTCAACGCATACCTCTTCGAAAGAGATTGAACTTTACAAGAATAAACACGTATCTTATAACATTTGCCGACGGAATACATGTAATAGGGTATGCAGGTATATTTAGATGGCGTGAGTGGTTATGTGGTTGACATTAATGTCCGTAGAACTGATATCCAGCTAGTTCCAGACATGTTTGAATATTCTCTGTATAGGTACAATCTGTACAGGTTTTTCACCTTATTACAGAATAACTGGGTAAATAGATACTATCTTATTTATTAAAAAATACCTTTTACCCGCAACTCCGTCGTTAATTCCTATTCTTGTTCGTACTGTGTAATTTTTTGGAAGAAAACTTAACCTAATGTCTCTAGCGCTCCATCTTTATGGAAAAATCTTGTCGTTCCGTTCCTTCGTTGTTGCGCGAAAAAAGGACAAGCGAATAAACATACATTCGTATTCTACTTGTGTGTATTGTTATTTCATTGTTTGGGTTAATGTACCATAATGACTGTATCACCTTTCGTATTTCACCTAGCGGCCCCAACGGAAGACCAGCGTTGGCTTCACAGCCAGCACATGTTGAGTTGGGACCGTTTCGCAACACTAGCACTACATGTCGTCTCTTTCCACTTTTTTATTGTTTATTTTTGTCTGTGTGTTATTGTTGTGAATAAATTTTTCAATTACCTCAGTAATGCTATTCCCGCCTGATTTATAGAATGTTTTGGTGTTGGTAAAAATCAACCCTAATCTAATCTAACCTTACAGGACAAATAATGATCGATATTAGAATCCTCGGGTCTAGGTATGTTTGAATCCCTAATCGTCTTTTTTCCTAATGCATCGTTTGTCATCAATTTTCGCCTGTTTTTTTTGTGTTGTTATAATACAACCCTATCCTAACCTAAGCGTAGGTATTTTTGGAAATCTTAAAAGTTGTCTGACTCAGCTGAAAACCAGTTTATGACAATCAATAACTCGGAAAACGATGCGTTAGAACAAACGTTATTAGGGATTTCGAGGGACACCCGAATTAAACTAACAAGACAATTTATTTAAGATACAATAACCAATATCTGGGCACGCGAGTCGACATCTTCCAGTCAAGTAAATCTTACTTGGAAATCCAGTCTGACTGGATATCGTTCTATTTTCCTTTGTCATATTATAAAACAACCATTACCGTCTGAAAGCAATACGTTGTATCTCATTCGGTTAACGGTGAAAATACATCTCTATTGTAAACCACGGTATTAATAACCGAGTGATATAACGCGGGAGATATATCACTGTATGCGTATGACAGGCTATCTATGGGTTGATTGGAGTACTCGATTTGAGAGATTAATTGCGAACGTAATAATAATGACGTTTTGACGGTTTTTAATGGAATAACTGTGTCTGGTGTTATATGTAATCTGACATTATGATAGGGTTAGGGCTAAATGGAGTCCTAGTGAAAAAGTGTACAAGTCAACTTAACTCATAATAAAAAGGGTATATACATGAACGGAGTGTACTAGACTTAAACCCTTTTTCGGTGTCCTTTCATTTCGACAAACAACGTTTCCTAAACTAATTAATTTCCCAACTGTTTCATTCGGGCAAATGTTTTTTTTTCCAAAACCATAATATTTCAGGATTTGTTTCAGGATCATCGTTAGTATAGGTTAGGTAAGTTCAGTTTAAAAAAAAAACCTGGAATTTTTACAGTTTTAGAAAAAAAGCATTTGCCCAAAATGAAACAGTTGGGAAATGAATCAGTTTGGGAAACGTTGTTTGGCGAAACGGCAGAGGACCCCCTTTTTCATTTGATCTTCAGAAGACTTATACCGTTTTTCACTAGGTTTTGGGTAAACAAACAAGTCCTTTTTTTCATAGCACGGAGAACTATCTAAACAATACCTATCTAAGGACTAAAATTCTGGGGTCCTAGTGAAAAAGGGAGTAAGTTTCCTGAAGATGAAGTGAAAAAATGTTTAAGTCTATTATACTCCGCTCATGTATACCGTTTTTAATTACGAGTTAAGTCTACTTACGCCCTTTTTCACTAGGTCCCCAGAATTTAAAGGTTGCAATCCCAAGACCGCAAATGCGTTGCCAACCCTGAAGACTAAGATGGAATGCCTATATGCTACTAATTTCCCCGGTTGTCTTATTCCAACACTGCTGCTATTTTTGATAAATATGTATGTACCTATGCCTCTTTATTGCACATAACAATTACAAGACTTGTTTGCATCAATATAGATAATGAACATAGGCGAACTTATCACAAATTGGATCTCTTCCAGTATATGATTTAACTATTGGCCGAGTGTAAGTACTACTAAGTACATTGAAGATTAAAATAAATCTATTAAAAAAAAGACAAATAAGTATTTTTTCAAGATACAACTTTTGTCATCGTAATTTTACCTCAAGTATTGCTAAAATCCTACTGAAAAATACTAAATCTTTTTGTATTTTGTGATATAACCATGAGAGAGAATTTTATTCGTTCGTATGTATTTTTACCAAGTCAGAACTGATACGTTTATATTATGGTAAACATTTCCACATATTGTCTTTCATATTGAGAGCGACAACGCAGAAAGCCATGAGTGCCTTTATCTGACAAGACAATTGCGAAAGTCGATTTCTGAACATTTTGCTTGAAATAACTGCAATAGAAAATGGAAAAATATTGTTCTATATCAGAATGAAACAGTGCGTTTCAATTTAGAATATTCTTTACTTTTACTGGCAGGCAACATTTTCAAAAGGAAACTCGGATTAAAAAAAAAACCGTTGTGGTTTTCATAGCCTTGACATGTAAATCAGTCATGGTGCGCATCTGCCATAATATTTAGAGAAGTGACGCGTGTTTTATTAATTTTGTTAAGGGCCAAGTTTATGTATTATAACAAACGTAAAAAAAAAAAGACGGCAATTATAAAAGATGTATCGAACTCCAGGTTCAAGATTTACAGTTCCATGCATTTTGAAACAACTAAACTGTACCTTACTGGATGTTTTAAATTTTAATCCCACTTAAACGGATTGCAGTGGCCGTAAACTATAATTAAACGATAAATACTTACTTAAACAGTATTTAGTATTTCATCCGCTACTCTGGCATTAGAGTGTGTGAGTGAGAGGTAGAGTGTGTGAGTCAGTTCGGCTTTGGCAATCTCGGAAATTTAATTATTTTTTTAATGTAAAATTGTGTCAGGATCATTACAACCATCGCACTAAAACTTCTTGTTGTTGTACTGTTGTTCGTTGGTTACATAATCCGTTTCGTGACAGTCCAATTTCGTAATTTAAAAAACTTTCCTACTTATACCTACTCACAATTTGTTGGTTTGTATTAATTTAGTGACATAGAAAAGTCAAAAAAAAATGTAATATGTGTTTAATATGAACTGTCACCGAGATCTTACAATTACAAATTTTAATGAGCAGCATTTACATTTAAAAAAATATTGAACACATTTTTTTTCACTTGTCAATTAAACAAAAAATTACGAAGATAAAGTACGTAGAAGTTTAGCGTGACGTCACGAGCCCCCACTCCCGAACTTTAATGAGCCATATATTTGTCAATTTTGATTGATTTGATAAAGCAAAAAATACGTGCTCAATATTTTTCAATATAAATGCAATAAAGATTTTGAATTTGAATTTGAGTTTGAATTTTCGTTAATCTTTCGGACGGACTTATTAGATATTTTTTTTACCCAAGACACATCTCTATTGTTAGTGACTCCGCTCCGACTCGCAAGTCAGTTACTGCCAACCTGTTGTGACTTCTCCGCGGAGCCCCAAGCGGCTTCATATCATATCTATGCACATTGGAACTATTACCTCAGTTTACGAAGCCATATTATTCTACAAAAGGGTGACTTTTATATGTTCTTTTGTCACGCTTTTATATTCATCCAAGTTGTTTCTTTTGGGAAGGAAACCTAGTTACATATGTGATATGAATCAGACTTTCTTTTTAAACTTGCGATAGTCCAGTTTTAGGGTTCTCATGCGGTTTGCGTTTTTTGTTTCCTGGGTACAATAAACCTATCTAGGTACATTTATAAACCTATCTCAAGCTTTTAAATAAAGAGAATCATCGTGAGTAAACGTTAAGGACTGTGTTTGAAGTGCTCAGGGGGCCTAACATGGCTGCGTTTATCGCGTGACAAAATGTGGATAAAACATCCGTCACTTTCTGACACGTGTATAAGTACGAGACTGACGCTTTATCCAAATATTGTTACGCGATAAAAAGCAACCCGCAGCACTTGTGAGAACATCTGTGATAATATGTAAAAAAGTTGTGTAAATAACGCTTAATCAACGGGAAAATTTGTATGTATGTGCTTCAATAAAGATTAAACTGCTGAATGGATTTGAAACAACTTTACATAGGATACTTTGTATCCTGATTTTTTTATAGTTTCTGAGAGAAGCCATAAATGACCTATACGTGGATGAAGTCGTCAAAGCTAGTTAGTGCTACGAAACCAAATTAATAAAAACATTAACCTTAAAAAACCACTCGTTAAACTGTCCCTTCCGTACTAATTCTAATGTACATTCTATTTCTCTTGACCTTTACTCCTAGTGCGTGTAATTAAAACCTACTTAACCTGTCCAAAATAATCCCGTGAACGTGGCGTGAAACAGAAATCCTGTTCTCGGGTGTTATTTTAAAACGTTAAAAGGACATTAAATAAATGCAGAAAATGCTGACGGACGGACTAAACCCCGGGCCATGTAAAAGCATTAAAAAGTTAATCGTTTTACGTAAAGGGTTCATAGAAACAACCTTTTTATATCGGTTAAAATCTAAACAGGGTTTTCTTTATGAAAAAAGTTGCATTTTTTTATTAAAAACACTCACGTAAGTTATGTTTTTAAACTCCGATGGAAAACCTAAAATTATAGAGATAATACTTGAAAACCCAAGGAGTATCATTGCAAATACATTGTCTATGAATAACTTTAATACTCGAGACATCGTTATTGTTTTTAAAACCATAGCGATATGGTTTTTAAAGCCGTCTTTTTACCCTATTTACTACCCAAGAAGGTGGATAGTATATTTCGGATGTATGTTTGTATGTATATATTATTATGAAGGTATACATGTGAGTGTGAAATGCACTTTTTTTGCCTCGTATACACTGCACTTGACGTATTTTTTTACCGTGACCCGGAAAATTGGATGCTGCAAATGTAAGCGGGATTGTAGGGTTTTTTTAGCGATTCGTTTTCCTCTAGAAAATATCAAGCAAAGATTTAGAAGTCAGCAAGTTACTTCTATAATAGAAGTTATAGAATACAGGATTAATTATTTTTAACTCACTAGTTAAAAATAAAATAAATACTCACGAGTTACCTGAAGATAGGTAAAAATACTAGAGTTACTAAGTCAGTATGGTTAAAGACTATTATTGGTTTTAACCTGTAGAATATAAACTGGAGTGATTGCCACGTGCAGTGTATTAATGTTCTTGTTTGATTGCAGGGTTAATTTAAATTAGATTAGAGATACCTGATTAATTTATAAATACAACGGTAGGCTTCGGTCTATGGTCTTTCGAATAATATTGGAAACATTTCAATTTCTTAGCTTAATCCAAATCAAACTAATCCGTTATTATAGTAGTGTTAGCAATGTAATGATCTGCTGTAATGTCGTTATACCATGTTTTTGCCTACATTATGTACCTATTTAAATAAATAAATACCTACCTACCTAAAAAATGAAATAGATTCTGATAGTTTTGAATAAGTACATTATTATTGTCGGTTAGAGCTTTGATAGTGTCCGGGACAAAAGCAATTTGTTTTAGCCACATAGTTTACATGAGTTTTGGCTTGTTTGATGAGTTGGTTTTGGACGCCGGTATAACGGAGTATTTGGGAGATTATTTATCGATCTCAACTTGTCGATTGCATTGCAATAACCCTGAAGGTATTGCACAATTAATAGTTATTTATGTGACTGGTGTATAATGTGTGGCAGTAATACACGAGGGTGGTTCTCTACCTCGTACTCCCCTGAGTTTCATAATAAGATCACACGAGTGTTTTAATGCCTAAATATTACAGTCGCATACATTAAGATACAGGGTAACGACAAATACAGGTTTCTCAGATATTGTAAAAAACTTACGATATGCATGTAGATAAAGTTTTATTATCTACATGCATATCGTAAGTTTTCTACAATATCTGAGAAACCTGTAATTGTCGTTACCCTGTATCTTAATGTACTGTATCTTATTGTTCACATTAAAGTATAGGTCACCTGTGAACGAACATTAAGATGCAACTACAGCAATAACCGATACTTTAATGACATATTATATTGGAGTTATGATATGGATGTAGATAAAATAATAAATAAGTTAAAAACGCCTTTAAACGATGAAGAAACTAATACAATCTATCGTTAAGCAAAAATATACCCGTTAAATAACTACTCGATTGATATCTAAAAGGTGTCTTATAATAGATGCATTGACAACCTCCGACACGACCATTAAACAAACCGTTACGTAGCAGACGAAACCATAAAACTACTTCAACATTGCACGCAAATAGACACCCTAGTCAATAAAACGTTCACGCAATCCAATATTTATTTTACCGAGACAAATCGAATACTAAAATACTAAAAATAAGAGCAAAGGTCTTGGCGCCATAAATATTTTTTATATTAGGATTAGGCGTTATTGAATCGCGCGGTCTTTCGACTGTACCAAATTTAAACGATGTTCGAAATACGAAATGACCATCGACAATTTTATTGGTGAGGGTGGAATATCAAATTTGAATCCCGGGTCAGTAGTTTCTGCACGTGGACCACGTTTTTTCTGTTGGCAGCACTGAGGTAATATGCCGGATTGTTTTGAATGAAGTTTTAAAAAAAAAAACACTAGTTAATTTACGAGTATGCTTGATTTTTATATAAAATATCTATAAAGAAGAAAGTATTAAGTATGTTGATTCTATTTTAAAAAAAAAACCTTATCTAATGGTCTAATGGTGCACAAACACTCCTAAAAAAATAGATTTCCTGTCATTGCAACGTTAAAAAATAATAAAAGTTTTCCCAGTAGAAATACATTTTAAGTGAACCACCGATAATGAAAACCACGTAATTACGACCACGCCTATGAAGTAAAGGGTAATAACTTTATGCACCCTAGAGGCTGTCATGCGGTGTCAGAAACGTTAAAATATTGAATTATTAAATACATTCGGGCTTAAAATTTGACTAAACATAATAAAATGCTATTTTTTACGTAAGATACGATTTAAACGAACAAACACCTAAATCTATTTTAACTAAAGTTACAATGAGATCGAAGATATACTTAAACACATTGTACCTACTCATTCCGTCGCAATAAAGCTTGGAAAACCAGCATCTAGATTTATTTAAAACCTGATTATTTTTACAAGAGGTTTTAAAGTAAGTAAATCAATCACGGCTAGAGAAAGGTCCTTAATTCTATCTAAACAGGTGAATTTAATTCATTCCACTCCACCGAAATCTAAATTGGTGCCTGTACGTGCTGCCTTTACTGATGCTACAGTTTCCTGGCGCGGAATATTTCAAATCCATTTATTAAATCTTTTCAACTACCAAATGGCCATCAATTACTCTCGGCGAAGAAGCGTTTGCTTGTAAAATAAACACGTAAATGCATTTACGGGTGAAGTAAAACTATTGTCGACAATACCGGTATGGGCAAATATTTGTGTCGTGAGCGGGAGTATTTGTTGAGTCTTGGACAATTTCTATGTATTTAAGTTTAAAAAATATACAGTTTTGTAGATCCACAAAGATTTTTGAACTATAGGCAGTTTAAACTGTTAATGGCACGGCATTCAAAATACAGAATCAGACTAGTTTGGAGTCTGACGGATATTTATATTACAAGCTTTTATTTAACTTGCAATGTATGTATGTATGTATGTACGGGTCAAATCTTGCAAGTTAAATTTGACCCGCTTCCCGTTAACGGAATGGACTGAAATTTGGACCACGTATGTAAACCCGATGACAATGCAATATTATGGTATCTAAGAGCTGATGTGATGATGGAGTCGGAAGGTGGCGACAGGTTCTCCGCTATTCTTAACGCAGACCCACTGTGTTAGGACTTAGAACTCAATAGTTTGTCTTGATAAACAGATACAGATTTTGCAAAAATAAGTACAGTCGGCAACAAAAGATTGACCCAGAAATTTAATTTTTGACAGAAACTTTAATGTTGTAATGTGTTTTTGGAAAATAAACGATCTTTATTTTTATGAATCTTACTAATACTTTAAATGAGTTTTTTTTAGGTTTGGAATTTTGGATGTATGTTACTCAATCACGCTTCAACGACTGAACGGATCGGGATGAAACTTGGCACACTATAGGTTAGGTCTTGAAATAAGACATTGCCTACTTTTGATCCTGAAAAATTTAAAAGATCCCGAGGGAATAATGATAATCGAAAACTACGCGGACGAAGTCGCGTGTAGAAGGTAGTTTCTATATAAGTATAGACCTAGAGTCTATTATCACATCAAGCTACAAACTGAGCTTGACCTAAAGGTACTTATTGTTTCTCCATTATGTGATTAACATGTGTGGCTTGACTGTTAGTGTTAATTATACGATCAATAAATAAGTAAATAAGTAAGTAAATATATTCATCGTTACCTAGTAGTCCTAGTACCCATAGTACAAACCTAGAGTTACCTAGTACCATACTAATCGGGACTAGGTCAATTTGTGTGAGACTGTGCCCTGATATTGATGTATTTAGTTTTATTAGTAGATCTGTATATATAGGCTCGTCCATGCTTACTGCCTACTTGAAATGTTAAAACCTGCTAAGTTCTAAGTGAAAGTCAAAGTTTTTTATTATTATTTATAGGGATCGAAGAATTTGTAGTCAAAAGTTGTTACAATACAATTCTTGCTAAGTAATCCCCTGGCATTTATATTGTATAGTAACTCTAGTTACTTTGCAACAGATACCGCATCTGTGTAAAATGTCTAAATAATTGGGCGCTATTACCCTTTGATCCGCCATTTTGGAATAGTTAGCAGGACAAGTTCAACAAAACAGTTATACCGATATTAGTTCGTTATAGTGTTTTCACCAGGTCAATTAACGTTGTACGGGTGCGAGAATTTTGAACAATTAATTAGTGGAATTGTAGATTAAAACATTATACCATATACCTATGTATACCAAGATTCATTCGGCTCGGACCCGCTCGGTACACGGATAGATATGAAGTAGATCTAATTCGAAACTGTTATCGATTTATTCAGATATTTAAAAAGTTCAGAAATTTCAAACTCGACTATTACGATACAATACAAAACACTTTATTGTACATCAAACAAAAACATTACAGAGAAACAGTTCATTTTTTTTGTTCCAATAACCGACTTCAAACAAAAAAAGGAGGAGGTTCTCAATTGGTCGCGTTTGTACTTATTTTTATGTAGGTATGCCACGCCTCACTCCGTCAAGTATGAACCGAATTAATGATTTTTTTTATGGACAGGACTGGCAGGTATACCCTACCTGCGAAATGGTCCCATTGGTCAAAGTCTAGATGGGAACCATGAGGAATCGGCAGAACTCCTTAAATTCTATTTTTACGCTTTTTAGAGGGTTTTGAAGTCGGGTCTTTTGTTTTGTGGGGGAAACTCTGCTTAAGAAACGGGTTTCATGAACAAACTCGTTTTTTTCGATTAAAATCAATAGATTTCATGTTATTGTTTCAATTAGAATACTTCAACATTTTGAAGTTTATAACTGAAGCAGTAATTGTTTGAGTGCCTAAATGTTAAGTTTATTTTAACTTAACTTAAAGAATTAAATAGTAAACAGTTTAGTTGGTTAGTTAATAGGTTTTCTTTCGGTCCTCAAATTACTCGCTAATTCATAATAAAAAAGTTATTCATTACAGACTCACTTTCACGAGTAAATCCATTGTAACTAAGTGCTAAGTTTCTAAATCGATTTTGATATATATTTAATGTGTAGTTTGATCTTTAACCTCAGGAAAGGACACAAAGTACATTTTAGTCTGTATGTAAAATTTATTTCTATTTTTAAATTTATTTTAAACTTTTTAGTTAAGTCGCGGACATCATCTATAAAATATAAACTATTCTAGCGACTGAAAAAGTAATAATTGAATAAGATGAACTATAAAGAAGTTGTCCAAGTAATAGACTACCTACACCGGTTCACACTACGAGTATCAGGTATTCAATCAATGTGCAGCGATCCAAGAGAGCCGGTATGTTTCAAGAGCTATGTTCAGTAGCTCTGCGCCCCACGTCTTGGAATTCAGAGCTCAAGTCATCAGTTCTGCGTAGTTCACTCTGCATTGGCACATTGATTGAACTATATTAGATTCCTAGTTGATTAATGTCAGATACGAGTATGTGAACTACTTTGCTGGATATGTTGCTTGTTTGATTTGATTGACTTCCTACATACAATCGAATATTCAGACATCGCGCCAAATATATTAAATATATATATATATATATATACATATATAAAAGGCTAAACTGACTGACTGATGTATCAACGCACAGCCGAAACTACTGTACCTAGAAACTTGAAATTTGGTACAGGGGTACGTTTCATGATGTAAGTGAGCACTAAGAAAGGATTTTCCGAAAATCGATCCCCAACGGGAAGAAATGGGGAGAGTAGCGGAAAACTAATTCTACGCATACGAAGTCGCGGGCGACCTCTAGTAGGTATTATATAGGTTCTATAGTGGTACAGAGGCGCATAGACATTTTTGGTCCCAATTTTGAACCCTATTGTCAGTGAATGTACATACAATGCGAAACTGTGAACGCCTGTCTGTCTACTACTCGATTTCAAAACTTACTTCTTACAGTTACTCATAAATTCAAGTACCAACCAACTTTCAAAAGGTCTATTAATAATTCAAGTGGACTTTAAAACAGGCCCTTAATGAGTTCTTCGTGTACATTAATGTTCTTCATATGTTTCCTAACATAATTGCCCAAAGAGATGTAGGAGTTTAGAATGGTATGAAGCATTAAAACTTTGAGGGCGTAATTGGATGTACCCGCATGCCTTACAGCCCTCAGGCAAAATATTCACACAAATTGAGGCGTGAATTACTTTATTCCACTAAATTATGAATGGAGTGTTTATTTTATTTATAATTATGTGAGAACCTGCCCTAGATTGAAGGAAACCAGTGTATTAGAGATGGGCGACACCCCAAGGGTAAAACTGGGTCCCTTATAATCGGGTAATGCCCAATTTACCCGGTAGACAGAGTACCCGGGTACTTAAACGGAAAAAAGGTATTTATAGTATAGTACCAGGCTGCTCCCATATATTAATTGCGACTGTACCATCGAGGAATTTGAATGCTTAGTAGTTAAGCATAAAACTTAAATTAGCCGTGTTATACATATCCCGATTTGACACGACTAATGCCACGTGGAAAATGTATAACCCAGCAAATTTACGTATTGTGTCAAACATTTAAATTCCTTGATAAAACATATTTCACTTTATGGACACGTTAATAAGTTCGCCTCGGGTTGACCCCTGGATAAACATAATATGATTGTGCCATTATTAAGCTACTCTGTTTAGTACTTAGCACTTTGTTTTTAGATATAAGTTTGTACGACGAATGTTCACGTAGTTTTTTTTCGCTCAATTTAGATTTTTACACGAACATAATTGCAATTTTTATTAGAACCTACAACAAAAACTGCTCCTGTGTCAAAGTTTGTAAATCAACTTAAAGCTTTATTTAACAAAATAATGGGCTTTTCAATTAAACTTGTACCCATCACTCCAGCGACACCTGCTAATAAACCCTTTATATCTAATATTAGAAAAGCGGTAAATCTGAATACCTAATCACATTAAAACGCCTTTGATTCGAATATTTGAGCCCTTGTTTCAAAGGTGTTCGAGGCTCCCGATGGAGATTTAACGAAGATGACTGTAGAGAAAGGAAAGTAAACAAGCTATGTTTAAGAAACTAATTAACAGCAAATAAGCAGTGGTTTAGTAGTTTATTAAGGAACTTTCGAGCAAAGGATCATAGAATTTGGAACTTCTAATTCAACTATAGATAACAGAAGAGATATATTGATGGGAGATCTTGGCGTCTTGATAAAAAACGTCATAAAGAGATGCAAAAAAGACGAAGAGTATTTGACGTAAGTTTAGTAGAAGGAAAACTTGCCGTCGTGTCGTACGAGTATCAGGGGGCTTAGTATGCTACGCGAGATTTACTGTCATATTTTACGTCATTCATATGAAAATAAGAAAATATGACATATAGTCACACTTTAAGATACTCAGTAATAAAAGGACTCAATTCACACAAAATACACTTTTATTTAAAACCTTAAATGTTTACCCTACGTTAGAATATGGAATGGACATATTTGACAGTAAATCGCGTTTGACGAGGTTTGACGTATTCTCCTCGCCTCGCATGCTAAGCCCACAGGAGGTAAACAGTGTTTGTACTAAAATATTTTAAATCCAAGATTTACAACGTTTAACTAATTTCATGAATTATATCAAAATTAACCCCGAAATTTGCATTGAGGCTCGAGCTTACGGATCGAGGGTATTTCCAAACAAAGGACAATACTTGGGGCTTAGCAACTGGGATTTTGTAACAATCGAGTAAGACCTATGGGTCGGAAATCCTTTCTGAATAACATAATTTTGCCATTTACAATTGCTGGTTTCAATTGTATGTCACGGTTTATAGTATAGCCTATGTTCAGAACATATCTTAGAAAGTAGAAACCCTATCCAATCATAAATGTTTAACGATTCTTCCTTAAATTGTTAATAAATGAGCGTGGGCTGCGGGTCTTCACAGTTTACATTCTGCAATTGTTAACGATTACAGAAATTGATAAAATAGGGGTTAACAGAAAATTGGCGGTAAAGTGTGTGTCGTGTTACAGATGACGAAATAAAAAAAAACTGTGAATTATTAAAAATCTGTAAAAAAGTTCATTTTAAATACACTGATCCCACATGTAGCTATTGAGAAAACTATGTTGGTACACGACAACACTAATTATGTAGTATAATCATGCGCAAAACTAACGAGCATCTAAAAAAAAATTGCGGAAAAAGGGTTTTTTGGCTTACCAATGTAGCACTTGTGGATAAACTAGAACTTTTTCTACAGTACATTTTGACAAGATATCATAAACCTTATGGTCCAAAAAAGTCTTTAAAGGACTTTCGGGTTAAGTGAAAATCGATTAGACTCACATACCTAAGAGCCTATAAAGGTGAACGAGATAGAAGTACTCACCTAAAAGCTCTTTCAAAACTTGTTACACTGATCAGTCAGTTTAAGCGTAGTTTTTACCACTGTCGATGTCTTCTGACCGTTCTGGCTACATCACACAATAAGGAGATGTTTACGCCACGCTACAGAAGATAAAAATGCAAATTCATGCATTTTACCAACAAAATGTGAGTTTAAACATTTTCCACGTTTCAAAAAATATCTCCAGAGATGCTTTTAGTTTTAACACGATGCACAAAGTTACACAAATTTTGTTAATTTTGAACAAAAACTTTGTTATGTGATATTTTCCAGTATCATTAGTGTATACCGACGCATGTGTGGGAGGGTGGGGAACATGTTATGAGCAAAGGATTGAAACCTAATTATAACGCCAAAATAGGAAAAATACTCCACCGATTAAAATTTTAATTATAAAAAAACTTGCCAAGCACAAATCAGATTCGCATGTTTTTTTTTATAACTTAATGTTATAGCGGCAAAACAAATACACACTCTTTGAATATTTTAACTGTATTTCTATTACGGTTCATGAGAATGACAGACGGACAGACAGACAGACGGCGGAGGATTAATACGGTCCCGTTGGCACTTTTGGGTACGAAACCCTAAAAACAAGACAGGAACGTAAATTTATCAGTGTATCCGACTCGATACAATAATTGAAATGATCATAAGATACCTCTAAACCAAGCTTGTTTTATTTGAAATCTGATTCTGATTCCTTTCGTTAGGACTTCTCTGGAAATTGATATTTGAATGAAGACAACAAATTGTAATGGTTTAAAGGGTTTCAAATGCGAAAGAACTTAAACCATTACAAAGTATCAGGTTAGGTTTGACCGAGCCGGAGGAACCTAAAATGAAACAAAATACTAAAACCATAACTATTACTCCATCTCCGTATAACATTTACACATCTTCAATAAATAGTATTACATTACCTAACATTGTTCAACCATACCGTATTAATTCCACAAAAACTAGAATACAAGGGTTCTGTTCAACCAGTAAATTATTAACCACGACTCGATATAGTGTCAGTTTTCTACTGAAATCAAACACTCTGGCACTGACAATGAAAAGCCATTGTCAGAAGCTTATTATTCACTAATGGACCACCAACAACCTCATTAATTACCTTTAGAACAAGCGTATCATTTGTTAAAGCATCCCCATAGAATTATAAGCGATATTGATATAATAGATTCTCTTAGGAAATAATAATTAACTTAACGTCGTCTTCCTTTACTTAAGTATACGAAGTAAGCTGTTTTATTTCAAGATCGGCTAATCTGCGAGTCTAACTTATTTACAACCCTCTTATTCATAAACGCGCAATCACTAAAGTGTGCTTAAAGTTTCTTTGTCATTATCTGTCATCATGATATTTCCATTTGACAGTGAGGGACAGAGAATACTTTAACTAAATAGGGTAAGTCAATTCCTGATTTAGCCGCTTTTTAAACGCTGCAATATTAGTGCTTGTTAAAGGTCCAATTAAATTTCTAGCAAACATGATTCGCTTGCTCCAGTTATTTAATTAAATACCGAATTTTATTTACTTTACTGCCTGGATGGCATTTGAAAGTACAGCGATGTTAAGGGAATTGAGTCACTGTTGTTCAAATAAGGTCTTAATTCTTATCGGTGAAGTTATTTGGGGAAGGGCTAAGTATATTATTTGGAGTCTATAATGGTTTACAGCAGCGGCGAAATAACGATTTTGGAATTTTTATGCAGGATTTATAGAAATACCGAAGACATTTAACGGTAAAGGAGAACAAATTCAAATTTAGGAAGCCTACATGTTGGGGAATTAATTAAAGACCCTGTATAATTCTGATAAAATATTTAGTTTTTAGGGTTCTTAAAAGAGTTGTGTCTTTTAAGCCGTAAAAGATTTTTTTTTTCAATACATGTTATTACGGCGAATTTAGTTTAAAAAAAAGCGTAATATTAAAGGGGGTAAATAAAAAATCTTTTTTTTTCTACATATCTTAATTTTTTTGTTGTATAGTAAAAGTGATAAATATGGCTATATTGCAAACCCTGAAAAAAATAAACTAAAAAATGGTCAAGTGTGAGTTGGGCTCGCGCTAATTCGATTCGAAATTGAATTCAAATTGGAACATAATAATACCTCTTGTGCGGCAGTACGAAACCCTCGGTGCGCTATTCCAACTTTCATTTGACCGGCTTTTTATTCAACGCAGACTACATAATTACATTAAGCTAACTTCAATAAATACTAACGAGTCCCAATCTCAAAATCAATCATGGCGTCCTCACACTAAATTTGTAAGCCTCAATAGCTGTTACTATTTAGCAAAGTTACTTTGAATAGGTCAAACTATGACGTCGACTCGATCATTCATCGTCACGGTACCTACGCGTTTCAGTTGTTTTGTTAATCGTTTTCAGGGCCTCTATTCCCGGCGGTAAGAACCATATCGTATTTGACCTGCGCCTCTATTCTAGGCGGTATAAACGATATCGTAGTTTACCTGTTAAGGTATTGTAATGACGTCAGCCGTCATTACTGTAAAGACAATAAGAGCTAACAAAACGTTGACAATACGAAAACAGGACAAAAACGATATGTTTTTAACCGTGTTGAATAGAGGCCCTGATATTGCAAAAAAATACTGAAAAGAAAATAAAGATATATACTGGTGGTTTTTTTCTGTGCTCGTTTTGGTAGGTTTACTGTTAGCTTGTAGGTATATTTCTTAAAACAATATGAAGCAAAAATAAAGTATAATTCTGTTCAATGTCTGCGTTTTTTATTCTGTTAAAAGAAAGTTATATTTTCGCGTACAAAACACTTAAAAGCATTATTTAAGACTTCTGTTTAGAGCATTCTTCGATTCATTAAACTGAATGGGCTGTTAACATGAGATTATAAGGTGAAATGAGAGCTCTCAGAAGCCCCATTAATTCATTCGAGTGGAAGTTATTTGAACCTTAACGTGTTTATAGGTAGGTTGGAATTTGAACAATAATTGAGTTTATTACCAGAGGTCGGAATAGGTAGTGCTTATTAACCTAAACTTAATGCATCTTCATTCAATAACGTATTTCCATCTCACTCACGCATGAATGAACATGCGTCAAGTTTAGGTTAATAAGCACTAGGTACCTATTCCGACCTCTGTTTATTACCACTAGGGGCTCCATTCCATTCGGTAAAACCATATTGCATTTGATATGTTATCGTTTTGTTTAAAAACAATACGATTTGTCAAAGTCAATATGGTTTTACCCAGTGGAATAGAGGCTCAGTATGTTTAGCTGAAATCTTTTATATATTAGATAGTTTTGTATGACTGTTTATGTGTGAATTAAGTTTTACCGGTTTTTTTGTGTAGGTACAGGGCCCGTATTATAGTCGCCTTTATCGCGGTGGATAAAGCATCCGTCTCTCTCAAACTTACGTACTGGTCAGACAGTGACAGATGCTTTATCCACGCTTATCCACATTGATAAACACGACCATAATAGGCCCGCTGGTCACACAATAATACTATCCAAGATTGGGTGCAAAAATATGTGACACGTCTTTATTACTAAAGGTATAAGAGCGTATCATATATTTTTGCACCCAATGTTGGATAGTATATTATTGCTGGTGACTGTACCGTACCAGCCTTACCCAACCTATCTATAATCGTATATAAAATGCAATAAGTGCATATAGTTAAGCTATCTGTTACACGCCTTCACAATCTCAGCTTTGCCTAAACGTTAACTGTTAGACAAATCTTACGGTATTAAGTTTGCGTTTTGTACAATACGTATATTGTTTTATACCATAAAGATAAAATAAATAAATAAAAATCCAAATTTACCAAGAAACTAGGAAATACGAAAATAGCCAGAGGAATTGTAACTCCTTGAAAATAATCCGGTATTGGGTGTCTACACTAAATCCTTGCAAAGCTACGACGTCTACGGCGTAGCGCTTTAAGCTGGTTCCGTAGCACTTCGTAGCCCCGTAGCACAGAAAAGTTGTAAATTGGAGCGTCTTATATTTAATTCAATAAAGGTGTTGCCAACAGTAGAGAGAAATTATTTAAAACTAAACATGGAATAAGAAAAAAAAATAAAGACATTGTTGTGTACAAGTTTCGATTTTTAAAGAATAAAAGCTAAGCAGTATATTCGAGATCATAAATATGTGTACACTTTAGTACCTTGTCACTTTAAGCGCTATGACAATTCATGTGTGGCAGTTTAAATTAAATAGACAAGGTACTAAAGTGTATACATATTTATGAACTTGACTGTACCTAACAGACGAACTCTTTTCTTCTATCAAGTAACTAACGTTAACATAACCATCGACTATTTTTTTTTACAGCGATTGGAACAGCACCCGTCCGTATATAGTACTATAATTTCCTAGCACGAACTTTGAAGTTGACTTTCGTATCGTCGTCGAGTAAAGGTCATGTAAACGTGAACGTTAATAATGTACGGAAACGCGAGGCCGTGTTCGGGGTTTGTTTAAATAGTCGGTTCTCGAAATACAGGATGCTTGAAAAAGTCATAACATCAAGTGAACTAGATTGAAGCCGGAAAATCGCTCATAATTCATATCCTCTAGATAACTATTTGCTAACTCGTACTTTTTTATCACCTCGTGTATTTTTTCACAATACCCCGCGTACGCGTCACTAAAAGCTCTAGTTCATTCCGTGCACGTGAAAAAGTTAAAAATGGCTGCAAATACCAAACAAAGCTGAAATTAAAATCCATTTGAGACTGACTCCCTTTGATGCGCCGACATGGACTCGAGGGAATTCGCTTTTAGTTTGAAGTTATTCAACAAAACTGAGCAAATAACAGTTACTGCTGTTCTCTAGGTAATTATCTTTAAACGTGTTAAATAAAGGAAATGCTTATGCGAGAAAAAAGCCGTTTGAATTCGCGATATGTTTTCTTTCAGTCGCTCTTATTTCGAACCCCTAAAACGAACACACGTTTATTCATCCTGTATTTTGTGAAACCATAATTCCCACGTTGGTTTTTCAGAGCCTCAATTGTATTTAAAAAAAACATACTACGTTTGACATATTATATCGTATTGTCAACGTTATGATCGTTCTTATTTACTTGACAGTAATGGCGGCCGAGTTAGGTAATGCCGTAACACATCAAAAGCAGTATAGCTTTACCCAGTAGAATAGAAATTTAATTCAATTTTAAACCAATTTTCGTCATTCATTAGTTTGAACTCGATAAGGAGAAGATGCCTGGGCAAATAAAGTTCAATCGGCAGAAGAAACATGTTAATAAAGATTTTTTCAATACAAACATATTTCAGTATTGTGGTTCTCTCTAGCATTCATAAGTTATTGTTGTAAATATGTTTAAGGAACAAACGTCAGCAGTAGGCTGGGCCGTCAATCTCGCGATATATATTAATGGGTTAGCGTTCTCAAACTGACTACAATTCAGTACCTCTTTGAGAAGACCGTAGACTTGCCTTAGGTATCGCTGTCATATTCATAACCACGAGCAATCTGCGGAAATATATCCTAAGACATGTTACGCTCGGCGCTTGTCATGACCTTTAGGGAGGCACTCAGGCATATTTGGGAATAGTAGTTTTTGGCCACTCTAAATTTTAACTAATATCTAAAGCATTATGAAATAACAAAAATATTTTTATCTTGATATTAATCTCCAGTGTTAACTATTTATCAATATTCTTTTTAATTTTACAGTATTTTTGATACTAATTTCAACCTTAAGTGGCCAAAAAGGGTACAGTAGCCACAAACGGTACTTTTACCCTATATACATATTGGATGGTTGACTAAAGGATATAGATTAAAATAAAAGGGCAAGTGCGAGTTGGACTCGCGTACCAAGTGTTCTGTAGGTACCACCCCTAACACTTGGCCAGATTTTATTGTATATTGTTTTCCTCTAAGATTTGAGCTTTTCAATTTTGGGTCTTGTAAGTATTATGGATTTGACGATGGAAATATATTTTTTTGGGATATAACCGTATCTTTTATGATGGGGATTGGGGATCCTCGGTATTACCTATGTTACTATTTGTAAAAAAATGAAACGTTAATTCACATATTCTGTGAAAAATCAACCAGTTATCTATGTATTATGGTTTAAAAGATACAACTCTTTAAAGTTCGGATGAACGAACGGACCACGGAAGCTTTGTAATAGGTCCTGTTTGGCATTTTTGAGTACAGAACGTTGCGTGTATTTACGACAAAGTTGCACACCCCACTATTTTAAATATGTCGTGTAATCATACTACATATTTCTGATCAACCCCTATCGTCAACGTATAAAGTACGTAACTTACGTATAATAAAGGGTAGGTAAATTCTTCTTTCTATTTAGCTATGTATAACGTTCCAAAAATAAATCTTATACGGTTAAAGAAACCAACTTCCGATAAACCCCGAATGAAAGGCACAACTTTCGCCCACATAACTTGCATTAAGTCATTCAATACGAACGACTCGATATAGCACTAATTTCGTATGAAAACCAGGACTATTGGCACCGAACCCGATACTTATTAACACAAGCTTCCACGCATAGTACCGACGAGTTCCTGTTCATAACTAATGAAGTGAAATGCTCGGGTTGTGACTTAGTTAAACAAACCTGTTGAACGAATAGGAAATACCCTGTGAGTTTCAAAACTGCTAAGTTTATAAACGTAGTAAATCTTTTTTTGGGAAATATAAAAGTTGTTTTTACGACATAATATTGTAATTTTTGACGACAAGTCAGACCCTGCCTTCGAAGCTAGCGGTCCTGGGTTCAAATCCCGGCAAGGGTAGATATTTGTGTGATGAGCGCGAGTATTTGTTCCTGAGTCTTGGATGTTTTCTATGTATTTCTCTATATAACTATGTTTATCGTTTTCTAGGTTATCGTGTTAAGCCTATAGAGCTTAGTTTGGGACTATTACTGAAATTAAGTACAGAATCGACCCGATTCTACGTGCACATCGCTTAAATAGCCTAAAACTAAATTGTCAAATTTTAAGACATAGTTTAGACGGCTTATTGTACAGAAGATAAGGTTTTTTTTTTGCAACAATCAATTTAGGACCGAATGAAATTTGAATTAAGAGTGAAGTATCCATTACTGGTACCTGTCAGCTAAAAGTGTCCATCATTGATGCTGTCACCCTAATCTGTACTGTACTATCATATTAAAATTCAACCTTAAGGTAAAATATTTTACCGGCCTTAATTATCTGTCCATCATAGAACTCTATTATTCTAACGCAAAGCCAAATTCACAAGAGCAAATTTACACTGAATTTAATAATTGACTTAGAGCGACGAGGTTCTTAAGTGGTTCATAAATTAATGTCTGACCATACAAAGGCACAACTGGTCAAGTCTCCATTTTCGGAGCTGCCCTTATGTATTATTCAAGATATGTTTACCCAAAGGAATAATTTATTATTTATATCTGTAATAAAAGATTGTTAAGCAAGAAATGAAAGGCAACTATTTCCATTTTGAGTACTGTGAAGAAAGAAAACAATTTTACTGTCTTATTTTTCTTCCCGTGGGAGATAATCATGGTGTTTTTGGTCTTCCGCTGCTATATATTAGAAACTATAGCATTATTTTTCACACGTTTAGTTGATGATAGTTGTTAGAAAGGAAGAATTTAATTTAGAGCAAACTAAAAGTGAAGCTCTAAGCTAGTCATATTAACTAGACCTAACCTACACAAAATACTTTGGCAATGGTTACTAACTGGGTTTATATCTGATTAGGTTTAAGGTAATTCAGGAAGTAACGTATTTTAATAAGCAATAATTTGGTTTTTTAATCAGACCCTTTTCCGTACCTTTATTATTGTACCCCAAATTTTGATGTTAAATTCGTATCAACCAATACATGAAAAAACTTCTTCGGTAATGTGAGAAATTGAAAGATTTTTAAGTGTTTTTATTTATAATGTATAAAAAAGCGTTATGATTTTACTGCTGCTTCTCGTTAAAAAGTGGAATCAATATTCTCCATGGCTTAAAATAAGTATTTATCTAATAAAAACTTTTAGTAAAAACACTTTTACAACATTTTTTCCCCATCCGTATAATTTTTCCATCGAAAATTACAGACAATGATTTTATAAAAGAAAAAACTTTGGGAAATTAGCGACTTACTAAAGTTAACCACAGCGTTAGTCGTAAATTTCGTCCACAATGGGGTCTTGTATTTTAACTAAGTCACTTGGAAAAGGTTTGTTCATGTGTCCGTGTTTTTTAATTTATCACTGAAATACATGACATATGTAGCTAAAATTTAAATCAGTGTCCTTACATGTGGGCATACAATGAAGCAAATTAAACGATGCTCAGCTCCATCCATAGGTATATTGTGTGCATTAATAATTAAACAAATAATTTACCAACGTTCCGTGCCCCGAGGTAATTTAAAATACATGGAAAAAGTTTCCACAACACTCATCACAATGTAGCTTCATTAATTGTTAATGCCAAACGTTTCACAAATACATATTTTTTATGTGTACTTAATCCAATATTCCTAATCCAAAACGACACGGTCACCTTTCAACGCGTATGGACGGATTTCCGTCCGCCCCACTTCCGCTACCTTCATTTTATCATATTTATCAACAATACCTCCAATATAAAAGAACCCTCTTAGCCAAGAAAATAAAGAAAATGGCAGGAACTTTCCTTATGTTTTTCATCGAGGCTAAGTGTTTTAAAATTAATCGTTTAACTGTCTTTGAAGTGGCCAGCGTTTTTTATATTATCTAATACAAAGAGAGTTGAGGGCTCTTTCAACTGTGTACCCGTTATTATGGCGGTATTTATTATCTGCGTAATACAGGGTGATGGCAGAATTTTGGGCACTTGCTAACGGGTCCCGTTTAACCAGGCTTTTAATTAAATGTACATGGATTTTGTTTCGCTGTTGGTAATAATTCGGTATTAATTTACAGCGTGTCTTTTTAAATCGTTTGTACTTTTAAGTAATAACAGGTTTTTAGATAATAAATATAGGGTACAATGTTTTTGGCATATTAGGGCTGGGGTTCAAAGGTAACCCGGTTTAGTGGAGAGGTTTAGCTTTGTACAAAATACCTTTATTTAACCAGCGCACGAGTTTATATTTTATTTTAATGTTTAACAATTAAAAGAGCCGTAGGTAAAAGAGAGACCTCCAACATGGTTATCGTGGATGTTACTAAATTAAATTGATGTTTTATTTTTATTTCAGGCAACTAAACCGATATACTTGAGTACACTACAAACAGATGAAAACTATACAACAACAAGACAACTGGATTTTTCCTGACATCTGTCAATTGCTATTTATTGAATTCGCGATAAGAATTGCGATGTGCCATGGACATACAAATTTGATAGCACACAGTACATGACTTTACAATGTATCAATATAGATAAGTTGAAATAGTTGAATTTGCGAACGCTAACGACAACTAAAATAAAATCATAGCAAATTGAAAAGAATTGACGTAAGCATAAGTACTAGCCAAGATGTATTACGCTAACAAGCGTTTCTATTCGTTTCGTTTTTAAACCAATCGCGTCACAGGTATATGACGTGATACGAAGAGTCACGTGATCTACCAGTGACGCGATTGGTTTAAAAACGAAACGAATAGAAACGCTAGTTTAGGAGCTACCGTCGGTCGCCTAAGTCAAGTTTGACAGATTCCTACTTTCCTCCCTTCTCTCCTCTCTTCAGCCCTTAGTCACCAAATGCTGAGTGTAAGCCTGTAGCAATGTTGCCATTCACTATTATTACATTAAAAAAGGTATGTACAAAGACGAATTTGTTGTGTTGTCAGTGTAATAATAAGTTAACCAAAGAATAACATTTTAGCTAAAAATAATGATAACTAAGGAGACAAACCACTATTTTCATACAAAACTGGAAGATAACCTGGTCTACTGCGTTACAGTAGAAAATTATTTTTATTTGATTATTACTAATGTCTGCCAGGTCATTAAATTCAATATTTATCTATGTTATAAAGCCGCGCAATATTTTTAAGAAAAGTCGTTTTTTTTTCATGAAACAAATGTCAGTATTGGTAATTTTTATATGAACATTTCATTTTTTTATGTCATTTATCGGCTTCCGTCTCGTGATATACCGCGGTCAGAATATCGCGGTAAAATTTAGGTCAGTTTTATTATGAATGCTGACCATATAAAGAGATATACTAAAATTTAATCGTAAACCGTAGGAAATGAATTTCTTAAATAAAATTTGGACAGGTCATAAAATCTACCTAACGCTTTTATGGCAATTGTGAGATAAAACTACCGGTTTCTGGATTTCTCAATTTATCTACTTTTGCTATGGGACTTTTCTAACTGTCAATTTTCAAAAATCTAGGATAATGAGAGAACTCCATTATATTAAAGTCCAAGGTTTGAAGACAAAATGGCCGTATTAACGAAAATTAAATTTGCAAGTTAGTTTTTGCAATAAATACAAGCTCTTGCAGTTTACAAGAACAAATTAATTACGGCGTTTATTTAAGTCTACAATTTTACTTGATTGCCATTTAAGTAATGATCCATTTTCTGTATGTTTTTTTAGACACGCGTCAGTGCGTAAAATTTATTAGAACATACTTGACTAAAAGTGTTATTTTCAGATATGAGTATACCCTTTAAGTCAATCTTTTTAACGCGAGTCAAATACAAAAGTCGTCACTTACTACGCAAATAAAAGCTGAAAACCTAGTATCACCAATTTAATCTTGTGGTCACAATATAGAGTACTTTTACGCCGTCAATTGTGTCAAGCAAGTCCGTCGGTTGCGGCGAACCTCTGGGGTCCTAATATGGCTGCGTTTATCGCGTGACAAAGTTTAGATAAGGCATTCGTCACCTTCTGACACATAAATAAGTACGAGAGTGACGGATGCTTTATCCACATTTGACACGCAATATAGACGCAGCCATACTAGGTCCGCTGGTGCGGTTATATCTATCCGCTTAAAACTTAGAAGTCTACCATTGTTTACATACTAGATTATTATGTTTCAAGTAATTTTCAAAATGTTTTTTTAGGATCATACTCTATGTTGTCAAAAAAGCCCGTTTCATTTTGCAAGACCACTTTCGTGACACTAGTCTTGTTATACTGTTACCCCCTTATTAATTCTGGGTATCTAGTGAAAAAGGGTATATGTCGACTTAACTTGTTCTACAAAAGGGTATGTAAGTACATAAACGGAGTATACTAGACTTACACCCTTTTTCATTTGATCCTCAGGAGACTTACACCCTTTTTCACTAGGACCCCCAGAATTAACGTTTGAGTAACCGTGGTGTAGTTAAACCATGCTATGTCCTTATCTGTCATTGTGACATTTGAATTTGACAGATAAGGACAAAGCATGGTTAGCTACACCACCGTTACTCAACGTTTATTAGTACGGGTGTTAGTTAATAGTTTTCAGTTACCGATATCAAAGACTGGGGTTCCAGGGCTGGGTAACTTAGTTAGTGG
The DNA here is from genome assembly GCA_948252455.1 of Acleris cristana. Taxonomy (NCBI): domain Eukaryota; kingdom Metazoa; phylum Arthropoda; class Insecta; order Lepidoptera; family Tortricidae; genus Acleris; species Acleris cristana. Next base: position 11,355,165 of record OX411784.1, on the reverse strand, counting down.
TTACAATTAGAGAAGCTGTGGGTAGTACAGATGGGGACGGAGAAGTATAGGCAAAGTAGACATATCTGAAACATTTCTACTGAGTTGTTTATCTTGGTAATCGCATAGGACGGTTTCCAAATCCATTACAAGTTGCAATAAAAATTAAGAAAGAGACCAATTCTAGGGACCTAGTGACAAAGGGTATAAGTCCACTTAACTCGTAATAAAAAAGGGTATATACATAAACAGTGTACTAGACATAAACCCTTTTTCACTTGATCTTCAGGTGACTTATAACCTTTTTCACTAGGATCTCAGAATTATTAAATTTAATTTAACTTTTATGTTTTCTTGACTGCCATAATACAAAATATGCGGGTATTTTTTTTAACTCGTTACCGTTATTGGTATGGGCTGATATTTGAAATGCATTAACGAGATCTAAATACTAAGGGCCAAAATTGGTTGGTAGCGACCCTGATAATAAAGCTAGTGGTCCCGGATTCGATAAAAAGGTATGTTTATTGAGGTAAGCCTAGACCTTAGTTTGAGACTAGATTACTTTGTCGGTGATTGTCCCCGTTTCTTTTTATAGGATTTCCGCTGCGCTTAACTCAGACCTAGATGTTTATCTAGATAGATATCTATCTAACGAGCTCGGACTTGTAAATATCAAATCTCTAATAAAAGTACAGTCGGCAACTAAAGTTTATCTCAAAAGTGATATTTTGTGGCAGAAAATTATTTGCTCTGAACCCTAATAAATGTTGTTTTACAATATGATAACGTTTAGCTGGTATATATACAGGCTGATTTTATATTTTAAAAAGTAACATTATGTTGAAAAAAGCAGGTCAAGTGCGAGTAGGATTTGCGCCACGAGGGTTCCGTACCGCCGCGCAGTAGGTATTATTCATTTCAATTTGAATTCGAATTCGAATCGAAACAGCGCGAGCCCAACTCTTACTTCACCATTGTTTAGATTTTTTTTCAACATAACGGTATTTGTTTAGATATAAAAATAGCCTGTATCTATACCAGCTAAACGTTATTATATTGAAACAGCGCTAAACCTAACTCTCATTTAACCTTTTTCAGTATTAATTGTTTTTCATCAGGATTTGTACTATCATCATGCTAAATTTATTTTGCCGTTTTTACGATACAACATAAATAAAAATATGTTGAAAAAAAAATGCTTCTTGTCTTTGACTTTCTTTATATTTGTTAGTATATTCGCCGAAATAGCACATATTTTAAAAAAAACCCGTTATGTATCACGGTTCAAAAGATACACGGAGGCATATTAATAGGGTCCCTTCGGGCACGGAACCCTAAAAAGCAACGGTAAAGAGGTAAATAAGAAATAATTAATAATTCGTGTGCTTATTCATGATATTCTTATCATAACTGATAATCCACAGGTCAGCTACCGAACCCGGCCGCTCCTTTGACCCCCACGCCTGCAGCCCCTTTCCATAATTAATCAAAGGTAATTATTATATTTGCTTTAAACTTTCCTTTGCTTTAATGCCGACGGCTATACCGTGTAAATGATATAGGAAATCTTACATGTGTTTTTATCAAAAGTTTAAATACCCGTTTTGAGTCAGGCGTTATATTACGGTTTTTCTTATAAATTTGATGTTCCATTTAAATATTAGAAGGGTTAAGAGGATATTTCGCTAAAACCAAAAAAGGGTATAAATTATAATGACGATTAAATTAGGATTGATTTATTTTAATTTTGTTTAAAAAAATACCATGACAAAAAACCAGCGGCGCGTTTAAGTAGTCCCGTCCGAGCGAACAAAACACATTTTAGCGCGTGCATTCTCAATTAGGCAGCCTTATACGTTCGACTACTTAAACTCGCCGCTGCGACATTCACTCGTTCGTTCGTTCGACCGCGTTTTAGAGAGAATAACTCCCCTGAAACTTCGTAGAATAACACCCCTGAACATAGGCCTCCCTCTTTGATTTCCAGCAAAGAAGATCCAATGCGGCCTGCATCCACCGACTTCCTACACCTTTATTACGTCATCTGTACATCATGCAGGCGGTCGTCCCACGCTATGTGTATTATAAGTGTATTATTTATAGTTAATTAACAAAGGGTAAAAACACGTTATCGCTTAATGTATAAAAAAATGATTTGACACTAATTCACCTAGACTATGAAGTATAGTATATAGTATAAATTTTGAAACGACATAGTTACGCAAAATCTAACTCCTGAAAATATAATTTTACAAAAATGGTAGTTACGTGGTTTCACATCTAGAGCGACGATTATGAATTATGATATCTTGCTTACGATTTCGATAATTTTAATAGGATATATAAGTGGGGCAAATTGCACGGGTCGAGGAACACCCCTTACGTACACTTTTATAAATATCTTACTGGCATAGTAACGGTGACTTAACAAGCGACACTTGTGGAAAACTACAAATGTAATAGATAATAGGTATATATTTATATTATGTACATTTATTGATTTATAGTAGAAGATCCGAATGGGAGACGATTTACACCGGGCTGTTTATTCGATAAAAAGTTTTTTTTTATCAAATTTAATATGCTAAGTAATATATGGCGAATAGGTCGGCTGAAAATTTCAGTCCAGCATATAATAAAACAAAATTTAAAAAATTAACTTTGTTTTAAGAAATCGCAATTGCCTGTTTAATAGACAAATTACATACCAATCGAAAGTATGAAGCCTATAGAATATGCAAACGTTAGGTTGACTATTTTTTCCCGTCAAACCATTGGGTAAGCAGGTATAAACAGGTAAGGCGGTACTAATAATTTGCACCAAACCTAACGTTTGCATATTCTATAGGCTTCGTACCTTCGATTAGTATTATAATTTGTATATTAAACAAGCATTTGCAATTTAAAAAAAAGGTTCATTTTAATATTTTTTTAATGATGTGCTGGACTGAAACTTTTCATCCTAACTTTTCGCCACATATTATTTAACGTATTCAATTTGATATAAAATACTTTTCATCGAATAAACAGCCCGGTGCAAATCGTCTGTTATTCGGATCTTAGACCGTTATTAGTACTTTTTGAGTAAAGAATTGTTATTTTGTAAATATGTTCTTTGCTTTGTTTTCTGTCTATCTTTTTCTGTGCACCACTTTTGTTAGTTTTTGTATGACAATAAAGATTAAATAAATAATGAATTAACTTACTTTCAATATGTACTTAACGAACCATTTCACATTTAAAATCTCGCAAGCAAAAATATAATAGTGAAAATAGTGAAATAGTGAACCTTTTTAAAAAAGCTTTTAGGTAAGTCTGGTTAAAAGTTTATCTGATTTAAAAACTACTTGATTTTCTTTAATAAATTTGAAAATAATGTACCTACATTTTAAGGATTCGTTAATTTACTAAAGACAAAGTTTATACCTTTATATATTTTCCACAGTGCCGTCAACATTTTCTTTTGAACACTATCAATTTCCATTTTAATTATAATAATTATTTTTTAAAGTTGAAAATTGAACCTATACCAAAGTTGTAACTTCTTCAAACTTTTCAAAATTAGAACACTTTCTTTCTAATTTCACGTTCGAGCATAGATTCAAAAATTTAAAAGTTCACTTCACTTACCTGGCTGGTTACGCACTTGTCACGAACTCTGCGCGTATTCCGCGCTGGTTGGGACCCGAATGGCCGAAGCACCGGAGGAATGCGGTTATATAGTGTCGAGTGGGGGTTGGTCCAAGCGCCAGGCCGCCCCGCCGTGGGCGGGCGTGGGCGAATGCAGCCTTAGATAGATTATCCAGATGTAAGTTCGAAATTCAAATCTGTGACATTTTTATCGGTGTTCGATTCAAAATTTGAATGTATTTTTTTTAGCTGATTTATATTAAAATAATTTATATATACGTTCCAATTTTGAATAATTAAGCACCTCTGATCCAGGGGCTCCTTGAAGTCGGTAAAACCATAGTTCTTTTGACATATTATCGAATTGTCAACATGTGATGTGATAGCTTATACCCTGGATTAACACATAGGCTACCTTGAATCCCGAAATTAATCAGTGTACCCGTGGGATGGCAAATTTACCAATTCTACATTACTGGCAGAAGCTAGTATTTAATAAAACTCTACTGTAACTAGCTATGCTATACTCAATGCTTTTTCCACAACATGAACGCTGTTGCGAATAAAAAACAATTTAAAATGACGAGGTTCATACAGTACGTCATTGTTGCCGAGGGTAGAAAGAACGCAATTTATGGACGTATATATTTCTATTTCTATTTCTGCCGAGGTTGATATAGCTTTTCTCAACTACTGCAAAATAATACTATTTTTTTTATTGATTATTTACATAAATAGTATAAAATAGGCCAAAGTTTTTGTCTAAAACAACCTGTCATAAAAGTGATGTTTTCGGACCCCAAACCAGGCCAAAAATATTCATATTCCAGAGCAGTGTTGCAAAAAGTAATAATATATACTTATGACGTTACTACTCACACCCTATCGGGTTCTATATTTAAATAGACCTTCATATTCATCCCTTGTATTAGTCGTTGTATCGCGGTGGATAAAGCATCTGTCACTCTCGCACTTACATACTGGTCAGAAAGTGACAGATGTAGTGTGGATAAACACGAGCATTACCTAATAGGCCCGCCGCGCCGTTAAACACGTGAGAGGTTGAAATTTGAGAGCGAGATTAATTTCAGGTAAGAGGTTTAATTATCAGGATACAGTTCCGAACATTCACCGTGTTTGTCTTTAAGTTGTTATTTTGGAATTAGCAAAAGTTCGGAATTGAGTTCCTAATCGTTTCCTGCAAAGTTATCCTACTAATATTATAAATGCGAAAGTTTGTGTGCTTGTTTGTTACTCCTTCACGTTGCACCGGCTGGACGGATTTGGATGAAATTTGAAATGGAGATACGTCATATCTTGGATTATCACATAGGCTACTTTCATCCCGGAAAAAATAAAAGTTGCCAAGGGAATAACGATAATCGAAATCTACGCGGAAGAAGTTGCGGGCAGAAGCTAAATACTATTCAATAGAATCTAGTAGTTCGCCCCAAAGTGCCCCGAACATAGACCGATTTCAATGGATTCCTCGATTTCAAGTTCATGTTCGAACTTCAATATCATTTGGCTCAATTAAGTACTTTTCTATCAAAATTCATAAAATCAGGGGCTCTATTCAAACCTTATTGCTTTTGACATGTTATCCCGTATGTTATTTAACTCGGCCGCCATTACAAACAGTACAGTTTCGAGCAACAAAGAAGTTAACCAGGATTACCAGGAACCAAAAACTATTTGCTTTACCCAACGCTAACAATAATGTAACTATGAATGCGCCCCTCATCAGACTGTGCCGCCGTCTTTATAATAATTTGAACATTGATACTGATATATTCGTGCATTCATGTAATACTTTCAGAAACAAACTAATTAAAAATACTATGTAAAATTTGTAAGATTTTTGTAAAAAATTAGTAGGTGCTTTATGGTCTATAAATGTCCTGCACAAATGTCGTGTACAATTATAATAGTGTTGTTAACTTGAATTGATCTGGATTGTGATTTGTGTTCTTATTATGTTATTATGTTAACATCATGTTAACGAATTAAATAAATAAAATAATAAAATAAAATTACTATAAAGAGAATCAGAGCTATCATGCGGAATAGAAAAAAACTGTGGAAGTGGCATAAGCTTCGCTTAGTATCAGACCTGTTGTCGCCAATACCCAAACTATCATAAAAACAACACGCCACCATGGATAATGTTTTTGGTGCGGCTATCGTTTTTACATTCCAAAATAGCACAATAAGGCATGCTTCTAGATTTATTTCCTATTTTAGAAATATCGAAATATTGAAAAATCTGAATAAGCGATCGCGACAAAAGTGTGGCACGGTTATGCGGAACTCCGCATAACCGTGCCACACGTTACACGCCCACTTAACACTTCTACTGTTTTTTTCTGTTCTGTGGTTTTACCGACTAGTGTAGAATCGTTATCCTTAGACAAGGGTTACACGATCAGTTTGGCGTCAGTTCAGTCCGTGCTCGAAAGGGACGCAGCTATATTAACATAATAGCTGCGTCCCTCTCGATCATGATTGAACTGACGCCAGACTGATGAAATACTGAGCGTGTAACCCTTGTCTTACATAGTATAAAACGAAGTCGCTCCCGCTGTCTGTTCTCTTAGATCTTTTCAACTACGCAACGGATTTTGATGCAGTTTTCAGCAATAGATAGAGTAATTTAAGAGGAAGGTTTATGTTTATAATAAATTCTGGATTATGTGCGGCTGTTAAAGAACACTCGCATAAACCGAAGCGAGGGCGGGTCGCTAGTTTACTATAAACCACTAACCGATGCTTTTCCGGTCCGAATTTAAAATATATATTTGCTTCATCTATGTACTTAAATAATATTACTGAACTAAGGAAATAGTATAAGGAGGAAGTTTTTAGCCTTGTTTCATAATAATCAGTTGGAGTTTAACGATTATCAATGTTATAATCTTTAAAATTCGTAGCAGGTGGAAAGAAGTGGTCTCTGCCTACCCCTCTGGGAAACAGGCGTGATTTAATGTATGTATGTATGTAATCTTTAAAATTAACGGTTGCAATGATTTCAAGGGTTTTTATCTATTTAGTCGTTATTTACTCACGCCCTAAAAACGAGTGTATGTAGGTATGTATGTTTTCATTGTTCGTTTTGTAAAATTTGTGAAGCGTTTGACGCTGGCGAAAGCGAGAGACCGTAGATAATGTATTTTTCGCCCGTCGCCTTCAATTTATTTCCAGCCTGTGCTCCCGTTGAGGTTATCCGCTAACGTAACGTTGTATTATGGTTCTTTTGAGTGAGAACTGGCATACCTGGAATTTTTCCCGACTGCGCGAAGCCAAAAGAAGGGTTATGAGTTTAACAGTCTGATGATGATGATGATGCTATCCAGCCAATTTTGATCAAGGCGACGACTGCTTCGTATAAAGTGTCGCTCGCGTGCTCAAATGTGGCTAAAGTAACCAATCTTTTTGGAAAAGCTTTTCCACAGAGTAAGCATGTGAGCACACCATCGACAAAGTTATAATTGATTGATTGTTGGGCTTTCAATTCGTCCCTTTTAGCGTCCAGTTCGGAACACCGAAGGGACTCTAAAGTCACCCACTCTCTGTTGGTTTGAGGCCTGTTGCTCCCATTGCGATGACTTTAAGCTGCACTTTTTCATGTGCCGCTTAAGCACATCTTTGTACCTGAGGAGTTGTCTGCCATGCATGCGCTTGCCCTCTTGGCTACTCACTCCTCTGCCATCCATGCAACGTGACGCATAGTGTAAGCATAAATTCCTCCAACATTGGCCCTCCGCAGCACTTCAGTGTTCCGCACACGATCTGACCAACGAATCCTTAGTATTTTTCGCAGGCTTCAAGGGGAAAGGGTATCGATTTCCTTTTATCCTGTTCACGAGACCAAACTGTTCGAACTGAACAACCTCTTCTCCGTTCGTAATGGTTTCCGCTCCACTGGGTTCAGAAAAACGACGGCGAGTATGTGCACCTGTGTCTTGCGCGTACACTTGTGCACTTTAATAATGTCCTGCGCTGGCGACTGCTTCCGTATTCAGGGTTCTGATTAATCAAGATCTACGGCGATGGGAAGACGTAGAGAGGTCCGGCGTGATGCTCGTTAGCATTGTCTGATTCCTGCACGTAGGCGGTTTTGAGGGGTGCAGTTTACATCGTGGTCGCTTCTGTTCTGAGGCTCTACTTTGAAATCCGTAATTCGAACTTCGTCTATTGCTATCCGTTTTGCTCTCGACGCGTCACTAATTCGCAAGAAAGTGACGGGGCGTTCCGAATTTCGAATTGCTGATTTCAAAGTAGAGCCCCTGCATTTAGGTAACAGAGTGGATTCAGCATTCCAAACGGCAACTCCCAAGAAGGTTAAAACGCCAAAGGTCCACCAGGAAACGTGAGTATGTTTCATAAGTTTACCCCACTCTTCGGATAGATTCCATTAAAGTATAGTCCAAGTTATCGAAGAGGTCAAAAGCGATTCAAAAACGTGACCATGATCAAAATGTTCCTGTAACCAGCTACAAATACAATAGCAATAACGTGACTTGTTAAAAAACTTTCAACAAAGTTATGCAACCACAAGGGGCAAGACAAGCCGGGGGCCGCTTAGAAACATCGAGTCGTTTTTTCGTATTTTTAGAAGCTTTATGGTTTCCTCGTATTTGTTATTCAACTATGAGGCATAAGCAAAACGACGACGAGAGACCGGACGGCGTGTCTTTAATTCCGTTGAGTACGGGGCGAGTGCTGGTGTGGGACGCTACTTGTGTAGACACCCTAGCCTCGTCAGACGTCCGCGGAACAGTAAACAACCCAAGCGCGGCGGCTGATGCGGGCAAAACACCGAAGAAGCATAAGTACCATAAGTACAAGGGCCTCGGCGCAGAATATAGGTATAACTTCATTGTTTTCGGCGTAGAGACCGCTATTGGCCTTTTTAAGGAAATTTTGAAAATACTTATAGAAACCGCCGGAGACCACAGGAATGACAGCTTCTTTGGGCAACGTTTAAGTATTGCTATATAATGAAAAAAATGCTGCCAGCATCTGTGGTACATTGCCACGGGGCTCTTTTTTACTTTTTATTCATTATTAATTTAATCGCGTAAAATTTTAGATAAGTTCTAATAAGGTTATTTATTGCCTTTTTTATTTGCCATAGTTTTAGTTTTAATTTGAAATATTTACTTTGTAGGTATTATAGTTGATAGAGAAATTAATTAATATGATTAATTATAATAACGTAAAAGTGTAATAAATAACCGTACCTCCTTGTAAAACCTAAATTTGGTACCTAGATAAGCCGCTGCTTTGGAAATACAGGGAGGAGGTAATGTGTTTATCTATTTATGGCCTGTTTCACAATCGTCAAGTAAAGCATATCTGACACATAAATTTAGCCCTTTCCTTTTCTTACACTTGAACATAGACAAGGTGAGAGCTAACTTTACCTGGCACATAAATTTACTTGTCGATTGTGAAACAGGCCCTAAGTGTATTACAAATTTCAGCCCGATAGTTTTAGATATTTCCGAGAAAAATACATGTAACGGAAGCTGAAAAAAAACAGCACAGATCAACTTGTGGCACTTATATGTATAGACAGCTCTTTAAAGCTTTTAAGCAATTTTTTTGATTACTTATGTTAATATTTTCAGAAATAATTGTTCCGAAAGTTGCATTAAAAAAAAATCATTGCTACCTGACTTTTCAAGATCAAATATGTTCATTTTCCAGGATAAGTAAGTATTCATATTAATAATAAGTACAACTAAATAAATGAATTTCATTTACATCTTTGCGTGTAGGTATTGCCAATTTAAATAAAATGTACAATAATTAAATGTGTACATTTTATTCTAAGGTTATTCTAATGGCGGACTAGACTACTTACAAAACAAACATTGCATCGTTCAACGACTTTTACAATGCTTGCTTAACCATTTAAATTCTTTTAGAGATTGCCCCGTGTTCTTTTCTTGAGTATCACATCGTCAGTGAATTCGATCGCAATCATAACTTGATCCGCCTACCCGTACACATTACGAAGTTCTAAGGGTTTTTGGTCGACCAATACAATCGTTAAACATTTAAAGGCTTGTCATTGTGATTGTTATTGTAATGCTTGTTGTTCAAGATTTAATGTCAAGTTCATTAAAAACAAGGCACTAAAAGTGATTACTATTTGCATTGGCTTGGTCGAAAGAATTTTTATTTTTATTTTTATTTATGATTACGCATGAACATAGCAATAAAACTAGTAAAAGAAGCAGTGCTTATAAAAGTTTTTTTTATTATAAAGCTTTATACTTATGCTCCAACTCAGATTAGGGTTGGCTGCTTACAGCCTTTTTACCCGACTGCCGAAGGAGGAGGGTACTTAATGAGTTTATTTTTATGACATGGAGATGAAGCAAAGACCATCTGATGGTAAGAGGGATCTGTGACTCATAGACATTTGTATTTTAAGACTGCAATCCTAAGACCGCAAATGCGTTGCTAACCCTGAGGACTAAGATGTAATGGCCCTAACCTAGGTATTTTACCGGTTGTCTGATCTCCACACCGGAACACAACAATGCGAACACTGCTGCTTGGCAGCAGGTTAAAGAAGAAGATAGTAGTAGCGATGCGGACGGACCTTGCACAAGATCCAACTACCATTATCACCAAAAAATCAAATAGTCTACATAATATACAACAATTTTACACGTCAACTTGTAAGTTTTAAGTTGCAACAGAGCCTACTTCGAAAATCGAAGTTCGAACGTCCCTTTGTCCCGAATGACGAGTGAGAGGGATAGAGCTAACGTTACTTCGGACTTCGATTTTCAAAGTAAACAATGGACAGCACCAATGATGGACACTTTTAGCTGACAGGCACCAGTAATGGACACTTCACTCTTAATTCAAATTTCATACGGTCCTAAATTGATTGCAGCAAAAAAATGAATAACCCTTATCTTCTGTAAAATTAGAATTAAGTGTCCATTATTGGTGCCTTGTCCATTACTGGTTCCATCGCTCTAGGGCCCCAATTTTACATCAAATTAAATAAGTATACCGTTAGCGCAAGGGATCAAGCTGAGTTTGCCGGCTGAGAAACGTCGAAGAAACTAGTAGTATACTCGTATCCTAGAATTGCGAGCTCGTCGACCAGCCAACTCACGTATTTTCTGGCCCATTGGTCTGATTAATATAATCCGTAACGTCCTCGGGGCGACACGCACAATTAGAGTCGGATCCCGGCGACTTAGCAATACGGTTTTATTGTTTTCGGAGACTCTTCGTTATATTGTGATTAAGATAATGCTATTATCTCTTATTCTCCTTTGATATACAGGAGTTACTTGTAGAAAGGTAACCCCAACTTTATTTATTCTACTGAGGACCTAGGTAAGATGCTTAACACAGATCGTAAACGATTTTCGAAAACTGTCTATGTATGAAATTGACGTAAGCGTTTGACGCGACCATCCCTTTACGTCAATCCTAAACATTTTCCATAACGATAATGATCTCTCAATGCATCTTGTCTAGGGCTAATAGGCGTCTATTCTACTGGGTAGTGATTCTTTCAAAAGCAAAGGTGAGCGAACGCAGGAGTGAATGTCCAAGCGGCGAGTTTAAGTAGTCCCGTCAGAGCGTGCGAAACACATTTTAGCGCGTGCATTCTCAATTAGGCAGCCTTATACGTTCGAGAAGCCATGCTGCCAAATTGAATACACGCGCTGAAATGTGTTTTGTTCGCTTTGACGGGACTACTTAAACTCGCCGCTTGGACATTCACTCCTGCGTTCGCTCACCTTTGCTTTTGAAATAATCACTACTCTGAAGTCCAGCGTCGCGATTTATGCCTTGACATACAGGTTGTACCGTAAATCGACGTTAACCCGCCTAAGGTTGATAGAGCACCTAAAAAGCTATGAAATTAAGGATTTTTCGTGACAAGGACATAAGGGAAAATTACAAAAAATCAGATTATAATGCTCAATATCTCTGAAACTAGTAAACATCGCTGAACACATTCCTAGGGGTTAAATGGATAGCTTTTTAGCTGCTCTATCAGCTCTAGACGGGTTAACGTCGATTGACGGGACATCCTGTATAGGTAGTGCTGAGTAGCGCCAATTTAGACAACACAGAATGGCAACATGCTACAATTGTATTTTTTATTTTTTTCCTTCTTTTTGTTTATTTTGCTATTTGATTTCTGTGTTGTCATTCTTTTATGGTGTTAATCGTTGTTCTGTTTTTTCCTTGTTCTCATTGAATAAATGTTTCTATTTCTATTCCTACTGGGTAAAACCTTCCTTTGACATATTATTAAAGTATCGTCAATGTTATGATTACTCTTATTTACTTGACAGTAATGGAAGCCGAGTTAATAACAATACTATACAATGTCAAAAGCAATATTGTTTTACCGTGTAGAATAGCGGCCCTGGGCCGTATTGCCAACATTACGATAGCTCTTATTTAGTAGACAATAATGGCAGCCAAGTTAAATACGACATCAAAGGCTATATGTTTTACTCATTAGAATATAGGTCCAGTATCTCCGCATGGAAGTCGTTTATAGCTGTCCGCTGTCTAATTTTCTGAAAGACATACAGGGTCCGTTTCTGCGCTATAAACTATGTACAGTCAAGGAAAATAATTCCTAAACCACTTTGTCACAGTGACCTTTAAATGAAATCGTAAGAAGTCTCTTACGTTTTGACTGATTCTGTCACTTTGACATAGTCCAAAGTGGTCAAGGAATCATTTTCCTTTAGATACTGTACTTAACAAATTTCACGTCAATCGGTTGAGGTGTTGAACACACACTTGCATTTTCATAATAGTTTATTTCTACTTGCCTACTATAAACCGCTAGTATTGATATCGTGAACGGTATAAGAATACCACCTATAGTGGAACCGAAGCGTGAAACCTATTCTATAATGAGCGTTGCCATGGTAATAAGTCTAGGGTTAGGATTCTCGTGGCATTTTTGGACAAGAAATGCAGTGGAGTCGTCATTATTTACTTTTTATAATTGAATGAATGACTGAATGGTACAAATCTTAACTTCTGTAAAATTATACGTAAACGATTTCCATTAAATTATTTTACGACTCGAATTAAATTTTCCACTTACTCAAGCTACCAATCGCCTGATCATTTCATCAAATATTTTACCTTTTTGGTTGACTAAAAATTATCTTCAAATAAAGTCAATCACTATGTCATTTTTATATTGTCAATCTTGACAATTCACACAAATCGTAGTCTCATTAATTTTCGGAAGCAACACATAATTTACGAAACGTCGACGTGACCTTAAATAATAAATAAAATGAATTTTCGTCAAGTTAGAAGAATTTTGGGATGGATAGAACCATATGAAGATGAACCTTGTATATAGCGAAGAAAGCAAAACTATATATTGTTCAGCTTGTGCAGTAAGTCTGACGCAGATGAAAAAATATAACGTGCTGAAACACATCAATAGTGCTCAACACCGAATGAAATGTGGCGACCAACATGACTTTGTTTATGACTTGTGCATATTTCTCATTGCGTGTAATATTCCTTGGAACAGAGTAAATCATCCGGAATTTCGAAAGTTTTTTGAAAAATACCTTTGTTGTAAATGTACAAATTATAAAAATCTGCCGGAGCAAAGTGTCATGAAAAAAAAATATCTGTCAAAAATTTACGTGGCAATAATTGATAAAATAAGACTTGCAGTTTCCGACAGTAATCTATGGCTCACTGTAGACGAAACAGTTGACACTGTTGGCAATTGTGTCGTAAACGTTATCGTTAAGTCTTTGGAAGATAATTTGCAAAGACCGTATTTGTTAGCCTGTAAAATTGTGACTCTAGTAAATGCTAATACAATTGCTTCTGTGGTTGACGACAGCTTAAGGTTTTTATGGGAAGAGAACTACACAGAAAACATAAATAAATTTTTGATATTCTGCACAGACAGTGCTGCGTATATGCTTGCCGCTGGTAAGATCTTAAAGAAGACATACACCAATGTTAAACACGTTACTTGTTTAGCTCATGGTCTACATAGAGTCGCGGAGCAAATTCGATCTGAACATAGTTTGGTAAATACTTTAATATGAAATGTAAAAAAATATATTTTGATATCGCCCCACCGCGTTCGACTTTTTAAAGAATATGCTCCAAATATACCATTGCCACCAGAACCGGTAATCACTAGATGGGGCACCTGGTTACAAGCTAGTTTCTATTACGCTACCTACTTTGAAGATATAAAAAACGTTGTGATGCAGTTAAATAGTAGAGATGCAATTGCTATCAGAAAAGTTCAAGCTTTATTTGGAAATGAACATTTGAAAAATAAGTTAAAATTTATACAAGATTGCTACGAAATTATACCAGATTCAATAAAACAATTAGAATGTACAAATATTTCAATAGATGAAAGTCTCCTAATAATTGACATTGTAACAAGTACACTGAACTCGCACGGAACTGAGACTGTGCGAAATAAGCTGGAATATGTACTGAATAAAAGTCCAGACTTTTACGAAGTGAGAGATATGGTAGATTTTGGAAATCATACTCAGATTCTAAAGCATGCTACATTAACATCGGTGGATGTTGAGCGATCATTCTCGACACATAAATGGATTTTTAACAAGTTAAGAAATCGCTTTACTCCAGAAAATATGGAACAGATTGCCACAGTATATGCATTTCATAATCTTAACAATAATTTAACATCAGATGAGGATAACATGCAAGATTTTGAAACTTTAATTCCAATTGCTAATTATTCAACATCATAGATAGATAGTTGTGTTCAAAAACCTATTGGTTTACTCTAATACCTCACTTCCAGTATAGGATAATCAATTTGTTTGTTTATAAAAAGTAATGTTACTTACTATTTTTTTGTCATTCATTATCATTCATTCATTCATTCAATCATAAAAGTATCTATAATAACGACTCCACTGCACTCTGTTCAAAATTGCCACCAAAAATCCCAACTCTAGTAATAACAGTTGCATAATATTATTTGTTGATTAATTGTTATATAACTAAAGTATTTGCATACTCCACGTGACGTTGCACAGTGGTGTCAATGTGTAAAAAATATAATACATAAATAACTATAAAATAAATAAAAACCCCCTATAAAGTTGCGACCTCTCCTTTCAGAGCGGATACCTCTTTAACGGCACGACCAATTTTCATGAGACCTAGCTAAAAACCATCCGGATTAAGCTACGTTACTTTTAAAATTGTAGGTATAGCGAACCATTTAAGACGAATAAAGTAAATATACAAGGCAAAATATATAATAACTCAATGATAGAAGACATTTCTTTTTACTTTTACCACTTCTTATGTCGTTACTTAACAAAATGAGTCGGCAAGTCCTAACGTGGCTTTATTATTGAATCAGCTGAGTGTATCTTTTCATAACGTCTTAGATAAGTGATTTAGCGCCCATAAGGAAAAAAAAGCAAGCACTCTAAAGCATTTTTCACGAAGCCACGTGGAAAGATGGACATTTACGTGACCGGTGAGAGCGTAACTATATCGAACCACTCACAGGGTGTGTCAAAAGTGTGTCGTGTTATTTTAGAACACCACTTTAGTTTTTTGTTGTCAAGTTTTTTTTTATTGTGTTTTCAACCCTCGGCGTCCTGCTCCACTACTCCCTGAACCCCCGATAAAATAGAGGGGTGTTGTAAATTTATAATTAATTTATTTAATTTGTGTGTTTTTGTATGTCTGTCTAAAAAAGGATGAGCCAATTTGGACGCAGTTTTTTTTTAATAAGGATGGTTCTTATCTAGATTTCATGAGAATCGGATAGGCCTTGTTAGAGACCTAAGAAACAAGGGGTCGCCGGTCGTCATGATATAAGAGGTTTTAAATAGTTATACTTTCATTTGTACTCAAAATGCAACTTGTGCCCGATATTTCCTCAATGGCGTCCCAAAACTTATCACCACAAACGTAACCACATCTTTATCTAACCGATAAGTAAATCTACTCTTAATTGTCGTCCGTGATTGGTGCCATGGCGGCGGCCGAGTGTTTCGTCTTGGGAAAGGTCACCGAATCTATCGCACAAGGGCGGATTTGGCTGAAGTACAGGGAATGCGTCACTAGGCAAATATACCTAGTCATTGGATTAGGAGAAAAGAATGAAGTGTAGATTAAACGAAAGGAAAATGCCTAATTGAGCTCAAGTACAGTATTGCTCATTGGAGATCTAAACAAATCCAAAGACATGGATAGGTTAAGTTTACCTATAGTTACTTCGGGTTAAAATTTCACACATTATATATGTGACAGATTCAAACGAATGAATACGAATACGTCGCCAAAATATGCAACCAAGCATCCTGTACTTTTTCTATTAAAAATATCCCGTAAACTTCTAAACCCTGTTAATTAAAGTTTAATTCATAATTTGCTTAACCGTTGTATTTTTACAGTGTAATTATATAACGTATTTTTTTTTAATATTTCTTGATAAAAACTGACATTTATTTTTAACTTTATTCGATTTCGGGCAATTGCTTTTAGAGTCCACTGTTCAAAATTAAATGTATTATTTTCAGGCGTTTAGTATTAAAGAGCCAATATTTTACTTAATTTAGTGGCCCAGTCCTACAATAAAATATAACTAGCCTAATTAGGCCTAAGCGTTAAACAACTGCGGGTGTAGATATAACTGCTCGGGTTCAGAGTATAATAATATAAAATATGATAATATTTGATAAATGTGCGCCTTATTTGTATGGCAGTAAGAATGTCGACAAGAGCGTTGGTTTAAAACGCGTATAGTTAATCATATTATAAAATAAACGGGTTTGTAAAATTATCAGATAGTTAAATGATTTCGGCCGCCTGAAGTTGGCATTTTAACCTACTTAAATTAATGGAAATAATAGAGAATTGCAAAAATTTAATTTACGAAATGATGAAAACCGTAAAAGTCATTTAGGTTCGGTAAATTCTTTATTATTTTCAGGAAGATTTACGAAAAACATCTACCAGTAGGCATATTATCGTATGCATTTAATTCGATCATGCGTGTGGCCAGCTCCATGTATTCCGAATTTTAGCCCATTTCATTGACGGGAACTGGTTCAAAATCGACTTAAAGTTAAATAAAAGCTTTCAAAAGAATTTTTACAGGCTTCGTGTCAAGCTCTCATCAATCTAAAGTCTACTAATAGTACTCCCGGGAAGATCGTTAACATTCTCAAGGCCGTGTTATTCCCGGAAGGCCGATTTGACACCTGCGAAACCTCTGTGTGCCTCACACCCTGCCCCTACTTATATTAAAATTGCGAAGTGTGTGTTGGTTGATCCTGCTTTGACGCAGCAACGGAACCAGCTGGACTAGGTGCTACGTTACATTTTGTCTCGAGAAATGACACGGTTCCGGCGTAAATGGCGATTATCAATCTATTTACATAGAAATAGGTACTCAAAATTAATAGCTTATCAAAATGTACTTCTTAAGTTTTGATCTTTTTCTGTAAATTAAGATTAAATATGCTGTAAAATTACGGCCGAAATCAGAGTCAGTTAATGACGATTAAAGTCGTTCCATATAGTGCCCGGACGAAAAAAGTCAACCTTGAAACATTGCATAACCATGAAATTTCTGAATTTTGATACTGTTGACAGCAGTAAAACAATTCTGTTATTACTGCTCCTTCACACGCAACAAAAATGTTTAGCATTGCTCTTCTGCTGCCAACAACAAACATTCAATTAAATATTCAGAAACTTCATGGTTGTGCAATGTGTCAGGATTGACTTCTTTCTTATCGGTAACGATTTTATAAGTAGCGCTTGTAGCTAACTTCATGTGCTTCTGTTTAGTCCACAAAAGAAAATACCCTCTCACCGAACCATTGTCCTCGCGTGTGATATCCATGGACTTATTTATCTAATAAGTCCATGGGAGTGTCTATAGTGGTAAATAACTCAACATTGGCGAAATTCACTTTAACAGAGCCTCTATTCAACACGGTAAAAACAATATCGTATTAGATCTGTTATCGTATTGTCACCGTTTTGATAGCTCTTATTTACTTGACAGTAATGGCGTCTGACGACTCTGACGTCATAACAATACCATAACAGGTCAACTACGATATCGTTTTTACCGTCGGGAATAGAGGCGCAGGAGTGAAAGCCATTAATTAAAATAAGAATTTTATACATTTATAAACAAGTATAAAAGACATGAATTAATCGTTTCTAAAATTTCTCTGAGTACGGCGGTTAGTGCTGTAACATTACATTACATCGAACACTAAATAATTTGAATCTGATAAAATGATCCTGACCTGTCCAGAAAACATTTCATCATTATCAAATATTTTCAGCCCACTGGACATCAGTGACGTACTTATCCCCTTGTACCTAATTCTTCATTCATCATTTCAACCGAAAGATGTCCACTACCGTACAATGGACTAGGCTACCTCAAAAGTGTGCCGCATGGACCGGCTCGCCTCGCTTGCATCCATCAATTTCCCGCAACCTGAGCCACGTCGTCGGTCTACCCTGTTGAAGGTCTACCCACCCTTCGCTGCGTCTTTACCTAACCATTCAAATAAATCAGCATCGGGGTAAAATTAAAAAGACGCCCACTTTCATATCATTATTCGTTTGGAAACAGTACCCTAAAATCTCTTGAGCCACTTACTTCCTGATTTTGCGGAGTCGATAGAAACTGGCCGCCCACGGCTCCTGTCATGAACACAATACTGAGATAAATGTTGTATCATCAGTATCATCAATGTAAACAATACATACTTACCGGATTAAACATCAATCAACCAAAATGCCCTTGATCGTGCGCCTAAAATAGATCTTTATTCGTTGATTTTCAATTTAATATTGTAAAGTACAGGGATAATAAAATGTTCTTTGCAAGAGCGTTATGGGAAAAAACATTTTATTTCTTCCTCGAGATTTAAAACGCCCTTTTGCTGTTTTCAGTCGAAGTTATCTTACAGTTCCTTACTTGTAGATGGGTTTTTTTTAGGGTTCCGTACCTCAAAAGGGAAAAACGGAACCCTTATAAGATCACTTTGTTGTCCGTCCGTCTGTCCGTCTGTCAAGACCCTTTATCTCGGGAACGCGTGGAGGTATCGAGTTGAAATTTAAACCATATACTCAAATCTACAGTCCCTTGAAGCTGGGAAAAAATCAAACATCTACATTTACGTAAAAAAAAGATACGGCCGTTTATGTCGCAAAAAACGTGTATTTCGACACTCCCGAGGGAATCAAAATGTATAGGGTATTTCCCGTTGACCTAGAACTATGAAATTTGGCAAGTAACACCGTCTTTTACTGCAAGTATAGGAAAAAATCTGAAGTCTGTACATTTTTAACCAAATCACAAAAAAACAGGGTCTTTATGCAAGGAACGGCGTACAGTGCGACAAGAGCCCGATCTAGGTGGATAATATTATTTGACGCTAAATATAAGATCAAAACTCAACACATTGAAGCTAGAAATATCAATATTTATAAAAAGTTGAAAAACAAGCTAGTTTTAACGAAAAAACTTAATATCCAGTATAATTTGATCTCCCTGTACGCTGATTTCCCCTAAAATGTGTAAAATGAAAAGGAGTAATCGATCGAATCGAATCGATTTATCTTGATCTTGTGAGTGTCACTAAAGATATGACAGTAATTAAAATTCAATATGGCGGCAGCTAGACGCCAGATAGTAAAAAAGAAAAAAAAACTCGACGGACTATTACAAATAAGGTATCATCCAATAGGTAGGTATTTAAAATCATCTTTAGGTTTCTTCAATCATTTTTCATTTTGAACAATCATTTAGGATTTAGATCGATTTAAAGTTTGTCAGCAACAACAGTCAGGTTTTTTAAAGCTTGCTTTTTGTTGTTGTTATTAGGGACTCTTTTCTCACGTCATTTACTCGACTGGAATTCAGTGTTTCTCACCTTAGCTAAGTAAAGAAACAACAGGAACTGTGTTACTTTATTTACAACTACAGAGACTCTTCTGCAAAGAGTTTATAAAAGATTCGATTGTTCCGGAAACAAAAACAAAAGCTGGCTGCACCGGTCTATGTCCATAGCCCCAGGCTGTACCCTCGTTAAAATAACACTGCCTTATTACTTATCAACAAAGACGTATCTATCTTGAATCGTTTTGAGTGTTCAACCTTATGTTTGAACTAAAAGGGTTGAATATCTTCTAGCTATTAGATAACGGGTATACCATCGCATTCACGAAGGCCAAACAGAACAAGTTTGCACTTGAAAATGGAACATGAACGAATAGAAACTGCACGCGTGTTAAAAAGATTGAAGAAATAGATTAACCCCCTTACTAATAACGTTGAGTAACGGTGGTATAGCTATACAATGTTTTGTCCTTATCTGTCATTGTGACATTTGAATTTGACAGATATGGACAAAACATTGTATAGCTCTTCCACCGTTACTCAACGTTTATTAGTAAGGGGGTAAGAATATAAAAATAAAATTTAAGTAAGTAAAATTGTAACAGAAGGATATTTTTTCAGACACATTAATTAAATCCATTTATTTGATATAAGTACACTTGTGACACTTTAGTCTCTACGAGGAGGAAGTAAGTAACCATTTATACATACTAGTCATAAACATTATTTCCATTTTTGGGCAGTCGGGAATCACATCGAAATACTTTGAACATTTATTGTAACTAGAATAAAAAAACTTAATGTTTAGGTTTAACTGTGGTTTTTCCTTAATTATTGTTGAGCTATCCGCTCTAAATTTCACAAGTATGTCTATTATTTATTATTCTGGTTCACTCTGTTATCTATTATTGTTACTTTGTCTTTTATTATTAGACCCACATTGCATCTCATCTTTAGAAAGTAAAATAAATCTTTATAGGTAGTTATAAGGGCCATACGGGCCGTTTTAAAAATAAAACATAGTTAAGAACAGTTAAAGCCTCAATTAAAATCCTTATTTTTTTCCATTTCGTAACGAAAGTTAAACATAATCGAGCCTAAAATAACAATTGGCGTAAAGAACAACTGATTTGTACTGTAAAATTGTCCTATACGCCAATTACCATTTTAACCATCGAATGATAAGTATAGTAAATTTCGTTAAGAAATGGAAAAAAAAAAGGATTTTAATTGAGGCCTTAACTGTCCTTAACTATGTACAATGTTTTAATTATGCACTATGCATACTTACTTAACTATGCACAACTTTAAACCATTCCATATCAATGTACATACCTATTGCATTTATACATTACGACCACCACATTTTGGAGCTTAAACGACAACACAACGGTCCCTGTAATTATTTCCAAAATGGCGGTCACGCATATAAAATCGATACTTCGACATTTCCATTTCATTCCTCAAGTTGGTATTACGTGTGGTCATTCAAAATGGACGTGATTGTGCGCGTTGTTAACCCTTTTTTGCGGGAATTGGGATATGCCAAAAAAAATAACTCACGGTTTTTACATTATAATTCGAAAACATAGGTCATTTTAAGAGACTAATTTCATTAATTTTGTATTTGAGCCAATAATTTAGTTTCAATATCTTTATTTATTTAGCAGAGATTTTATGGATGGCATGCTTATTTTAAACTTGGGATGGCATTTTCTAATAAATTATAACAATTAAATGATATCTAATTGTAAAAAGTGATTGTAATAGTGTATTAAAACATACCATTTCAAGCGGTTTTCACCAAATGCACCTAGGAGGGCTTCAAATCGAAAACGAAAGTCAAACAAAGGTTAAATATACTTTTGTAGAAATATTAGAAATAGATAAATATTTCAAAAACTTTATAATGCAGAACGGCTTTAAAGCCCTATTCCTGGAAATGATTTCCGAATTAGAATAATTGTAAAAATATGAACAATCCCAATTGCTTGTGATTTTGGTATCACAACATGTAAATGTTATGTCATCTACATAACTACTATTACGGACTCGGACAATAGGGGAACAAACAGACCCTCAATGTCTTGAACCTTTATAGTGGTAATAGGACCTTGTGCAAGATCCGTCCGGACCACCGCCATCTTATCCTTTGACCTACCGCCAAGCAGCACTGTGTTCATCGTTGTGTTCCGGTGTGGGGATAAGGCAACTGGTGAAATTACTAGCATAGAGGCATCCCATCTTACTCCTCAAGGTTGGCAACGCAATTACTATCTTAGGATTGCAATCTCAAGTTTATAGTCTTGAGAATGCAAATGTCTATGGGTCACAGATCCCACTTACCACCACATCCGGGACTCGGGAACAAATACTCGTGGTCATCAGAAATCACACAAGTGTTTGCTCTTACTGGGAATATATAGGTAAGTAATAGGGAATATGCTTGGATTTTTAAATCGCATTTCTCAACCAATTATGAAAATACCGTAAAACAGATCACCAAAAGTGAAATTAAAATGAAAATCGGTCAAGAAATATGGATGATACAAGCATTTTAAACTGCTAATTAGACAGAGATCTGAAGTGCACTGTGACGTCATTGTAACAGGTCGGCCATATAAACTTCACGTAAAATTCTGTTTTGCTAGAAAGAGATAGGAACAAATCTTTGTTGGCTTATATCTTGGTTATATTTATAGCTGTTCAAAAAATGTTTTTTCTCACCTGTTTGTTATATGAATCAGGTTTTATTGAAGCTGTGAAAAAAAAAACCCTATTAGATTAACCGCGTCACCAACTGACACAAAATAACCAACGACAAAATTACCCGTTGATTTTAAGAGTCGAAAAGCGCATAGTCGTATTTTATTTGCTTCCACAAAATAAATATCGCAATCTAAACAAAATCCTCGGAATAGCAAATAACATCGCATCTGAAATATTATTGAAATCTTGCAATATCAATGTGGCGAAGATGCGAAACAATGCAATATGAAAACGTATTCTATGCACTCCGGATAAGATTTAAGTTGATTTGCTTCGATTTTATGGAATACGCCCACGCATTTAAGGGTTGGGGATTTTTTCCAAACGAATACATAGGGTTTCCACATTTTACCAACAGGGTTAGTATTTCCCAACTTTGCGTATGTGCGTAGCAGAGCTACGAAACCCGTAGCAATTAAAACTTCGTAGACATAACAAGCAAACGTTATGTTTAGTTAAGTGAATTTCACGTTTTTTTTTTTAATTTTCATAGAAACTATGGCGACACAGGAAGTTTAATAAAAATATTTCTAATTATTTTCACACCAGCACCAAAAACAGGGCCTCTATTCAACACGGTAAAAACAATATCGTTTTTGATCTGTTATCGTATTGTCACCGTTTTGATAGCTCTTATTTAATTGACAGTAATGGCGTCTGACGTCATAACAATACAATAACAGGTCAACTACGATATCGTTTTTACCGTCGGGAATAGAGGCGCTGGAAGGTTTCCCTGTTTAAAGACAAGTGAGCAAAATTCGATTATGCTGCGAGCGTGAGACGTAGTAACTTTTTAATGCAAACTTTTTAAAACACTCTGTGGTCTTATTATGAAACTTGCCTCTCATTATGCACCAGTCACATAAACTACTAATTTAGTATCAGACGTAAACTATTTTAATTGAGAATTGCAACAATATAAAATAAGAAGATCGGTAAAACCTAATTACTGTTGACATGTTATCGTTTTCTTTAACTCGGCCGCCATTACTGTTAAGTAAATAAGAGCTATAATAATGTTGACAACACGATAATATGTCAAAAGCAATATGGTTTTGCCGTGTAGAACAGAGGCCCAGGACATTCTTAATAATAAATTTTGAGTCATTTTTTAATTGTGCACATTTTCATCAGTTCAGCTCTTCTTTAAAAAAATGTGTTAAAATTAAATCCTATTAATACTATAAATGCGAAAGTTTGTGTGTGTGTGTGTTTCTTTACGCTGCAAAGGCTGGATTGATTTGGATGAAATTTGAAATCGAGAGAGCAACACATACACAGAGCTGGATTAACGCATAGGCATTTCATACCGGAAAATTTAAAAGTTCCCGAGGGAAAAACCATAATCTAAATCTAAGCGGACTTAGACGCGGGCAGAAGCTATTATTCAATAATCCTACTAATACGAGTATCCTGCTAATGCTACTAACATTATACATATATGTAAATGCGAAAGTTTAGCGTTAGTTTGTTACTCCTTCACGCTGCAACGGCTGCACGAATTTGGATGTAATTTGAAATGGAGATAGCTTGTACCTATAGGCTACTTTTCATCCCGAAAAAAGAAAAAAATCTCGAGGGAATAACCGTAATCGAAATCTACGTGGACGAAGTCGCGGACAGAAGCTTGTTAAGCTATAATTTGTTTGGTACTTGTTATTATTATTCTCAGCGTCTCGCTTTCTTCGACATTAATTAGAGAGGCACAATCATTTATCTTCGCGTTCTGCTGCGGCCGCAGCTGTGGCTGCAGTGTCCAGTCTAGTTAGCTTTAGAACTTGGCGTTACACTACCGAGTACGACCGGCCTTAAAGGCTGTACACTTTAGTGCTGTGTCACATTAACGTCATATTTGAACTGCTACACTAACCTATCGAAGGCGTTAAAGCGACAAGGTAGAATGTTGTTGGGAAAAAGAGCAACCTCACATTTTTGTGCAATACAAAATGGATCCTGTCGCGAAGTAAAAGCACAGTATAAAAATACATAACTGTTATTAAATTACGAATTAACCCGACAAATAGGTATTATTGTTTTGTGAAGTTATGACGGTGTTTCGACGTATACGGACTGCCTAAATATGCCATAATATTATGTAGGTATTTATATTTTCATCTGAAATTTACCCAAACTAAAAAAAGGATTGAAGATTTTTTTAAATAACGTTTGTAACTCCATTCTGGCAACCCTGACATTTAATCGCAGCCCTGACTACCGCGGCATGCAACATAGGAAGATTCATATCATGAACTCCGAGCGACTGAGATGCAGCACTTTATTGACTATTTGACCTACAAGTGAACGCTATTTATTATTAGAATACTAGCGACCCGCCCTCGCTTCGCTTCAGTTTATTTGAGTTTTCTGTAACACCTGTACAATAAACCAGCATTTATTATACATAAAAACCTTTCTCTTGAATCACACTATATATTAAAAAAAAACGCATCAAAATCCGTTGCGTAGTTTTTAAGATATAAGCATACATAGGGACAGACAGACAGACAGCGGGAAGCGACTTTGTTTTATACTATGTATTCATTCATTCATCTGAGAGCTATGCCATATTGGTTAGCCATTGCAATCGTAGCCAAGTTTGGTGCTTTATCCTTCATTGTTATAACACCAGCGGGCCTATTATGATCATGTTTATCGTGTGGACAAAATATCTATCACTTTCTTACCAGGGCCCGTATTATGGTCACCTTTATCGCGGTGGATAAAGCTTCCATCATTCTCGCACTTACATACTGGTCAGAAAGTGACAGATGTTTTATCTACGTCGATAAACACGACCATAATCGGCCCGCAGTATGCAAGTGCGAGGGTGACGGATGCTTTAAATCCCCGCGATAAAGGCGACCATACCCGTATGGTCTTAAGACGGTTGCTATTAAGGTCAAGTTGACGTATCTATATGCAGGGTAGAAAGTTAAGATGGGGCAGTAAGGGTAGCTACTAGATTCCTTGCTGCTACGCGAAAATGCTCTTAGAAGACCTTTACTAGTTTGACTCCGTAACCCTAAAAAGGAATGATGTTCCCAACACTCTACCAGCGCTCAATCTATTTTATAGCTAGCCATATATTTTTAATAATATCCTGACCAAAGCCTAAGGAAAACCGTCATAATTCCACCCTACCAACAGCCCATGTAGAAAATAAATCTCTCGCTTTTCGGAAGAATACAAATATGAAAATAATTGGACGATATGTCACGTCGTCGAATTAGGAGTCCACAGCAAACACAATATTTGCTGAGAAGCCTATAATAGAATCTCGATCACCGGTCAGGTATTTTGCCCTTCACAAACAAAACGATTTAATGCTTAGGGACACCTTTATATGATAGACCTTATTGTTGACACGAGTAAGTTGGTTATCGTATAGCCAATGAATGGGAGATATGTATTTCTGTCTAAAAATGGCG
The DNA here is from genome assembly GCA_948252455.1 of Acleris cristana. Classification (NCBI taxonomy): domain Eukaryota; kingdom Metazoa; phylum Arthropoda; class Insecta; order Lepidoptera; family Tortricidae; genus Acleris; species Acleris cristana. The sequence goes on along the minus strand of OX411784.1, from coordinate 11,329,419 downwards.
GCATTGCTGAATCATGATTGTTGCGTCTATTTTTCTCCAAATTGACCAGAGGCTCAGGGTGTCAATTCTCGGGCCGTTCGAGATGAATCTCTATCTTGAATCTGCATGAAATGACAGACTCACTTCTATAGAATCTCGAATAGGAATCCATATTGATTGCCACCGAGAATCGCTTCACAATTAAAAGGCAGAATGCTTTCGAAGTTTTGTTAGTAAGTTATATTATAACTAGTGGTCTGAAAACTGATGCTTCTAAAATAAGCTACACTCAAAGTAAGTATTTAGGTACTTAACTATATAATTTTTTTAATTCATCCTCCATAATCGATAGTATCGATATCCATACTAATCCATACTTTTATTATAAGTGTGAAGGTAACTTTGTCTGTATGTCACGCTGTCAGGACTAAACCGCTGAACTGATTTCGATGAAATTTGGCACAACTTTGGTTTAACCGCAAGTCAACGACCTCAACAACTTACGCGAACGGAGTCGTGGGCAACCGCTAATGATATCATAAATTTATGCGAATGTAACTTTATTTGTTTAGCTGTTACGATTTCGCATCTTTACAGATTTACTCTTCCTATCACGTCATCTACCAGTGACGCAGTTGGTTAAAACACGAAACGAAAGCTAGTTAGCGTAATGCATCTTTGGCTAGGGCCTATTCAACACGGTAAAAACCATATCGTTTTTGAGCTGTTATCGTATTATAAAGGGCGGACGACAGATGCAAATTACGTCAAAATAATGTCGAACGATATCCGTAATATGGATATGACTACAATAGATTTAAAAAAAAGAAAACATCACTGTAAAAAAGTTATAGAATTTTATTTTTGGAGGAAAAAAACATTTTTTTTCTTTATTAGGTATTTTCAGTACATTCCTTTTATAGTTGACTTACTTATGCAGAGATAATGATCTGTCTTCAGTACTTTCTTGATATACAAAATATGTACTGATTTATAACAAAAACTCTTCGATCAACAATTACTACTAGATTCAAGGTCCCATACAAAATCAAAGCGAAAAAGTGGCCGTGTTTCTTATACTTATAGCTATATCTGTGGAACCTTCTAAATTTACTTGAACTATACCTTAAGTCTAAGCAACAAAGATCCAAATAATAATAATTGTTTAAAATACTTACCACGTTTCGTCACAAGACGAGCAAAAGCGTTCGATAAACAAAAGAACTTTCTTCGTTTCAAAAATACGTCATTCTATTTTAGGAACAGGGTAATAATGGAGTCGCAATTATATAAGACAGACATTTTTTTTATTTGATAGAGATATACCACAAACAAATTTACGTATATATTTTTTTTAAATATCCTGTTCTAGGACTGTCATATAAGGGAATGCAACAAGTGGAATCAGCCTGACTCATGTCACATTTTGCTATGGAACTTCTATATTTGTTATAGATGCAACCTGCAAAGATGTAAATACTATCTTTAATAAAATAATAATGACCATACATCATAATCAGAGCTTATTTATTAGAGAAGTATTTTGTATTTAATTTACAAAATATGAGTACCTGAACATTTCATATTGCCTGAGACCTTAGCACACTCGCCTTTATCGCCGACATAAAGCCTAGTGTGCTAAGGCCTCTGGTCTTGGTCACGATCATTATTATTACAACATTTAAACTCTTTTTTTATTATTTGGTAAGGAGCAAATTTACAAAAAGACAACATAGGTAAACGTTTTACCAGATTTGACGTCGTCGATTCTGTTAATACCGCTGCTTGCACTTTATTTTTTTGACGTGAATCTGCAATTAACGGCAATATTATAAATATTATACGGCTTAATAATATAGCTGGACTGAAGTGGTAACTCCTCTGCTTCATCTCACCACACTTAATCTTATATTATTTTAAACGTGTTATGTAATTTGGGAATCGCCGTTTTCTACGCCTTTGGCTATTTCCAGTTTGTCAAATTTGTCAAAATTAATCGAACATTATAATCTAACTTTTGAAAGGCCTAGATATAGATCTTCTTCTCTTTCTTTCGCGAAAATAGATATCCATGCCACACAGCAAAAAGGATCACTAGGAAATCTACAAAAAATAAAAAATATTTTTTTATTCTAAAATGAGAACTAAGTACTCCATGAATTTCTTGTTCCAGAACCACCGATTATTGGTAAGATGGTTGACCAAACAATAAATTATTGATTTTTAAATGTAAACTGCTAATTTTTACGTACTTTAAATGAAATACTGACTTGTACTTACCTAGAGAAAGATATTCCTTCCGAAACCTTAGTGTTACGGTGGTGCTTCCGCAATTTTTAAACGCACATTGTGGCATTTGATCACGTCCTCACGTTGGCTGTGGTTGACGCGTACTGTCAGAAATATGAGCACAAACTTATTTTGTGCTCGTATTTCTCTGGGCGTTTTCAGAGCTGTAACGTTGAATCTAGTAGATTGTTGATCGAAGCAAAAACTGCAAAAATTTTCACACATAAATAGTACTCGCAGTTTAATAAAAGTCTTATCCACCTTGTGCTTTTGTCACCATATTGCATCCAACGTCCGCCCATTACGTATTATCAACGTTTTGATAGCTCTTATTTAATTGACATTGACAGTACCTAATGGCGGCCGATTTAAAATCAATACCATTGTCATTATTTAATTTTCATGGCAATTTTTGTCAGCTTTAAGCCGCCCGCTCACTGACTTGGCAGTATGCATGCATAAAGTCTGTTCCTATTGAGACCGCCAATAACAATAACAAGTATACCTGACTGTAATTGTCTTTAGATAGAGGATGAAATAGTGATGAGAATAATGTTACCTCTAATTAGTTTATTAAAAAGGTTATATAAGTATATACAGGGTGCCTCCGACCTTGGGGCTTTAAATGCAACGATCGATTCTACTCGTTAAACTGAACTACTTTTGTTCTGCAACATTAAAAAATAACTTAAGTTTAACTAACTAATTGATGTTAAAGTCTAATTGTAAAATCAGTGTATTCAATCATGGCCATATAATCACTATCTCATGGTACGGAGGCGTCATTTCCTTGGTACGAGGGCTAAAGGGAAATGGAGAATTGGATCGCGTACATTGAAAATTACATTTAACTTGTACGAAAAAATCAAATTGTAAGTTGGACATATTCTTAACAACTTGCAGAACAAAAGAAGTTCAGTTTCAGGAGTAAAAACGATCCATGCATTTAAAGCCCCAAGGTCGGAGGAACCCTATATTCATCATTCATCGTATCGTATCGCTGGGTGCGATAGAGACGAAAGCCTTTCTTCAATCAAATCTATCAAAACATCACTACATTTTCAATATTTCGAATAAAAAATGTTTATGACAAGAATCTGTCAGTCTAATTGGATTTATTACGGAAAACGCTTTTCATCAAAAATACGATATTAAAATAGAGTTTAAGTACTACCTCAAAATGGACACGAGGATGATTAAGTGTATGAATAAATAATATGACCGTGCTCAAGCTTCTAAAGTATGTGATCATGGAGTAACAATGGTAAATTTATTTGTTTATACCTATGAGTGACGGAACGAAAATAAGCGGGTCATATCTTACAATAAAAATGTTAGTCGATGTAAAGCTGAATTTGTGGTATATTATTTGGACCCCTTACCCTTAGGGGAGAGTGAAACTACAGTTTGCAATCAAACGTAATAATAGGCGTCACACAAGTGTCACACCGTTTTTTGCGTGTAACGTAACGTCAGACTCTTTTAGTGATGGGACTTAGTGCTGCGCTAGATAGTGTCGATATTTAATGTAGACGTAAGCAAAACGAATGTATAATCAACGTCATAAATAGATAATATTTTTTTATTATTGTCATAATTACTTATTTTATATTCTAGATATTTTAATTAAATGTATGTTGTTGACATTTTGTAAGCACGCGTAGAATTAGTTATCCTCTAGTAGGTACTTACTTTTAAATAAGTTCCTACCAAACTATGAAATAATAGTTTCAATAGGTTTGCTATTCATATACATCAGGCGCTTTCGACGGGCAATTTACAATTTAATTTCTTGGATACTGCATGAGATTTGGTATTTTTATTATTTATGGGGATATATATAAATAGTAGCAATCATTCGCAATAAAAATTAAGTGCCACCACGTAAGCAAAAAAACAACGTAAAATTTTTTTTTGCTTATTTCTTTGAATCTATCATGTATTGACGCTCGCTTAATAGATATGAAAACGCTAAATTTTATGTATTATTACATGATTATTAAATCCACAATTAAAGAAAATAAGCAATTTTTCCGTTTCAGCACCTAGGGTACGTTTTATAAAGCTACAAGTTACAATTTTACAGGTCTAAACTGGCAACACTGCTCAAATGGCTGGTCGTCATTGGTCGAGGTTGTGTCAAATGGAAACTTGTAGCCTGTAAATTGTAATTTGTAGCTTTATAAACCAGGCCCCAGAAATGGCCGACTTGATTTTTTTCTGTTAATCTATAAATAATTGAATTGATTGGTTTACTTTTAAATTTTTATTTAGAATATTAAATTACGTCGATTTGCAGAGCAAGCGTTTCGGGAACACAGTGTACCCGCCAAAATGTGCCTATTCACGCGCGCGTAAAGTACATTTCTAAGTTCCTAACCGAGGGTTGGCCACTACCTAAATAATAAATTGATTAGGTAGTAAGACAATCTCACATTACAGATGCAGAAGTATTCACTTTAAATTCCACCGGACCGGTTCATTTAATAGCTTATATTATAAGCGATTTCGCAGTTATGACACTCAACTGATATTTGTATCCCCGGAGATACACCGGCCGGTAGGTAATTAAAACGGTAAGCGGCGGCGAGTGCCGTATCTGTTGTGAACTTACTAGTATATAATTGGCGCCATTACCTACACAACGTGGGTAAACTATGACGTAGCTTTTTCCAATAAGTCCATTATAAAATATACATATAAATTGTGTATTCAGTTGTATATATATCATATTTGCTATAATACTACTTTTTAGTTCACCGTTAGTATGGGTTTAGCACGCCATCTAACCAAAAACTGCGTCATCTCTGACCAGCAAGCCACGTTGTGAACCGATTACATTGGTAGCATTGAAGTTAAAACGCTCGATCATGCATGGCAAGCTTTATTCTGGACATATTAAGCCCAGTGCAGGCAACGCTACAAAAATAAAAAACACCTTAGTGAGTTGTCTATGGAGCCAATCTCGTCTTCCTATTGGCTAAAATGTGTAAAATGAATAAGCGCGGATTTTGTCACATCCTGTTCTGTAGTGTTGGTGGTTGAGTGAGTGCTGCATGGCCTCGACTCGATGTAGCGTAGATCCCGTTTCAAGATTTGTCTTCAAGACTTACAATTCATGTGTAATATTAACCGCGGTATAATTCGTAATGGTGTTCTCTAAAAGGCCATGGATTTGATGAAAACGGTAAGCAAACTGTTCATACTATATGTACTTTTTAATTTGTTTGGCTTTTGTTTCTTGTTTTGGTGATTTTGAAACTGGCCATTACATTAGAAAAAATATCTCTTTCCAGAAATTGTGGGCACGTGGAAGGTAAGTGGTGATAGTTTTCATATATAGACGGTGCCCAGTTTCGAGTATTGTGATAAAGAATCATCGGTGTGTTGATTTGTCAATACATAATTGACACCCGGCCCGGCAACTCGGCCCGAGCGTTGTTACGCCATCTTATAGTCCTCCAAATGTTCCGCATATTCTACAGCTTTGCGTTATTCAGAGGCACGATTAGAGGCTGAAAATCACGCTTAAATCAAAAAGGATCGAAATGGAAGTCTAATCAGTAAACATTGGTTTTAGGTATGTCATTTTCACTATTGCATCTCATTTCACGGGTACAAACCACATGTGCGTAGATTTGTTGTTGTTGTTATTTGGTCCAGAATTGCGTAATATACCTCTACTTTGCACGCTGGGACACCGCGAAGTGTATTTAGCAGTTACTGGTCATGTATTTGTGCTTTCAAATTGCTGTTTTATCAATATGTGTAATATATAACCTATAAATTTGACTGTCAGTGTAAAAAAGTCCAATGTTCATCTTGAAGAAGTGACACTGTATCAGTCAGTTTTGCAGAATATTTCAAGGTTATTGTGCTGTAGATACTGTGACTCTGAGCCGATACAACTCATAAGAATGACTAAAATGTATTTTTTACAAATGAAAAAAGTTCTTGTAGAGTTGTCCTAAAAATGTTTCACCTGTCACTTTCATTGCTAACAACATTCCATATCTATGTATAGGTATTCAGGAACTAGTTGAAATTAACCTCAAATACATAAATACCAATTTTCAAGGTGTAAGTAGCATAATTTATTTCACATTGGATACTTATATGGTTACTTTGTGAAAGGATTACTTGTTGTGACATACATACACATTAGTTGAGTTCTATTGTGCTGATTTTAAAATACATTTATGCAATCTGATACTTTCAAGTGACAAAGCATTTCAAACAAAAGTGACCAAACAAAACTTAATAATATTTCTTTATTTAAAGTAAGTAATGAAACTAATTTTATCTCTTTTAAAATATCTTCAAAAATGTTAAACAAATTGTTAGAAAATTTAGTGTTTCATGAAAAGGATAAGGTTAGCTTATTTATCTGTGGGATATGAGTAATGACTTCCTAGTCATTTATAGTGACTTTATGAGATTTAAATAGGAGCTCTTTCTTGCCTATAGTCTAATGAGTAAGGTTAAGCACTTGCATGCCAGCCCTCGGCTGCACTTGGCAATAGTATGAAACTGAATATTAACAAATTCTTTAGATTGGTGGATGGTAGGGTTTTTCAGCTACTAATAAATATTCAAATTTGGAAGCCTTTGAGTGAAGATTTTATTTATTTGTTTTATTTTGCTGTTTAAATTCTTGGTTTTATTTAGCCATAGTGTTTGTTTTTTCGGAAGTTGGGTAACATCTCAAGTGTTAGCCATAATGTGATGTGGTTATCTGAATTAATGCATTTGCTTAATAATAATGTATCAAGACAATTTAGACGGTTAAAATTTTGCTTTAAGTAATAAGAAATAATGTTGTGTAACACAACTGCAAGCCATGAATAAGCCAAATTCTTGGCAGCCCAGAAATCTCTAGTTTAATCAGGCACCCTCGAATTTGGAATTTAAAATAATAGGTCTGTCATTATTTTCTTTACATTGAAACATATTACAACATTGAAGTGTTGATTGGAAAAATGACAGCAATGATTACCATTTTAATTTTGCTGTAGTTTAGTTTGTTTATTGAGCAGTTATAATCATGAAGTTGGGTAAAATGGAGTATTAACAGATTTTAAGCAATGAAAAGCCATATATGGATGTGTGTATGTTCATCTCTATGTTTTTGGTGCCCCTGTGATTAATGAATACAATGGTTTACCATGTAATGCTGATTGAAATGATTATAAAAAAAATGGTTTGTCCGTCTTTTGTAAGTTATGTGCAATACTTTTAATGTTGCCAAAGCTTTTAAGTCTCATTGTAAACCCTCTATTGCAATGTATGACCTCAACTTTGGCTATAGTCCCTACCTGTGCATTTACTCAACCCTTTTCTTGATTGATGTTGCTAATGCAGTTTCATTGAAATTGCAATTACTTTAACTTTCTCTTGATCACTTTAAAAAGGATGACATTAATGGCCTTTTCATTTTAATGCATGTGACATTGCATAAATTATCAATAAGTCTAAATTTGATAAACAAAACACTTTGATAGAGGGGCCTAAGGGAGTTTGAAAAAATGATAAATGTTTGGAAGGGATTGCTGAAATTATATCAAAGTTTTAGATAGGAGCTTAGAAAGCTTAGAAGCTGAAGCCGAGTTGATTTCAGTTTTTCTGGCAGGATAAAAAATCGTGGTATTAAGCATAAATGATTTAGGCATCATCATAATATAAAAGTAGATACTTGTCAATTAAAACTAAATCAGATTGGTGAACTGCTGACAGGCGTTTGCTAAATCTGAAGTATAAAAAATCTAGATTGGACAATTTGTAACAGTTCAGCATGAAGGTAGTTGATAAATAATTGTTGGATGGTTTGATGAAGCCTTTTTTAAATATGTCAAATATGTATAACAGTTCAATTATGTGTTTTGTATCACATAGCTCTAACCCTCTGGGCTCCCTTACAAAGGTGTTTTTTTTTTTAACTTAGCGAGTCTCGTTAAGTACTTGCTGCCCTTTTTATGCCCTTAAAGGTGTAATTAATTAATTGTTGCAGTACATCTTTTTGAAAGTGATTGAACAATCTACGATATGCCTGCCATAACTGAAAAGCTTGAAAATTCTGGTAGTTAAGGGAATTTATGTTAAAACCTTCAGGTTCTTACGAGGAGCACTCTGGTGTGGATATGTCTGTAGTAGAAGCAGCTGTTTACATTGATGTGACGTGTTTCAGGAATATGAGTTCCTAGACTTGTCAGATGTGAAAGAAGCGGAACTGAGCAGTTTGCAGTGTGCACTGTTCCAGCAGAAGACCGAGCCAGCGGCAAGCTACGGTTGGACCGAGCCGACTACAGGTGAGTCTCAAAGACAGTAGGATTGCTAACATATGCCTCTGTTTTTCATTAAAAGTCGTTTTCTTCTATGTATGTATGTATGTATGTAAAAACTGTACAAAAAATAATAATAATTATAAAATAGACAAAAAATATTATTCTTATTATAGAAAATGAAAAACAGTGTGATATAATAGACCTATTATTGAGGTTATCTGTCAACACATAAAACCCATGAACCCATTAGAATGGATTATACTACGATCATAACCATCCCAACAAGAGTAAAATATACAACTAGTGATCGTTATCAACATGCACTTTTCGTAGGAAAGGGCATGGTTGGCAGAAAAATCAAACATTTGAGTATTCAAGTTTGTCCTTAACTATAAAATAAATACCTACTTACCTTGATAGGATTAATGTAAAGGAATTAGAATTTCAACTATAGTTGTATTTTTATGACTTAAATTAATGTCATTTCACGTATATCGTTTTACAAATATATTAGGGCGGAAAAGGTTTTGAACCGTAAAGAGTTTCAGCACAACAACAACAACATGAATTTAAGTCATAAAAATACAACTATAGATGAAATTCTAATTACATTACGCTTAGTGTTTATTTTAATCTAAATAATCCAATGCACATCGTATCTAGAGTTGATATTCAAGTATTTCAAGTGGAGCCTTAATAAAGTGCACGTATGATCACAGTATTTACATTCATAGTATGGATTTGACACAATACCCGGAATTTATATCGACGGACGAAGGTACACGATGTACTATTTGCAATATCAATATTAAAAGCAAAAATCACAATATAAATAAGCACCTAAAGTCAAAATCTCATCTAAATAAAATAAGCTACAACAAAGCTAGTTATTTTGTAAATTGTGAGATTCGACATTTCATCCCTCTTTATAACCATACTTTGCTACCAATACAGCACGTTGATATCGATCATTATAGCAACATATAAGGATCCTTACAGTGCAATATCACTTTTGTACCCATTAGCGCAGACGGAGACTTGTGGGTTGTGGCGTAATGTTCATTGTTTAGTGTTGGAGATGTAATTTTGAATTTTTATCAAACAAAATTAAAAACCTTTCAGTAATTAATTATTGCCATGAAATGCAATCTACATGCGTCTTCAGTCTTTGAGTTCCAAGTTTTTTAATTAACTTTAATTACACAGTGATAGAAAGTGCAAGCAGTGGACAATAGTGGGATTTCGTCCTTACGTTTGCAAAGTATAAGTATAAGGGAGTATAGGTAAGGGATGTACTAAAAAGAAAGAGCTGTGTAGAAATAAATGGCAGCTAGGACTATTTTATCTTTTCCAAAGATACAGTTAAATAATTCAATCTTGATCTTCTTTAAATTCGTGATTCCGTCTAATAGATTATTTGCATAAAGTACCCTATTATTTTGCTTATCAACCAGATTTGTCATCGTGTTCATCGGGCACCGCGGGCCCGCCCACCGTGTCGAGCAGCCTGGACAGCCTGTCGGGCGGCGAGGGCGAGATGGCGCCCCACTCGCCGCAGCGGGGCGCGGCCCCCCCGCCGCCGCACGCGCCCCCCCCCTACCCGCAGCCGCCGCCCGCGTACGCGCAGCCGCCGCCGCAGCAGTGGCCCGTCGCGCCGCCCAACGTGTACGTCAGCCAGGTCACGGCCAACGTCAACGTGCACGGGTACATGGGCCAGTACTACCAGCCGCAGCCGCAGTACGCGCCGCCGCAGGTGGACCGGCCGCCGCGCAACCACCGCCGCGACCGCCGCGGCAAGCGCCCGCCCTCGCCGCCGCCGCAGCCGCCGCCCTACTACGTGCAGTACCCGCAGTACTACCCCGCCGCGCAGGCGCAGGGCGCGCCGCTCTACCACCTCCCGGTCTACCAGCCGCTCATGTACGGCCCGTACGCGTACCCGCCGTACTACCAGGAGTACCCGATGCCGGTCGAGGGCGAGGGCGACAAGGGCCCCGACGAGTACCAGCAGGAGGTCGTGATGGAGCAGGAGGCGGTCGACGCGTACTATGCCGGAGCGCACTACGGCGGGCCTCCCTACGGACCGCCCGTCGACGGCGGCGTGGAGTACATGCCGCCCATGTACCTGCCGCCGCCGCCGCACCCGCCGCCGATACCGATCCAGCCGCAGCCGCCCCACCAGTCGGCGCCGCACCAGTTCAACGTGCACGCTAAGAACTTCGTCGTCCAGTCGCACAACCAAAACAAATCATACACGCCGCCGGAAAAGAGCCTCGAGCAGAGAACCCCGCCGGCGACCGCTTCGGTTTCCGCGGGATCCGTCGAATCTTTGCCCATGAAAGATCTGAAAATCGCCAAGGGCCCGGGCAGCCCCAAGCACGCGGAGCGGCCCGCCGATAACCAGACGAAACCGGCCGCGAGCGTGAACGATAAAGTTTCGCCCCCTCCCAAGGTGGAGACCGTCAAACCGGCGTGGGTCGCCAGCGAGAATAAAGTCCCGGAAACTATCAACAACCAAGCCGCCGCGACGAAGGCTTTCCCGCCGATGGCGGCCACGAACCACGTCATCGCGACGAACAAACTGCCGCCCGCGGTCAGCAAAACGACCAAGGGTCCCGCCGCGCCGTTCTCCGGCGGCAAGCAGCCGGCGAAACCTCTCGCGCCGCAGACCGCCGTCCCCGTCCAGCAGGCCGCCTCGACCCCGAAGGCCCCTTTCGGAAACAGACAGAGGCGCGAGAACACCTCGACCCGCTCCCCGTCGAGCGAGAACGCCGAGAGCGCGAGCAACCTCGCCGCGGGCGTCGAGCACCCGAAGCGCGATCCGCCGCTGCCGCCGAGCAAAGCGCCGATGCCGATTTCGATCACGCTCCACTCGCAGGGCCCGCCGCTGATCGTGACGAACAAGTCCCCGTTCGGGCACTCGCGCAAGTCGGCCGCGGCGGCCTCCCCGCCGCCGGCGCCCGCGCCGCCGCCGCCCGCGCCGACCGCGTCGGACTTCCCGCCGCCGCCCACGCCGCGCGGCCGCGCCGAGCCGCCCGCGCCCGCGCCGCCGCCCGCGCCGCCCGCGCCCGGCAAGTCGTGGGCGAGCCTGTTCTCCAGCAAGGCCGCCGAGCCGCCCGCGCCGCCCGCGCTCGACGAGCCGCCGCCCGCGCAGCCGCCGGCGCCGCCCGGCCCGCAGAAGCCGGTCGCGAAGGTGCCGCCCTTCGACGCGTCGCCGTCGCAGATGACCGCGGCGGACAAGGGCTCGCCGGTGCCGCGCGCGGGGCCGCCCGCGGCGATCTCCTACTCGGAGAAGACGTCCGTGAACGCCGTGAGCGTCGCCCCGCCGGTCGCCAAGCCGGCCTCCCCGAGCCAGAGCGCGCCGGAGGTGCGCGAGGTGCCGATCCAGAAGGAAACCGCGCCCGCCCTGCCGGTTCAGCCGTCTCCCTTCGCCGATGACCCCAACTCATACAGGATGGGAGGTAAATGTTCGAATTCTTTCTACTATTATTCCTGTTATTGAATTTAAACCTCTCTGTAAAGCGATACCTATGAACATGTTACCCACGATTATTATTATTTGCAAGTTGTGTATGAACATTGATAGATCATTTACAGACTGATAAAACATAATTGATTATCAGATTCGATAAATTGATAGCCTTTATAAAACTGCACTGCACTCGTAAATAAAGAAAAACAGCAGTCTTATGATCCCATTTATCTATTCGTCATTGTCAGGGTTAAATACTTTTTAGAAAGTAATCTACAACAATAAACGCATCGATAATAGGTCTTCTGCGGAGAAAGATTAGGTACTTTAATCTGTGACATGACGTCTTCCAGAGTTCCTGTCGAAGTATCAGCTGGATAACCGACCAGTGACGCTCCTGCCGCGCGGGCTAACGAACCGCTCGAACTACTGCTACGTGAACTCCATCCTGCAGGCTCTCATCGCCTGCCCGCCCTTCTACAACATGCTCAAGGCTCTGCCCTACCAGACGCGCCGCGGCAAGTCCAGCACGCCCGTCATTGACTCCATGTAAGTTATGGCTGAATTGCCTTGGTCCAGCAAAAGCATGCCAGTAGAAGTACAATGCGTCGTTACAATAGCTCTCGCCTTACGTGAAAACCAACTTCGAGAGCTAAACAGCTGAAATGTACGGAAAAGCTGTTTTTTTTTTTCGCGATTTAGGTGTCGGTCCCGTGATAAAAGTTGATAAGATCTACAGAGTTAGTCCCTGAAGTTCATCCAACCTTCTGCTTAACACCCTGTATACCTACAAGTGAAACACATAACCCTCCTATTGGGCTTCGCCGCAGTCGGGTAAAAATGGTGCGTCCAAAAGGTATCGGTAGCATAATGTGGATGTTAAGTCAGCGGGTTGACGTATGGTGGTGTGCAGGGTGGAGCTGTGCTACGAGTTCAGCCCGCTGGCGGGCGCGGGGCGGGGCGCGCGGGGCCGCGGCGAGGGCGCGGCGCCCTGCGTGCCGGCGGGCCCGCCGCTGGAGGGCGGCGCCGGCCTGCGCGTGCTGCGCGCGCTGCGGCCCTTCGTGGGCTCGCAGGAGGGCCGCCAGGAGGACGCCGAGGAGTTCCTCGGCTGCCTGCTCAACTCGCTCAACGACGAGATGCTCGAGGTACCCGACACATACTATTTTACAGTCAGCGAAGTACAGTCGCTAACTTTAATTTGGTACCCGCCTTAGGTCCAAAGTCAATCTGACATTCTACAACAATAAAGTTGAGTTTCCTAAAAGTTACAAATGACATCTCTAATGACATTGACGACTTCAAACATATTTTTCTTGAAATGGGTCACAAATTAACGTTCGTGATAGTACATGGTTTAGCGACAGTTCTCAATTTTTAAAAAAACATTGCGTGCTCACAACACGAGCCCGCAATGTTGCATACAAATTCCATTACAATCTAGCTTGTAACTTTTTAAAATGTGAAAAGGGCCATAATAAAATAAGGGCTCGAGTCTTTTACATCCATATTTTATTCGAAATATAACTTTTTTATCTGTGTCCTTGAGTTTTTCCTTGTCATAAACAAAAAGGGCGATAAAAAGTGATGGTTTTTTCACGTGAAGTTTCTGTTTGTATGCAATTCAAAAAATGAATTAAGCGATGAAGATTTTACGCCAACACAATTTTTTTTTACTTCACTCGCTCGCTCGTCCGTTTAAACCAATACTCGGCCCGCAATTGCCCACTACCCTGCCTAGTTTACTACTTTTATACTATTACACATGCTTTTTTATGCCAAGAACGCAAATGAACACACAGGCCAACCAGGGGCTCTATTCTACTCCGGCTAAATATATTTTGTTATTTGACTTGTTACCGTATTGTCAATTTTACGTTACGTGCGATAGCTCTTATTTACTTAACAATAATGGCGGCCGATTGTAACATCATCTACATACGTACACTCACGCCTTCATTCCCAGAGTGAAGGTTACCAACAACTCTAAAAACTTGTAAAATTCTATAACCACATTTTACACAATCAGGCTAAGATGTTTACCATGTGTATATTAGTGATCGGTTGCAAGCCCATCGTCTAACAATACTACAAGCCTTTATTCCCGTCACCTCTTACTACTGAATTCCATGGGAAGACATGAAGTGACACTATTCTAAGTTGGCAAAATTTTAATCATTAATGTCACAAAAATTAAAGATCTGCTGGCGAATTTTTTAATAAAATAATAAATGAATAGAAGAAATTGATAATTATGGTTGATTTTGTGCTGAAATACTTACCAATGGACATTATTTTATTTAAATAATATTATTTTCAGCTGATGAAGTTGGTTGAACCAGAAGAACCCAAGGAGGTCAACCCGCAGGTCAACGGCGTCATTCCTCAGGATCCAACTCCCGACGAAGACGATGATGACGATGAATGGAAGGTAGATATGGCACTTGATTCTTTCATTTCAGGATGTATAAAATAAATGGTGTTTGGGGTTCTGTACCCAAAAGGGTATTGCAACATGACCCTATTTAATATGCCTAGTGTTGTCCGTCCGTCCGCCCTAACTTTAAAGAGCTTTATCTTTTGAACCGTAATAAATAGCGGGTTTTTTTTGTTCAGAATATTATTTACAAAGACGAATCCAATTCATTGATTAATTAAATATTTTTAGAGCCTGTTAGAGCCTGTTTCACAATCGACGAGTAAATTTATCTGCCATTTAAAGTTGTCTCTCTCCTTGTCTATTGTTAAGTGTAAGAAAGAGAAAGGGCTAAATTTATCTGTCAAATATGGTTTACTTGTCGATTGTGAAACAGGCGGTTAGTATTTTTACACATTTGAATAGATGTAAAAACAGTTTTTGACAATGATATGAAAATTAAGTTGTCAGTTGATCACTAAACTCTGTCACTGTTATTGTTCATGCGTTACGTATTAGGCTCGGTTCCCAGTATACCGGACCGGCAATTTTGCCGGATGTCGGTAAGGGTAGTGGCTGTACAATTTATATGAAACTGTTCACATTATGCCGTGTGAACAGCTTCGTAAGCCACTAGCGTAGATCCGACACGCACCTGTTTTTTTTTAAGAATGTTTGCGTTGTGTTTGATAGGTGATGGGCCCGCGCAACAAGGGCGCGGTGGAGCGGCGCTGGGCGGCGCGGCGCACGCCGGTGGCCGACATCTTCCGCGGCCGCACGCGCGTGCGCCTCACGCGCGCCGCGCAGCACGACGTCACCGACGCCGTGCAGCCCTTCTTCACGCTGCAGCTCGACATCGAGGTCACTATAATTATTGTACTCCATATCTTGGGTGATGGGCCCCGTGGCTTCCTATCCGATAGCTTTCAGTTCGTCCATTTGCGGACTGCGAAGCATGACGCCACGGCGCTAGGTGTGCGTGCTCAGGATCCAACTGTAGGAAGTAATTTACAGCAGTCTAAAAAAATACTTAGGGTCAAATGTTCACTTATTCTTTACTTATGTGATCGTAAATGACCAGCTGTTATAGTCATTGCGCTATCGTTGACGTGTCACCTTACGGCTGTCAAAGTAAAATATGGCAAAGGACATGCCCAATAAGTAATATAAATGCTCCTACAGAGAAAAAACTTCGTGTGGAAACCTGAACGATCAAGCGACTTAATGTTTTTAAAAATTATGTAAAAACTAACGAAGTTCCTTAACAGGAAGTTCGTTTCTAATTCCAGTAGTAA
Organism: Acleris cristana; assembly: GCA_948252455.1. Classification (NCBI taxonomy): domain Eukaryota; kingdom Metazoa; phylum Arthropoda; class Insecta; order Lepidoptera; family Tortricidae; genus Acleris; species Acleris cristana. Next base: position 11,313,693 of record OX411784.1, on the reverse strand, counting down.
CACAAATCCAAGTTAAGCACGCAACAAATGCTGGTGATAACATATGTACACTCAAATGGTCACATCAGTGGTACCGCTTCGATATAAGACCTTCATGTAATAAAGAACTAGCAACGCTTTCAATATTATGAACTATTTTACAATGATGCTATTATTTTTCGTCTCTGAACATGATAAACATGTCTTGTAGACAACACAAACTGAGTGTACCGATCACTAATACCAATTTCAAGTTTAGTATACCCAGGCACTAACCGAAGTAATTTCCACAGCGTGCGACCAGCGTGAAAGACGCGTTAGAGCTTCTAGCCGGCAAGGACACACTGGAAGGAGTGTCTGATGCCTGGCAGCAGCTTTCTCTGGAACAGCTGCCTGTGGTTCTGCTGCTGCACCTGAAGTGCTTCCAGCTGGACCCTGAAGGGCACACTGCGAAGATTGTCAAGGGTGTGGACTTCCCGCTGGACCTCAAGATCGATCAGAGTAAGTAACCTTTATTTAGATTGAGTCTCTGGTGTTTCAACTAGTGCTATTTGTAGTTAGGTTCAGTGAGGTTCAGATAAGAGATTACTCTACCTACAGTGTCGAGATGCGGTGCCACGACACTCGCAGATTTATTATAGTCTGTAACTTGTCTGTAATGTTTAGTCATGAACATCTCTCCATAAGCCTCTTCTATCATAACTATATAATTTTTACAATGATGTACTTTATTTTTCGTCTCTGAAAGTGATTAATTCACATACTTGTTGACAACAATGACTGAGTCCATATATAAACGAATAGTAAAAATCCACCAGTTTGAAGCAGAAATTAAAACGCTTTTTTTTTTTCAGAAATCATGTCGTCGAAGATCAAGTACTCTGGCAAGCAGCGGCTTTACAAGTTGTTCGCGGTCGTGTACCACGAAGGAGTGGAGGCGGTCAAGGGGCACTATGTCACCGACACCTACCACGGACAGGCCGGCTGGATAAGGTGACTACATAAGATTACTGGGCGCCCTGACCTTTCCCACTTGAAGTGTTAAACTTATAGACCAAGTGCTCGGGCCTACTAAAATCCGACGCTTGACTTACGCTTGTGGGGTAATAAATTCCCTGGGCATTTTTTTTTTTCAACATTTAAATATTAGATATTTTATTACATAACAACAATTATTTTCGCAACAATTTCTCTGTCTTGTTCTTTTTGTATCTAATTAATGTAATCTTGTATTGTTGTGAATAAATGTCTCTATCTTTATCTTTACATATTTCAATTCCGTTTTAGAACAGAAAATGGTCAGGTTTACTATGATGTCTCATTATTTTTCGTCTCTGAAAGTGACAGCAATCACTCAAATGTAGACAACAACCAACTGAGTATATAACATGAGGCAATATTGAACAGCGCTAATTATGTAAGTATCGAGAGTTGATGAAAGCCCTGTCCTTAGATACGACGACTCGACGGTGACGCAGGTGGGCGACGCGCAGGTGCTGAAGCCCAAGCCGCCGCGCATGCCGTACCTGCTCATGTACCGCCGGCACGACACGCTGCCGCCGCACCGCGCGCCCGGCAAGCCCGAGTGAGCTCTCCCCTGCCTCCCCTCGGGGAACCTAGTGACTCACCTTACACGCAGCTTTCAAAAAGTGCAGTGCGAACTGATCGGGACAGTGATGTTAATATAAGTGTTTTGTAAATACTGTGAAAAACTCAAATTGTGCCTGTCAAACACTTACGGTGCAACGAAGTTGTCTCGTGTACGTAAAGTAAGTATAATTCTAATGTTTATAAAAAAAATGGCTCCCGTGAGCTGTGTAAAAAAAACTTAGCCAGCGGTTAGCACTCGGACACGTTTTTGTTTTTGTAACGAGAAGTCTTGTCTTGTCTTTGTTTCACGAAGTAGCCCGTGGCTAGTGCTAGACTCTGGCCTGTAATTCTATGTGTATCATATTTTGTACATTAGGCTCACTTTTATTCAAGGTAGGGTTATTTTATATGTAAATTCTGATACTGTTTAGAATAAAGTACAAAATGGTATTTGTTTGATACGATTTGAAAGTTGATCCTATTCGACTTAGCTATGACTTAAAACTACGAAATCCTTATGATGTATTCGACCTAATTAATTATTTTGGTTAACAATGAATCTGCAAAACGAGTTGTAAATATTGATTGAGTATTTAAATAAGCTATTTTAGGTAGTCGAGGTCTTTACTGGACAATATGGAATTGTGGTGTTATAATTTAAAAAATATAAAAAAAATGTATAAAAATTAAATTTATGATACATACTTCTTAATTTTGTCATCTTAACATAGAAATGGTAGACTCACTTCTGCATACTCTTCCATCCTAAAATTTGAGGTACTGTTAGCAAGTACAAAGTATCAATGTCGATGAAACAGAGAGTTAACACCAGTGCGCATTTCCGAAATATACAATGATCGATTGTATTCGGTTGGAGACTGGTACGTAAATGCTAGAATTATGAAACGTGAATTGCAGATTTTCGTCCTAATAGTGATTGATATTAGGGGTTGTTGGATTATTGGTTGGTTGGATTGATTGTTGGTCGGCCGACCGGTCGGTCGGTCGGTGGGTCGATCGGTCGGCCGGTCGGTCGGTCAGCAATCAGTCGGTCGGCGGGCGAGACGGCTGCGCCCGGCGGCGCGCGGACGCGGATGTGCCCTTGTATTGTGATATGGGATGCCTGAGGTCGAAAAGCATGTTTAGCTGTAGTCACTTTATTGTATAAAATTGTTATAACGATGTAAGTGTTACATATAAATAAACAGATATATATTATCTCGCCGTTGGTATGTTGTACAAAAGGATGTCTGTTTTTAATATTATTCAAATTCGAATTGAGGTTTATATTTTTTTGACACATTAATATTCGTGAATCATTATGCGATCATAATATATCTTATCGTCAAAGATCATTAAATTATTAGTAGCATTTTGCTGATGTTTAACTTTTTGATCTCACATTTGTTGTTGTTATTTGGAGAAAAAAAATTGTATATTAATGTGAACGGAATTTCTCTTCTCTAGTGATGTAGGCAATGAATACGTCAATGCCTTATTATTTGAAAGCTAATAGTTTACTAGTGTGAAAATGACCAAAAATTGATTAAAAAAAGTGTTTGAAATTGCTATCAAATAGAGCTTTTCTAAATTGTTCTTTAAAATGCAAACACCCTTTAGAAGTAATATATAAGTATCTATTATAATTAATAAAACTTTGGTTCAGTGTCCAAAACTATGAAAATATTTAGTCTTAAAATTAGTCAATTTAATATCATATTAATGAATCGAAATAGGTTTAGATTTGTATGGTTTCTGAAAGAAAGTTATTTACGGATAATTTGCTAAGTTTTTTTGTAGTAATACTTGTTTTTTGTTTTTTTTTTTGGATCAAGGGTAGGTCATAATATTTAGTGATACTGGCAATAATTTTAACTCGTAATAATCTCAACGATGTTAAATGGCACCTACACTTAACACCAATGCTGACAAGCTTAGTTCTTCATAAGTCTACACAACGTAACTGCTTTCACAGCAATCCTAACAGTAGCTGCTAGTTCTAGGAGTAGGACACCAAATGATTGTCTGTACTGAGAAAGACCAAACCTACCACTGATATCTTCTATAATCTGCTCATCTTTATTTGGTTTTATGTGAACTAAACCTTGAAAGTCAAGATCATGAGAATTGAGGTTAGTTTAGATTCTCGTTTATAAGATAAGATGGCAAAGATGAACTGACTATACTAGACACGTGGCTGTTGTCTTGACGGAGTATTCTCACTCTCCTTGCAAAGTGATGGTATGTGTGGGCATAGCCATTTGTGAATGCTGGCGTTTCTAAATACTGCTATATAAAATTTTACGTAACACCTGGCCATAATGTGAGTTTTATCGCACGCTGCGCGCACGGTAAAACTCGCATTGTGGCCAGGTGAAGACGTAAAATTGTGTACTCATCACGGGCAGTAAAAAAGAAAGCCCTCTATCGCATATTTACAACCCTCGCCTACGGCTCGGGTCTCAAATACCTGCGATTTCGGGCTTTCTTTCTTTTACAGCCCTTGTTAAGTAATGTACTATTCTTTTTATTTCAAATTAGCAATAGTGTTATTCTTGTTTACATTTAAATGTCACTTGTTTACAATTAAAATATTATTGAGCCGGGCGCTATTTAAAATATGTTCCTAAAAAATACCGCCGGCCGGTCACAAATGCAGTTGTCTACATTGACCTTTCCTGCACAAAATTTAGTTCTGGTCATTTTCTTTTACTGGCCGTTTTGAACGGGTTGGCAAACGTTTCTATGCGGAAGACTGATCGCAGGGCCCCGAATGTCGACTTATTATTTATGTACAAGCACACGCTAGCTCGTAAGGTTTTATTATAACGATCGCTGCCTTAGTTAAGTGTTTGTGTCGCATATTTATTGAGATAATTTTCGCGTGTGAACCCCGTAGTTATAGTTACGTCTATTTAGCTCTGGCATTTATAACCGGGACTAAGATCCTCTTGCAGTTTGGCTGTGACGTAGCATCTAGGACTTCGACTGTTATAAATACCAGTTGGCACATGATATTTTATTGACGCGTTTAGCTGAAAATGGTATTATTACGGTCCTATTGTGTCGCAAACTCGTGAATCACTCTAATCAACTGTTTTCGTTAATCCCATTTCTGCAAGTATGTAGATGTTCTAATATTGCCCACGGGATGGATATCGTAACCAGTCTCAATAAGGAATTACGATAGTAAATGTGACTAGTTTTACGGCCGATTTAGGTTAACACTGCCAGATTTATACTTCAAATTTGTAAAGCTATTGTTTGTTGACAATACCGTGCGATGGTTTTATAAACTGTAAAATTCGAAATATATTGTATTTATTGAGCGTGTATGAAATCAGTGATGATTGATGGTTCTTATTATAATTTTCGTTCCTAGTTGCCTTCCATCCCGTATGTTGAAGATTAATCCTTCGTGAATGTTCCTGATCATAGTTTTAATTTGATCAAAATAGTTGTGAGTTTAACGAACTTATTTAATATTAAATAATTTTACCTTACATTGTGCAGCTTGCCTTGTGTGACACCTACGTGCCAACTCCGGACCCCGCACATGGCTTTGGTAACGAGTGTCATGATAATGACCTGTTCTGTTCAGATATTCGCCGTTGGCTCGTGCGGCGGCATAATGCAACGCTCGTGTTGTTTCTCGTTTTTATTTGTTGCTTTTTAACATGATTTATAAATGCCAGGTTATTGATGTGGATCAAAACAGGTAATTTTAAACGTACGCCAACTTAATCCTTTAAGTTATATAAAAAAAAATCTATATTTATAGAGCACAAAAATAATGATTAAGTTTCAAACGTTCGATATGTTTCGTTGTATCAGTCACGCATGATCAATTTTTATTTTATGTTGACAAAGTAAATGTCTAGTCCCAGCAGAATCACATCTGGCTTGGTGCGGTAACTATTTGTATATCTTATTCGTCGCCGACCAGGGCGTGATTCACAAGAACAACTCTTCCGTGAACTCGACGACCTATTATTAATCAGCGAGATTAAGTTGTCCCGTCAGCGCGTATTAATATGTTTTTTGTGCTTGGCTTGTGACTGGTCGCAGTTGTCATCGAAACAGCTCGGCCAAACGTGTTGGTGTAATGTCTGAGTACGCGGGACAAACTAAAGTTAGCTGCTTATTAATTCGCCGTCGAGCTCGCGAGCGAGGTGTTTGCGCCCTGCAGTGTACCGTCACGAGTAGCTGTAACCACACTAGTATAACGACTAGAGTCTTATTCGAAAAATACCAAGAAAAGTGCAATAGTGTAACGATATCATAACATAAGCAAGAACGACAAACGAACACGCTGGCGGTCTATCTACTTAGGTTTTAACGATGTATGTAGTATGTCTAATATTATCCTTATTTTTATATGAGAGGTTTATCGTTTAAGTTACGTTTAATTTTTAGTAATAAGATCCAAGGCTGTATTAATAAAGGGAGTGTTTTTTCCTCAATGAGCGGTTTTATGTATTGTTTTATTTCATTGGTTGGTATTGTTGTGTAAAAAATGCTCCTGTTGGTCATAATAGAGAATGCTCAAAGAGAATGGGGTGGTCCGTCGTTTGCTGGGCCTTGTCTATTATAACCAGCTTCCTAAGTTGTTACGTGAATACGTGTGTATGACTAATTATAAAATAATCCTTATTTTGGTAACAAATTGGTGTTATGAAAATTTTGTGAATAAAATATGGTGTCATTCTAGCAAGGCATTTTCTTTTTACTTTTAAGCGCTACCTTTACACCGTTGTACCACTATTCTACGAGCGTCTCTCGCTCGCTCACTTCCTAGACCTGGGGCCTTAATATGGCTGCATTTATCGCGTGACAGTTTGGATAAGGCATTCGTCACCTTCTGACACGTAATATAAGTACGAGAGTGACAGATGCTTTAACCACATTTGACGCGCGATATAGACGCAGCCATACTAGGCCCGCAAATGCCTTGAAAGGTATGTACAGTCAGCCAATTTGATACCAAGGCCACAGGACTATGTCAACGTGACGTCAACCAAATCATAAGAAGTCTTACGTTTGGTTTACATAGTGGCCCAAGAATCAAATTGTTTGACTGTACAAATAAGACAAAAAGAGAGAAGGTAGATTTTTAACGTGAAAAAGTGCCCGTGCATATTTAGTTTAAGTAATTAGTAATTATATTCAAAAAGGGAGGAATTTGCCCTGTTACACGTGCGGAACCGACATATTCACTCGTCCCGTACCTCTTTAAAGTTAGGACGGATGGACAGCGCATATTATAGGGTCCCGTTGGGCTCCCTCCGGGTACGGAACCCTAAACTCTAAGCAAAAGGTACCTAAGTTATTAGCATCGCAGATCAGGATCACATACCTCAATACCAATCAATTAATTTATATGAAAAAAAAACATATTTAACATAAATTAACTTTATTATCAAGTTCTCTTCGATTCGAATTCACACTTCAATTCTTATTTATCGTCTCTTACGATGTTCTGAAACAGAAACCACATTGTTAATAATATACCAACCCACAAATTCATGCTTGACCCTCCCGCGGGGAGGCAGACGTTGGGGGGGGCGAGTCGAATGGTCGTACAGTCAATTACAAAGATATGTGCAGGTAGGTACTTTCGCAAATTATCCCATGGCTTAGGTGAAAATATCTTTATGTAATAAATAATCATATCTTTGTGTTTAGTGGTCATAAGACCTTGTGCTGGGTCCGTCTGACCTTAATTGACCTACCGCGAAGCAGCAGTGTTCGCATCGTTGTGTTCCGGTTTACGGATAAGACCACATGGCCAAACCCTATATTCAAACCGCGGATAGATAGGCTTAACTTCGGATTTAATTTCGACACATTTTATATGGGCAAATGTCAAATTTTAACCTTATCTGTCCGCGGTTGTCAACGCATCAGGGTCGGTGGTCATCAGCGTTGGCAACGCATTTGCAGTCTTAAGATTGTAGTCTTGAGATATCTATGGGTCTCGGGTCCCACTTACTATCACAGGTGACCAAGTGTGACAGAATACCACGAAAAAAAAAAACGACGGACATACGGTGATGTGCAGGCTTATTCCCTCTTGCCTACTGCAGCCGAGCGCCCATACCTTAGAACCCGAAGCACCTTCTAAGCGCTATTGCACTGTACTTGTTAAGGAGCAGTTTTATAAAGATATTAAGCCTAACTATCCCTCGCTTTCATCAATGGCCTGGCTATGCAGTTGCACGTCCTTGCATTACATATAATGCAGAGTCCGAAGCGTTAGTAGCTTCACATAATCGACAAGAGCCCTTACGTTGTCAATTTATTGAATAAAACATATTGAAATATACCCTGACGCGGCACTTGAAGGCGAGGTAGGTCAGGAAGATGCCGGCCACGGGGATCAGCGTCACTAGCGTCATCACCCAGCCCGATATCACCCAGCCGGTCAGCGGCGCTCGCTCCAACACACTCGAGAAGAACGCCAACTGGGAGAAATCATCGATTAGGACGCATAAAATGCCGTTCGCAAAACGTTCCTTTACCAAAATTACGTGCCCAGTCCCCTCTACAAACGGTTCCTTCTACAAAATGTCTCATTTGTAAAACGTACCATCTCTTTCTCAAAATGTCTCTTCGCAATACGTCCCCTTCGCAGAAAGTCCCTTCTCCAAAACGTCCCTTTTGCCGAACGTCCCTTCTACAAAACACCCCGTCTGCAAAAATGCCCATACAGGTCAGTACTGGCCTAGTGCAGGTTGGGGTAGGGACGTCATTTTTGTGAAAGGATGGTTTGAGAACAGGTCATTTTTCAGAAGGGCCATTTTGCGAAAGATACAAAGGGACATTCTGCAAATGGGACCTTATATGCCCAATCCAAATCATCATCGTCAATCGCCTCCAATGCACTCCAATCTCGTCGATTGTGTGCGTAGTCAGTCCGCACATCGAACCTGCTTCTTTGGCAATGTCGGCCAACCCGACTCCGGTTTTTATGGCCCCACGGTCACCACATCAATAGTTTCCTACCCCATCTCTCATCATATCTTCGGCTTATGTGACTCTCTAATTTTCTCTGAGTTACCAACCATTTACTCGCCTACTTATATGCCGTTTCTGTCCTTGCTTCTTTACTTCTTGGGGAGCATTGTGGAAACAACTGCATATGAAAATCACCGATATTAGGTACCCTGGGATAACACGGAAAGATGGGTGGATGGATATCTTATCAGTGCATTCCCTTCTTTGATAGTGATTAGAAATAAACGCACTGAAGGATTTATCCAAATTAAAAAAGCAGCATGCGAATGTGGAGTCAATACAACTGACAAATACCACAGAAAACTCATGTGATCTAATTGCAACCTACCATCAACACCAACGGCGCCAAAGCCCAGCAGATCCTGATGAAGAGACAGGGGTACTCTCCGATGGAGAAGTATATATCCTCGCAGAAGGTGGTCTGTCCGTACGTGTAGGTGACGGCGAAGGCTACGACGGCCGCGATGGCTGTCCGTGGCCGGGTTACGGGCCAGTCCATTAGGAACTTCTGGATGTACAAGCCTCCCTGGAAGGTTATGTGTTAACATAGAAATGTAAAAAAAGTACAGTAGTAGGTATTTCTCAGAGCGTTTGAAACGCTGTCACAACCGTGGCTACAATTTTGACGATTTTCTGAGGAAAAGCTAAACAAATTTGATAAGAATTGTAAGCAGAGGTTGAGTTCTACAGGATAGCCGCAAATGACATTCGAGTCTACAGGGAAGCCATCAATAATGCGACCACGGTTGTGACAGCGTTTCAAACGCTCTGAGAAATACCCTACTAGCAACGCCTTACTCATGCTAAGTATTTCTTAAGGGTGTTCAGTCAATAACCGAAGTAAAGAAGAGGACGAGTTGGTTTAGAAATATCTGTACAAGAATCTATTATCAATAGCGTACAATCAGAGCGTTGAGAATTTTGATCAACTGTTTCTCTCAGTTGTGGACTGTCCAATCCCCACTCGCCCATGCAAACGCTTTCCCATGTTCTCATAGATTTCAAATCTGCTGCGCGAGCCTGGGCTAATCAAGGGTGATGTTGAAAGGTAAGTTTTGCTGTGATCGACAACTATTTTATTCCAAGCAGAGTTCCAAATAGAGTCAAGCTTAATTTGACGAAAGGCTCATAATACAAAAACCGTTTTTTATTGTTTCCACGATCTAATAGGAATGTAAACCCTGTTCAGAGTTACCTACTTGTCTTAAGTAGTAAACAACTTTCTAACCTCAAAATGCAACATTATTTGTATGAAACAGCTAGGTATTTTAAATAAAATAAAGAATTCCAAGAAAATATTCATTGGCCGAGTGATGTCCAAAATGTTTTCTTAGTTTACTTTATTTACGATAAAAGAGCTGTTTTAGCCAAAAAAGATTCATTTTGAGGTTAGAAAGTTGTTTACCATATAAGACAAGTAAGTCTGAACAGGGTTTACTTGAGCAAAGCTGTCGAAACTATCCTCATAACAATAAGCAAAACCCATATTATTTTCAACCAAAAAGGTACGGAGAGACAGGTCTGAAGGGTCTACCTGCGTGCAGAGCGTGATGGAGCCGATCATGCAGAATAGGATACAGATGACGATCAGGAAGGCCCACGTGATCTTCCGGATGGACCGGCCGGTAAACGTGGACATTATCGTCTGGACCATCAGGGCCTGCAAGCAAAATCATTAAAATCTGATACAAAACAATAAGCAACTTAATCCTTTACCTTTGTGGACTACTTTGAAAAGTTCTATGTTAATAGCGAACAATGTCAAACAGAAAAGTTTCAAGAGGATTGTGAAGATAATAATAAGATAAAATTCCATACAAAATGCGATAACGTTTCTCTCCCCTTAAAACTACTCCGATTTTTTAGATTTTTGAATATTTTGTAGATATTATGAAAAAGGTCTGTATCAAGTTCCTGTTCCTGTTCCAAGAAAATATTTCTTAGACAACTTTAACTCTGTGGGTGCCGCGTTCGACGCCACAGTGTCCCGTCCGAGAGCAATCCTCTCTTATTACGGTTAGGCCCTGGTATTTTGAATTCTCAAAACTACTTGCGACTAATAAATCTAACGACACCTCGTTTGTCGAAAGCGGAGCTAAAATATAGCATTCTTAAAAACAAAATGGGTAGGATGGGTTCACGACGGTATACTCGCACAAAGAATAGTCTGACCAGCGAGTCGTGACACAAACATATTTTTTCTAATTCTTCACATGGCAACAATTTTACATACGAAACAAGCTGTCACATTGTGAGTAACTATCCAGTCGGTATACATTTCGTGTTACCAGAGGCCCGTTTCACGAAGCTACAAATTACAAGCGGAAGTCTCTTTCTAACTCCTTTTGCTAGAAAGAGAGTTCCGCTTGTAATTTGTAACTTGTAGCTTCGTGAAACGGGCCTCAGCTAGTGATATTTTAAATTTACAGCCATTTTTTTGTGTCACTGGTCAGACTCCTTGGTAAGTGTCTGAATATTCTATAAGTATATATAAAAGGCTAAACTGACTGACTGATGTATCAACGCACTGCCGAAACTAAAGTACCTAGAAACTTGAAATTTGGTATAGGGGTTCCTTTCATGATGTAAGTGAGCACTAAGAAAGGATTTTCCGAAAATCGACCCCCAACGGGAAAAAATGGGGGAAGTAGGTAGCGGGAAACTAATTCTACGCGTACGAAGTCGCGGGCGTGCTTTAGTCCATTAATATAATAAGAACCCATTCGAAAATTTGATACCACTACATTCAGCAGTCCAGGTCAGGACATTAATATTTTTGGAAGCATACCACAAAGCAGATGGAGACCACGTACAGCGTGAAGAAGATCAGTGCTGACCAGAATTGGCTGCCGGGCACCCTGGCGACGAAGTCGGCCCACAGGATCACCGGCGTGGCCGGGCCTGCGGGCATCTGGTAGCTCAAACACTGGCGGCCATAAGTAGGCACTCTCGGGGCACTTGCTAGTCATTCGATATCGACGAATATTATGCAGATGTGAACAAAATAAATAGTTTCTGATTACCTATCGAGTGGATAATGTAATATAAATGAAGTTTAATATAATGATGTGATCTAAAATAAATAAGAATCTTTTCAGTCGTATGGCAAACGCTCTATTTTTTTTTACTGATTCGACATTCACACAAAAAAAGACGACGATAATGACGATATATAAGTACATACATTACATACATACCTTTACGCCTGTAATCCTAGAGTGGGGTAGGCAGAACTACAGAATTACCTATAACTTTATTAAAAACTCGTTGATAAATCAGTAACCACATTTTGCACAATATACTTAAGTATAATTAAATTCCAGTGATATTTTGCAATTTTGTTTACTGGCTTAGGTTGCATTTCACCAAACTGGAATAAGGTCTTATACCTAGATTAAACGCCGAATTTGTATAGACTAATCTCGGAGTAAGTCTTATTCCAAGGTTGGTGAAATGCGACCTTAGTGGAATATCTATTTGGGATACATTTATGTTTCGTTTTGATGTGTATTACAATATACATTATTCATTAATTTACTCTCATCTCAAAAATATTTTGCAACGTATGACATTCGTGTCCCGTAAATTCCTAGGTATGGCGATGACGTACCGACGTCCTGGGTGACCTGTAGCAGGCGCGGTGCACTCCGCACTTGGGGCGCGAAACTATATACGTACGTAGGCACACTTGGCGACTTGGCGAGTCTTTTTAATGGGTTGGGTGTGAATGAATTAGTTACACGATAGAAGGTAAGGTACCCTGAGCACGAACACTTTAATCATTCGTCACATTTTCGAATATAGTAAGTAAAGGTACCTACTTACTATTCGAAAACGTGTTCTTAACCTATCCGCAGCGGGCTCATTCTCGATCCATAATATCGTTTGTCCTAAAGTCACATTCCATAGCACGTTTTCCCTAAGTAATGTTTGGCATAACATACATTTGCCATAATTACTGTTTTGTCATAACGTTATTTTGCTCTAAACATCATTAACCATAATTATTTTACATTACCTAAGCATCTAAATACCTATTTTTATTCGCACTAATTAAGAAAGTCATAATGCACGTTTAATATAATACATTATTTACGGCAAACGTGTTATGGAATATGACTTTAGGACAAACGTTATTATGACACCCAATCAAGCAGCGTTCATAGACAGAGTAGAAAAGGAGGAGCGGGGCTGCGGAGCGTCCCCCAATGAGGGTAACCCCCTAAAATGGCCCTAACTTACACAACACAGGGACAATTGAATCGACAAACGTAACTTGACATGTGCGGGGTGAAGGACTACCTGGTACCGCGTTTTAACTTTAGTTAATATTCGCCAAGGTCTACGCTACGTAGGTAGGTACTTAACGTGTTTTAACGAGCTAAGTTGAGCTTAAACATTGCTCTTTTAATTAATTTTAGATGATATTTGTTACGGATACGAAGTCCTAAGCCCCGGGGAAGGACATACAAAAAATGAATAGGTAGTATTTTTACATGGGACGATCTCACACAAATTGACCTAGTCCCAAACTAAGCTCTAGGCTTGTGCTATGGTTACTAGATAACGATATACGTACTTAAATAGATAAATACATACTTAAATACATAGAAAACATGCAAAACTCAGAAACAAATATACTCGTGCTCATCACACAAATATTTGTCAAACCGGGAATCGAACCCGAGACCGCTAGCTTCGTAGACAGGGTCACTACCAACTAGGCTATCGCGTCGTCTAGATTCAGACACATAAACGACCTCTACGTGAACTTAAGTAGATTCGACTCACCAGGCCAGAAGTTAGTGCTGTTGGTGTCATAGTCCCTCATCAGAGCGCCGTGGGTAGCGCCCAGGATGAGGGCGCTCCCCATGCAGCTGGTCTTGGAGGCCACGAACGCGAGGAGCGCGGTGGTGGATATCTTGACCTGGTGCTGCGGGCAGTACGACCCCAGCATCACCAGGGTGCCTTGGGACACTGTCATTTCCAATAGGGAATATTCTATCGCTTCCCGCCACATCTAAGAACAATAATAAAATGTGTGTCCACTATTGTTCGAAGTCACGTAATGTCTCTCTTTCTGCTGATCAAGTCTAAATAAGGAGTGAAAGTATGTGAGTGGATGTAAGGGTAGTAAATACATTATTGCTGGTAATTCACCTACCTACAATAATGATTGTATACAGAGAGCACGGGGTCCGTTCATTTGACCGAAATACGTTTGGCCGAATGAGTCGTTTGGCAACTGTTTCATTTCCCAACCCGCTTATATTTCTGTAACTGCAAATATTTCAGGATTTATTTTTGTACCATTGTGTAGACCCTATAGGTTAGGTTAGGTTAGTTTTAATAAAAATTCTGAAATATTTACAGTTACAGAAATATAAGCGGATTGGGAAACGACTCATTCGGTCAAACGTATTTCGGTGAAACATTAGTGAACCACACCGAGGTCGCTACCAGATGCCGTCGGCAACATCGAGGGTCTGCTAGGCTTCCTGATAGAACAGGGTAGGCAAGAGAAGTGCCGGCAACCCAGCTCGCAATAAAGGCGCATAAATTAAGTCGTCGAGTTTCAGAAAACTAGCCCGCTCTAACCTGTAACCTATATAAGCTAACCAATAGCAGCGCGGAACAGGAGTACATCTTGACATGACAGGCTGCCATGCTCCCTGTGTAAATTAAATATGGCGGCCACAGTCTTGCAATAGCTGGTGTTTGCATCTGCGCTTCTTCAGCTCCGCGCCACTCTCACGGTTTGTAGACTAGCAGGACAGACTAAAACTAAGCAGCAGCAAAGCAATTAACTCGCCTGCACGGGCTTTGTAATTCAAAGGAACCATGGAATGTTCTAAACTTGAATGACGAAGTAGGTAATAGGTTAACCACAGAACAGAAAAAACAGTAGAAGTGTCAAGTGGGCGTGTAACGTGTGGCATAGTTATGCGGAGTTCCGCATAACCTACCATGCTTTTGCCGCGATCGCTTATTTCGATATTTCAATATTTCGATATTACTAAAACAGGAAATAAATCGAAAAACGATAACCGTACCATAACATTTTCCATGGTGGCGTGTTATTTTTATGATAGTTTGAGTATTGGCGACAACAGCGTCTGATACTAAGCGAAGCTCAGGCCACTTCCACTGTTTTTTCTATTCCTTGAGGTTAACGCTAAGGAACACCCAAAACCCCTTATCCCGTGTGTTCAAATTCGATGCCGCTTTAATTTTGACGAGATAATCTGGACCAACCTGCGTCCCCTGCAGCAGCACGGACCAGTCGCAGTCCCTAAACATCCGACCGGCGCCCTCGAGCTGCATGGAGCCGATGGCGCACGAGGCCAGCACGAAGTACGTCAACACGTCTTTGAGCAACACCATCTGCAGAAGAAGGGAATGACGTAGGTTTATATAGTATACGGGGTGGAAAAAAATTATGGGCCCTGGAGGGAACTATCTTAAATCCTTAAGTTAGATCATTTTGCTCAAAGGAAACGTTCTTTTATCTTAAAAAGAAACAAAACTGCTAACACGAATTTTCTAAAATTCGCTTGTCGCGAATCGAACCAGCTAAAAATTAAAAAAATAAGCACTCGCTATTTTATTCTACTAATCGACAAGATTAAAAAAATCACGGGATAAAATCTCACTAAACACATTTGGTCTTGGGAAATAAAAAAGATCGTGAAATCTAAGATTAATTATAGCGAGTTTTTTTTTTTAACTAGTTTGATTCTGGGAGAGGCAAGCGAATCTTAGAAAAGCTTTAAATGCAGTTTTGTTTCTTTTTATAAATAAAAGAATGTTTCCTTTAAATATAATGTTTTAACTTAAGGATTTAAGGCAGTTCCCTCCAGGGCCCATAATTTTTTTCTCATCATACGACGTCGTATTTTGTCATAGGTCTGTGTAATATTGTTATATTAAAATATATTTTGGGTCTTCAGGGGTTTATTTTAACCGCTACGATAATCATGTATCGTTATATCCCGTAGATACCTATAAAACTAACAGACCGATTTTAGCATAAGACGTGACTTTGGGTTCTTTATAATGTTGAGAGTACGTGAGTACAGCTGAGATCCTATTACCACATTCCGATTCTAACTCTTGCCAGAAAAATTGGCTACGAGATAAAGAGTCCCGAAAAGTTAGGTCCCAACTGCAGCGAACTTAAAATTCAGTACGCGTACCTTCGAATAGCTATAAATCCTCTTGAAGGCGATGAAGTAGATGAGAACCCACGAGATGACGTAGTAGATGGTGAGTTCCCAGACGATGTTGCCCAGGCCGCCCGCCACGCCGTCGCGCTTGAGGCTCAGCACGAAGTTGCTGGCAGGGAAGGTCATGGTTGTTAGCGCGGATGGCTATTGTTTCATGGGCCGTGGATACATTATACGAGGATGAAGTGAAATTCACTTCGACCCTTTAGAACCTTTTTTGCAAGTAACCTCTTACGAAAAGAAAAACGTTAGGGCTCATCACATTTAGCGTTTTTCGAACGTCGACGTCTCATTAACGCCCGCGCAGCGTCGACGCAACGTTCTCGCAGCGCTGACGCGACGCAGTGGCGTTTTTTGAACGTCAACGTCACAATAACGCCCGCGCAGCGTCGACGTCGCGTTCTCGCAGCGCAATGTCGTTTTGGCGCTGCGAGAACGCGACGTCGACGCTGCGCGGGAGTTATTGCGTTCGAAAAACGCCACTGCGTCGCGTCGGCGCTGCGACAACGTTGCGTCGACGCTGCGCGGGCGTTAATGAGACGTCGACGTTCGAAAAACGGTAAATGTTAGGGAGCCCTTAGAAGCTAACTAACTAAAAGAGGGAAGTTGTTTATCTGGTTAACATTCTTAGAAACGAGCTTACTGCTCTAACTACCGTACTCAGAGACTTCAATTAAATTTAATGCTTGTTTAGTGACGTGTTGTCTTATTCTATTGCTGAAGCAAAGAAAGTGACAGCAGCAACTTTAATCGAGCATTAAATTTAATTGACGTCTCTGAGTGCGGCAGTAAGAGTGTCTTAGTAAACTCTGCTACGAGATATAGGTACTAACAAGAAGAAGGAATGCGGCGGCGTCTCGCTGTCGGCCGACAGATGGCGGTGGCGCGCGGCGCACGGCGGGCTCGCGGCCGCGGCGCAGTGCAGCCACGGCAGGAACGCGTGCGCCGAGTGCACCAGCTGCGCGAGCAGCCACGCGCACACCGCGCCCAGCGCCAGCGCGGAGAACGCACAGATTAACAGCATGGCGAAGCCTACCCCTGGGGCAAAATAAGTGTTGCTTCAGAGTAGGTACCTTAGCTAGAAGATAAAAAACAGGGACGAGCATGTCAGTGGGCTGTAGGTCAGGACATAAGTAACTTTGGCGAAAATGATATACACATAATGGTTTATTACATGATTTTTTAAAATAAAACTAATATTTATAAAAAAAAACTCGTTTCATTAATTAGCACACCGCGACCAGCACCAGATAATTGTGTCACTGTCCTGTTTTTTCCTTATCCTCACCATAACCCCACTTCTGTGCCAGGGTGCGTCGCACGCCCAGAAGCCCACTCCTAAGCTGGGAGAAGTACCTAGTTATATGAAAAAGTAACAGTAAGTGATAGTAAAAGTATCGTAGCACAACGAGCCTACCCACTCTTGACGCAGAAGAATCCGTTTTTGCCTCAGTTAAATGCGAAAGTCCATGGGTACGCATGCTATCAAAATTATTTCAAAATAATCTGTAGACTTTGTTTCGTAACTATCTAAAGTTAGCGCATTCACTATAATAAAACACCAAGGTATCTAATTACTACCTTAGAACTGAAAGTGTTTAATTAAACCAACCTCTAGCAAGAGGTGCCAAGTCCCAAGAATTCAGCACCCCTTTCTTTGTCACCACTCCGATCCCGAGCTCCAGGTAGAACATCGGGTAGCCGATAAACACGCTGAACACATTGTAGAGGAAGAGGAAAGGTAGCAGCTTGCTCAAGTCATGAAGGTATGGGTGCCACCACAGCTGGAAGATGCCGATGCACGAAGATATTACCAGCTGCCGGTAGGTTATGTTGTTCGACCATCTGTCTTTAATCTGTTTGGAAATATACAGTAGAATTGTAATTTTTCGCATACATATATACGTTTCCTGCAACTAATACTGTACTTAAGACCTTCCCCAAAAGATCTCCACGCCGTCAGTCATAGGTACGAGATAAATTCTAAACCCATAAGCACAAATTGATCAAAGTTAAAAAAAAAATTACCAACGGAGCATCAGTGCTATCGCTGACTGCCGTTTCAGTTCCAGTTTTTGAGTGTGAAGTCTGCAAAAAAATATCGTTTCATTAAAGTACCTTATATTAAGAAGACTGGTGAGCCGGCTTGGTAACTGCGATCTCTTAAGCACTGCTTAGTTGTGATGTTGTATTTCCAAGTGAAGCCCAAAATGCTACGCATACAATGCAGGCGTCGTTGACTTTCTTGTTTTGGATACGAAGTCCAGGTCTTAAACAGCGAGGTACGCGGTCGCAGGGGCATAAGCACTGGTATGGACTGGTATGGCTTCTAGTGGCGTACAGCTTGGCTATTAGGAGCAAGCCCACTCCTGCTACGCTACGACTGGCCTTCCTAGGCAGGTCATACTAGGCGCAGTAGCAGGTGCAAGTTTTGGGCGACCCCTTCCTCCACTTCAACCCCATTCCACTTTCAATAGGTACTTCGTCAAGCTTAGCTTGTAGTAAATCGCGAAAAATTTGAACCGTTGCTGTATCGGACATTAGGCAGGCCAGAAGCGCCATGATGTAGCCAGATTCGAAAAAACTGGATAACAAGAGAGCGGCAAGTCTGCGATTTCAACATATTTGTCGCAACACACATCAGCACAAGATGTGGACGAGCTTGCCGGTCTCGTATTAGTTTTTCTAAGACCAAAGGAAGCGTCTTATTAGTAGACAAAACTATTAACACCGAGACCGTATAGGCCACGTATACATACATGATACTAGATACTATTACGAATAATACACAGGAAGTTTTCGGACGAATCTGTTAAATATTTCAGATAGACCTTATATTAAGAATACTTATATTAAGAAGACCTTATATTATATTATACTTAAGTAGTATCCGCAGCGCGCTAAGGACAAGTTGTAGTGAATTTTTACACTACGACTTGTCCTTAGCGCGCTGCGGATACTATAAAGCCAGTGTACAGAAACAAGCCAAGTCGCCTATTACAGCGATCTTGTTTTCTAAGTTCAGTAAAACTGTCAATATGTCTGTTTGGAGGCGAACGTTTACCAGCTCAGGGACTTTACTCACCGCGGTATCACTCATTGCTGTAACGATCTAAATCTGGATTTCTTAATTCGTTATCATCGATATAAATATGTCAAAATTGGAATCTCACAGACTATGGTCCAGCAGATGACACTGTCACTTTTACATGACCACGTGACAGCTTGATTCTGGCTAACGACAATTGTTTTACCGAGTTTTAACTCGCCGCTGAAATCACCATATAGGCAGTTCCACTTTATGACTGCGACGTGGAAATTGTCAATGTGCCTGCTGGCCTCAGATCTCTTACCATCAGGTGGCCCCGTGTGCTAAATCACCTCCACGCCATAACCTTAGCCCAAGCCAAGTTTTGATTTGAGTGTTTTTTTTTTCAGACAACGATAAACTTACTTCTTAATACATACTTAAATACATAGAAAACTATTATCAATATTCAGAATCAGAGGGTTTCTTGCAGTTTCTTATTAGGCATGTTTGGTATAAAAAGTAGAGAAATTGCTAGCTTCGGATTCAGACATTCATGTTGATTCTTGCTGATAACTATAGGTTAAGTTGTCTACTCATGCTCGAAGGGCAAAACTCCCAGAAATAGGAGCCAATATACTTAAAAAACTTTCTCGTTGAAATAGTGTCCGAATGAAACCATGTAATTTATAGCATGTTAGAGAAAATAGTAATAGAAACTTCCAATCACCGGGCTGGGCTTTCTGCACGTTTCGTTACAGTAACTATCAAAACTAGCTATAGATCTTTCAGCTTGCGAGTGCAGTTGTCATGCCTCCAATTACAAAGTACTAAGGTACAAAAAATTATTCAAGCGCAATCGTGAATTGCAAAAACTATAACAACCGTTCCAATATATTTTATTTGTTTATTTCAACTTAAAATAGACTAGCTTTCAATTTACATTCGCATTGAAATCTGCCGCTCCGTTTGGAAACTACGAAGCCAGAGACAGAAAGGCAGACATATGCGTCAAACTAATAGAGGCCCTCTTTTTGATATAGAAGCTTTAGATCCACATCTCTTTAGAACTAGGTAGCAAATACGACCAGTGGCGTTTCACGAAGCTACAAGTTACAAATTACAAGCGGAACTCTCTTTCTAGCAAAAGGAGTTAGAAAGAGACTTCCGCTTGTAATTTGTACTTGTAGCTTCGTGAAACGGGCCTCAGATCGCATTCGACTACATTTAATAAAGTTAGAGTTGCAAAATTAACACTTTGTTTGCGTTACTAGGTAGGTTAGGCTCGTTAGGGAACTTCAAATGCCCGAAGGGCAAATTGCCCAGGAATAGGAGCCCCGCCGTGCGGGGCTCCGTCGACATTGATATGGCAGACATGAAAACATATAAAAAAAGGTTAAAGGTTAGGTAGTCAAATCGCAAATCAATAAATAATCAATAATAATCAATATCTGGTCGAATTTGCTACTAGTCCTATCGAGATGTGGACCTAAACCTTCTGTCCCCTCTATTTTGGATGGACTTTAACCCTTTGAACGCCAAGAACCACTAAAGTGGTCGTGTACTGTCGTGCCTACCACGCCATCGACCCAATTAGTGGTCACAGATAAAGTGCAAAATAGACCCGTGTATTTGTGACGTAAGATGTGGTTTTCAGCTGTCATTGGCGTGTGAGGACGTTTGTATCAAGTCAAAGGCGTTCAAAGGGTTAAAAATGTATGCAACTGACAAAACCTTACTAACAGCAGCACCACTAGTGGGCCTTATTGTAACATACTAAGATTCACATTAGTTCACAAATAGTTAAGATTATTGCTGTTGGGACATTTTTATGTATTACACAAATCTCACAGGGCCTCTTTTCTACGACGTCAAACAACTTCGCTTTTGATGTGTTATCGTACTGTATTCAACTGGGCCGTAATTACTGTCAAAACGAGCTATCAAAATGTTGACAATATGATAACAGGTTATTGTTTAACGTCGTAGAATAGAGGCCCAGGAGAATTTGCAAATGGCATTGGGATTATAAAATGAAACGACTGTTTTTTTAATATAACAAATCTTATAATAAAATATGATGGTTCTAGCTATACGCTAAATGTCCGTTGCAAAACGGCAATTGAAATAAACTGACTTGCACCTTTACTATTTTACTGTGTTTGGCTCAAAAATAGAAAAAACCGTTTCCATTTTGAAATTAAAGAAATTCTCATACGGAAGCAATCAGGGTCTTTATTCCACTTTGGATTATTAAACCCATCTTCCATCAATATCGTTAACAAATCACACTCACTGTTGATGTATGTCTAAAGAATAAGAGCTTTCATTACGTCAACAATTTAATTACGATATAGAATAAAGATAGGTTGACCATTTGGAATAGAGGCCTGGATGGCGTTCAGTAAAATAAGGCTCAGTTATGTGCATGCTATTTTTTACATCGGTTTAAAAAAAATAGAATAGAATAGCTCTTTAATTGAGCTCGAATCATAACTATACAGTGCAACAAGTTTAAAAAACATTCGGGTTTGGTATAATCAGCCTCAAATCTCTAGCGAGCGAAAATGTAGTAGTAATATTAATTCTAGGATTGATTTAAGTAACAAATTTACAAAAAATAATGTCGTTGTTGGTACAAATTAATTAAAACGCATTTTGCATTAATTTAAAAAATGGAAACAGTTCAAAGAATTAAACATTAGCGACATTGGGTAACAAACATAATTTAACATTAAGTCTTGTGCATAGGAAATCAACACACTAGGGCCAATATTCCAATTTGATTTAGCACATCTTACTTCGATATTGTAATCACACCGTTAACTCAAGCTCTAGTGAAAAATAACTCTCAACGTCAACAATATTATTACGATATCAAAACAAGATGGGCTAACGCAATGTGGAATACAAACCCAGATCAACCGTGTAGCTCACAGGATTCTTAAGGTAAATAAACCGTGAAAACACTACAAATACCACTCGTATATGAACGACACTCTTACAAACCTTTTGCAAACTATAGTCATTATAACGTTAACAGTACGCCGAGCATCCAGTGGCGCCCTCAATACATTTATTGTGTTATCTAATAAATCAAAGTATTGTCTCGAAATCGAAGGATGCTTTTTTGTTGGACAAAAGAATACACAACGTACAGTAAACATGACAAAGTTTAATAACATTTAACCTTCGTGTTGTCAACTTAACTTAAGTGGTCACTTTTTTCCAAAAAGTTACTCACTTATTAGTTCAACTGTTATTTTATTAAGTTATTTTATGTGTAGGGTATACCTCTAAATTGTGTATATATCTGTCCAACAAAAAAGCCATCCTTCGATTTCAAGATAATACTTTAGTTTATTAGGCAACACAACAATAGTAATGAGGGCGCCAATGGACGCTCGGCGTACTCTTAAAAATGCTAACATGTCATGTACTTTTTATGACAATGGTTTAAATAGACTGTCAAGATGGTCCGCGATCGTCCTGCGGCGATAGACGTTGGCGACTCAGAAGGGCAAAGTCACAAAATTACCGACACAACGACCACATCGCTTTTAAACTTCATTATAAAAAGTCCGTGTCGCAAAATGACCACTTCGTTTGTATTACTAGGTAGGTTAGGTTTGTTAGGCAACTTCAGATGCCAGAAGGACAAACCGCCCAGAGATAGGAGCCCCGCGCGGGGCTCCGTCAACTGTGCTAGGACATTAAATGAAAAAAAAAAACAATGTGATCATTTTGCGATTAAGTAATTTGGCGACCTTGTCATTGTACAGTCAGCTGCAGAGAAATGTAACCCCCTTTGCTAGGAAACTTGTATGAAGGGGGGGGTTACTTTTCTCTGCAGCTGACTGTACTACTAACCCGATTCATATATATAATAAAAGTGGTGCTCAGAAAAAGACAGACCGAAAACATAGCAAATTGTGTAGGTAATAAAGGGGGAGGTCCAAAAAATATGACCCCTATTTTTAAATTTAGGAATAAAATTGTACATTGGTTGAGACCAGCATTTTGAACAATAAAAAAGCATTACCAATTTGTTCCCAAAACAATGTATCAAGGTGTTGGTTTTTCTATCGTAGAATGTATTGGATTTTGGTATGGGTATTTGTGTGCATTTTTTTACACTCTCCTATTATATTGTACGTGAAAATGGTTAACTATGTTAGACATATTCAAAATTACGTAAATTTGAAGTAAATTTATTTACCACTCGTACATGAACACTTTTATTTTCTAAGATTTGTACCTATTCTGCCGCCATTCGTGTCATTCAGTAAGGCAATTATTGTAAGAGCATCTGTTCTATACAATCGTATCCAGTAGTATCCATATTACATTTCGGTGTCACAAATAGCAACCATGTGGTGTTCCAAAGAACAACTATTTTGGTATATCAACAAACACATAATGTGATTGCATCTAGTGCTATATTTGTGCTAAAACAAAAACAAAAAGAAAATCAAAAATTTACCTAATTACAATTCTTCTACAGCACTCATGATTTTATAGGTTGACTAAATCATATGAAACAATAACGTTGCATTAGAATGAGAAAATGTATACAGTCACTTCAAACCGATTAATATGTTGCCTAGATTTATCAAAACGTCAAATTTCAAGAGCTGCCGTACAGATATTTGATTTGTAGCATTTTTTTTTATATTACCTTGTTACAGGCAGCAACACCTGTTATCGATGCCCAAGCGCATTTTCAAATATTATATAGCTCTGTCCTTTGCTATAGGTGAAAAATGTCACCTGCTAGAGCGAGATAACCCACGGCTCCGATGCGCAGTTTGTATGTTTGCTCTAGCTGATCAAGTTGGTAAGCTTAAGAAAAGGACAGATCTACACCAAAATTGGTTATGGTTAGAGCCTAATACAAAATCTCATCCTTTACTAGGAAACCAGCAGAAATATAAATCTATATCACCTTACATACTAATCTATATAATTATGAGATGCATCATATGCATTAAGGACATTGTATACGTCAAGGAATTGAGAACAGCCGCACTATGCATAATATAAATTACACTACTATTCATGTCGACCTTATAATACTTCAGTCATGCCAGCGAGCTTATTATGGTCGCGTTTATCGTTATGGATAAAGCATCCGTCACTCTTGCACTTGCATGATTGTCGGAAAGTGACGGATGCACAGGCCCGCAGGTATCGAAATAGGTAGTTATAATTACCGAACGAAATCTTAAAACGAAATGTTAATAAGACTACGTACATACATACAACAGTTAAAAAAAATGAAACAAGAGACAACCTATTACAATAGAAAGAAGAAAACACTTTTTTACTTCTCATGCTCTTAAAATGTTGCTTTTTGATCCGAAGAGGAGACGACCTTCATAGAGATGCTTATTCGATCAAAAGTATTTTATATCAAATTTAATATGTTAAGTAACATATAGCGAATGGGTTGACTGAAAAAATAAAAAAATAAAAAATAAAAAATTGAACATTTTTTGAAAATTGCACTGGCTTGCTTATAAGACAAATTACATACCAATTGAAAGAATGAAGCCTATAGAATATGCAAACGTTAGGTTGACTACTGACTAAACATATCGTGTCGTTATGGCTTGTTTTAGTCCCTTGTGGATCTACTATTTGACATGTATGTAACCGGTACACAATAGTTTTTGTTCCTTTATTAAGTAAATTAAATGACTATCTCGGTGCCTCAAATAATCTTTCAATAGTAATGGTTTTCTTTTAATAAATACTGTCTAAATTTTACGTTTTATTCATTTATATCAACTACCTATTTCGATCTATTGTTGTTAAGAGGGAAGCCGACTGCGTATAAACAATAATAAGTCAACCAAGTACAAAAGCTAATACCAACTTAGTGTACCTAACATTTGTAGGTCGATTTATATTGCTTATCATTGGGAAATTTTAACCCCATTCTCCATGCATGACGTATCTTTTTGTCTTATATGCTCCACTGATTTTTTGAGTGTAAAATATATTTTTTCACAATATTTATTTAATATACCTACTGATGGAAAGTCGGTTTTTTAAGTCTCGGCAAATTGAAGTCTATAAAAAAATTGGCATTCGATATACCTAATCGACCTTTTTTATTTACGCCGAGTAGAATATCGGCTGTACCATCATGATTAATGTTACTCCAATTTTTCCCTCTCTGGTCTCATTACATTTTCGTAATTGATAAACGACTTGACAGAGGAGAAAATTGTACTAATGAAGAGAGTAGAACCGAACCATTTTCCCAGTCTGGCATGCAGCCAGATCCAGTCTGGTTATATACATGACGTATTGCCTCCTCCCCCGCAAAAAAAACATTTGTAGTTGCGCTATCCTAGAAGGCCCGATTTGACAGCTGTCAACTCAGTACAAAATAAGTGTTTGAGGTTATGCTTCTGTTTAGTCCATTAGAGAAAATACTCTTTTACCGAACAATTGTCTTCGCGTGTGATATCCATCGACTTATTTTTCTAATAAGTCTCTAAGTGTAATAAGTGTCTATAAATAACTCTACATTGGCGAAATACACCTTAACAGGAATGAAAGCCATTAATTAGAAGTAGAATTAGAGGTTATGCTTTGTACTGTATTGACAGGTGTCAAAACGGGGCCCTTAGAACAGCGCAACTATAGTAATTGGACAAAATTAAAAAAAATCTACTTAATGTCAAAGAAGTATACGCATGCATAAAGCTTAGCCGAATTCCCTCTTAAAATTGCTTCAAAACCTAGCTAATTGTCACTTAATATCGTAGTCACGTATCATGTCTTTTAAGCGATGTCTCGAATTCTTTACAAGGCATTTGTATATAGTGAGTGTACATACTGCTAGGCTTTCAAATGCTAAAGAGATCGCCGGCGGAGGGCAGCGGCGCTAGGCCTCCGGTGACGTCCGGGAGCTGCGACACGTCCGGGAGGTTCTCTATGTGGGACTTCACTTCAGTTTTCACTGCGTAGATTTTTTGGAGTTTAACGTTGTATTCCTGTAAAGAAAAAAAGAAGACTAAGCTGACTGGCTACTTTGAAGTTTAGTTGTTTATGTAAGTATATATAGTGGTGGCCAGATAATTAGAAACGCCTACAAATATGATTTTTCAATTTTGAGAACCAATCAAAAAGATCTTAACCAATTTTATTTTTAGTTAAACTTATCGTTAACTAATAAACAAAGGTTTAAATGTATGTACAATTAATCGCTGTTAAAAATGAAACTTTTATAAGGATTTGAAAAAATATTTTTTTAGCGTCCATACAAAGTCGTAAAACTTTGTATGGACGCGTCGGCACTAAGTTTTTAAATCCCTATAAAACAAAAGGTCCGTTTCAGTAGTTTACTGTACATCAGTTAAAAGCTTTGTTTATTAGTTAACGATAAGTGTAAACTAAAAATAAAATTGGTTAATATCTTTTCGATTGGTTGTCACAATTGTTTGGGAAAAACGCAAGCGTTTCTAATTATCTGGCCACTATTGTATGTTAAATTCAAATCCGACAACTTTTCTTGAGTTGCTGGTGTTATGGACGGTGAGGATTACTTCCCATCAGGTAACCCGCATGCTCGTTTGCCTCCCACTCCAATAAAAATAAAGCTGGCGTAACTTATAATACTGCATTATTGAGTCTACATTGTGAAAATGTCTTCATTTCAGACGAGGCTTATATTTACAAATACCTTACAGGCTACATTCACCGTAACGGTCCGGTCCGGTGCCATCCTCAGGATGTAGCTCAGTAATTCTATGTATTCAATGTATGGAAAAATCGAACAAATTAATAAAGTTTTAAAACTTGTGTGACATGACATGATCCATTTGGGTGTGGTGTTTAAAGTTCACTAGGTACTCTCCCCCCCTCTCCCCCTGACGCTTCACAACCCTGAAATGTGTCCCCGTTAACGGTATTTTAACTTTCTTGGGACAACTATACTGCCCTTCTAAGAAGAAAAGGCACAATTGCAATTAATTCATAGAATTAAACTCCCGACTTTTATTATAAGGTTGGAAGTGCAATACAACTCATATAGTAGACGTGACGTTTTTCCGTAGAAGGGGAGTATAATAAGAGATACGAAAAAAGTGTCAAGGACAAAAATGTTTCTTATTAAATTCTAAAAAGAAAAGGTTAAAAACTCGTTAACTAGGACACATTTCAGGGTGGGGAGGGTGAAGCGTCAGGGGGAGAGGGGGGGAGAGTACCTAGTGAACTTTAAACACCACACCCAAAAGTATCATGTCCCACAAGTTTTAAAACTTTATTAATTTGTTTGTCAAAAAACATAGAATGACTGTATTAATCAATGTATGACATTAATTCAATATAAAAAAAATACAAAACCCCGATTAAAAAAACCGGTCAATTGCGAGTCGGACTCACACCGAAGTGCCGCCGAACAGTAGGTATTATTATAATTCCAATTGGAATTCGATTTCGCAACTCACCATTGACCATTTTTAAGTATTGTTCATCTTTAGGGTTTGTTATATAATTAAATTTGACGCTTGTCCGTTTAACCGTTTTTATACGATACAACCAAAATAAAAATAATTAGAAAAAAACGTCTCTTGTATATTATTATTCTTTATTATTTCACTTTCTTATTTTTTTATACATATTTGTTACAAAATCCGACGTGCGTGAAATAAAAAACCGGCTAAGTGCTAGTCGGACTCGCGCACGAAGGGTTCCGTACCGTTAACTATAAAATGAAAACGAAAACAAAAATTGTTGTATGGGAGCCCCTCTTAAATATTTATTTTATTTTAAAGTGAATATACTAACTAAATATTATGTGAATATTTCAAGCGTCTACCTGTTGCCGTTATTAAAGTCGAGCAAAAAACAGCAAAAAAATCATGTTTGTTTTATTGGAGCCCTTCTTATATATTTATTTTATTCTGTTTTTAGTATTTGTGGTTATAGCGGCAACAGAAATACATCATCTGTGAAAATTTCAACTGTCTAGCTATCACGGTTCTTGAGATACAGCCTGGTGACAGATATAGACGGACAGCGGCGTCTTAGTAATAGGGTCCCGTTTTTACCCTTTGGGTACGGAACCCTAAAAATCACCCCGCTATCTATTACGGTTCAAAAGATACAGCTGATTAAAGTTAGGACAATACGGACGGACGGCAAACATCGGAGGCATTATATTAATAGGGTCCCTAAAAAATAAGCCCGCGCCCTTCGCACGGAGTTTGAAACCTCAGAATTAGGCTAAAGGATTTGTCGACAAATCAATATGGTGGTGAACAGAAACTGTACCTCTAGCCTGGCCTCAGCCTGCTTGGCCAGGTCCCGCTGCGCCTGCGCGAAGTCCCGCAACATGGCCGCCACCTTCCGCCTCTTCTCCAACTCCTCCGTCAGCCTCAGGTTGTACTCCGCGAGCAGCTCCACGGCCGAGTTCACGATTGCGCTCAAGCTCAGCGCCGATTCTTTATCTATAACCGAGAATACAGTATTCAACCAGGGGCCCAATTCTCGTGTCTTCGAGATGATTTTTCATGCGAGATGAACTGTCAAATGCATACATTTTTTCGACATATCTCGCATGAAAAATTATCTCGAATTAACGAGAATTGGGTCCCAGGATAATGAAGTTTACAGTCTCTATTGTATTTTATTTTACCCTTAGCTTATGGGTCGTTTTCAACAAAAAAAAAACATAGTTATGGGTATTAATTAAAACAAAACTTAATTGATTCCTTTGCGTAACGAAAGTTACCCATACAGTTTGTAAGACTAACTTTCGTTACACAAAGGAAGCGATCGTAATTTTGTTTTCATTAAGCCTTTAATAATGTCCCTTTTTTTTAAAACGACCCTTCTGTCGTAATCATACTGTTATTTATTTAATCTTCATTGCACAAAAATAAGAACAAACGGTGGACCTAATACCCGAATGGAATTCTGTACCAGTCGACAAAAGTAACTTATC
Source organism: Acleris cristana (assembly GCA_948252455.1). NCBI lineage: Eukaryota > Metazoa > Arthropoda > Insecta > Lepidoptera > Tortricidae > Acleris > Acleris cristana. The sequence goes on along the minus strand of OX411784.1, from coordinate 11,284,892 downwards.
AGAAATTTACATAGTGGTGCACAGAAAAAGAAGACAGACAGAGATAAAAACTAAAAACTTAAACATTACCCTATTTATTGCTTATTTTAATGGAGAAAAAAATTAATGTCATGGTACAATCTCACACAAATTGACCTAGTCCCAAACTAAGCTCTAGGCTTGTACTATGGGAAATAATACTTAAATACATAAAAAACATCCAAGACTTGACATTTACTCATACTCATACTCATCACTCAAATATTTGCCCATACCGGGAATCGAACCCGGGACCGCTAGCTTCGTAGGCAGGGTCGCTACCAACTAGGCTAATGCGTCGTCAAAACAGCTATAGACAATTTATAAAATTTAAAATAATAATGCTTGTGCGAAGTACTAAATCTCAAAATTGTAATAGAAGTTTCACTAAGAAATAATACGTAATGCTTAATGGTAGCTGTCACGTCTGTTTACCAAATAACAGAGAAAGAACACGGAAAAAACGGCAAAAGAATAGAGAAACTTATAGCTTTATATTACATCACGATTTATGTTGATATGGTAAATCTTATTTACTCTAGATTATCGACGTTAACGTCAACGATATCAATACGATGTAGGAGCAAGATTGGCTAAAACAAAGTTAATAAAGGCCATGTTTGCTTGTGGAGATGGTAGAGCTGTTAAGGTAGGTGTTGATTTCTAAAGCGCAGATTCAATGCCAATGTGTGTATTTCTTTACAAAACGGAGCCAATGGCAAGCTGATTTCATGTTACTTTCAACCAATTTAATTGTTATGCCGTCATAGAACTATGTCGAAGTGACGAAACAAATAAGATCATAATATGACTCCTTATGATTTGACTTATTGAGTGACTTTGACATAGTTCCAAAGGGGCCGAGAAATTAAATCTGTACACTACAAATTAATTGGATGCGACACGTGTAGGTATAATACTTGCAAGTCTCGTGCGGGTCGGTTATTCAAATTTAAACATTATAAATCAAAAACAGGCAACGCGTTTCGGAAATGCAAGAGATATAGAAAGCTTAGGCATTGGAACAACTTAAAGATTGTAAATGATACATTGTCAACAACTAAAAGTTAACAATGTAACAGAATTTTTGTTTATGACTTGGTCTTATGTGGTGACAATGAATTTAATTCTAACTATCTGGTTTGAAGCCGCATGCGACTGTTAAACAAATTCAGGTTCTTAAATTATAATTAAAATGAAAACTCAGTTTCTGGTTCAATATTTATTTTAAGGTTAAAAATCACATTATGGAGGTCCTGGTTACAAACATTTGCTTCACCAATACAACATCAACAATTAATAACCATTTGAGTATTAAAATAAATTATTATAGAACTAAATAAGTAAATACTTCACTTTTATTTTTACATAGTCTTTGGAAGCATTTAATATACAAAACATCAGATCGGATTCCTTGTCCAGTCTATGAATGTTGTGCAACAACTGCACAAATGCAGTGTAAAAGCATTAACAACAGCTCATAAACTGTTTAGAAACCATATCAAATCACAAGGGTATTTTAAAATGAAACAAAAATTTGTAACCAGGTGAAGTTTTTATTATCTATAGAGGTAGTTGAATCTATGTTTTAGAAATAACACAAGCCTTATTATAACCCTTGTGAGTAGAATGTTTCTCGTATTACCTTCTAACTTAGATAATAATTGTATTTCGGAGACTTCTGGAGGGAGCGAGGCAATCCGTTCCCGGACTGCCTCATCGCTGGAAGCACTTGATTCTAATTCTAGCAGAGCCTGGAATGGGAAATGGAATCAATTACTTGTTAGCCATGAAACCATAAGCAAGTGTTGAAAATTATAATATTAATTAACTGTTATTCGAGTGCCAGTTGTAAACCCAGTAACAAACAAAACTCATGGTGTAATTGATATCAAAGGTCATTTCAATCAATAAAGTGACCATCAAAGGAACTTGTGGAATATTGAAACAAAACGCCAAGTAGGTATTTTCTGTGTTTAGATAATTCTTGGTTTCATGAACAATATGAAATTAAGAACATGAAACCTCTTGTTCAGTACTTAGTTCATAATTTAACCAGCACACGTCAGCCATCATAGACAATTGCAAAGTTTAAATGAAACATAAATGTTATTACATTATGTCGTAATAACCTCAAATGAAAAAAAAATCTTTTGGATGAAATACCTAGATTTTTGCAATATTTTATTGTTTATATGGAATAACGAGTCTATAACAAATGATTTAAGTATTACATGGATTTAGCAGTGTTTCAAGACCTAGTGTATAAAAATATGGAGAATTATTGGCTAAAAGGTTTGTTTACCTGTCCATGAGTTATATTAACAGCCACTTTAGTCAAATTAATTAATGACATTTAGAAACTAAATAATATCAGTCTGAGCATATCACATGGGATTAGGGTTACATCTATCTGGACTTTTAGACTATAGTCAGCTCTTTAATTAGTCTATTTTTTTTAATTAGATTGTATATGAGTAATATAACTATACATACATACATACATACATTAAATCACGCCTGTTTCCCAGAGGGTTAGGCAGAGACCACTTCGTTCCATTAAGTAATATCAAATAAATCTTTAATCTTTAATAACTACTCATTTATCTAAAAACAAAATATAAAATCTGCTACCATGACTACAAATCCTGCCATACCACTGTAAAGTGAGTAAGTAATGGAAAATTTTGTGACTAAAAAGTTTGGAATTTTATCGTAATATCATGCTTTTTGTCAGGATTTTTCAAATTCCTAAATGGTAACCCTACATGACGTGATGTTAAGTCAATCCATTGGTTTATTTTCTTATGCCTAAAGGGACTACTTATAAATACATTTCCTAGTTTTAATTAAGATATAAGGGCATTGTAAGTAATTTGTTATTTTTTTAAACAAGCGAATGAAGTGTTTACTATCAAAACCATTGGTGCTGGTTGGGATTCTGTATAACTCAGTTAGTTGTTAGGATATATGAGTTAACCATAACCATGTGTTTTGCATAGTTTGTACCTAATGAAACCTGGTAATTTGACAATGATCCAATGGAACATAAAATGATTTGATCAATTCTGTTCATTTGCCTGGTAAGCCTTCAAATACTATTTTATATAGTTAGTGGCATAAACTGAACTGTAAAGAAATACATGGGCACGAAAAAAACCCACTTCCATCTTATTCCCTTGTAGAATTATTGGAGCTGTACAAAAAATCTAAAATCTAAAAACATCACTTCACATGGACACTCACCTTTATCAGTTCATCAGGCTCTGGTGGATCACCCGGAGGAGTTTTAGGGCTAAGGGTAGTGTGTGTCTCAATTTGTCCATCCACTTCTATCTTAGTCTCACTACGGCGTCTTTCTTTTTTGTCCTTTTTGTCACTTTTCTCCCTCTTTTCTTCCTTCTCCCTTTTGTCTTCTTTCTCCCTCTTTTCTTCCCTTCTTGAGTCTAACTTGGCCTTCTTTTCAGGATCCTTTGGTTCCATGTCAACAGACTTGCGTTTGCTAACTTTATTAGGTATAGCATCATTTGGATCAACTGAAATATGTTTTGAATTAGTAGTTACTCCGGACAAATAGACTGCAGGTATAACAAAGGTAATGGTTGTAGTGCTTTATCTTTACTTCAACTACACACATCCAAAACGTCTTCGGATCTAAAATATCCCTAAATTATCTTGATATTTTGTAATGTATTGCAACACACTACTGTCAAAAGCACTAAAATATATACGGCCATTGCACCAAATATATGTATATGTAGACCCGTGGCTCATTTATGATGTGTGTATTAAATTGCAAGCCTTTACCTTTCTCAAAGAGTAATGTTTATGTAAAATTTATAATATTTTTAATAACTATATTATAGTGAACTGCATGCAGTACTGTAGTAAGCCTCCTGGCATTCACAAGATATGTATAGTGACTGTAATGAAATGCATGCTATTATAATACTATCAACTATACTATACAAAATAATTAACTGTAGTAATGAAATGTCTCAATTTAAGTTTATATTTAATTATCAGGGTGTTAATTGAAGTTAATAGCTTCTTGTTTATAGTACTCCTTATAAGTCAGCAATTACAACAATCACAGAGGACTTATCTGGCCAAGCTTAAGAACTCAACGAATTTGTCAAATCTTTCTATAAAAAGCCATTTTGTTGATTTCTACACTTATAAAATCAAGTGGGATTGGGCTCACACCCGTATTTACAAACAATACTTAACACTTCTTTGCATGGTCATGGAAATTTCCATCATAACATAATACCAACTTTTTGTAAAAAAAAATGTATGTATGTATTTTTATGCTCATTCAAAATCACATAGGGTTTGAATTCACGACTTTTCATTTTTATGTTGTTAAGAGTTAAGGGATCGCTCACCAAGTAAACGCACTGCGTTCAATACAGCTTTGTGATTGGTCCTTTTCAACCAACCTTTTGTTTATGATACGATTTGAACCCCCCTGTGCATTTGTGAGCACTGTGAGACCTCATTGTGACGTTTGTGAATACGGGTGTCAGTACAAAGGTCATGGCAGTCAAACAACTTGTTGGCTTAGAGTGCAAACCTGCTAAATCCATATTTTGGGTTTAGCAGGTTTGCAGTCTACGTAGATTTAGCAACTTGCTTGTCACCTGAAAAGATCCCTGAATTAATTACTTACCAGCTACTTTTAATTCCTGTATCTTCTGAGCATCATATACACCCCTCTCTTGCCATATATTCAATATTCTATGCAGTGAGTGTTTAGTCTTTGTATTTATACCAGTCTTAGCCATGTGCTTCAATGCGCCTTCTAGAACTTCACCAAACTCTTTACCGTATTCTGGGCCCTTCTTTTTGCTGTTCTGTATCACGTCGTTGGCCAGATACATGTACGTGAGCTGCCTCGCATCTTTAACTGAAATACACAACACTTATTAGTAAAGATATACAACGAATATCGACAATCGTAATTACTAATTACCTAGTGAATTAATAGACGTCATAAAATTAGATCTTGTTTTAAAAACAAATTTGGCACCACGTCCAATGTTTTCGGGTATTTTAAATGCCTATTTTTCATGTCAAATGTCTAAATATAAATAGCTTCTAAACGAATATTACATCTTTAGAGACGTGTTAACTATATTCAATCAAATTAATAAGGTTTGAACTCTGGTTACCTTTCAATAATTCCTTATACCAAGTTTTGACTACAGCGGCATGGTGCTTCCTGTGATGAATTAACCACAAAGATAAAGTCTGTATACTTTGTTGGCTTGAATTTAACTCTTGCAATTTACGGATTAACGCGTTTTCTGTAAAACCGGCCATAACTATTAAATTATTCTCTAACAATATCACCATAAACTTATTGCCGTCTTGATTCACGAATGCTCGCTTCTCGACGCCATTTTAATAACTTTTTTTTAATACCACAGAGTATGAAATTTTTGTCCAATAAAGCTGTGACACACACGAGGAACAAAAATTATAGATAATTCTTATCTTAGGCACGCCATATACGGAACGAACGTCGTTATGATCGATCTGAAACGATATCGTGACGATTCATATTTCTATTGAAATTTTGATGCGATATTGCCACACACGTACAATCCATCGCTCGATTTCAGCCTGAACCGACGGATCGTAGCGACGGATCGTACCGTGTATGGGGCCACTTAGACGAACGGATGTCAGTCAAACGTAAAAAAAAGTTTGTCTAGTGACAGACGAAATTACAGTCTACTCAGCTGGCAGGATCAGAGGCCCTAGCTTTGAAAAACGAAGTTCGAAGTTATGTTAGCTCCATCCCTTTCTCTCCATTTAGCCTCGAATGGCGAGTGACAGGGATGGAGCTAACGTAACTTCGAACTTCGATATTCAAAGTAGGGTCTCAGATAGGGAATGCAAATAACCGGTTATAACCGGTTTTAACCGGTTATGTTCATACAAAAACGGTTAGTACCGGTTAAATTGCATTCCCTAGTCTCAGATGTTAGCTTAAAATTCGATCATGTTGCCAATTTTATTCAGAACAGCACTCTATTTTTTTTTTCAATTTGTCTTTGGGGAGTGGCTTTAAATTAATCTTAAATACTTACATTGTAAACCCGCCTTAAATGACGAAGGGAGGCACAGAGGCAGTGATGGGCAACAATTTTAAAAAAAAAACTCCAATCGGCGGCGCCCTATTTTTTTCCAAACTATGAAAGCGATAGAAAAGTGAAACACCAAAGAATCACCCACTTATAGTTACAATACCACCAAGATCATAGTAACTGTTACATTATAATCTTGTGCAGGATCCGACTGGATCGCTACCACCATCTCATTCTTTAACCACCCTAACCTACCAAGCATCAGTGTGGGGATAAGACATCGAGTGAACTTTTGAACAGATTAGTTTTGGACCATTCTATGTTTAGTCCGCAGGGTTGGTGCATTTGCAGTTTTAGGGCCGTATTCATCTTAAGATACGTCACACACAATGAGAGTTTTTTAGTACTTGATATTTTTTGATGTATCTTGAGACGGGCAGTAATTATTAAGGCGGTTACATAAGATAAGATACGAATATAATAATGATAGTAATATTTTACTGTCATCATTTGCTGCAGTACGTATGGCTTGACCCTTATAGAAATAAAAATAAAGAATTTATTATCAATGTATATTTTTTTAGTTGAATCGTCTTTTCTTATGCTCTTTTAGTTAAATTTTTAAAAGGTAGAAAGTCCATTTATAATACACATCACGCTGACTTACACTATACCTACTTAAAACTTAAAAGAGGGGTCCTGAGTTTAACAGACAATGATTATGTTTAATACTTACCTACCTATGTAAGTAATCAAAAATCTAAACTTTCATTGTAACTCCTGAACTATAGGATCGTTGTTTTAGAAATGGGATGTCATATGATTCGCCAAGAACCGTTTTAGTGTCAAAGGCTATAATAACTAGTCAAACTCCCAATTAAGTAGGTATTGGTACCAAAACACATCTTGAAATAAAGTTAGTGGTGTCAACAATCGGGAGAGTGCCAACAAAAGAACTGTTCACCCTAGGTATCTATTGATGACTCCGGCAAGTTCGACATTTGTAAATCCAGTTTGAAATACCAGTCAAGTAAGCAAAGATTGCGGATTAGTGTTACGTGTGCGTTTAAGTACGAGCATCTTGTTTATAAGGAAATGGAATGCGAATTTGCTGCTCTGTAACTCGATGTAAGGAGGCTGTAGAATTCTTTGCTGTTGCTACTTTCACCCTGTTGTCATTTTTTTTATTTAGTAGTTTTTTAAATTCAGAACAGTCAGTATATTTCCAAAAGTAAAAAAGGAAATGCGTTTATCACAAATAAAATATTGTTAAGTATTTATACACCAGTGTCTTTTTCAATGTCTTGAAGGTCACTTAGTTCGGCATCCATTATTACTCTAGCTATATTAAATTTAGTAGTAACTTGTGCTTTATGCGAGAGTTTTTTATACGTATCAGCAAAACCCAGAAATAGCAAGTCCGCACGGTCACACCTCACTTCTACCTTGTCATCGTCATTATGAACTGTTCTTATATTTCTACTATCTTCTGAATGTTGAAATTCTTTAGGATTCTGAACATATACTTCATGTGAATCCAGGGTTTCGATTATTTCAGAGTTTTCTTCAATATGTTCATTTTGTATGTTGTCTGATGAGATGGTTGTTGCTTCTTGTTCATTTTCAACTTCCTCACTTTCTGATGTAACTTCTACTTTTATTTCCAAAGTTTGATTATTTCGGATCGAAACTGGTTTATCTAGGAAACTTAAATGGCGTGCCCATTTCCCCTTTATGTGATTTGTAGACCCTAGTCCATTTTGAATTTGTTTGCATTTTTTGTATGTATCCCTTAAATTTTTCCACTTCGTTTTAAGGAAATTGACTGAAAAAAAATTGTAGCGTTAGTTATAACCAACATATAACAATTACAACACATCAGAAAACAAGGTAGGTATTTTATATCCATAGCTGGGCACCGTTAATCAAATTATTAACTTCATTAATCGCTAAGCGATAAAGCGTAACATTTCGGAAGATTTATCTAACGGGAGTTAACGTTAATCGTTAACTCGTGATATAAATTGCACTTTACATAACGTTGCTTTTGTAATTTACTTACTTATTAAAAAATATTCGTGTGTGCTATGGAAATTTAGGCAAGGCATGAAAACTTTATAAAAGAAGGTTGTAGCATTAGAATTTGTTATCAATTAATAATAATTATTTAGGCACGCGCCGCACTTGTTTCAGCACGTGTTTTTATGCGGCACGAACTATGGAAAATTAACGGAACGGTTAACGGAGTCCGTTCACAATTTTTGAAGTTAACTTAAAAGTCAATTTACGTTACTTGAAACGTTAACTTAGTTAACTAACGGTTAACGGTTAATGCCCACCATTGTTTATATCTCAAATAAACACGTAAATTAATTACAATGCAATTATGGGTTGTTAGCACCTGCCATAAATTTATAAAGAATGTGTCTTAGAAATATCAAAAAAAGATCGTGCAATTTATTGCGATTTAAATGTCCCGCGAAACATTAAATCGCAGTAAGTAGATAATCTACCAGCGAATTATACATAATACACAATAAAATATACAAATACGTCTACGAAAATCAAACGATAACAGTATTTGCAATCGTGTAGAATATCCACCACTTTAAAGCGCAACAAGCGCTGCCATCGGCTGAACCCTTAACTCTATTCAAACAATGATATGACAACAACGTCAACAACATTGAAACCAAACCAGCGTGTGACAAGGCTGTATAAATTGCTGGTTATTATTTACCAACCTAACATTAATAAATCCACATTAAGTAATTAAAAAAACTCACCATCTTCGTTCAATTCGTTCGCAATTGCTTGCCACGCTAATATTTTTTTAGCATGGTTCTTAGATTCAGGGAGATCAAATTTATAAATTACTGGATGTCTTTTCACAGCGTAAATAAGTTTTTTCTTCAAAATTTGATCTGCTAGCCTTTGTTTGGCGTCCATTTTGCGGGTGACGCTAACCGTCGCTAACGGTGAACTAGACGGGACTAACCGACGCCATTCGACGCGGGCTTCGGTGCGCGGTGTGTAACAGAGATAGACATATGAGCAGCGTAATGTGTTAGAGTAGTCTATTTTATTTTGCGTGGCGGGAAACGGCGTTGGTAGCAGCGATAAGTAGCGGGCGGCGTTACCCGGCCGCGAGGCGCGCTCAGGTAGACGAAATGTTTGTTAAATAATGGCCTATGTAAATCATATCATTTTAAAAGTGGAAGTTTGTGATGTAATTTTCGAGGTCTATGTTTGGTTGTTTGGATGTATGTATGTGACTGAGTTACACAAGAACGGTTGAACGGTTTTGGATGGTATTTAACACAGACATTTTAGTCGTGGATACTTAAATGTCTTCGTTTTCCTTAATATTAAATGTCTTCGTTTTCCTTAATATTTTAAAGGCCCTGAAGGAATAAAGATAAATATGTTACACGCGGATGTGCCTAGCCGATCCCACTGCTTTTCCTTAGATCATCTATTTTTTTTAAATTTAAATTGATTGCGCTATTCACAATAAATAACAAATGCTCAATGGCTTTATCAACCAGTCAAGGTCGATAAGAAAATAACAAAACGAAGAAACCATTTTGTCCCCGCCCTGTATCCATATATTTCAAGATTCATAGGGAATATGCATGCTTTTTTTAAACATACTTAATATAAAAAAAAAATGCATTTCTAAACATAATATAAAAATACCGTAAAAGAGATCACCGAAAGTGACATTAAAATTAAAATCAGCCAAGAAATACAGATGATACAAGCATTTGAAACTGCTAATTATTATTAGACAGCGATTAGATAGAGAGATCTGATCCGATATGCACTGTGACGCCATATAAATTCCATGTTACATTCTGTTTTGCTAGAAATAGATAGGAACAAATCTTTGTTGACTTAAGTACCTACCTATATCTTGTTTATTTTCATAGCTATTCAAAAAATTATTTTTCTCATCTGTTTGTTAGGTGAATCAGCTTTTATTGGAGCTGTGAAAAAAAGTGCCGAATATTCCCTATTGCCGATTTCAAGTTCAAAATTCAAATTCACTTGTTTGCTCTAAAATACGATACAATTAAGAATGTGGTGTTTGTTTATTATTCCTGGGCCTCTATTCAACTTTGTAAACCAATGCCTTTGACGTGTTACTAGGTATCGTCAACGTTGCGATAGCTCTTATTTACTTGACAGTAATGGCAGCCGAGTTAAAAACAATATGATAACATGTCAATAGCAATATTGTTTTACCGTATTGAATATAGAACCATTTTTCGACAACCGATCTTGCTATATAGATACTAGCATGCAAATTTAGTTTTAAGTACCTACCTAACGTTATTGTTAACTGCACATAAAATTATTAGAATAAAAACAATTATATTACACGGTCTACAATGAGGATAACTATTGTTATATTATGTTACCTACAGACGAAAATTTATATATATTAAATATCTCATTTGTGGTATGATGGAACCAGCAATGGACAGGGAACCAATAATGGGCACTTGATTCTTATTTTACAGAAGATAAGGGTTACCTATTCATTTGTTTTGCAACAATAAATTTAGGACCGTATGAAGTCTGAATTAAGAGTGTCCATTAGTGGTTCCTGTCAGCTAAAACTGTCCATCATTGGTGCCGTCACCCTAGATGCAAGTTTGACATAAATTTTGACGATACGTTAGCCTAGTTAATAGTGACCCTGCCTACGAAGCTAGAGGTTCTGAAATTTTGAAAAAAAATGCAATTATAATTGCAGAAGTCGATGGCTGTCTTAGGGTGAAGCCACACGAGCGTAATGTTTTGAGTTGTGAGCCTGTCTCTGCTGCATACAAAAGGCCAGCTGATTTTGGGTCGCCGTGTGAACCAAACAGGAGTTTGTTAGGAAACCGAATGTACCAGAAATTACGCGACTCCCAACTCGCAAAATTATGCTCGTGTGGATGCACCCTTACTTATTTTTCTGAATGACAAGTTACATTAAGACAGCAGTCAACTTCTGCAATTTTAATTGCTAGTGTAAACCTACCTTTTAACAGCTTAACTGATTTCCATGAAACTTTGCTAAGAATAATTCTGAGAAAACTAGCTTTCTTTAAAAATAATACTGAGTCCTAATCGGTCCATCCATTTGCCACAAATGACCACAATGATACACAGACACACAGATACCTACACACGTCAAATTTATACACCCCTGATTTTGCTTCAGGATTTAAACAATACCCACATGGTAGACAAGAAAATTAAATAATTTAATAATACCCAGCAAAACTTAAAAGTAACTGTTTCTCAGAGGAATATTTTTAATGGTGCCAATGACCTACCTTCTAGTATTTAGATAGCGAACATCCTTGAAGCATGCAAGAATTCGGTGGCCACTTGTTACACCGAAGATGGCTAGCGGTAGCATCGACCGGTCGCAGTGCTCTTTTTGCCCAGGCCGCTCAGCATCTCAGTCTGACTCCCAAATGCCGCCGCGCACGCGTGTTGATCGCGCCCGTTAAACCCGCGCGAAAATGAAATCGAGTTTCTAAATTTGAAAATTAAAATTTGGATTCGGAATTTAAAGTTTTGAATTTTCTAGTAAAGCGCTCGTGTTTTGTTTTTTTTTGCTGACGTAAATTAAGTGTCAAAATGAAGTTTCTTTTTGGTCACAACCTCCCTAGTGTGGTGCTTATGTCGCTGGTCTTACTGGCCAGTGCTCAAAGATCTTCGAACAACCTGCATAGAGATCTCGGTAAGTACTAACAATATTCAACACTAAATGCTAAAATAGGATAACTGACAATTAACCCTTTTCTTTTTCAAATTTGTACTACTACTAGGTAACTACTAACTACAATCCTTTTAAACTGATTGTGGCTGAAAATGACCTTTTTTAAAAATTTATTAACTATTGAATCTACGTACCGAAAAAAACGCGGAAACTAGAAGGTACTATAATTTCGCTGTTATTTTCAGTACATAAATGTTACAGTTAAATTCATCTTCTTGCTTATTTTACTGATGCCTTTGTTATTTATTGTAATAAAGAGTTACATACCTACCATACTCATGAATACGTCTGGACAACTTCATACATAGGTACAAGCATACAACCCGATACCCGATCCTAATTAATTTATCGAGATTGCAACTGCATCGGTTACAATGTCGTGATATACAATATAATTATGCAGCAGTGTACGTAGGTTTAGTAAGACAATAGTAACAAGGTAACGACAGCATAAATTTAAGTTAATATTATAGGCCCTGTCCTAGATACTTGAAATATTGTCAGTGCATATCCTAGTAGAACATACTATGTGAAACCTAAGTTCATACAATATTTTATAAATAAAATACAAATCTAATGAAACTCTGTGCCCTAACTGCAATCAAAAACTAAATTAATATAATATTTTTTTTATTTTTTGTCATACTTATTTACATCTCTTTGTAGCCGACTGTACATGAGGAAAATGTTTTCAGTTCAGTTTTTTCTTACCAAAGCGAATATCACTTACGTCAAAACTATAAAAAACCGTCTTCAAAAACCATCTAAACGGCGTGAAATAATAACCGGTCTAATCGGACTTGCATATTTGGTGCTTGCATCTAATGCTTCGTATCTATTTTGCACCTTATGTCAACGGAATACGGTAAAAAAAGTGGATAATATTCTTTGTAGTTGACTGTACATTATAATGGTTAATGATCGTTTGATAAAGTCGGTTAATAAATTAAAAAAAAACATTCAATACAAATTCAAACCAAACCGCAACATTACTTACAGAAAAAAAGAACTTACCTACTTATACCTACTTTTTTTGTTTGTGACTTGTGACTCACGTATTTTTATTATGGTCAGGTTAGTAATTAAAAACATGGAAATAAAATTATCACTGAAATGATAATATTTATAAGAAACGGGAATATAACGATAATTTTAATGTTTTAAAAGCAATACCAATCAACGTTTAAAATATGTTGGGTACACATTTCGAACGCGCATCGTCGGTACCACTTTTACTTTTTTCCGACAAGTTTGTCGGGTGCGATTTCTCTCAGAGTTATTTAACGGACAATGTTAAATCATAAAAAAAGTAAATATTTAGTCTATTGTTGGGTCGTTACATCAATGTTTATGAAGCACATCATACGCATACCTTTCCCAACATCCATATCTTGCTTATTATATACAAATTCTTATGATATATATAAAATTTTATCTGTATTTATAGAAAACAATGATATTAAAATTTAATTATTATATTCCTATTCCAGAAAAACCCAATCCTTTACTTTCCAAATTTCCGATCCTTTGTTGAGATGTCCAATGAATGACAATATCCTGTTTCCCTAACTTTAATCCTCCTCCTAGTACATGACATTGGCTAATCGATGCAAAACCAGAAAAAAAAAATAAAAAAAAAATGAAGCACATCATCATACAAACTCTATTTTTAAAACGAAACAAGCTTTTAAGACCAGAGGAGAAATTTACATAAAATACCACGTAAGTAAGTACTAGGGCATCATAAACATCATTATTATCATATCAATGTAAAATTCACTACTTTCGTCAGTAACTCCAGAAAGTCTAATAATGTCTTTGTATCAAGGGTCAATAAATGGGATGATACTGAACCTGCAAACTACAACCTCCTTCATTCAACCTAGTCAACAGACTTTACCGGGTCTATATCTACACTAATATTATAAAGAGGAAAGATTTGTTTGTTTGTTTGTTTGTTTGTTTGTTTGTTTGTTTGTTTGTTTGTTTGTTTGTTTGTTTGTTTGTTTGTTTGTTTGTTTGTTTGTTTGTTTGTTTGTTTGTTTGTTTGAATTGAATAGGCTCTGAAACTACTGGACCGATTTGAAAAAATCTTTCACCATTAGAATTCTACATTATCCTCGATGAACATAGGCTATGTTTTATTTTTCTGCGCAGACGGAGTCGCGGGCAACAGCTAGTTAGAAATAATTTTCTTTGTCGAAATTTCCGCCTGAATGTTTTACTTTTCAGTGTAGTTATAACGGGTGCTATTATCTTACCTAAACACCTTTTAACGAAAGTTGAAATACGCTCTTTGCGTAGTATGTGTGGTTGTGAAACTGATTGATAGGGTAAGGAATGAAAAGTCAGAGAGAAATGTGGACTAAAAGAAGATGTAGTGACTAAGATTGAAAAGGGCATGCTTCGATGGTTCGGTCATTTGGAAAGGATGGAATAATGTACAAAGCGAAGAATTTTCATTTCATCGAAAAGCATATCTCGCCGCATAAGTTATTAATTTACGGCAGTCACATGTTTAACCTAACCTAACATACGTAATTAATGTTTTAGATACCCTGAAAAGATCATGGTTTCAGCAGAGAATATGATGTAATGAAATTCGATGATATGAATAATCGATGAAGTGAAATTCGATGGGATAATACCGGGGGCGCGTTTTACTTTATAAAGCTACAAGTAACAAATTATACAGGTCTAAACTGGCAACACTGCTCAAGTGGCTGGTCGTCATTGGTCGAGGTTGTGTCAAATGGAAACTTGTAACCTGTAAATTTGTAGCTTTATAAAACAGGCCCCAGTTGTAACACATCCCTAACTAACATAACCGTAAAAAAACTCTTAATGACGTGAGAAGGCATGGTTCAATTGGTCAGTAGTCTTCTTTTGGCTGAAATGTTAAAGATGAATAAGAAATACAAAATATAAAGCGAAAAAATTTCGTCGGTCTTAGGCACGATTCGAACCTACATCTCCTCTGGCAATCCGGGCCAATGCAGGAGCATTACCAATATGCCACCAAAACCCAAAATTTTACGATTTTTTTTTTTAATTTACGAAATTATTGAGTGAATTAGACGTTTCTGCTGAAATTAAGAAAATGAAGAAGAAATATTTAACTCAGCTGATAAGTTGATAACCTAATCGAGTAAGCATTAGTCGATCAAGAAAACTTTTATTTGTATGATGAAGGTCCAAAAGTGGTCAAGGAATTTCTTGGGCAACTCTACCTAAGTATGTTATCTCTTTATTGCATACAATTAATTTGTTTTATATTTGTGTATGAATATCATGCAATCATATGAAGATGATGTTTTGTAAAAGGCGAACTGTTCCCCTGCGGTATCTCTTCACCCTCTTTTGGACAAAATAATGATAACATTTGCATGAAAAAAAAAGGTTCAACATGACTATGACGAGCTCTCTTTCTTAACCAACAAAAGCCAATGTATGGATAGAAGTAATGCTAATAAATTAGAAACACATGACATTATTTTATATTACGTAATCAGAAACTTAGCCAAACGAGTCGAGCTTAACAAATAAGGTGCTAAATACATTCATCTTTGTGATATAATTACATGTAAATTAACACTTTGTTACGTTAGCTATGCGGTCTGTACGATAGATGCCAACCACCACTTAATTGGGGATTCTTACTGTTTAATTAGCAGTATTAAAGTGTTATAAAACCTATTATGTAAAACGATAAAATAACAAATAAAACAAAATGTCTGTTTGTGGAAAGTTTTTTGATAAATTACCCGTAATTTGAATAAAATTTAACATTGGTGTTTGTCACGTAAGAGTTATTTAATTATTTTTTTAAACTACGCTTTCCTTTTCTAGTAATTAAATTTTCGGGGGACAAGAAGGTAATGCTAGTTTATAATTATCAAATTATTAAGTTTGATTTAGGTGACAAATAAGGATCAACTTTAGAGTAACTAAACTAACAAAAAATCGAAGTAAGTAAGTTAAATAATGTAGGTACCGAAGGTTTCTTTTACATCGTATTTTACACTAAGAATTAAGGTTTTTTTTTGTTATATATTACATAAGGAACGAATTCTTTTTTTTTACATTTTACCTAATACAAAAAAAAAACAATTACCTACACAGGAACAAGGATTTATTGAATAAGAAACGAATTCATTGATTTTTTTACATTTTACCTAAAGGCTGATTTTTCAATCCCCAGGTAAAGCTATACGGAAGGTAAATTTTAGCTTTCCTTTTCTTTCATATGACTTCAGAAAAGGGATTCAAAAATCAGCCCTAAGGGAGAAAAAAAAACTAAACACGATCAGGGATTATTGACCTAGGTATTTAAAGCATTTTTTTTCCTGGTAGTAATAGTATAAGTATTGCACTTAATAGGGACGAATGGCGTAAAAGAGGGGATGCCTTTGCCCAGCAGTGGTAGATATTATTATAGGCTAAGTAGGTATAGTAATAAAAAAAAAACATTTTTCGTGGGGATTATGTTTGATGATCCGAGCAGCGTCATGGCTATTTACTCAAATTATCTATCTAAGAAGTCAGCTCTATTCTATCTTACGATCTCTCACTGTTAAAAAATGAAAGCAAATTAAAAATAACAATTCATCAAATTAACGCAAATAGGATATAAACCAGAGTGCAAATTACCGGAATTAACGTGCTTATTACAAATAAACGCAGCATTTCTTACCCAAAAAAAACGTTTATAATTACAATATTTCTTATTGCGTACTTCCATATATTTCCTAGAGTGTAATATAATAATATGAATCTGGTTGTAAAATTATGTATCTAATTATGACATCACTTTAGAGACTAAACATAGAGACGTTTCTATAGAGGTGTTAGTTGGCGGCGGCGACTCGAAAGCGCGCATAGAGAAAGTTGTCTCACCTCTACTTAGCTATAATTATTATTCAAATATTTAATTTGGCGTATGCCTCTGGGTGCGTGAAAAAAATATACGCGCAAAAAATACGGTCCTTTTTTTATTACAGGTTAAGAAAGTGACAGATTTCTCTATCGGTTTTACGAGTATGTTTGAAGGGTGATTGATGTCGCTATAAGGATAATGGGGGATATTTCAGTGTAATATAAGAGGATATTTTAGGATATAAGTATCCAGAATTCCAGATCCTAGTTCGTGTACGATACTATAAGTAAATTACGTTACTAGATAAAACGTAATAGGTATCTACATCTACCCTGGCATTTGAAATGGACGCTGAAGGTGCCTTGTTTAAAGTCTAAGATCCGAATAGGACACGACCTTCACCGAGCTGTTTATTCGATAAAAAGTATTTTATTATATCAAATTTAATATGGTAAGTTATATGGTTGACTGAAAAATTTAAGTCCAGTACAGTCCATAATAAAAATGAAAAATAAAAAATGAACTTAAAAAAAAAATGCTATTGCTTGTTTAATAGACCAATTACATACAAATCGAAAGTATGAAGCCTATATAATATGTAAACGTTAGGTTTAGTGCAAATTATTAGTACCGACTTACCTGCCTACCCAATGGTTATGATGGGAAAAAATAGTCAGCCTAACGTTTGCATATTCTATAGGCTTCATACTTTCGATTAGTATGTAATTAATTAGTCTATTAAACAAGCAATGGGAATTTAAAAAAAAAGTTCATTTTTTAGTTTTTTTTTTAATTATTGACTGTACTGGACTGAATTTTTTCAGTCAACCTATTCGTCATATATTACTTATTGATATAAAAGACTTTATCGAATAAACATCTGGGTGAAGGTCGTCTCCTATTCGGATCTCCTACTATTATGATTTACTTATGCCTGAATTTTTTAAATACATAAATAATGATGTAACCTTTTATAATTATGGTGCACATTGAAAAAGTATCATTTTAAATATTATTCTTATTATTTTTGTATGAAGTCATGAGTAAAAGTTATCTTGATCTGAATACTCGAGCTTCAAATTGAGCATGACAGGAAGTTGTCGTCTAATCATCAAGATAAGTATAACAGATTAAACATATTTTATAGGTACGTAATTGTAATTACCCATGGTCGAATTTATAAAGACGTAAACATTTTGATTTTTTTATATTTTTACTTTTCTTCTTTTATTTAGAAAGGACAATCACGGACGGGTGACGAAGTGTAACGTTCATTTGGTGGACATCGCTTGCTTGCTTGCTTGTTAGCTCGCAAAGTGTACGATTGCGGGCAAATGCAGTACCCTTACCATGAGCATAGTATAAATAGACAAGTAGCTCGACTCCGGCCCTTTAGGAGATTCTGATACCTATTGCCGCTCGGGCGTAAGGGTTGTCCAAACTTGTTTTAAAATTTTAGTCACCTACTTGGCCCTACTTTGATCTATAATCATATTAATCAATAATAGTCATTTAATTTTCATACATTACACAAACCTAAAGTAAGTAATAATATTGTTAGGTACCTAAGTACGAAATTTAAATTATTTTACTGACATACTTTTATCAGTTGACACTAAATATTAATTATATTTAAAGGTATGTAATACTGATGTGATATGTAAATTCCTTTACGACCTTTTGATAATGCCGCTTTCGCGCAAGGCGGCTTCCTTTGACTAGGTACTTACCTATTATTGGCGGCACGCGCCACCGCCGCGCGTCTTTCTTTGAGCATTGGCAGCTCGCGCCGCGCGGTATTACACAACATTGAATAAATATCTGAATAATAAAATCTTACACAAATTGACCTAGGTAGTCCCAAACTAGGTTCTAGGCTTGTACTATGGGTACTTACTACGTAACGATAAACATACTTACCTATGTAGTGACAAATACAAACTTAATATTACTATATAGGTACATATAAAACACCTAAGACTCTGAAACAAATACCTACTCGTACTCATCACACGAATATTTGCCCTGACCGGGAATCGAACCCAGGACCGCTAGCTTCGTAAACAGTACTTAGTCACTAGGTCACTACCATCTACCTAGGCCATCCACGTCGTCACATGTTAACTGACACGTCACACTCAATAACTTAAATTACCTACTTAATACGTATTTATTTCACCTAATTAGGTATCTATAGGTATCTACAGGCAAGCCGGTACGACATACCTAATTAATTGAGTAGTTATTTACATTAATCACTAGCAGCTTTTATTAAATCTGGATAGTTGTACCTACTTAAGCTAGGTTTAGGGCACAGTTTAGGCGTTTTGAAACGAATGAAAATGTCACGCTGACAATAAAATAGATTTAACAAAAGCTGCAAGTGGGCTTTAAGCTATAGGTAAATATAAAAAAATAAACAGCATTCTTCACAACACAAACTCTAAATAGGTATGTAGGTACTCACCTTTCCGACTCAAAAGGTATGTGGAAAAACGATAGCTCCGGATTTCTTACACCATTATTTAAACACCCGTAAACTGAACAATATTTTCTAGTTTTCGACAAAGACATTGTCGCTCGATGTTTTAATTTAACGCGCACTACCTACAAACAACCAAACGTGACCGAACGCAATGACGCCGCGACCCCGTCTAATCACCATTCCCGCACCTCTGCTTGTAGTTTCGTGTGCGAGGTTCGCCCCGCCCACAGCCGTACGGTCGGCGTAACGCACACGTGCAAGCCGCGCGATGTACCTTTGTTTGAAGACGACCTACTTCTCTATTTATACTATGCCATGAGTTACAATTAACGCATTCGCTAGCGAGTCGAATGCTCTGAGGGGCTAGACAAGATGCATTACGCTAACCAGCGTTTCTATTCGTTACGCTTTTAAACCAATCGCGTCACTTGTAGATGACGTGATACGAAAAGTCACGTGATCTACCAGTGACGTGATTGGTTTAAAAACGAAACGAATAGAAACGATAGTTAGCGTAGTGCACCTTGTCTAACCCCTCAGAGGGGTTAGACAAGGTGCACTACGCTAACTATCTATCCCTTGTAATTATCTGTCCCTTGTTGACCTCGCAGTATTCTTATAGTTTGCGAGGGACAGAACATTCGATTCGCTAGCGAGTACGGTAATTGTAACTCATGGGTACAGGCGTTCGGCATATCACGTGTTGCAACGTTAAAGTTTAGCGATCGAAAATTCGGTGATCTACAGATACCGAATTTTCGATCGCTAAACTGTCTATTTTTAACGTCTGTATACTACGAAATCCGAATACTTATTGGCTGAAGTGAACTGAAAATATTTGGTCTTGAGTAGAATTAAAACTTTCATCTCCTGTGGCTAACACATGGCTGGACACATGCAGTGTGTTTTCAATTATGTCGCCATGAACTTTTCAAGGTTCGAGTTTTAGTTACCAGGAATACCAGCATACAAGAAGGTAGGAGTAGATACTTGACGGTGCTGAATCATAAAAACTGTGATGTGACGCCGAAAGTAGAAAGCGGATGTTAAAATCTGACCTATAATTAGTTTCTCTATGACGCAGCATTAACCAATTTTCTACGGGAAAAAAAAAGATCATCATAATGTTATCTTGCTCCCGCCTTTTATTTGAATAGGGTAGACAAGGCAAATAAGTACACATGCCAGCAGATAGTTAATGGGATCTGAAAGATTTCAATCTCAAGAATGCAATCCTAAGAGTACAAATACGTTGCCAACCATGAGGACTAATATAAGATGGAATTCCTATATGATCATTCATTCATTCATTCAGACATTTCAACTGTTGTCTTATTCCTATGTCAGAACACAACAATGCGAACACTGCTGCTTGTGGTAGGTAAAAAAGACAAGATGGAGGTTGGTGATAGCGATCTAGGTCTTCTATCCAATCTAAATTAATGCCTACCTACCTGCGTACAATTCATTTTCGTCGTTTTTTTACGGAAGTTTTCTAGTTCATCACGAAATAAAAAGTAGTTAAATAAAATCTCTAACGTTTCCCTTAAGTTTCACTCATTTCTCTTTCTAATAAATTCCTACATCATTGTGTAAGGTGTTGAAAATAATTAAATCATTTACATGATAAAATTGCACATTTCCAGACTAAAATTCAAATCGTTTACAATTAAAGTAAGAGATACATATTATTTACTCATAATTACAAATATTTAAGTGACTCCGTTTGCAATATTTTGCAACATCCTGCAACCGTAGATTGTTAGTGTTTGAGAAATTATAATTACTTTAATTGTAATAGTAACGCGAAGTTGCTGAGTTTTTTTTATCATTTTTGACACTTCATAAAATATATACCACGCGTCACGGGCTAGTTAGCCTCTCGGTGTTATGAAAAGAGATTTTTATTCGCTGATAATATCGTCACTTAAAATGTAGCCCACTGTACGCAAACTTCTATTGAACAAGACCACGGATGGTTTAAAGGCACAAATAGGTGACTGCCTCCTCCAAAACGAAACCCTGTGTGACTAGACGATTTTTTCTCAAAATCGCGGTTCCAGTTATTTTACTCTTTTGGGATAGAACTTTCGAAGTTTCGAATGAAATAAGTACGTAGCTCCCATCACTAAGCTCAGTAAGAAATCATACCTACTATGTACTCTAACTGCCGAACTCAGAGACGTCAATTAAATTTAATGCTTGTTTAGTGACGTGTTGTCTTATTCTATTGCTGTAGCAAAGAAAGTGACAACAGCAACTTTAATCAAGTATTAAATTAAATTGACATCTCTGAGTGCGGCAGTTACATAGTTGATGTGACATTCATAACATTGCACTTTTTTATCGTCCTAGATTCAACTGTCACCGTAGGTATACAATTAAGCGTGAATTTAGCTAATCACAAGACTAAGTCGTAGCAGATTGCAAATAAAATACTTTTGATTTATAATTAGCTACTAATCAAACTGTTTAAGTAACACACTGAGTTTAAAGTGACATACGTAGCTGGTAAATTGGAAAACTGATCGTTGCGCAGAGTGGTGTTACTAAGAGACGCAGCAAAGTTAACCCACTTTTGGCAAACTAGCATGTTAGACCCGACAGCTACGTAATTTAAGAGCTTGCAGAGGTCAAGTTACGCCGGTTCAATGTAGTGCTCGAAGTTGCTACGGCTGCATTATAGAATGACACTACGAAGCGGAAATTTCGTAAAAGTATTTAGCATATAACATGGGTCCAATTCAAGAATATAACCTCTTAATTTAGACGTGTCAAACATTCTATTTCCAAACGTTTGTCGTTTCTAAATGTCACAATTTATTAAAGAGAGTAGGTGGGACTTCACAGAATGAGATGTGCTTCTGTTTAGTCGACCTAGGGTTACCATCCGTCCGGATTAGTCCGGACTTACGTCCGGACTGTTAGATTCTAGTCCGGGCTTTGTCCGGCTCTTTAATTTGTCCGGATTTTCCTACCCCCTTGCAATGCGAGCATCTGCTACGATGTCTACCATACCACTGACGTCCTGTGGCTTTACTATACATAATAATAATAATAATAATATATTTTCTAATAAAATAAACTAAAGCATTTTCTTAAAATCTTCGATGAACAAAATTCTAAAACAACTGAATACACCATTTTTAAGGTATATCAACATAACTTTACATTTTAGTTTTATAATGTGGATTGATTTCCTTTCAAACCTAACTTAATGGCAAGGCTTAGGCAATCTGAATTTTGCTTTTAATGAAATAAAGCACGCAACGGTTATCTTTCTTTTGTTTGATACTAAACACAAATAATTTGACGTTCGCATGTTCATAATCTTGAGTAGTAAGTAGGTAAGTACCTGTTCAATGTTTTGAGCTATTATTTAAACAACAAAAGGGCACGGCTTATACTATCGTAATCTTAGCTACATTTACTTACCAATAACATACTTTAAGTACATATAAATGGTGTTACTTACACAGCTGAACAATTTTTATGGGTTACAGCGTCATTTTCGGGGAAAATCGCATCGCTGTAACATGTCGAGCTTGACAACTGTCATTGATTTTCTTTATAGGTAGGTAAAAGGTAAATCTTGTTTTTTACAACATTTAATTATCCATGAAAGACGATATAATTAGAAACTGGGTTATGCTGTAATATTAAATCTCCTTGATTACCATTTTTAATCATTTTGTAAAAATACTAAAAACTTTAAAAACAGAAGTGATTATAAATAATGTCCATTTATAAGTCTTTATTTAGTAAGCATTATACATTGTCATAGACAAACTTAATAAATTATCATACCTACCTACAGCCTAAGGCACTAGCCACTAATGAACCTGCTGCAAAGAGGTGATCTAATCTATAATTGCGACTCTTTCTTACGTGGTGTATGGAAGTGTATCGAGCAATCTTCAATGGAAGGTCAAAGGAGAAGGTCAAGTAATGGTAAGTATGCAGGTGCTACTTTTGTTTCAAACTGAACGTTATGACCTTAGGATATCTACCAACTAGTGAAAAAAACATCACACAGGTTTACAAATTACTTATACCTAACTTTATTTTCGAGATTGAGCTTTGTTAATTTAAATATACCTAGTCTGCAACTACGTACTGTAATCATTACAGGTACCTTCATATCAAAAATGTACCTATAGGTACTCTTTTTTTCCCTTAATTAATTGCTTTCACTCCTTGTTTTAACAAGGTGAATTTCACCAATGCGCAATGTCGAGATAGAGAAACAAGTCCATGGATATCACACGCGAGGACAATTATTTTATTGTTCGGTTAAAGAGTATTTACTCTGGTGGACTTGGGTTACATTTAGGAATTTGAATAGTTCGGACAAAAAGCCCGACATTACGATAAAAGTCCTATATTTCAATAAAAATGTGAACTATTTACAAGTGTACAAAACACTATACAAGAGGAACACAAACTATCACACACTTTAAGATAAATCATAGAAAATATGTACTTATTAAGGAGATTATTGTAAACCGAACACATGACATGAAAGACATTTCAATATAACAGTTTATCGTTAGCTAATCTGCTTCCGCGAAAGGTACTTTCTCCGGACCTAAGTAAATGTTGCAGAACAACAATGCCTGTATCTGGAAGCCATTTTGATGGCATAGACAATATAGGTATTGCAATGGCCGCAGGGCACGCTAGTCTAGGGCTAGCATAGCGTCAACATTTTTAGGGTGACCGGTGCCTTTGACACCGTAAGGGTGCCCTAAGGTTAAAAGGTTCGTGCCATTTATCAAATTAAACTATTTTTTTCCAAGATTTTTTATTTTTTATTTTAACAGAAACGTCTGTTACGAAATACTGAACTATGTTAAAGCGAAAAAGTTAGTTTTTTCGCTTTAATATAGTTGGGTTTTTTTTCTTAATGTGTATTGTAAAAGATTATAGTTAGGCTTTCAATAATGAGAAAAGAGGGGTTCTACAGTTCAGACCGGATGAAAAACAGACCAGTAGATAAATGTCCCAATTAAAAAAAATACAATTTACATTCCCTTCCTAATTTTGTCAAGGTATGGAAATATTTCGCTATCTCAACTGTTAGATATGCCTCGAAGTTATTTATAAGGGTAAAAAATTAAATATTTGTAAAGATTGATGACATGTTTTACACAATTTATGCAATATGTAGGTACTTACTTTTATACAGTCCAGAAAACACAATATTTGAATTTTGTGTTTGGAAGTTCATTCTCGAACTGAACGAAGGGCATTCGTTGAGTGAGGATCCTGCCAGAGCTCTTCGGTCTCCAGTGACGTCAATAGCGGCCTGCACACGTAAAGTTCGGACCGCGGGAAATGCCACGCGCCGTTCCAATCTTCGTTCCGAACCATACGTGTAAATGCAACTGTAATAGTACAATAGTAAAAAATGTACGGTTCGGAACGAAGATTGGAACAGCGTGTGGCGTTTCCCGCGGTCCGAACTTTACGTGTAAAGGCCGCTATTGAGTCTCTTTGATAATTCCTTAAAAAGGCTATAGAGTGCTAGGACTCCACGGACCAAGGATCTCGATTCCGAATGGAATAAAACAAATGTGTTAATTGTTCATATGGAAATTAGACAAATGACATTTAAAAACATAATGATGATTTATCTAGTTGTAAAAAACCCACTTTAATGTTAAGGATATCGATGGATATCCTTAACATTCATGATAGTAATCCGTCAACATTTTCGTGATCTTTTTCATACAAGTTTTTTAAATTAAGTTGTTTATTTATGATTGATGAAAAATCGTTTTTCTTTCACCAAAAATATCAACTAAATTTAAATGTTAAGTAAATGTCAACGTTATACGTTTCAAGAACACCAAAATACCTGCATGTTACGAGAGCATGTTCAAAACCGAATTGCAGAATCGGTTGCAAGGCAATTAACCGGGCATCTAGTGCAAGCCGGACTGCACTTTTCAAGGCGAACTTTATATGTAATACTCGTATTAAAATTGTAACAGCTGTCAAGTGAAAAGCGAAAGCGGTGTGTTAAGTTGGGGGTGAATTCACAAGGCTTTTTTTTTCTCAAGGAAGGCAAGCGACCACAGACCACCAGCGGGCCTAGTATGGTTGCGTTTATCGCGTGACAAAATGTGGATAAAGCATCTGTCACCATCTGACCAGTATGTAAGTGCGAGGGTGACGTATTCTTTATCCACAGCGATAAAGGCCACCATAATACGGGCCCTGGTGAGTGGTTCTTATAAACACCAAGCAGCTAAACTTGTAAAGTTCGCACAACTGCTTCTCATTTTTGGCGCTTTTTGCGGTTAAATTACAGAACGTAGGTATGTAATGGTATTTAGAAGGCCCGATTAATAGGAGTTGGTAGTGACCCTACCACTGGTCTGGGTTCGATTATTGGTATGGGCAAATATTCGAGTCTTGGATATTTTTTATGTATATGTTTATCGTTGTCAAGCTACTTTTAGTACAAATTAAAGCTTGTGGGACTAGGTCAATTTGTTTGAAAAAACACAGAAAAATATTTCGGAGTGGATAGATACATAATTCCGAAGAGTCAAAGTTTCGAATGCGTTATTTTGATAGAAGACTTTATTTTTTGATGTCCTAACCAACGAATAACAAATAAATTATGCATTGAACTGAAAAAATGAAAATTCGGACAAATGAATATTCGGAAAAAAAATATCGAAATTTCGAGGTGTTCCCGTAATCCGTAATAGACAAGGTTACCTTTTTCCCAGTTTTAAAAAACAGCTAGCACGACTTGTTAATCACTCTAATATCTTTTTTTTCATGCCTAGTCTTTAACGATAGAGACGCATTTAGCAATAAGCGAGTAAAACCAACATGTGCTTGCTATTCGTCTTCAAAATCGGCACGCGACTTTGATCTTCACTTCACAGAAAACGCTCTAAGCCTCTCTCTTGCACATAATGTGACACCGCCATAAACATGTTATTTCTACATACGATCAAGACACGCGCTACTTTTCACTTATTTGCCGTTTCAAGAGATTATACGTTTTGTAATTGATTATCAAGCAGCTTAAGCCCCCTTTAATGGACACACAGACGTAAAGTATCCTGTGGAGTGTGCATACAGATAGGATAACTTAACATAAAATTATGGACTACGTGAATGAGATAGAGTGAGACGTCCTTTTTGTTTCCTGTCGGTCGGATAATGAGGCAAAGAAAAGGCTTCGGTGCACAAAAATAGATTAGAGATGGGAAAAGGCGTTACATTTTAATCGCTGTGACTGTCGTTCCCTTTTCAAAAAACACTGCCAAATGTCACTGTGAATTTGTCACTCATGTTACTCACTTAGCAATCATGATATTACGTGATTTTAGTCGCACCTAGCGAGTAACAACTCACCTCACGATATGATATGCGTTCCGGATATAATATTTTGATATTCAACGTAGAAATAGACATAACCTAATATACAACATAGTTAGGTGCCGACACGGACGGGACGGGGTCTAGGAGAGAAGGAACGAAATATGTGATTTTGTATCGTCGTTCGTTCGTCACAAATCACAGAGATACCTTTAGACGGCTGATCGCTGTGACTTTTTCATAATGACATTTTTTATCACCCATCTCTAAAATAGATTAGCAAAAAAGTATAGGACAGAGACAGCGACTAATTAAGCTGCGTTTTTACAAATAAAAGAGTTTGTCATTAAGAAATTCATGCTTATTTTTGACATAAAAAGGGGTTGTTTAAGTTATATGTGAATAGTTCTTAGGAATAGTTTTACTTACGATGTGTTAATTATATTTTTGACAAACTATTTCATGATAGAATGACTGGAAAATATATAGTTTAGATAATTTATGTACTCAAAGTCCTTGTAAAATTTACATCCAAGATGGTCACGCATTTCGTAGTAACAAACTAAAAAGTTCCTAGTAAATGTAAAAAGATCAATTCCTATCTGAGAATCTGCTGATTCAAGAACAAAATAGGTACTATATAGATGACTGATGATTCTCGAGTAACCAATGACATCTAAAACAAAAACAGTATTGTTTACATTATTTATTGCAAATGTCCGGGTGCAACGCCTGTAAAAAAATTACAAATTCAGCGATGAATCATGCATTAAGTTAAGATTATAAACATGCCCCCGAATAAATATTTACAACCTTCTTTTTGCTAGCGAAAAATATCCAAACGTGATGCGAATCTTTCCATGTCAGGTTTTCTTGCTCCCTTGATGATTCTGTGTTTAAATTTAAGTGCATATTTAAATAAATAATCATACTGTTATGGAATATCGATGCCTTACCGCAATAATTATGTTTCCTGGCTGTTTGACTGATATGGCTGTGAATAATTATTACTTATTAATTATTCGATTATTACTTGTGTTTTCACCGAGCGGCCCCAACGGAAGACCAGCGTTGTTGGCTTCACAGCCAGCACATGCTGAGTTGGGACCGTTTCGCAACACTAGCACTACATGTCGTCTCTTTTCCTTATTTTTTATTATAATATTTTTTTGTTTCTGTGTTTTTAATTACTTACTTACTTACTTACTTGGTTTAAGATGGTCAGAATCGGTTAAAAATGTGCGAAATATGTTTAAAAATAGGTTACAGTTTCTGGCAGCTACATTCAAACTCATGCCCTTACTTAATACACGGGAAATGAAAAAATGAGCGCTGTAGTCTAACTGTCTACCTTAAATTTGACCAAGTATATAAAAAAAATTAGGCTTTAGAGTTAGTTTAAAGTACAAACAGCACAGCATCACTGTTAACTGACCACTAGTGAGCCTTATTGTACGGTGACAAGATCCAGATTGACAAACGATCAGTTAAAAATCAAGACCAAACTAACGAGTCCCGACTCTACATTAAGTAAGAAAACTGAAGATCCTGTCGCCACCGTCCGACCCCATTATCAGATCAATTCTTAGATAACACAATATTGTATTGCCATTGAGTTTACGTATGTATTCCAAATTTCGGCTTATTCCATTAACGGGAACTGGTTTCAAATTTACTTGCAAGATTTGACCCAAACAAATACGAGAAGTTGAATAAAAACTTGTAAAAAATAAAAATCTTAAAAGTTCCGAATATGCCATATTAGCTAAGGAACCCTAAGAAAATAAATTAGGTTAAGCAAGTCTAGTGTTAGTAGGTAATTGAGAGCACTTAGAGTGTGTTTTATTTATTACCGATAATAGTTGTAGCATCACGATGAATACTTCTTTATCACGATCTGTATCTTCGACTATGCCCAACTGTCTAGTAACTTTCGCAACAAACCGTAATCAAAGATGCATTACTAATTAATCTAGTCAACTAGGCCGTCCTGCAACAATATTCTCTAACGTCGAGTTTACAGATAAATTCATAGCCAAACCGTATTGACACTTGAAGTAATGGGTAATTGTTAGAAATCGAGGACCACGCGACTGGTTTACCAAGCAAGCGTAGCCAGCTTAGTTCGCTCTCCGGTTTTTAACCGATGCTTTTAGGCCATGGATCTAAATAGATTGGCTTTAAAGTTAACATAGTTAATTCAGAGATCCAATCGGTAACAGTCGCTTCGTGACTAGGACCGGTGGTATGCAAATATATGTTTACAACCGCTCTATTTTATGGAAAAGGCATTACCAAACGCTCTGGGACTAAAGTAACTCTTTACTCGGTGAATCATAGCTCTGAATCTTGAATAATATGACGAATTAGAAACTGGGAAAGACAATACCCAAACTGGATTCAAATTTGAGTTCAGCTGAATAATAAAAGTGAGTGTGCAATGGATTGACCGACTTTTTATCAAAGCGATAGAAGGGTTGCAGAGCGATAAAAGTTTCTTTTTATCTTGTCTCGAGCTGCTGTATTGAAATGAATACTTTTTATTAAGAAGAACTTTCTGCGAATAAGGAAATCTTGTCATATAAGAAAAGCAATGCAAAGATTTTTTTAATTCACTTGGGTTTTGCTTTAAATCGCAACGATATGCGGATATTTTTATTTGTATGTATTTTTATAGCCTTGTTTTTTTAAAAATCTATTATCCCATTTGGCTGGTAAATTTAGATCAGGCTGTAGATATATCAGAAATCTTGACTACAAAAAATTACAAAACGGAATGGTCAATTTTACTCACACGAATTCGTGTGAGAGCGCGTTAGTGAAATCAATAGCTTGCACATTACGAGTGGGTCAGTAGTATGTTATGTCATTCAGAAATCAGGTTTGTATGCAATCGGACATCGTAGCCAGCCAATGCAGTCATAGCAATGCGTTAGCAATGACGTACACGTCATCGCGATTAGTCACAGTAATAAACCTGGCAGTAATCAAATTAAACACGAATGTTTTGTTACAAGCAATTTTGACGTGTAAGATGATAAAGAGTTACTTTCGAGTTAGTCATTTGAAACCTCGGCACACAATTTCTCATCATGAACATGTAATTTTTTCAAGACATAGACTTGAATGAAATTCTAGTTTCATTACTTTTAGGAGCTTCAATTCTGGCTCCTCTTGTCTAACATCTTACCGAACCGTATGTTATCCAGAAGAATTTTAAACACCAATCAAGGCGCGTTGAAGAAAGTAAGACCGTTAATCATACTTTGCAAATCGATGTGCAAATTGGTCAATCAAATTTGCACAACCATTGTAGTGACACTGTGACACGAATTCAAATTGCTATGGAAATCTCTTCCTTATAATAAACATACGATTTCGAAGGCAGAGAATGCAGAAATCGAAGCGAAATCGCTCGGAAACGTCGTTAATGCCATAAACTGTTCGAGTTGGCTGCGGCTCAGAGATTTTCACGCAAGTCGAAGTGACTTTGTCGGCATCCTGTATTGTTATGACCAAGGCCCTTTCACCCCATAAAATAATCAAATTTTAATAAAAATGAAAAATTCTAATCTTGGATTTGTTATGCGTTCCCAGTAGTCAACACCTAGTAGGGAATTTTTATTCCCAGTTGTCCGCACCCGAGTTCGTTTTTATTCCCAGTTGTCCGCACCCGAGTTCGTTTTTATTCCCAGTTGTCCGCACCCGAGTTCGTTTTTATTCCCAGTTGTCCGCAGTGCGGACAAAGGGGTGCGGACAACTGGGAAGAGCCCCTGTAATTGTTATGCATTTCTTCACAGCGGATTCAAATGGGGCACATCTTTTTTTAAATTCTTACTATTCCGATTGACAGGTATCAAGGCAATTGGAGAGAATAATTTAGATTTTAACCCCCTTACTAATAAACGTTGAGTAACGGTGGTATAGCTATACAATGTTTTGTCCTTATCTGTCTTTGTGACATTTGAATTTGACAGATAAGGACAAAACATTGTATAGCAATACCACCGTTACTCAACGTTTATTAG
The DNA here is from genome assembly GCA_948252455.1 of Acleris cristana. Lineage (NCBI taxonomy): Eukaryota > Metazoa > Arthropoda > Insecta > Lepidoptera > Tortricidae > Acleris > Acleris cristana. The sequence goes on along the minus strand of OX411784.1, from coordinate 11,254,264 downwards.
TAAGGGGGTTAATATATAAATAGCAGCATAGTTACAGCATAGTACATTGTAAATATTCTGCCCATCATTATAACCTTGAAATATTGATCTAAGAAAAAAAAAGTGCAACGACTAATTTGCCCTCTATGTATAAATAAATAATTTATATTTGAACGTACAATAAAATACGTCATGCAAAAAAGCCAACATTTTTATGTTAATTAAAAGCTAATGTTACATGAACATAAACTTCATTAACTAAGATCTGTAAATTAATTGTTGTTTTGCTGGCAACCCATACCATAAACGTCGGATCATTTACCATTCCGAGCTGGGACCATAACTTATAAACGTTTTCGCACAAGGAAGAGGCATTTTGCTTGCGAAAGCCGTAACTGGAGCACGCTTATCTCGGCCGTTAAGTGGACAATTCCTGTGGACGTTCCCACACTGTCGTGGCAATATGGATTGTTTCTAATTAATGTAAAAGTGAGGGCACCGTATAATAAACAGATTAGCGGTAAAATAATTATAGTGGTTTAGTTTATGTTTTGTTTAGACTCAAAGAAAACTGGTCCCTCTTGTTAGGTACGACTGATGGCGTTGGTACAGGCAGCCTTTTTTACCTTGTCGCTTTCATGCCTTTGACAGATTATGCAGCAGTTAAAATATGACTTTGAAGTGACAGATCACCAAACCTCGAAGTCGCGGTGGCACGAATAAAATTTTGCAAGGGACTTCCACGCGATATTATTTCATCGACATTGGACTTTCTTATAACAATAGTTATGTTATGACTATGAGATGACGTATCTCGTTCTCCCATCTATTTGGAAACAATGCGTAACAATTTGTATGATATTTGAAGTACCTACTAAACACAAGATAAAATACTTTGTTACTTATTACTAATATAACGTTCATAATTGATTAAATGAAAATAATGTAATGATGTTAATGTACTTCTAGGTTTTAGTTTATTTTGCATGGAAATTGATGAAATAAAAATTTAGTTGTAAAGGTTGATTTTAATTTAAATTTTAAAATTTCTTAAAATGTCCTAAAAACTGCTATATAGGTAACATTGACGGGTAGTAATCATCACATTTTAGTTAATTTTCAATTATTCTGTAGATAAACTTTACAGCTAATATGAACTGTCACTTCCAAATAAGCATTCAGTTATCGATAAATTTTATATCGGAAGGAAGTCCCGAGTTAATTGACGTTATTGCCACCGCGACTTCGAGGTTTGCAGATCACTAAAGTGTCCATCTACTTATAATGGCGACCGCGCCAAAGTACTTATTTCGGTTTTGCTTTGGCCGCATCCACTTAAGGAGAAATATATAATTTGGTTTAAATAAATCCTTTGTACTGCGGCACGCGCCGACCCACGAGACCATACTTCGTAAAAAAGACTACAACTAGGTACCTTAAAATGTCCATTGATTATGAACTCTTCTACCTTATACAGTATGCTCCTGTGTCTTGTGGTATGGCCGCAACTAATGGCTTTGTGTTGCATAATTCAACACATGCTGTGTTTAATTAAAACCATTAAACCGATATATTAAAGCACTAAGTAGTTTTAAGCCCCGAATAAAAACAAGGACCTTGAATGTAAGAACATTAGTTGTATAGTCCGGATTGATACAAAGTTATTTAAACTTAAATTTTGAATAAGCGGAAAAACTTCATACATTTTTTTAGCTTGCGTGATATAATGATAACAAGCTTCTACGTTTTTGGTTGCCTACAAGCCTAGGATCTATTTATTGTACGAGTATTGCATATGCAAGCGGGAGGCAATGAAACGTCCCGTTCTCGTCTCGCTCGCGGCTATACACCGCAATTGGTTTCGGATTGGATCAGACCCCATTTCTCGCGAGATCATCTCGATCACGAGTTACCTTAAATCATCTTTATGTTCTTAAAGTGTCTGGTCTGTTGCAGCTGTGCTTGAATACCTATTACGTTACATATTACGCGTGAAAACGCGGTTAGTTGGTATTGTATTGACCCCGCCTAGCGTACTCGGGATCGAGTCACGGTAAAGGCAAATATTTCTGTGATGAACAAAAGTATTTCTTTCTGAGTCTAGGTTATTTTCCATGTACCTAAGTTTTATTTCTCTTAAATGGATTGGGTACGTAGGTAGGTACATTGTATATACCTAACTACTTAACTGTAAAGTCAAGTCTGAATAAACATTAAAACATATATGATTAAAACATTAAACAATGTGAGGACCATATTTGGCAGGAGAACAATTTCGTGAACATGACGTGACCGCCGTGAGGCGTGCTATGGTTCATTATCCCAGGTGATTTCATCGATAATTTCCCCGTGGGCCTACACAATGTGCATTCGGTGAATGTATCGATATCGACAAAGTAATATAAAGGATTGACGTAGATAAGCTGCCGGAGGACGGTCGCGTCGAGCGCTCATATCAGTAATATCAATTCAATACATTTTGACAGTTTTTAAAAATCGTTTACTTTAGTAGGTATTATGTGTCAAACCTAGGTCTAGGTATAAAATTTAAATCAAAGCTCTTAAGTAATTATTTCATGCATTTCATGCAGCGAATTCTGAGACTCGCCTAGATAAAGACTCGTCTGAGAGTCTTAAGAGTGTTGGAAAAAAGAGACATAATTCGATGCAGCTTTTTTTTTCTTTTATATTGTCGATATGTTGAAATCCCACCATAGGAACCAATTCCCGCTATACTTACCAATTTTTTCTTTGTGTAAAAAGACCTAATGTTAAATAAAAAAATCTGTAGAAGTAAATGTCGAATTTCACCAACAACTTAACAGACAATTACAATGTTAACAGCAGTCAAAATGTATAAACTAACAGTCGATAAACATCGAGTAACATTTAACATATCGTTTGGTGAAATTGGTACAGTGATAGCGGCATCACAGTTGGCTAGTAATTGTCAAACATTCTCGTTGCATCTCATTCATTCGGTATGCCAAAAGTAAAGGATATTGAGACGATCAGACCAGTATTTGGCAAATACTACCGAGTGAAGTCCCGCCCTGAGAGTACCGTACTAATCGTAATCGGGCGTGTATCACATAAAATTATTAAGTTTCTTTTACTGACATTGACTACTAAGCCAATTGTAAATGTATCATGTGAGTGGCTCTAGCACAATGCTCTTAGATGTCATCAGCCTACAGAGATTGTCAATCTCAAAGTAGCGACAAGCTGGTCTGGTTTGTGACAATGGCGTCTTGCGCAACAAACAAACATGGTGATCCGCTTTATATTAATGTTGTTTACTCGTAACAATAAACTAAATGTCAAACATGCACACCTATTTGTCTGTTGTATGTTGTGATACTATTAACTGTAAGTATCTTTATCTGTTAAGTATTAATGTTATTATATATTTCATGCTAACTTTGGCTAGTGCTTATAATATCTATTTCGTCTTCCGCATTTTCGGGGAAAAAAGGCATATTGTACCTTTTTTCCTCCAGCTGCAATAATTTCAATCTACAGTGACGTAATTTTAAAAGTTTTTTATTTATTTGTACAGCAACAAGACTTTGTATGCGTCGAACTCGTTATTTCCTCTTTTCTTCCTGTTGCGGCTGATTTTCGGAAAATCCTTTCTTAATGCACCTCTTGGGTAACCAAAGGAATATTATAAGCTGTGCGTTTTCTGTCATTTGGTCATGGATAGAAGATGTGAAAAGTAGCTCACAAACTATACATATACTTACTCGTACTCGTAACGTGCAGTAATTATATATTCTAAGACGAGGTCGTATATTCGAGAGTAATTCACCCAATTTTAAACTGTATCACGGTTTATAATACGCAATCAAACATCAATTAGTATGTACTAGTTTTTTAATTTTAATCTTGGATGAGTCCCTTATATTAAAGTTAAAAGTCACAATAAAGCCTAGTCTCAAAGCAACTAAATCATTAATTGATCCCGTTGAAAGGAAATCTTAAACTATACCTTCAAGTCATCATAAATTGTACATGAGAACCCTTTCTAATAAATAACGATATTCTAATACAGATGTCAATGATTCATGAACTGAAGCAGCTAAGCAGCTGCAATACAGGCAAAGACGCGGTCACAAACCAGTCCCTGCTATAAAGCTGTATTAGCATATCTAATATCTACACGCTCCACTTTCCCGCGACAATGGCGGCCGAAAACGGCCCGACATCAGCCCACGTTGCATAAAGATGAGTTAACTTAGTTGTAATGGCTGTATAATGCTTGCATATGACACGGGAAGCTGTTGAGTAGTGCCACTGTGGTTGTTTTTTTTTTTTGCCATAAATAAGGAAAACGAGTACCTACTCAGGTCACCTGATTGTAAATGATCTGAGACCCATAGACATTTGCATTCGCAAGACTACAATCTCAAGACTGCAATCGTAAGACTACAAATGCGTTGCCAACCCTAAGGGCTAAAGAGTGAAAGCCTCTATGCTAGTAATTTCACCGCTTGTGGCGGTTGTCTTATCTCCACGCCGGAACACAACACAATGCGAACCCTGCTGGGGCCCGTTTCTCGAAAACTATTAAGTAGTCTAATAATATTAGTGTTTTGTCTAATTTTTTACTCTTATTTACGAAACAAAACACTAATATTATTAGACTAATACGCTTTGAGAAACGGGCCCCTGATTGGTGGTAGTTAAGAGTTAGGGTTTAAAGAACTAGGTTCTGAGCCTCTAGTGTATTTTTACATACTGTAAACTCTGCCCTAGGGGGTAACATTGCCCACCCCAAAAACCACCTTTAATATTTAATTATTCTATTAAATGTTACATTAGGCCTAAGCTACTTATGTAGTTCTAAAATTCTTGAACCAATTTAAGATGACTACCACTAAAATAGTGATAATTTTAAGGGTGGGCAATGTTACCCCCTAGGGCTATAGTAACCCGAGTTTACGGTACACAAAAACATTTCGATCGCGTTTTGCGTTTCTCGTATAAATAACATGGTCACTTACGCGTTGGAGACGGTTTGCCGCGTGAACAGCAACTTACACCGTCGGCAGAGATTTCGGTTTTGTTATATCTTCGACTTTCGTCATTGTAGATCTAAAACAACATATTGAATTCCATTAACTTTGCTTACACAACATAAAAGCATGGCCAAAGCCTCCTTTTATGTAAGTATACTTATTAGGTACTTAGAGATCGCTTGCTCTGGCATAAGTACGACATATAAAACAGACAAAAAAAACAGACGGTTTTAAGAATAACTATAAAGACATTGATATAGACAGAGGGAACCGCGTAATGCGTAAATGCATTAGGTTTTATAAATTTAAAATAATAGAGAAGTAGGATCACAATTATTTTGGGACTTCAGTTCTTCAGGCATAGATAATTTTTTTAAGTCAAGAACGGAAAAGGAAAGGAAAAATAAAGGACGTGATTTTTTTTCATCGAAAACAATATTATTGAACACAGTTAGATACTATATTGTCAAAGAAAATGTTATGGCCTATAAGGATTAAAAATGTATCGTTGTAGGACAGTATTAGTAACAATATTAGTTACAGCGTCAAGGTACACTTTTGTACCTTTTCGCTTTAAAACCAATGACAGATCAATGCAGCAGTTCAAACATGTCGTTAAAGTGACAAAGTTCTAAAGTGTACAGCTACTTATAAGGCCGACCATACATAACTTGGTTTTACAAAACAATCAGAGGCCAAATGTTTTTTACCGTAAAAGGTAAAGATAAATGGAATCTCAAATTGAAACGTTACATGGAATTGGTTGCGTATCGTACGGCATTCGAAGCATTATAGCTGGGAACAGAATAGTTGCAGAATTATTGAAATAGCGTGGAATAGAAAAAGTATTTCATACGGTATGTAACGTGAGCAAAAGATCTCAAGGACTCTAAATCATGTTTTTTGGATAAAACAATAATAACCGACCATATCGATGACGACGCGCGGTTAACGGTAGTCCTGAGGCTCTACTTTGAAATCCGTAATTCGAACTTCGTCTATTGCTATCCCTTTTGCTCTCGACGCGTCACTAATTCGAAAGAAAGTGATGGGGCGATCCGAAGTTCGAATTACTGATTTCAAAGTAGAGCCCCTGAACCTAACATTTATATAAGGCTGGCAGCGCACTTGCGGTTCCTTTTGTGTTGCGGATTGTTTATGGTGTGCGGTGATTAGGGTTGCCAACTTTTATTACGAAAGTAACATATATACCTGTCTGACGAATATAAAATAAAAGGATTTCCAAATAAAAAAGTATTCTTCAAATTTATTTATTTATTTGTTTGAAAACATACTTTTTTGTGCTCTTAGCGCACTGTACTTTAATGAAACTTCACGCACGTTCAGAAATTTCGCAGGTATTGATTCTGCGTTCCGGTCATCAATTTCGATCCATTCCACGCATAAGTCAGAAATAACGTATTTTCGATACTTTTTTTTTATTCAAAAGTATAAAGTATAATTAATCAAAATAACGTAGGATACGTTTTTATAAAGTATGGTTGGCAACCCTAGCGGTGATCCTTACCATCAGGTGAACCGCTTGCTCGTCTGATAAAAGGGTCTATCACTGTGTTTATCCTTTTCTAATAATGACAAGAAAAAAGGAAAACTTAATAAAACTTATATCGACTATTTCCACGTATGACGGAAGCCCGGTTTCTACACAAACTGGACCCATTATCGTCTTCCAAGTCCTAGATTTAGAATTAGGCAATCGCGGTAGTTCAGTAGGATTAGTTTGTATAATGTCTAAGTTGAGGTCGTGTCTATATTGCCTCGAGTCACGGTGTCAGGGACGCGACCGTAGTACGCAAACATCGTATAGTAGTGCAATGTTTGAGAAACGTTGCGTGACATGTGACATGTGACTTACAGTTGTTGTCTAATCTGACATTACAGGACATTACAAATGATCTGCGGGCCTAGTATGGCTGCGTCTATATCGCGTGTCAAATGTGGATAAAGCATCCGTCACCCTCGTACTTATTTACGTGTCAGAAGGTGACGGATGCCTTATCCAAACATTGTCACGCGGTAAACGCAGCCATTTTAGGTAAAACCACATTGTCCTTGACCTGTTATCTTATTATCAACGTTGTGATAGCTCTTATTTATTTGACTATAATGGCCACCGAGTTAAAAACAATACCTATCATACGTATAATAACAGGGCCTCTATTCAACACGGTAAAAACAATATCGTTTTTGATCTGTTATCGTATTGTCACCGTTTCGATAGCTCTTATTTACTTTACAGTAATGGCGTGTCACGTCATAACAATACCATAACAGGCCAACTACGATATCGTTATTTCCGTCGGGAATAGAGGCGCAGGTCAAATACGATTTGGTTTTTACCGCCTAGAATAGAGGCGCTGCTGAGGTCAAAGACAATACGGCTTTTTACCACCTAGAATAGAGACTCCGGTTCTTTGATTGACAACGAATATACAAAAGAAATTGTAGACAAAACATGCGTCACTCTCCACTTATATACGTGTCAGAAAGTGACGGATGTTTTATCCACATTTTGTCACGCGATAAACACAGCCATATTAGCATGGTCGCCTTTATGGTAGATAAAGCATCCGTCACTCTTGCGCTTACATGCTGATCAGAAATTTTATCCACGTTTATCCACACCGATAAACACGACCATAATAGACCCGCAGAATATATTATACACGTTCCTTAGACGTCAAAAATATCTACACGCCCCTAAACAACTAACAATAAGGTATATTTGGCGCGATGACCGTTTAGATATTAGTGCTTTTGACTGTACTTGTGATCGGATATTATACAGGGTGGAGAATTGTGATAGAAGAGAGAGTGAAAAGCAAAAAATTTAGCCGTTTTTAATGTGTAGTATTGTTCAGTTTAGTCGAGTTGAACTAGTTTTTTTTTAGCTAAAGTGAGTTTCGTTTTCTTAGCTGGTTCTCTGCGGTTGCTTTAAAATACAATAGAATTTAAATAATAATTATCTTCTTCCATACACGGAAATGTTAACTGCGTATGTCAGTCATAGACATTTTATGTTCTAAAACTAATTATAGCTAAATCGAATGTGTTCGCACCCACTTACCTAATTTAAATATATTAAATATTAATAATATTGCTAATTTTTAATACGAAGGCCAACACGAAATATAGTTTGGAATAAAGAAAGTATCTAACGTTATAATTATTGCGGTTATTGTTATTTAACTGCATTATTGAACGATCTTGGCAGTATAAAAGTTTTATAAGCGTAGTAACGAGTTCACATAGGTTACGTAAAAGTTTTATGACGTCATGTTTAATTCAAGGACACCAAGGACAGTAAAAGTAGTTCCAACAGGCAAAATTTAACCCAGATTTTGACTTTTAAATTTATTATGAAACCTGTCAAACCTTTTAAGGTTTCCATGAAAGCTGTGGCGTTTTTTGTTTTAATTAAGTATTTAAAGTAGTTATCTCTGTCAATATTGTAGACCTTATACTACCTTTTTTACTTACCTACCATCTTGTGTAATTGTTCTTGATCTAGTGTATGGAGTGTAAAGCTAAGGAGTGTTAACTGTAAAGTAGTGTAAGTAAGTAATGTAAAATCATGTTTTTAAATTTAACTTTTAGAGCAACATCTTATTTTCACAGATATTTAATTTCTATGCTTCAAATTAGGAGTGTAATGTTGAAGCAAATAAAAAAAACTAAAGCGATTACCAACCTATATCTCGTTCGGTTGGCAAAGCGACAAAAATGTCATAGTTTTATCCCTTAAGGATCAAGAAAAAAAATCCTTATTTCTAAATTTAAAACGGTTAGATCATAACGAAAAAAAAATTTCAATAGAGGTCTTGAATTCATAGTCTGAGAATTTAAAAACATTATACACATACTAAATATGAATCGCTACTATTAGAGCGTAATCATAACTATTACATCATAATAATGCATAAATTAACCATTTCACACTTCCGCCTAAATTATAAACGAATTACATTATTAAATAGTATAATTTATTACATAACTAAAGTCGCTGCTGCGCTGCGGTATACTGCTCTTCTAAATAAAAAGGACGCATAGGTAATTTGTTAATCAAAGCAAATTTAACCCCCAATCTTAAGAAATAAGGTCGCTTATACATACGCAGTTCTATGAGACATGCGTCCTTTTTTCTAAGAAGGGAAGAATATGTGAAGGCACGTACGATTTCCAGTTAAAAATGGACTAGGTATGTTAACGGTAACTAAATATAGAGCTAAAGTATTTGCACTCAAGTTATGAAATTCGCTATTTTAAGCTCGACGATTCCTATATTTGTATAGTTTCAAGTTATAATTATAAATATAAATAGCTAGGAGTTATTTTAGTAGTAGCTACACAATGTGTTGTGAACTTGCAAGTAAAGGGGATGATCGGTTTTTTCTGCAGATGTCGTATATAAGAATAAGAATAAGTTTTCTAATAAGAATATTTATTAGAAAACCGGTTAAGTGCGAGTCGAGGTGACATCTATATTATATTTGTAAATATGGGCCTTGTTGCCCGAAATAAAGGTATTCTATATTAGTTACTTAAACAAGGTGCTCCAAAATGTCTAACCAAGCTCTAAGGCCTTGAGCAATAGAGTTGAGTTAAATATATATGTAGGTATACCAGATTCTCCATTGGGGGAGCTCTTTGTTTCACATAATTACTTTTAGTCCGAATTTATTGTTATTCATAATCATCGCAAGTCATACAGTGTTTTTTACTAAAACGGTTTTTATTTCAGGATTTTTAAAATATCTAGGTGGTAAGTAAAAGAGGTTAGCTTAGCTTAGGTTTGTTCAATAACACCTGTTTTTAACCGACTTCAAAAAAGGAGGAGGTTCTCAATTCAACTGTATGTTCTTTTTTTTTTATGTTTGTTACCTCAGAACTTTCGACTGGGTGAACCGATTTTGAAAATTCTTTTTTTGCTTGAAAGCTGGTGCTTCCAATTTGGTCCCATTCTTATCATAATGAAGATTTGATGATGGAGTCTATGAGGAATCGACGGAACTCTTCAAAATTTATAGGCACACCTATAGCGATTTTGGTATTTTTCATTGTAGCTCGTGTATTTGCTCTTGGAAAACACTATTTGGTAAAGTGGAACTGATGATGAAAACCACAGATGGCCACCGGAACTCCTAAACTGTATATATTTCAAGGGTGGCGACAAGATATTTCGATTAAGATAGTTGAGCGACTATGACGAAGCATATGTATGTTTAAGTATTTGACTATGACTTTCCCACGGCGTTGCTTGCGGCGAGATTGAATTTCAATGTTCTATGGTTTCTTATTAATTCTTTTTAATTAAAGTGGGACTACATAACATAACAGTATAATTATGATCACTAAAAAGTATAAAATAAAATAAAAGTTTAAAAAAACAAAAAAACCGCCTTCAAAAAGCAAAAAATAACTTCATTTAAAATGGTAGGTCAGTCCAACTGAAGTCGGCGTCCAACAATATTTTAACCAAAAGCAGACTTCAGTTGGACTGACCTATTACCTACCATTTTAAATGAAGTTATTTTTTGCTTTTTGAAGGCGGTTTTTTTGTTTTTTTTAGTAAAAACATTTTATGACTTGCAATGATTATGAATAACAATACTTACATTAGGACTACAATTTTTTATGTGAGCCTATATGGACCCCCCCCATTTAGGTATATGGCTACTACTGTGATATCAAGTAAATACTTAGACGCTTCAAAGTCTCATCTGAACTACTGCTATACGTACGTCTTTGTCAAACGATGTACGATATTACACTAACTTACATTTTTTTTTCCTTTTATGGTGGTGGTAGGGTTCTTGTTCCTACCACCAAATTATACTTTAACCTACCGCTAAGCAGTAGATCGTATTTTTGGTGTCCAGTGGGAAGACGAGGCAACCGGTGAAATTACTAGCATAGAGGCATTCCAACTTCAGGTTCTTGGCAACGCAAACGTTGAGACTGTAGTCTTGAGATTACACATGTCTATGGGTCTCATTTTCCACTTACCAGGTGGCCTGTGTACTCGTTTGCCATCCTCATGCCATATAAAGCGTGTATCAGTATAAGGGAATGCAATTTAACCGGTTATTAGACGTTTTTGTATGAAAATAACCGATTGAAGCCGGTTATAACCGGTTATTTTCATTCCCGAATCAGCATCCAAACAAGTATTGGGTAATTGTTCCGAGCACCCCCGTGTTCAAAAGCACTACGTTTTAAGTTTGAATTTACGATACAACTTGCCAGGCGCACCTTCCGGCATTAGCTCACGATGTAGTCTACACGATCCAGAGCAGTGTACGAACAATTCTGTAGGAGACTATTTGTCTCTCGATACTGACGTTATTGATAGTAAGATACTAAAGGGTGTAGACATTTTTTGACAGTAACGACTTTAAATTTGAGTTACTAGTTAAGCTCTATAGCGGCCTGCACGTGTAAAGGCCGCTTATGTTTGTGGGTAGGTACTAGACAAAGATATCAATACTTATGCCTAGAAAACATTCAAGACTCAGAAAACAAATAATCTCACTCATCACATAAATATTTACCCACACCGGGAACCGAATCTGGGACTGCTAGTTTCGTCAGGTTCACTACCAACTATGTACCTACAGCCGAGCTCATAAATATGTATACACTTTAGTACCATGTCTAATGTCATGATCAAACTGCCATATACGAATTATCACAGCGATTAAAGTGACAAGGCACTAAAGTGTATACCTACATATTTACGAACTCGAAAGTATATGACCGCAATAATAACATCTTGGTATTTATACTTCTTTACCCTTCTAGTAGGTAGGTCAGCATTGAGAATTCTCATAAAATTACCGATGCACCGGCAGGTTTGACCAGTTTTCGCTGTGGCCTTAGGTTTCTATAATGCACTTAAAGGTATACATGTTCCAATTATATTATAGTCATCTTGAATGTTTTCATCAATTTGGAAACTTAGATGCTTTTTATCGAAACACCATTCAAAGGACGTAATCATAGAAAGACATTTCTTGCCGCATGCGTTAATTTCTTTTGGTGGTCACAACTGTCACAAGTCTTACCTAACCTAGCATACGTAATTAACTTTTAAGATATCCTGAATAGTTACGTAATGGTTTCAGCAGAAAATGGCGTTCTATGAAATGGAATTCGATGAAAATGATACAGTGGACGAAGTGGAATTCGAAAAAAAAAATAGGTTTATACCCCTTTTAACATCATAAAAAAGTTGTCAGCAGTTAAATGTTCTTATAATAAGCGACAAAGGTTTACTCTCTAGCTTACCAACCACGTTGATTGCATACCAATATAAATGAAGTTCTAAAAGCAGCAGTTACATAAGTATAGAATGCGATTTACGTTACCTACACTATTTCCAGGAAAATTGGAAATTAAATCCGTTAAGCGGAATAGATTTCTAAGCCGTGCCGTTTAGGATATTAAAATACTGTGCAGCACGTAAGAAAAAATAATAATAAACTGTACGATTAGATCAAAAGCTATTTTCAATAAAAAATATTAGACAAAAATATAACTTTGCAGAGGCTACACAAACACCTAGCCGAAAAGATATTTCATTTGTCTGCAATATTTTATTTTATCGGAAACAATGTCAACGAACGTATTATTTCACAGAATTTTCATTTTATCTAAAGACAAAAATCGCCGCGTGAGTTTTTTTTTGATACTCTCAATCACAAGTCTAACCTAATTTAACTTAACCTACGTGATTAATGTTTAAGATACCTATCCTGAAACCATCATGGTTTCATTCTGCTATTCCAGACTATAATCTATATCTGTGCCACGTTTCATCCAGATCCATCCTGCCATTCTGGCCTGATTGAGAAACATACTACATCCAAACTTTTCTATTTATAATATTAGAAAGAGATAGTCTACATTCAACAGGATATTCTCCTAAAATTTATTTGTCGAAAAAGAAATCGCGCTGTATATGTATCGTTGCATTCGAAAAACAAATCCGAAAACCGAGTCACACACTAAAATAGTACATAACTGCAAAGGCCGTGAAGTAAGGGATTGCTGGACGAGTTTGGGGTTTCGGATAAAACAAGTCCTGCAATCCATAACAAACAACCATAAAAAAGAAACTTCATGTCTTCATTTCGTGATATTAACGCATACATTTCCGAGCATGTTTCAGAAAACTTAACTATCTGAAAGTATCACACACTACATAGATACGATGACATAATAAATAATAAATTGACTCTTATCTGTTATATGCTGATATATTTGTACACACGGATAATATTCTCACCACCTTTAGATATGCGCTTACAGATGCTTTACGATAAAATATAAATTATCTGCGCAGTGTGCATTGCTCAATAAATTTAATATAGAGAACGATATTGAGAGATATGCGCCTAGACACAGATATATCTTATCGTATCTGCGCAGTGTGTGACTCGCTTAACTGCTTCAAAACAACTTAACAGAAACTGTCTATCCAACTGTCCCAACATTAGTTCATTTAATTGTAACACTTTCGGTTCGTTCCGGTCGCCGCCACATGCTTGGTTGCTCGGCACCGGCAGCATCTGCACTTTCACTGATCGACTCGGCGTAACTCCGCGTATCACTTACACCCATTGATCGATAACTAGATATGCCGTTAACAGGTGTTGAGTGTTTAACAATGGTTTGAAAGCCTTTCTCTTGGTAGTTAGACTGGTTAGGGCTTAGTGCCACCGATGAGAGAGCTAACTCAAATTATTATAGTGAAAATGGGCAAGGAGAGAGACTCAATAAATCAAATTGCTGTTAGCTTACTGCGATTATAAAGTTGCGATACCGCAAGGAAGTAAATTAAGAGAATCTATAGATACTTATCCTCCTAAATGAATAATAGACAGAACAAAAGCTGGAATGTTATAAATGAGATTTTTTGTTTTTGGAACACCTGTAAATATTACATAAATCATTGATATCTAAATAGTATAGTGTCTCTGGTATTTGCAATACAACTTTAATAAAATAAAAATAAGTGGAAAATAACATTAGTAAACAAAAATGTCCATTAACTTTAGTTTCATAGAAATTGAATTTTATTAACAGCAGACGGGTATAGTGTTTTGAATCCACGAAGGCGCGCCCCGCCAAATAATTGACGTTGCACCGTTGCGGATATCTTGGATTGAAACCACTATACTCTAGGTTAAGTATGTCCTCAGGAGGAAGTCCATCAAGATATCGAAACATGAGTAACTTAACGTCTTATTTTTTGTGACGGACTTTCTCGCGGTCGATCAACCTTCATTCCCACGTCCAATCGACTTCAAAAAGCATCACCTTAATGCAAGTCAGTCTTAATTGCTTCAATTTAAAGTCTTTACCTATTACATAAGCCTAATGCATTAGGACCATATTGATCACTTTAACTTTTATATTAAAACTAAAATTTCACGTGTGTAAGTAAAATGATTGACATTCGTTTTTACATAAATTATATTGTAAATTTCTAACATTCATGACAACAAACAAGGGTTATGATAAAAATACAAAATTAATCATTGTTATCCATATAAGCTTTGACTTGTTCTTGATAATGCCGGTGTTTCTCTTCAAGAGAACGCAATGCACTAGAAGGGGGAACGCCTCCCAAGTTGACCAAGAAACTGATGTGTACTGGGGGGACCTCCGAGCCTGCCGGCTTTATTTCGGTATGAATGGTTCTGCTGCGGGCACTGGACCTCACTGTCACGTTAACTGTCTCGTCGTTAACCCCTGCCTCACCAATTCTAGGTCTCTTATCTCGAGTCAAGTATTGCTTCTTATCAATAGCACTTTCGTTCCTTCTGCAAGCTGATTGGGACTTCACCTGCTCCTCCTTCCTTACATTAGACTTTTTCGATTTTGCAGACTTTGACTTTGTATTATATATCTGTTTAACTAATTTAGAATTTTTGTCATCCAATGGTTTTTTGACTAAATATGACGCGTTCTCTTCGTTCTGGTGTTCTTTTATCTTGCGCGCTGAATCTTTTTTTAATGCCTCCCGTTCCTGTTTCTCCTTGGCTTCTTCTTGGACAGATTTTTTATATATTCGAAGTCGATTTTCCATTCGGACTTTTTCAGAGTATCGCTGAAGGCTTCTAGCTCTTTCTAATCGTGGTTTGATCAGTTCAACATCAGGTCCCAAACCCCCCAGTTTAACGTTATCTATTGGGAGTACAGTTGCTCGTCTGCGGCGAGGAGCAGAAACCTCAGAAACACTTCTTAGATTGTCATTAGGTGTCTTATCTCCAATATCTTCATTAAAATGTAAACCTTCTTCAGAAGAGTCCTCTAAATATTCTGCCAATTGTTGATGAAGCAGTTTCTCGTAGTATATTTCATTATATGACTCTGTATTGTAAAATTCTTCAGCAGGATTATTAATTTCTTCCTCAAAACTGTCTCTTTCTGTATCTCCGACTTCCGGCGATATTGACCGTATTTCAGATTCAACAGGTTTCTTCTCCGAACGACTTTGTGTAAACTGCTTTCGGAACATCTCTAAGTATGTTGTCCGCTTTATCTTTTGCAGGTCCTTGTTGACAAGATAACTGCTAGCATTCTGGCTTACATCTTTTTTTGATCTGTCTGCAGCCCTCTCCAGTTTGTTTCTTCTGATTTGGTCTTTTGGTACCTTAATGAGCACGTCTTTTTCGTAGAACGGCACGAGAATTGTTTCCACGTTATCGTCTGAGTTTGAATCTTTTATCGATGCTTTCCTGCTAAAACCGTCTTCTAAACTGTCCATAGATATATTGCTATCAGTGAATGATCGTCTTTCCATTTCCATTGCAATTAATTTTTCTTTGCGCTTGCTTGTAAATAAATACGATGACGTTGTCATGATGTCACATTGATATTGGTTTTTTAACGTCTTGCCAGTATTTCAGTTTCTCAGTTAAGTACCTTTTTGGTACGAAATCTAAATCGGACTGTCCGTCAGAAATGGCGGCATATTCACAGAATAAAGACTAAAGGCATAGAAGCCGTACAATAAGATGCACGTTGCACCAGTTACTTGTCTCTACTTTATAGATTATGTATGAAGTCACACGTTTGACTGTACCACAGAATAAGAACTAGAATCCTATACTACAGGTCCAAATACTATAGGTGCTTATAGGTCCAAATCACGCCTTACTTGTGTCGATATACCAAATAACGATAGAACCGCTATAGATGCATCTCTTTCCAACTCACTATGAAAACCATAAGTAAAAAGAAGTGAACCATAATGTATTTTTTGCTTATTTAGTACGGTTTCTATATATGCCTTTAGTTTTTAGTCTGTGGGCATATTAACCCTGTACCATGAGTTTTCAGGGACCATACTCGCTAGCAACGGCATAAATGATTTGTATGGGGAATTGTACGCGCCTCTAGCGGTCACTTATATAATTAAAGGTCGCTAGTATTATGACTCTATAGAAATATAAGCGTTAGCGACTTAAAGTTTTGTAACTATTGCCGTAAAAAATGGGTACCATGAGTCACAAATTTTACCAATATCATGGAAAATACGATATCTATCGTAATTAACTATTTTACTAGCCAAGTGGAGCTTAAAAACTTATTAGAATTATTTTTTAATAAACATTAACTGAAATTGTGAAGCACTAGTTCGCATTTTAAATATTTTATTGTTTACAAAGTAAACACAGAAACAAACAACATAAGCATAGCGTAACGTTAGAGAAAAGTTTCACTATGAACTATGACATGACATTGACATAATAAACGAAACAAATTGAATGATCACTTACACTTTACATATTGTCACAGCTCTATGACGCTTTAAATGAGTAGGGTTATTTCTATATTTTTAAATGGAAGGCATGGGTACTAAGCTTTTTGCCCAATACCATCCTTACTTAGTCTTTTCAGTATAGATAGAAAGAGACAGCTTCGTTTGGTGTGAAATTAGGCAGGTTACTCCGTGACGTAACGATAGCTATATGAACTATCGAGTTAACGTTAACGATAATTAATAGTAAAGTTACTATTCCTGCTTCTTAAGGGTTGGGTTCGTAAGGACTAGATTGCATAACGACTCTATAAGCCAAACGTCTTAGTAGCATAAGGTCTTGGTAGCTAAATGTCTAATTGTACAAACGTCTTAATAGTAGAATGCCCGGGTTTAAGATTGGACTTAGTTCTATTACGTCTTGTTTGTATAACGCCCTAATATCAAAATGCTGTAATAGCAAAACGACTAGGTAGGCATATCGTCAAACATTAATAACGTCTAAGGTCGCGGTCAATAGAACTTGCGAACTATGTAAACAAATTAGTACTGTTTGACACATAACCTCAAATATTCATTAAGCGTGTTTTTATTAAAAATAACGTATAATGAATAGTTATTTCATCTTAAACTCAACATGAAAATAATGATTTAGTACATAAATAGTTGCAAAGACCTCACTTGATCTTTAAAAGTACGTGATTATCGAGTAATCATGGTGAATTGGTTCGTTTGGTTTTGTTTACATAGTTCGCAAGTTCTATTGACGGCGACCTTAAATGGCATAACGACTAGATGGTTGAATGACAAGAGGAACTCTTTGATAAAGAAACTTCAAAGTCGAGTTGCTTGGCCACTTAAAATCAAAGATAATATACTTATTGTTAAACAATCTTAACTGTCAATTGAGTTTTATCTTTTATAACTAGACGTCCCTACAGACATTAAATTCATCTAATATTACCTAGCCGGTATGCAATCATGACGTTTTGCTACCAAGACCATATGCTATCCAGACACTTTTCCTTATGCGTCGTTTTACAATCAAGACTTATTAATAACTTGGACGTAAACTCTATTAGTCATTTTGCAACTTCGGGCGTTTTGCTATAGTTGTCAATCGAACAACTAAGACATTCTACTCACTAGGGCATTCTGCAAAAAAGACATTGTGCTTACCAAGACTTTATGCAACTAAGACGTTTTGCTTATAGAGTCGTTATGCAATCTAGTCCTTACGAACCCAACCCCTTCTTAATAGCTTTCGGCTGGCTATCGCTATCACGCTTGCACTCCGTAACTGACGGTATATTTGTCACTCGTGTGTCATAGAAAAACGAAGATATCCCGATCGGTGTTAGGAAAATGGTAGCACTGTATGTAGGTAAATCATGGTTTGTAAGTAGGTAATCGAAAACCATTCCAAGATCGTGTTTACTCGCTATCAACTGATAAAAACAGTGTTCCAGAAACGGTTACGTAATTTGTAGCTCTTCAAATAATGGTACCTACTCACCCAAGTATTTTTTCTGTCACTTAACAAAACGATTTAGCTTTCCGGCGAAGCAGGAAGTGTCCTAGCATGTCAATAGATTTTTAGCCAATCCCTAAATTTCACTTAAATTCAAAGCCGTAAATCGTTTAGCTCGCTCACGCTTCTCAAAAGTTAGGACACTGGCGACGGGCCAGGGAGCGTATTAGTACATTCCGCTACGGCTTTCGGCTCAGAACAACCGTCTAGTTTTCGTTACATCACTAGTATAGTACACAATTGACATCAAAAGTAGTTACTTTTGCAGCTGGGCCTCAGTTGCACTCGGTAGAGCGGTATAAAAGATAAAAAAAAACACTCCTCATCCTTAAAATGTTACTTTAGTTTCTGCATATATCGGGACTAAAGCTCCTTATAAGTCTCTAGGGACTGAAGTTTGTTTTTTCTTTAGAAACCCCTTAACAACCAATCACGGTGTTTGTGAATGGAGGATTATCGCCATTTTCAGTTATTATTTATATACAATTTTTAGGGCGTGTTAATTAAATCCTCAAAATGCCAACTGTACAAAAATATTTAAAAAAAAAAACGATTTAATTTCGTGAAACACGATTAATGATTACGAATATGAGTCTATTTAGTTATACTAAGGATTAATTAATTTTATTTTGCATGGTCCAATTAATTTTAAAATAAAATTCAAGTTCGATTCTGTCAGGCTAAATATGCAAGCATTTAAAGCGTCACTTTACAAAAAACAACCGCGGATTTTTTTTATATAAGCTGTATCAATATTATAATTTTTTGTATAGAACGTCGTTTTTAGGGTTCCGTACCTCAAAAGGGAAAAAAACGGAACCCTTATAGGATCACTTTGTTGTCCGTCTGTCCGTCTGTCTGTATGTCAAGATCCTTTATCTCGGGAACGCGTGAAGGTATCGAATTGAAATTAAAACCATATACTTCGGTCAACAGTCCCTTGAAGCTGTGAAAAAATTAAACTTCTACATTTACGTAAACAAAAGATACGGCCGTTTATGTCTCCAAAAACGTGTATTTCGAGACTCTCGAGGGAATCAAAATGTATAGGGTATTTCCCACTGACCTAGAACTATCAAATTTAGCAAGTAGCACCGTCTTTTACTACAAGTATAGGAAAAAATCTGAAATCTGTACATTTTTAATTAAATCACAAAAGAACAGTGTCTTTATGCAAGGAACGGCGGCGGTGCAAATTTTGAATTGAGTTAACCGTGTCATTTGCGGAACCCTTGGTGGGCGAGTCCGACTCGCCTTGTCCGGTTTTTTTTTCCTCGCATTCAAAGTGAAAATTAGAGTCTTTAACGCGAGACTAAACAACCATAGTGACACTCGAACTATAACCACCCTCGCTTTGCTTGGGTGGCTAAACATCTCTTGTCATTATGGCTTGTTTTAGTCCCTTGTTGAACAATCTACTATTTTTAGTCTTCCTCTTGCCATATTAATATCAAGCAATAAACGGGAAAAAAACACGTTTGTTCTATGAATGGGAGCCCCTTAATTATTTATTTTAACCTAGTCTTTCATAATAACTCAAACATGTTCAAAAATCGTGGAAATCGGACTTGATTAAGGGGTGAGAAACGTTATTGCCTGGAGAATCTTAACGCGGTATAGTAAAAAGTACTTTTTACTTTAGACGTTCACTATACATGCGTTTAGTTTTTTAACTTCTTAAAAGAGCTTTCGACTAGTTTCGACGACGAGTTCAATGGCTGTAGTGAATAACAACGCGGGAGGCGTCTCGTGTAATTCGTTTCTCTCCGTTCCCGGCTAAAACTGCAGTCGCTTTACAGATGCCGCAACACCCCTTTGCATGCAATTTCCGCAATGCATTTCAATCTATTGGAATCGTAATCCGATCCGATGTGATTGCTTATTTAGCAGTATAAAGACATACACAATCTATATATACATATATACATACATACTACTAAATACACAATATAAGAAAGAGAAAGAGATATATATATATAAATGAACCCCTATTTCTCCTGGTCACGCTATAACTTGACAACAGCTTTACCAATTTCATTCATCTTTTTTTAAATGCTTTCTAATACTTCGTAGACGGTTCTTGCATTACTTACAAAAATTCAATCTTCTGCTAATGTCTGGGCCGCTAGTACCTAATAATAATGCTCCATTGTGAGTGCGGGTTTAGCGGATTCGCATTAATAGCCAATAACGTGCAACTGCACTTTTCCAGTACAATGTCGTTAAAGTAAATGGAGTATAGCAATAAAAGAACCAGAAGATGACTGCTGTCTTACTTTAACTTTGAAGCTAGAAAAAGACAGCAAGCTTGGGATTATTGTAGCTGTAGCCACGGAATAGAAAAAACAGTGGAAGTGGCATGAGCTTCGCTTAGTATCAGACCTGTTGTCGCCAATACTCAAACTATCATAAAAACAACACGCCACCATGGAGAATATTTTTGGTGCGGCTATCGTTTTTACACTCCAAAATAGCACAATAATAAGGCATGCTTCTGGATTTATTTCCTATTTTAGAAATATCGAAATATTGAAATAAGCGATCGCGGCAAAAGTATGGTAGGTTATGCGGAACTCCGCATAACTATGCCACACGTTACACGCCCACTGGACACTTCTACTGTTTTTTCTGTTCTGTGGCTGTAGCACAGTAGTTAGAGTTAAACAGTACTGTATTTCCACTTTTGCGACTTTTATTGCAAGTCTAATCCGCTCTACAGTTTTCTCGGACTGTAAAAAATAACCGTTAGAAATTCAAATGTAGCATGTGCTGCACAAAACTCACGTATCTCATGTTTGCGATTCGAGAAATGGACTGATGTGCACGTACGCTAAAACCTGTGACGCTTTTTTTGCGATTTTCCAGTTGGATTGTGATGCAGGCTAGATATTTTTTCCGAAAACTCTGACGATTCTCGAACGTAGGGATAAATGAATTCTATGCAGATGGTATCGTGCAATGGGCAAGAGGAAAGTTATACAACTTATATGGTCACATACATTAAATTGTGACCCATTTCAAAAAAAAAAATTCTTGACATCGTCAATATTATTAGAGATGCCATGTCACTTGTAACTTATAGGAAACTCAACCTTATTGTTAGAGAATGTCAGATTGACTTTGAACCTAAGGAAGGTAACAAATTAAAGTCTTTGACTGTACACAGAGTGTTGGCTCAGCTTTAAAAGACAAGGGCCTTCTGTAAAATTAGACCCATTCTTAAGGCACTTGTCCTACCTCACCACTGACGAGGAAGGGATTAGCTATAGACTATTTGCTCGCTCGCTCGCTCACGAAACGAACTAAAGATATAGATCCAGTGTCAATAAAAAAGACGCATATATTAATAGTTGATCGCTGGCTCTACTCGCTTCTCGCTCATCGTCGGCGGTGGGGAAAGTGCCTAATCCTAAACTATTAGAAAAATCATTATCGTTTCTTTTTCTATCCCCTAAAAATTGAACAATTTTTTTTGTAATAACGTTAAAGATAAAATCAAGATGCCCCGCATTATAACTTTGATTCAAAACGAAAAAAGGCTACGGACTCAGTAACAAATATGAGCACTTTTATGTATTCAGTGCCAAATCCTCTGATTTCTATACTAAATGAACTCAATACAGTGTATTGTTTCTACCTCTTGTAAGGTTTCATTTATGCAATAAACATTTTCATTATCATTGGGCACTGAGCAAGTTAACCCTTCTCCGACGCAATGTCTCATTTCCTCCACTTAATACCGCACACGGCGCGACACGCTTGTTAGACATGACTTTAGCCACAAATGTACGGGATATAATAATTCTACACTCAACAGAAAACTGGCTCATGTATCATTCATATCCTACAATAAGTTCAACCTTCCCAGTTTAATAACAAAGAGGAATTTGCAATGTGTGCTATAATGTAATATACGCCCTGTTTGGTTAGTGGGGCAGTATTTAGCCCCTCACGCTGCGAGCTTGTCCCGAGGAACATTATGTTCTTGGCATTAGTCGCCAGCACCCACTGTGCTACAGCCTGAGAACTAACCACAGATACAATTCAAGGCAAGGTTAGAGGTGTTAGATGCACACAGAAGAACATGCCTATTCATTTTATTAGTTTTATAACTATTTTTACAAGCTTTTAACTTTCCTTGAGTATTGGTCAAATCTTGCAAGTCTATTTTGAACTACTTTCCGTTAACGTAATGGCCAGCAGTTTGTAATACATAATATGGAAACGCGGTGACAATGCAATGTTGTGGTATCTAGTAGCTGATCTGATGATAGAGTCGGAAGAAGGCGACAGGATCTCCGTCTTAACGTAGGCCCCAACGTCTTGGGAATCCTAAGTTGATAAGCTGATAATGGGTTTGCAAAATTGCAATAACAGTCTGTAAAAAAAGCTAATCACAGAAAAAAAACAGGAAGTGGTTAATAGATATGTTAAGTAACAGCAATTTTAGGAATTATTTAATAGACAAAAAACTTTTCAGTTATTATTAACACACCTAGATTCACAAGCTTGAACAAATTGTACCGTTTCTTCATATTCGAGTATGTACATATAAAGTGTAATGGATGAAAATGCAGGATCACGCGTCGGTCGCCTGCGGCTGAGAGGCTGCAGGGCCCTAGTGTAATGGGGCCCTTAATGGGGAGCGAGGGTGGGATTGTTTCCACCCAGACGTGTAGTTTAGACGACTAGATTATTATGCGTGTTGTAAGAAACTAGGCGAGAACAACTACTAAGAAGACAAAGTTTTTTTTGA
The DNA here is from genome assembly GCA_948252455.1 of Acleris cristana. Lineage (NCBI taxonomy): Eukaryota > Metazoa > Arthropoda > Insecta > Lepidoptera > Tortricidae > Acleris > Acleris cristana. The sequence goes on along the minus strand of OX411784.1, from coordinate 11,231,186 downwards.
AATAATTTAAATTGCGGTGTATTTTAAGTAACTTTTATGGTTGATCGTACTAGGGAATCAGACTCAAGTATTAAGCTAATTATAGGCATAACCATATAACCATAACCGTAACATTATAGCACTTATTCATTAGATTCAGCTGTAACTTTACCGCCCGCGGTGTCGTATTACCGTCCATTACTACGCAGCAACAAGAGAATCTTGCTGCTCCAGATCTTTCCTAATTACGCTTAAGTGTAGTACGGCTACGTAGGTAAGAATGGAGCCGTTAGGCAGCGGGTAGGGTGAGGAGCGGAGAGTTTTGAAGACCTCAATCATATGAAGATGATTTCGCATTAGCTTCAAGTAAGTACCTTAATTAGCTACACGTCGTAGGTACCGACTTAGCTTTACCCTTGTACTGTAAAATCTGTGAAAATAGGTTCTGAAACCCATAGACTTTTGAAATCAATATAAATTTGTCAAGGCAAATGTGTTACCAACCCTGGGCCTCTATGCTAGGCGGTAAAAAAACATATTGTGTTTGACCCGTTATGGTATTGTTTTAACTCGGCCGCCATTACTGTCAAGTAAATAAGAGTTATCAAAACGTTGACAATACAAAACAGGTCAAAGACGATATTGTTTTTACTGTGTTGAATATAAATAGAGGCCCTGATGACCAGAGCTCGGGAGGGATGAGCTGTTTTCAGAGTTTGCATAACATGGACATACCTTGTCATTCAGTGGTAGATGTGGTGTAATTTAATAAATAACTAATGAAATTATTTTATTTAGAATGCCTTTCTGCTACGATCGCCATGTCACCATCAAAATAATCATGAAGAAAATTGAAAATAAAGAAAAGAATATAGTTACTTATTTACTACAATAACAAAGAAAATTTAGAATAAATTTAGTAAGCACGTACACATTAAGCCGAGTACTCACTAGCGAGCTGTAAATGTAACTGTTGCAAGTAACAGCATTATGTGTAGCTCGCGAGCCTGTTCTCCACTAAAAGCTCGTTACTGTAACTGCTACGGTTACAATTAGATACAGCTCGGTGAGGTAGGTACATAAACCCGGTCTTTTCATATATTTTTTTATAAATTGCGGGTAGGTGTAAAGGCGTGGCATCATGTGGCCTCATAACTTGCGCTTATCCTAGCACCATAGACTAAGGCTGAGCCGACAGACTGGACGCGTGCCAATGTCCGGCGGAGATAAGGGATTGAGGGCAACCACCCGGCTTCCGGGTATTGTCCCACATTATTTACATCCACACTTTTAAAAGCTTTTATACAGCTTTTGGGAATTATGAGATTAGTTTTTGATTTATCTATGAACGAATATGGGGTATTTCTCTAGAACAGAAATACCTATAGTCTAATCCTCTTATTCATAAACGCGCAATAGCTAAAGTGTACTTTAAATATGCTCTGTCCTTATCTGTCATTATGCCATTTGAATTTTACAGAAAGGGACAAAGAACACTTTAACTAAAATAGGTTTATTGTGCATTTAATGTAAAGGTTTGTCATAATGTTTGTATTTTTAAAGCAAGAGTGGCTACTGAATGGATTTTGATAAAGCTAGGCACACCATGATCAATATTCGGAATTACTGTCCCGAATAGTTTTATAATTTCCAAATGATAACGATGAACGAGTTTAATGCGGACTAAGTCTCCGGCAAAAAGTTGTAGAAAATAATATCACAATAATTATTAAAAGCATTTAGTGACACTGTATGTAGATAGGTAGGTACATACAGGTGGAATCTCTAAATTTAGTTTTAAATAGATTCTTATAACGTTTGCCCCGCATTCTGCCATGAGTACCTAACTGATTATTACATTAATACATCAATAGTTATTTGAAAATGGCATCAGAAAACCGGTGCTGTGTGTTGTCCGACTTGCAGTCAGTGACAGATGCCGCAATGCTAAAGGTTAACCACTCTGTAGGTATTTGTATGATCATCTTAGCCAAAAATGGGACAAAAAATCTTTATTCGTAGTTATAGGTATGGTAGCGACAATACAATACCTAGTCCGATATGTTTTGTTTGCTTCTTGACTCCTTATTATTATTGCCATCGACGGACAAACAGGCAGGCAGCCCACAATGGTGGGCACCGCTGCCTATCGACATTTGCAACGCTGGAAGCAGGTGTTGCCGGTTTAGAAAAAAAATTACAACCTTTTTCAAACGCCACATTGTAGCGCATCGGGAAAGTCTCAGCAGGAAGATAATTCCAAATACTTATAGAACGCGCCAGAAATGTTCTAGAGAACCAGCGTGTAGTTGAGCGTAGTAACCACGCAGTAACTCAAGAAAATTGGGAATGAAAATCCTGCTGGTGACGAGAAGTGCCATTCTAGAATGAAGCCGTTGGTACCAGTCTGTACCAGTCTAAACAGAGGCCCTACTTTGAAAATCGAAGTTCGAAGTTACGTTAGCTCTATCCCTTTCTCTCGATTTAGTCTCGAATGACGAGCGACAGGGATGGAGCTTATGTAACTTCGAACTTCGATTTTCAAAGTAGTGCCTGAGTTCCTCCATTATGCCAGACGGATTAAGATGCCCAACAAATTAATTTAATTCTAATAAGTAGGTACTCGGAACAAAACGCCACTTTGCAGCAGTAATTACCAAAAACCGAAAACGACTTTAAAACACTCAAAAGGTTTATTTAGGTTTATTTATATTTGTTCGGAACTAGAATTATTAGGTATAAACACGAATTAGGAAAAACCAATGATGTGACAAAAATGAATTATTCGTAAGTCCTTTCTTTAAAGTTCGTAATGAAATCTAAATCCGTTAAAGCAAATTCAATGACTTAACTTCTCGCATCTAAATAATTTAAGAATGGATCTTGTATAATATTTAATTAGGAAATAACTATCTTCTGCAATTTATGACCCCAATAGACATTTACAACTAATCACGACGAAAACATAATCTTTTATACAGAAGTTTAACCGATCCATCAACAAAATGCTAATCGGCTTAATAATAATTTAATTATTTATAGAACTAATAAACAAAAATGTCAAATTAATAACCATCTGCATTGCAATCTAACGATTACATCAATAAAAAGAAATGACCAAACGCGGCATTTTAAAACAAAATCCGATATTAAAAATGAATAAACTGCTAAGGTCAAAAATATTAAGACGTCCATTAATTCGCCATTGGATCGAAACGCAAAATCGACTAAGTTTAATAACTAAGAAATCAAAGAGATAACATTTTTCACAATTTGTGGCTTATGCTCGTTTGTAACGATTAAAAGAAAACTATAAAAAATAACGCGGCGATAAGGAAAACAACGTAAACTAATGGCAAACAGTTAAAAGTATTCAATCCGTTATGGATTTCAAATTAACTACTTCAAGATATACGATATCTAGTCGAAATTTCAAATCTGGAACTGATTCAATTCTGAATAACACATATGCAATTAGCATAAGGTTTTATTTTGTGTAGGTAGGGGTGTTTAAATATTACCTACTCTCAAATCAAGAGAGTCCATTAACAAAAAAGAAACATTTAGTTAAAATTATCGAGACGACTGTGGTTTATTTTTCAAGTATAGCTTGGCAAAAAAGAGTTTGGCAAAAACTAGAACGATGTTCAAAGTGTATTGGACGAAGTTACTCTTATTTAATCTGTGCTATTGGCAACATTATCGAAGTTAAACCCAACTGCAGCTTTTAATGCAGAATAGTTGCCAGTTGATGATATTGTACAAACACGGGTAACTTTTTTTTGCCAAGCTGTCGTGTAACAGACAAAGATACTTTCCAACCTTGACTTTGTTTTTCATCTCAATGCTAAAAATCAATTTCTAAACGGACATCATCACAATATTATTGGTGCAATAGTTTGTGTGTCGTATCTTCGAGTCCTTGAATAAGGTGACTCGAATTAGGATGGTGCAGTGAACAAATGGTCTCCATTTAGGCCAAGGTCTCATAAAATTAGTGCCAATCTAAGTTGACAATGCCTTTTGTTACACGAGATTCAAAACGTACAGTCTGTAAAACTAAACAATTCTATTTTGATCTCTAATGTGTCTAAATAGAGGTGTCGGATGTGTGGTCGGGTGTACTCTGCAATGGAATAAAGAGCTGTACTTTAATGGAGTGGATGCGATAAGATCATCGTTGCGAGTTTGATAATGCCAATGGGACTGATTTTAAATGAGCTTTAAGTCGATTGTCATCATTTAAAAGCTTGGATATGCACCCGTGTAGATGGAATATTGATATTTATAAATTTCAAACAATAAACAATTACCCATACTACTTGGGTTACCTGAAATCACTAAATTGTTTTTTTGCAGCATCAATAATAATAGCATTAGTTCTTTTTTTTAAACACACTTTATCAATTGTAACTTAAAACAACCCTGTCCCACCATTACATAAGTCTACTTATAAGTAATCATTTTTTTCCTTATTTAACTACACGTCCTGAAACTATACTTACAATTGTTTAACTTTAAGTCAATATACTCGTTTTTTCACTCATCATTTCTTCTCTCAGAACAGTACGAGCAGCCCTAATTAATTGCAAGTATGCTGCAAAGGACAGGGCTTTGGCCGGAGGAAAATTTAACGTAATAATTAAAGTCGTTCAATAGGTTCGTTGGAATAAATTACCCTTTAATTGACCTAACGAATTGACCCATTTTAATAACTTATATGGATAAGGCTTCCAAGTTTTGATACATTTGATCAACTATCGAATAAAACTAACGTTTTGCTCTGTATAAAAGTTTTATTTTATTGATCACGGGTTATCATTGTAAGTTCCAAGTACGTAAACATATATGTATGTAAACACTTTACCTATATTGTACGAAACACAGAAATTCAGATACAATATTTACAGAATAGGAATGTACAAAGGCGAACTTATCCCTTGAACTAAAATCCGAAAGAAACGACATTTAAAATTTATTCTTCCTTTTGTCGATCTTTTCTTCAATCTTGAATTAACAATACCTTTTATACTCGTATCACACCACTGGCCGGGTCCTAGTGAAAAAGGGTACAAGTCGACTTAACTCGTAATAAAAAAGGGTATATACATGAATGGAGTATACTAGACGTAAGCCCTTTTTCATCTGATCTTCAGACGACTTACACCCTTTTTTACTAGGACCCCAGTTTTCAACCTCCGTACTTTACACACGAGACACACATGAGAGCGCAGCGTTCGATTAAGACTTTTCCGTGCTCTGCTTTATTCATCAAGTGAGCTTAATGTGGTTACATTAAAAAATACATGGGTTTTTTTCACATTTATACTTAAAAATATCAGTAATTAACCAAAGTCATCTAATTATTCACAATCTCGTGATTAATACCAAGGATTTTCGGGTCAAGTTTGGTATCGCTTGGAGGCACTCTTGCGCAACATCCGAACCAACATAGGCTCGGTAATTTAAAACTAAATGGCTTTATGCAAAATATTGCGATATATGATCCCAGCGTCATTGTTGGTAAACAAAGGCGATTTAACTCACTAGGGGTCACATTATTAACTTTTAGAGCATCCAAGTAGTAGGCCACACAGAGAGACACTGATGTGACGGTAAATAGTAATAAATAGTATAATATTATTATATAGTAAATAGTATATATTACAGACCAGCTAGACCGCTAAATTGATAAGCGGAATCACCTACTTATATCGCTATTCCAACTGCGTTCTCGAATGATTCGTTGATATTAAACTACCTTTATCATCATTTGTGCTTTATCGAGTTGAAATTTTAGGTGTCGAAATGGTCTTAGTTAAAAACAAAGTAATTAGCATAATTTGCTTCAAGGTAAATCAAAATTTGCTGCATATTTTTACACATTTGCAACCCTTGAAAAGGGTACCGTTGAGGAGTTCCGTTGGCCATCTGAGGTCTTCATCATCAGTTCCATTTGACCAAATGATACTTTCTGAATGCAAATGCTGGACTTGTTACTAAAAATACTAATATCGCTATATGTATGCCTTATAATATTTGAGGAGTTCCCTCAATTCCTCACGGAGCGCCTTATCAGATTCAAATTTAGTGAGAATGGGATCACGTCGAAAGCATACTCTATCAAACCAAAAAATAATTTTTAAAATCGGTCCTTAATTATTGGAGAAATCGGTGAAGATATGTAAAAAAAAAATACAGTGGAAGATAAAACCTCCTGCATTTTTGAAGTCGGTTAAATATAAAGGGTAATTCACTGATTAAATTAAATTAACTGCTTCAGGCCGCAAATAGTTTACTTTATACTTTTAGAGTCCACAACGATATTAACGACAAGCATTAATTTGATGCCTTAAAATAATTATGACAAGTCGAAAATTTAAACGCAGGCTTCGATTTCATTTACCGATAGCATCAAGTGCAATATTTCGTCGATTTTGACTACACTGCACAACTCTTGATAGGTTGCATCATTTGTTTACGTTTTAAATCCCATGTCGATTAGGTTTTCGATGTCTCTTTCAGACTGTTTTATCGCATCCGCAAGGTAAGAGGGACAGAATTTGGGAAGTATTTCACTTTGTGGAATTAATCTACAGTATGAATAATACTCGTTATGTCTCTCGAACGGTATCGATTAATTTTCAAGAATCAATTTGTCCGAGCATAATAATTGGAAATGACAAATAAAAGTAATTGCAGTAATTAATATACTCTTATGAAGGAATACCTTTCATACTGCTGGAGTCAGAATGTCAAGTTATTTTTTCTTTTTAGTGTTATCATCGTAAGCTTATGTCAGCCACTTATTCTTATTTCTTTTAGCTTTTCTCCCTATTAATTTTCTTTAATATTGCCAGAGCACGGAGTTTTAGATTCTGCTACGATTTATGCTAAAATACGAACAAAAGTGAATCAGCATCAACAAACCTTACAACCAGTTTGTCCAGTAGGCGTGTCATGTCTTTTAGGCATAGAATGATTCGATGACAATCAAAGGTCAGCAGTTTCAATCTGTCATCGACATAATATCAAACGCCTGATTTAAATAAGCTTTTGTCAAACAAGACCTCGATAAATTTTCATTACCTCCCATCCCATTTTAGTTCCACTGCTTGCTCCCATCTCTGGTAAATGCGTTCAGGTCATCCCGCCATCTCTTTTGGGCTAAACTCTACTATCTCTTGGATGCTGAGTTGGCAATCGGTGGTGGTTGGCTCATCTGTGCTAGCGGCAGACATGGAGAGCCCTACTCAAACTAGTTCCTCACCGCAACATCACCAGTATGACACAGGCCTATTATAGTTAAACATCTGTCACTTTCTGTCCAATATATAAGTGCGAGGATGATGGATGCTTTATCCACCTCGATAAAGGAGACCATAATACGGGCCCAGACCTTGTATTATAGTCGCCTTTGTTGTGGTGGATAGTAGATAAAACATTCGTCACTCTCGCACTTATATACTGGTGCAAAAGTGACAGTTTCAGACACGTGTGTCCTCATCGATAAACACCAGCTAGTGCTGACAGCATAAGCGTTTAGATATATTTTCATTACATAATGTTAAACTATTATTCTATAAGTAAATCATCGAGGCATGTGATGAATCGTAAAGTGGCACTTGAACTTCTAATGAATAACACTTGAAACTCAACATTGACCTTACCTTTCAAACTGGTCATTCGTTATGTCATGAAGCATTCCAGACACGAACGTTATTAATCAGTGGCAGGTCAAAAGCAACCTTAATTGTCCGTTGATAACGGCGAAAAGTCAATTAAGCTAACGAACTGGGTGCGACCACGGCATGACCGACCATATCAAAAAGGACCTTACAGTGGCTGGCATGTGCGCTTTTGTTACACCAATAACAAGACAACCGGAACTATCCAGGTTAAGTTATTCCACCAATGCGTTTATATAAAGAGGTTGGTAGCGTGTGTCATCAGCTTAGCCGTACTGAGGTGTGATTCTTTCAACAACGACGAACGGACGGACGACCGAGTGAATGTCCAAGCGGCGAGTTTAAGTAGTCCTGTCAGAGCGAAGCGGCAGCATGGCTTCTCGAACGTATAAGGCTGCCTATTTGAGAATGCACGCGCTAAAATGTGTTTTGTTCGTTCGGATGGGACTACTTAAACTCGCCGCTGCGCTTTCGCTCGTTCGTTCGACCGACCGCCGTTTTTAAGAGAGTAACACCCCTGCATTGCGATTCAAGCAAGGTGACCTAACGTGGCATGATGCTTAAAATCTCAGGGGTCAAGTTATATTTGAGCTATGGCGTTTTCTAAAAGAATATCTACACAGAATAGCGTAAAAGCCACCAGCTATTAGGTCCCTTTCAATTTGCCCAGAGTTTATTATCGGAAGTCACGAACAAGTGGAAGCAAATGAATAGTCGCAAGCAACTTATGTAGATGAACTTGGAAAAATGGTATTTAAATGCAAGAATTTCACGGTTAACGTGTTGAGTGATTTTAATTACGGTGTCGGGTAAACTGTAATTATTTGCGATGAGATTGATGCTTTATAGTTCGGTATCAAATATGAAAAAAAAAACAAATATCAACTTAATTTACTATTGTAATACTAAACTTATTTAAATTAAAATAAAACTAAGCTACCCAAATATTAAAGATGTAAATAATAATCACCACTATAATAAAAAGAACACCCCCTCTGGCACGTCCGCTCGCGGCATAGTCCCTATGACACTGGCTGCATTACCTCTCTGGATAGCTAGCCCAATCTTTTGGGAGAGGTAAGCACCAGCTCTAGAATCTCCGGAGGTAAGATAAAGCTTTTAATTATTATAATTATTAATCAATTATAATTATTCGTAAGCCGTATGCAAATTAGTTACCAAAGCCAAAGACAAATCTGGAATGAGCACAGATGCTGGTGCATATTCAAAAACGTTTAAGTAACTTTTCCTGTCCTAAATCTTTTCACGTAATTCATGCTGTGCGATGTCTCAATTAAAAAATGCATCCTGAGGCCGGTCGTAAACAAAATGCTTATCACATTCGGTGCCTAGGTCTCGATTTGGAGTCAACTTTGTATGGAAATAAGAAAATCTGGTAATGTCCTAACCGGCCATTCCCTTATGCAGATAATACATGGCTTTAAGTAGTTATGGGGCACTTCAAGATTGCTGACTTGTCACCATAATTTATATTTTTATACCAAGAATGTTGCGGAAACGAGGATTTAAATTGTTGTTGATTTAAACATTACTTAACCTTTTCAGGGTAATGATACCTATCAATTTTAATTTAAGGTTAAAATTTCAATTTACGCTTAAGGACGTATTTTAATTTATCGACGCGTTACCTTAGTTTGTAGTGGCCCTGCCTACGAAGCTAGGTCCCGGGTTCGATTACTCGATAGGGAAATATTTTCGTAATGACCGCGAGTATTTGTTTCTGAATCTTGGATATTTTTCTATGTAAGTAACCAAAATACAAGCCTGGAGCTTAGTTTGGGACTAGGTCAATTTGTGTGAGATTGTCTATTTATGTATTTTAATAACCATTCTGTAAATAAGCTTTCTTTAAAAAACCTTCCTAAAACGGTCCATCCTTTTGGAAGCTACGATACAGAGATACAGACACACACACACACACACACACACACACACACACACACACACACTCACACACACACACACACACACACACACACACCGATACACAGATACACATACGCAGAAAAACAGTACACGTTTAACTTGTTTAATTTTCAGCCTAAGACAAGGCGATATGATTAAAGACGCCACTAATTATCAAGGCTGATTAGCTACAAGTTCTTTGATAAGCTGTTAATTACAAAATGGTTAATAATTGTCTAAATACAACTACGAGTATGATGATTATTACGATATTGTTGAACAAAAAGACTTGGTTTAATCATTAATTGCTTTTTATTTCACGAATAATAGCTTTAACAGATTGGTAGCAAGTTACCGTGGCTTGTTAACAACTTGCCCCAAGTTGGGGTAAGCTGTTACTTTCCAACTTAAGGTATTAAAAAAAAATCTACCAAAAAATTACCCAAACATCTGTCTTATTATCAAAGTTACGTATGTAAGTTGATTTTGATCGCATCGTATGAATACTAAAATCAAGTATTTTAACAAATGCGGTTAGCTAAAAATCGGAACTTAAAGCCCCGCTCTCCCCATCATTGATTGATTAATTTTCGTTACGCAATGGAAGAAAGTTAACGCTTTCTCAATTAAGGTCTATGATAGGGTTTGTGATTTTCAAAGTAGTCCTTCAGATATTTGATTACAAATAGCAATAAATAATTATGCTTATTAATACAAAACAGCAACATAAGTACGTTTTCTTTGGAACCCTTCGATGACATACGAAGGTCATCTAAGATAAAGAACGATTTATTATATTTAAGTACATAAACGACCCTCGGACATACAAACGGAAGAAACGCACAATACAAATACGAATTCGTTCTTCAAATTAACATATCCTCCCTTTGCGTAATTATTTGGTTGCGAAACATCCTCCACATTCACCAAATGGTTTGTAACCTCTATTGTCTATGTTATGTATGGGTCTGTTAACAATGGACTTAGACGGTCAATTTGTGATCTCGGTAAATACAAGGTATGATCAATTGTTGGTAAACAAACAAGACATCAATAAAAGGAATTAGTTTGTTAAATAGTTTAAATTGCCAATTACCTATCTGCCCACGACTCGGAACTCCATATCAATTTAAATTTACATGTAAAGAGGCCCTTTATCGCCTGACTTCCCTGCACGGGTAGCACGAGTTGTATTTTCTCGTTTGTCGCTCAGTGCGTCTCTATCGTTACTGACTAAATAGAAAGGGAGATCCGAGCGACAAGCAAGTCGCGGGCAACTTGTGCTAGCCGTGCTGCTGTTCTTTAAGCTTTAGGATGCCATTCTGTTTGGAGAAAGGAGAAACGATAAAAATGACATCAATTTCAAAATTTCTTCCACTATTCACTTTGGGTATAAGCACCTATGCACCCTGTAATTAATCGAAAAGCTGACATTGTCAAGCCATACTACTTCGGCACTTTGTCACAATTCTTCTGTAACAGTCATTTTTATCTACTTTTCTCCTTTCTCCACAGATATCGAAGAGTTGTCACGGCAGAACAAGATAACGAAGCAGATCCTGGAGGCTTTCATTCAGAAGAAATTAGGGCTCGCGAAGCATAGTATACGAGCGCCATCCATCCGTGATATTCTGCCGGTGGGCAAGCAGGACGCCAGGCCGATTCGGGAGTTGGCACATGAGAGGGATCAGCTGCCGGACACCCAAGAGTTGACGGAGGATGACAATCTGCAGAGTGTCGAGAGCGAGCAGATTGACTCAATCTATCCTGAAGGCATGTATCACACAATTCACAAATCGCGGTTTCTTGTAAACATCTATGTTTGGCAACACTAAATATTTGGCAAATTTAAAACTTTTTCTCCTAGTTTTCATTGCTCCAACTAACAAGATATTAGATGATTTGATTAGTAACTGGCAGAGGATAGGAGAACTCCCTGAAGTCATATGTACCAGAAACTTTAATGTTTAGGACATTAATAATGATTGTATTTTATTTTACACAAGTTGCTTAACGTTAACGTCAATGGTTTTCGAAAACTGACAAAATGGTCAAAATGTATGGAGTGAGTGGAATGTTTGAAGTTGAAATTGGAGTTGAAGTTGAAGACGCGACCGTCTGACATCTTACGTCAATTCTATACATTTTGGATAATGATGACGAACGCCGAATGCATCTTGTCTCGGGCCCCTGTTTCGGTACCTAGCTGAACTGACGCAATTTTATACTTATAGGTACGAGTTGATACCAGATAATTGACTCCAAAAAACTATATTTTTTAATAATAACCAATTATCAATTATCAAATCAATGTATATTTAAGTTACATTTGAATAAGTAATCGTAAACCGTAAGTTCGTACATAAAACCGAAGTTAAAAGGGGTCACATTTAACTGTGCTTGCATTACTTCATGTTCAATGATGTCTTGCGGTTTCAGGAATTGCTTCACTTGGCACACACTAAGTTTAACAAAGCACTATTTGACGAAACTGCCTAGTTATATTATTTGATAGCGTCAAAGTGACCACATAGTTTCGTAAGTACGCCTTTTGTGGCTCCTATAAACATTTATTGAACATCAAATAATTGACAATTTGACAGCCATCGCTTATGTTTAGGTTAAATTTAACGTAACTTCAAATCTGTTTAAATCTCTACAAGGGACACTACAATCTCTCTCTTCTATACCGCCTACAAATAGCAAAAATAAGGTGGGTAAGCATTTACATAGGTATATGAAGTTTTTCTATTCTAGCTTTTTACAAGACTTCATCAAGATCATCGCTTGTAGGATGTTAGCGTACAGCGATGCCACTCGAGCGTTGCCGATGCATTGCGTCGTCTCAACGCTGTTATTTTAACATAGAGCGACGCACGTATCAACGCATCGTGTGTCATGTCGTTCTAATTTATACGTAGAACATCACAACGGCAACAACACAGCCCACCGGCAACGCTCGTGTGGCACCTCTCAATCTCAAAACCTGGCCTCTATTGCAAATTGTTAACATTATGGTAGCTTGATTGAATTTGATTACGTCTCAAAGTAAGATGGGCTTTAAATCAAGTTATATTTGATAATTTAATAAAAACGTTTGTCTTATCAAAATTTTGTGTTACGAATTCGGTGTTCCTCCAATACCCATGAAAAACCTTTAAAAAACCTTTTTTTTTCATTTCTATTCCTTTAGGGACCAACAAAAAATACAATCCAAGGTCAAGGTCATCGCATTTCATCGAAAGATGTTAGCACCTGAATCTGAAGGGCTTAGTGTTACATTTGAAGAACGTTTGAGTCCCAAAAGTCGTGTGCGTGTAAATGTCGCAAACGTGACACTTGCGAAAAGTAAACCTCAGTCAGTTAGTCCGCATTTGCACCGAATAGCGATTGACTAACATTTGTCTACATACTACGTTTACACCTATATATGATATTTGCCGTTTAATTAGCTAGAGTTTGTCTTTCACGTGAGCTTGCGAGTGTTTGTGTACCTACTATTTCTTGAATGGAGTAAACGGCTTTGAAGAAATAGTGGATTGTGATCACAATAATTTAAGTCTTAGTTTACTGCCAACAAATATTTTCCTAATAATTAACTCAAGGATTGTTAATTCTTTACGACACTCTGTAATGGACTAATAAAAAATCATATGACTCTTCGACGTCTGTTGCTAAACTTGCTAAAATTAAGAGGATAAAATTATAACCAGTGTTTTTTTTTGTAAGATTAATAAGGCAAAGTTCAGAAAACATTTAAAGCATATATAAACGTTATCGGGTTTTGAAAAGAGTCATTGTTTTCAAGAAAAAAAAATAAGAGCATGAACTAAGAAGAAGAAGTAGTTTCCGATCATTGGCCGTGATCCAGTTAAAAACGCAGGCATTTTAACAAAAAAGCAAGGGTATGCTGCTCATTCTGCCTGTTTAACCTTGAAGAGTTTATTAACTCCAAGGGTTAAAGACCGGTGTAATGTCCTGTCGTTTAAAAATAACAGAAAAATGGTCTCCGATAGTCTTTAGATTATTCATTTCACGAGAAACAAGTTGTTTGATTTGACCTTTCCCGGTGCGACAGTGGCTAATACCCTACTATTAATTTGATGAGGCTGCACATTAATGCTAATAAACGGTCTTTTTAACATTTAGCATCTGAAGTTAATTTAAAATTAATTGAGAAATGTTTATGCAACAATGTTCTGTCGAATTATTCTAATAATTACCTACTTATATCATAAATACATTGCAGGTTTTTTATTTGCCAAAGGAGCTCACTTTTTTAGGTTTTAAGTAGGTAGTTTGCTCTTAAATTCATCTATCAACGCAAAAGTGGATGTGTACTTGGTCTTTTAGCTTCTATATGAAAGTTCCTGATTTTATTACGCAATACTAAAAAGGACTGTGAGGCTGAAAACTTCCTTACAAAATGCGATAACGCTTCTCTCCCCTTAAACTTAGTCCGATTTTTGCGATTTTTGAATTAAATATGTTTTGGGTATTATGAAAAACTAGGCCTGTACGTTTTCCTTTTCAAGAAAATACTTCTTGGAACAAAACAAACCGAAACTTACAAATATAGTTTTTCATAATAACTACAACGTATTCAAAAATAGTGGAAATCGGACTAGCTTCAAGGGGAGAGAAGCGTTTCCACACGAAGAATTATGGAAAAAAAATTACACTCCGTGATTTAAGCATCGCCTGACACTTCTCATAAATTCAAAATCAAATAGCTAACCTTATTTTTTCTTTTCTTTTCAGGTAGGAGTAAAAAGTACCCCGGCCCTCCATTCGAAGCCGAGTCGGATGCAAGTCGTAAGCGGGATTCGTTATTACTGCTTCAAATTGCATTCCGCTCAAAGACATGGGAGACGTAGACAGCCAATCACACTGTTTTCATGCGGGAATACTCGGCTTTGATTGGCTGACTACTGCTTTATGATAGGCATTGCCAATACAAAACGTTAAAACCGCTATCATTAGTGATTCTGTGGCTTAATTCGATTTTGGCTATGTAAAAACCACGAAATTCGAAGCTTTACTAGATTTAGTCGCGAATGGCGACTAAATTGGACAGGGATCCAAAAATCACCACATTTTCGATGTCATCATTTATCTCTTGCTTGTATAGTTTTGTATAGTCCCACGTAGTCCACAGTCAAATTAAGTCTCTGGTCTCTATCGGATTCACGCTTTTAAGGGTCAAACCGCTTGGGGGTAAGATGAGCACCTGAGGAAAGACTCAAGGGGATGGCAGCGAATACGGTATCGATTATAGAAATCTGTCAAAATTAATATAATATACAGCTCTCTTCGTTCCCATGCAAAAATATAAGTACTTTTCTCAAAAATGTCCGGAAAAGTTAACTCCCTTTATGGTCTAAGATACGAATAGGAGACGATTTGCACCGGGCAGCTTATTCGATCAAAAGTATTTTATATCAAATTTGATACGCTAAATAATGTGGCGAATAGGTTGGCTGAAAAATTTCAGTCCAGTACTTATATCATTACAAAAATATTAAGAATGAATTTAGCGTATCAAATTTGATATAAAATACTTTTGATCGAATAAGCAGCCCGTTGCAAATCGTCTCCTAAATATTCGGATCTCCTACTATTACAATATTATAGATCGGTGGATTTTTTTAACCATTTATTAACATAAGCGAACCACTTTTGGTGGAAAAGGCATAAGGTATTTTAATTAATGGCTTTACGGACTTGATTAAGTAACTTGTTTTTGGTAGAGCCGCCGCCATTTGTGACATTTGCGTCAAGAAAGCATTGACATCACCACCGCTTTAGTTGGGGCAATGAACCCGATCAAATATAGTCATATACGTGTATAAAGAAGTTGAAAAACAGTTATCAAATTTCGAGCAAAATTACATAAAATTTTGTGCATGAATAATTTTTTGGTTAAATTTTAAAGTCATGCAGCATGAAAATTGCAATTTAAACCTTATCGTAATGGAATTTTTGTTTTCTTTATTAACCATAAATCATAAAAACAAAGGAAATTCCACTCTATTTCGTTTTGCTAGACCTCGATTTCAATGACAGCATTAAGTTAAAAAAAAATACAAGGGGCCTTGCTTGGCAGCTTTTATTCTCGCTTCGAAAATAATGGAATAGAGGTATCAAAAACAAAATTATTTTAATGTCTGAGATTGAGATTCTTGTGTTTAAGTTCAGCTATAAATTTTAAGAAGACTAGAGCAGTGGAGTCGTGGTTTGTAGTGGTCATCGCTATGCGGCTGACATTTGAAACCGAACCAGCCAAGGCCGCTCCCAGCGCAAGCGCATCGCTCCGTGATCACGATCAGGACCGATCTTCTTTCTTTTATTTATTCTTTGTAGGTTCCTTCTTATATGTCCTCTCTTTATAATAATGTTTGACGTGAAAAAAAGGTTCTCTGCAAAAATAAGTAATTACCCAACTCAAGAATCGTATTGTAGAGCTCGATTATGTATATCATGTCACAAAGAAACGAATGTTGTGCCGACGCATTAAAAAACCGGACAAGTGCGAGTCATACTCGCCCACCGAGGGTTCCGCACATGACACGGTTAACTCAATTTAAAATTTGGACCGCCATTCCTTGCATAACATAAAAACCCTGTTTTTTGTGATTTAATTAAAATGACAGATTTCCGATTTTTCCCTATACTTGTAGTAAAAGACGGTGTTACTTGCCAAATTTCATAGTTCTGCTAGGACAACGGGAAAAACCCTTTACATTTTGATTCCCCCGAGAGTGTCGAAATACACGTTTTTTGCGGAATAAACGGCCGTATCTTTTATTTACGTTAATCTAGAAGTTTGATTTTTTCACAGCTTCAAGAGACTGTAGACCGGAGTAGGTACCTATATGGTTTTCAACTCGATACCTCCACGCGTTCCCGAGATAAAGGGTCTTGACAGACAGACAGACGGACGGCGGACAACAAAGTGATCCTATAAGGGCTCCCTTTTTTTTCATTTAAGGTACGGAACCCTAAAAACGAATGAAAAATAAAATACGTAAAGTGCAATAGTTCTTAAAGAGCCTTTCGGGTTCTGCTGGCCTAACTGAACCAAAAACTTTTTAAGAGCTAAAACACTGTATTCATTTATTATTGATAGATTTACAAATAATTTCACAACCGCTGATTTGTTTTTAGTGACCAATTAACGGTCAAATTGTCAATTAGTGCTAAATCTTTAACAACTATCTAATCCACAAAAAGACAATAAAATAATAACAAACGTCGTTAACGCAACCGCGCATTCCAACATAAGTTCAAGTCTGTGGAATTACGCAACTAATCCATAAGTAGAATAATAGAGATGTGTAATCACATGTGTGAGACTCCGTAATACGTAGGTACCTGCATAAAAGTCAAGGATGAGGCAGAGCAAGAATTACCCGTGCGATGGTCGGTAAAAAACTATTTCAAAATGTCGTTGAAAGTGTAAAAAACGTGATTGATTGCATTTAATATCGATTTTATAGCTATAGTGGAGTTTTTGCCGTCATCTGAAGATGATGGACGTCTGTAAAGATGACGTGAAGCGTTGTGAAATATAATGTTTTTGTTTTATTTCGCTTGTTGGCAAGCGTTACGTTTAACGTTTTTTCTCACAAAAATTTGGCCATTTTTTGATACAAATACAAAATACAAATACAAAATACAAATTTCTTTATTCATAAAACACATGAGGTACATGATACGGGATGGAGTCACCCTTTAGGCAAAATGTTGCCTGTGTTGGGAGACACCGCTCTTCCTCCGACAATATAAGGAAAGATTTAATTACGCTAATTAGGTATCTATAAATTATCGATTTAATATACATAGATTTAATAATAATTATTAAATTTACTAGATTTACTTACCTATAAATTTAATTTAAATTTAAACAGTTAGTTAAGTCAGTTTGCGTGTGTGTGTGTGTGTGTGTGTGTGTGTGTGTGTGTGTGTGTGTGTGTGTATGTGTGTGTGTGTGTGTGTGTGTGTGTGTGTGTGTGTTTCTGGAATTGTTACACATACAAATACATTTTTGAATTCGTAACGTTGCTAGAACGTAGAAATTAAGTTTAGAGATTTTAGCGCTACTTACAATAAAAAGATAAATCCTGATTTTGGGTAAAACTCAGAGGCCCTACCTATACAAGATGCATTCGGCGTTCGTTATCGTTATCAAAAATATATAGGACTAGAGGACGCCCGCGACTTCGTACGCGTAGAATTAGTTTCCCGCTACTCACCCCATTTCTTCCCGTTGGGGGTCGATTTTCGGAAAATCCTTTCTTAGTGCTCACTTACATCATGAAAGGAACCTCTGTACCAAATTTCAAGTTTCTAGGTACAGTAGTTTCGGCTGTGCGTTGATATGTCAGTCAGTCAGTTTAGCCTTTTATATATATAGATTGACGTAAGCTGTCAGACGGTCGCGTCGAGCGCCTACGTCAATTCCATACATTTTGTCAGTTTTCGAAAATAGTTTTCGATAGCGTTAAGCAACTTGTCTAGCACTAAACAGAACTAAACAGGGAGTGTTTAGTTCTGTCAAACTATATGGAAAACTCCATTTAACTTTTTTCCGCGAGTGGCCTTTAAGGTCTACTCGTACATATCAAAAATCATAACTAACGCAGTAGAAGTCTAACCGAGTTGATAAAATATCGGCCAGGAAATTGAGTTGAGGGAGATATTCCGTACGATATTTTGCTGAGAAACTACTTAAAAGGGTGTCATGTTATTTTGTTGAAATGTAATGTCAAAAATAAACAGATAAATGTTGAGAACATAAAAATATAAATAGCCAGATTGAGAGTATTTTAAAAGGATAGATATATACAGAAAGCTTATATTTCATTGAATTGACTAAGCATACCTATAAGCTGATCTCTATTTACGCAAGACCTGTAAACTTTCACAACCTTGTATTGTAACTGTTTTTGTCATTACAAATATAAATATTTTGACCATTAGTCTGTCCTGAGGTCGTTAATTAGTGTTTAAAGCCTTTATAACCACTTGTTAAAAATAATGGTTATTTCAAGTTTTAAGACACATTGTTCCTCTGCCATCGACCAGCTACAGAACAAGCAAAATTGTACGCGAAAAAAGGACCCATCTGCACCTTAATATAAAAGTCAGATTCAGCCCTTTAGAGTTATCCATAAGCTCGCATATGCAATGAAAAAAGTAAAACATGATGCAAACATTTTTCTTAGGGTGGCAGAATGCGTTTTACATTCAGTGCCAGGCTGCGGGAGTTTCATACAAAAATGACTCTTTATTGAGTCCTTGGCGTAAAAACTGTTAAAGGTGAGAAAAAAGTGTAGGTCTATGGTCTGCCTTGTCCTTTACGGGTCGTTTGCCGTAGACTGCAGCGCCGGGCGGAACGACTAGTTTTATTTTCAAAAATAATCAATCACCATTATATTTTAGTTATTTTACAGATGATTCATTTGAATCATTTAAGCAAAAATTGTTCTTTCTTACAGGTTTATAATGGCTAAATTAACTAGGATTTCAAATCAGTTATCCAAACTTTTGTCTATGTTTTAAAAATCACTTTGCCCCGCCTGCCCAGCGCAATTAAAGCATTATTTAATTTTACCTTCATCCAAATCTATAAAATCAGCAACCCATATCAGCTATGAAACTTAATCACGACGCTTCTGTTGATAAAATTACAATTTTCAATTGGATATTATGAAAAAAGAGAACTACACAAGTTTATAAAAAATGCACGATTGAGCCTTCGCATCGGTCAAGGTCGTTATTGAGTGGGCGATCTAGAAGCAATACGGCTGTATTGTAATAAAACAAGACATGAATATTGCCGCGTTCTAAAATCGATTTGACAAGTGTTAGTGCAGTACAAAATATAACCTCAAAGTCCTCAAACACACATTTTGTACTGAGGTGACGGCTCAAGCCTTTTCAAGTTATGTCAAGCCTTTTAGAATGCAGCAACTATAATTATATACTATACTACTCGTATTTTAATCCTTGTGTGAACAGTGGTGATATTCCACGTTAAATGTTGCTGGGTTCCTTATCATTCCCCCTGTCCAAATGAAACGCCGATCGGTTAACTTTTGTCGTTTACTTTTGATTAACTTTTCGCAGTTAAACAACTAAATAATCGTGATAAAAAAATTATCAAGCAACAAACATATCGTAATAATTGAGACAACAGATAACAACGTTCAATTCAATTCAATTCAATTTTGTAGGTTATGGATAACAACGTTCTCCCGCCCAAAACAGAATGACACCTGTCAGTTTTGTTTTTAACGCTATTTTACCTCTAGTTTTTAAAGCCAAAACAAATGTCAAATACGACAGCAGCTAACTTACCTATCGGTAGTAGGGCTTTTGCGTATGCCTCGGACACACCGGGAACAGTTGCATCGGTTTCGCGACGCTGCTGTCGTGGCACAATAGTCTTAGGCCGCTTTATTTGTGCCGCAACATGTCAATACATTATCGTGTCGCCTGTCCGGACATGTATCACAACTGGTTCCTTTGGTGTGAAAGTGTGTCACAACATGCTTATTTTATTTATCCATGCAGGGTGGGATGTTGGGATAGGGAGTTTTAATTCTCTCAGGTATACCCATAGTAAAAGCCTGAAACATAGTTTGGGTATGCAATTTGTGAATATCCGCTGATTTTTACTTTAAATGTGCCGATAAAAAAAGTTCCCAGTGTGTACTGTAGCTACACGCCATTACAAATTAGTTTTTTCCGCAGTTTCTGTGTTGGTCCATTTTAACCATTTATTACTCTTTCTTAACGTTACCTCACTTTCTTACTTTCGATTTTAGAAAAAAAAAGCGCGTTTTTTAACAACACGCTTCTCCTCAAGTTTGTACGTGTACAATTTACATATCATTGTTATTCGAGAAATTATGGATAATGTTTTATATAGCCACTTTTAAACATACTTAGTGCATAAACTCACTAGGTAACCGATTCATCACTCTGGCCCTTTTGACTTGAAGGAAGGACAAATAAACACACTCTTACGAGTCTTACATGTCTCACCACTCGTACATGTATCCATAACCAAATCAACACCTTCCGATTCAAAGAAATTGTGTCACTATCAATCCCACTTTATCATACATGCATAAATGCGAAAATTTTAGATTAGTCACACCTATCCGATTACGTATTTATTTGATGCCGTAGCATCCTTGTCCAACGCAATACCCTCCGTTAATTACTGACCAAATTTTAGTCACTATACCCTATCAAATACCACTCTATGACATTTTATATTCGACAATTTTAGATTAGTCACACTTAGGCCTCTAACTCCGTGTCATCCTTGAACAATTCACCAACATCTAACATTTGTCTCTATTACCTACATCCCACTCTTCTATGTCACTTACATTCGAAAATCCTCGCAAAGGTCACTCGTTCGTGGAAGATGCGTTAGCGCAGAAACGAACACGCTTGACCACAAGAATGCGGCTTTCGTGAAGGTTGCATAAAGCTTCTCAATTCAAACCGAACATTGCCGGTTAGTAGAAACGCTACAACCGCGGCGCACGCGCGTTTCGTGCTGCGATTTTTTTTCGCCGAAGATTTCTAACTTTTTGTGGTAGTTTTTTGGTGACTAATGATTGGCTTTGTGTATTTAACGGAAAAACGGGGCAGTTTTCTTTAGGACCTTTTTTGTTTACTTACAATGTTGGAGTGATTGATATATTTTAATAATGGTGTTCTTATAATCATCCTCATTGGCTTTCTCGCGTTCAATATTATTGTAAAAAATAATTATTGTAATGTATTGAATCCCTTTGTTTCTCGTGACCCTGACATTACAAGGCTTTGTAAACGGCGAGCCCTAAGTAAGTCAAGTCTAGGTCCAGTTTATTAAATTATACGGACCACACAATCGCTTTCAATTCGATGTCACTCATAAAACTTATGTCTCTAACTGCCGCACTCAGACACGTCAATTAAATTTAAAGCTTGTTTAGTGACGTGTTGTCTTATTCTATTGCTGTAGCAAAGAAAGTGACAGCAGCAAGTTTAATCAAGCATTAAATTAAACTGACGTCTCTGAGTGCGGCAGTATTACACTTATGTATAAAATCAAAAACAATTCGGTTCCACGGAAATGTCACGCGAAAACTTTCTCTTATTTTTTTACGCCTTGTGTTTATGTGTACTCGAAATTAATTAAATTTGCGACGGGTGGTTCACACGGAAGTTTCTTGGCATTGTATACAATAAAGGATGATCCAACGATCTAGGTTTGGAGTAATCAGGCCAGTTACATAAATATACAATTATGTATCTAATTGGGAAAAAAAAACGTTACATTTAAACGCCCTAACTTGGGTCCGTGAACAACAGAAACAATCAGACCCAGAGAATGGTTATAAGAGTGAAATACGCGAGAGGCAAACGGAAATAAAACCCGATGACTGGCATTGAAGTCGACCAGGTTTACTTTGAGTCAGGATTTAATTACCCATACACGCTGTCCTAAATTGATCTGTACATGCGCAAGTATAACGTGGCTGTACGTGTCTCGGCATCAGTCAACGCGAAAGTGTCGTTAATGTTGTAGACATGCATCGCTGCGTATACCTTACGCGCGCACTCGTAGGGCTAGTGTCGCCAGCGCATAAGGGAATAAACTTACCACTACAGGTTTATAAAAAAAAAACGTTGTAGAAAACTATTAGTCTGACCAATAACTCGTGTTCTATTATTTATTTATTTATTTATTTATTTATTTAATAGGATCACCAACAGCAGATACAATTTTCTTAAAGCTAGTTAAAATGTAACAAATTAGTTAATATAATAATTGTACCACTAATTACAGGTGAACACAGCATGCGTTGGTATCAAGTAACAGGCAGTTTAGCTACCTATAATACTATTAGAATTAAAATTAAAATTAAAGTTTTATCTACAATTAAAATTATTGATAAAAACTGTTAATAATTTCTTACATTAGCAATCGTTTGCAAGTTTTATCAAATTAAAATTAATTAAACAACAACTTCACTTTACTAGAACCATTTTTTAACAATTTATTATTGTTTGAGGTTATATTTGGTACTACGATGACACCTGTCAAGTTTGACTTTTTAACCTACTGTTAGTATAGGTCGTGTGATATTTTAATTTGACCTTGAACTCTAATAACGCTAATTGATAACTAAAATTTAGGCGTCGTGAAGGCAGGATCGTGACTACGTAACCTTAGGTCTTGTGGCGAATGACCTTATCAGATAGGTGCTACAAAATTAGTGGGCACACTCGTCGTACAATAATATGAATAGGAAAAAAGTGCAATAACATAATCATCAATTCATCACCCGTGTGTCAAGTCAGTCCGCTGCACGACATAGACCTCTCCTTTTTCATGCCACTACGCCAAAATGAACGCATTAATTAATTAAATATTCAGGAATGTAATGTTTTTTTGTTATGTTCAGTTCGACCATATAATATATTTTTTATTTGCTAACTGGTTAATTTTATACACCTACCTATTTTATTACTTTTGTAAGTACGTTGTATTAAGCGCCGACGCTCACGGGCGGCAAGCGATAAATCTCAGTAAGTGAAACGTAATTTCATTTGAGATACTAAAAACGCGTTTTCACGCTGCCTCAGCTCCCAGTGCGTTTGCGGCTTTAATCTGAAGTGTGACCAGCATTATCAAAGTGGTAGGTCGTCGTAGATAGGTCAATCGTGCGCCTACTCTGTGCTTCCCTTTCTGTCGCATAAACGTTCACGCGTTCGCGTTCGCGTTTCGCGTAATCGGGTGTCTTTTTTACCGTCTTGCACTTATTTTGCAAGAACGCGGATAACGCCATAAAATAAAAATAGAGACAAGGCTGACTTATCAAAATGAAATCTAAAATTGAGTCGCATACCGAAAAAGTTTGAAAAGCGCTGCACTAACCTCAATTATTTTATTTTATTTACTTCCAAAGTGATCCAAGTGTAGTGTGCGATGCAGTCTCGCTCGGAACTGCAATTTCCTCTGCAACTGAGCCGGATGCAACAGAACGTAAACTAATTACTCAAGAATTAATATTTCCTGGATTAATTTACGTGATCCGTAACATGTTGCAAACCTACCAGCGAGCTGGATATTTTGCAATATTCAAGGTTAATTTTGTGAAAAAAAAATAGCGGTTAATTTTATTATTATACTCCTTTTATGCAAAAAAATACTCTAAGGGTGCGGCTCCACTGAGGCGGAGACGAGCGGAGCGGAGCTGTGCCAATATTAACCAACAATAATAGGAGGCGCATGCGGTCACGTCGAGCGCGCCTTGTACACTTTAGATTAGATTCTTTTGGATAATATTGGCAAAGCTCCGCTCCACTCCGCTCATCTCCGCCTCAGTGGAGCCGCACCCTAATACTCGAATAAATTGCCTTATTAAATTAAACCTTAAGCTTAATATATAACTAAAAACAAAGTGTGTTATGTGTCAGCCGTCTTTAAAACACTATAAAAATGGCCATAAAGGCATGATTTATTACGATAATCCAAAGGACAGACTGACTTTGACGAGGTCAAGTCATGTCATTCAGAGTCAATGTATGTCATAAAATGTCAACACGTTTTTCAATCAACTTGAAAAAATATAAGAACCGTTTGCAAAACAATACACAAAATAATCAATTAGATACTTGTATCATTTAATGCGACATTTATAAAAAAAAACAATACGAAGAAACGTATTTAGTTCATAAATTCAACCGTAACCATGTTCTGTTTTGTTGTTTGGTGTGTGTATGTGTTTTGGGTGTATGTATGGAATAAAAAATTAAAATAAATTAATATCAAATACAAAGCTCTAAGCTAGTGGTATTGGTTCTCGACAATCATAAAATTTCTTACACAGAGAAATACATACTTCCTTAAATACATAACAAAACATCCAAGACTCAGGAACATAATTGCACCATAACTCGCACTCGTATATAGTTCTGGTACAAATTACTTTCACAGTCGTAAAATGTGGAATATCAGGCTTTATTCTAGAGATACTATTGAGTCTGTCTGGTTAAAAGCATGTCTTATAGATGATTCCTTTTGAAATATTTTTCAGTAATAAATAAGTATACGTGTATTTTACTATAAAAACCTAGAGAACTTGATTGAGTATGTCAAAAAATGAGCTCCCTTACCATCTCGATATGACCTTGCACCAAATATGAGTTAAGCCTTGTCTCACACGATGTAACATTTGAAATACGCGTCTCAAATACGGCGCTAAGTCTAATTCGTATGATCATTTATCATTTAACCGTCGCAAATGATGCCTTCATTTCAACATCGTTCAGACGTTTTGTTTTGATGCCCGATCGGTGACACTAATTACGCATTGCGCGAACGAGTTGGAAGATTTGTTTTGCAATGTAAGTGAACATTAATGATAGGTCCCTAGTCAAATAAGGCCGGTACAAACGAGCCTTAATCGTATAATGACGTTTCAAATTTCAATGTTGCAACTTAATATGTCTACTTAGTACAATTATTATATTAAAATATCGTAATACCGAAATTCGCACATATCGGTCGTAGTGGCATACCTTGGAGGAGGCCTATGTACAGCAGTGGACGTCTTTCGGCTTTAATGATGATGATGATGATGATACCATAATTATTAAAGAAAGTCTACAAATCTCAAACAGCAATCACCCTAATCCTCTTAAACGTCGCAACCAATTTCCATTGAAACTAGCTAAGAAGCGTAATGGCGCTTAAACTAATTTGCAATAAAAAAAACTGCATTGACATCGTTTCATCCATATGGGAGTTAAGAAGACGCACAGATAGATTTACACACAATCAAATGCAGGGCGAAAAAAAATGGTGTCAAACTTAAGGTCTCTGCCTACTACTTCGTACCATACCATGACCGTACTATGAACGTATCAGGCCGAAAATTAATTAGTATTAAAGTGTTGGTCGGTGACGGAACGGTCTAGTGGGCATAGTCTCATACTTTTCAATACAAAGAATATTTATTTTGTCTGACACGTTCCTATTACCATCATAGTTCGGTCATGGTATGATATGGTGTAGTGGGCAGAGACCTTTATATTATACATCCAATGACTCCAATGAGTTTTTTCAAGTCAGTGTTCGAAATTTAAAATCGGATTTTAAATAAAGAACATTTTATTAAGGGTCATCTACACGTTACCTCATTAGGAAACCCCGACGTAACCAGCAATTCAAGTTTTGATACTGGCCGGAGCGAATCCGACGTCAGTTGGCTCAGCAGTCTAACTCACTCTGTACCTTTAAAACGTTAGTGAAGTGTTAAAAATGTGTCAAACTCAGTTTCTGTGTGTCATCTTGCTGCTTATGAGCTGGATTGCAGATACGAAGACGGTGAATTTCCAGTCCTCGATTGGTCTTGGTGGCAAGTCAGGTAAATCTAAATAATTATTATTAGATGCAAGTAACAAGTCAATTTTGACAGGTTCCATTATGGTCATTGATGGTCGAGTCACAAAACATTAACTTTTCGCAAGTAGGTTCTATCAACGATAAAAGTCCGTTTTTATGTGAAAAAGGAGAAAGTTTTTTTTTTGAAAATTAATGTTCTCAAGAAGAACTGTCTTCTTATTTTGCTGAATATACCTACTCAAATTATTTAATAGTTAATTTGTATAAATATTGGACTTATTGAATTTTTTAATGTGTATGTGTGTAGTTTAAAACGTTAATAATAACGTAACGACGGCTTTTTGTAATAATAATGTTGTCGGTTTAATAATTATTCTTAGCACATTTATTAAAAAAATAACTGATTAGAAAGACTTTGAATTGAGCATTGCCACTTAGACTTACATTATTTGTAGACTTTTATTATTTTAAACTATACATTACAGATCATAGAGAAAGATAATTAAATATATTTCATTGCAATCTTAAGCCTATCTACAATACAGATACTTAAGTGAAAGGACAGATCAAAAACTCAGACAAAATGCCTCGTAATATAATATTTAATCTGATCGCGCCTTAATTAGGTTATGTAGATATCTAATAATAATGTCCTAGAAAATGTTCTAGGTTTCAGGAAGGTTAACTTTTCCCTTATACGCAATACCATATTTTATATAAAGTCATATAAATTTTAATTTTAATATTTGATTTTAATTCTACTTTCGATAACATTTTTGTAATTTTATTTTTTTACAGTCAGCAGTAAATAAATTGTTAAAATTACAACAAAAACATATAAGATTATCTCAAAGAGAATATATAAAAGGCAAACCTGACTGACTTATATATCAACGCACAGCCGAAACTACTGTACCTAGAAACTTGAAATTTGGTACAGGGGTTCCTTTCATGATGTAAGTGAGCACTAAGAAAGGATTTTCCGAAAATCGACCCCCAATGGGAAGAAATGGGGGGAGTAGCGGGAAAATAATTCTACGCGTACGAAGTCGCGGACATCCTCTAGTTCTAATATAAATATAACATACGAGAGGTTCAATTAAAAAAAAATTGGACAATGTTCTATTTGCTAAAATAACTACGTTAATTAAGTTACTATTTAATTACGATGTAAGGACAAGGAAACAAGTTGTCACTGGCTCCCTTCACATCCGTCAGGCTTACTTCTTGCTCCGGAATCCAAAGGACGAAATAAAGCTGTAGGTATTGAAGGATTAACATACAGATTCGTTCGTTTTGGTTTAACTTTGCCAGTAACTGCGGCAGGAATTTATAATATGTTTTTTTTTCTATGCCTCTACCTTACACTACACTGTACCTACTTAGTGAGTGGCTGTAACTGCAACAAATATTTACCTCTTATTACTTTTCTTAAAGATTACGAGTAGGTATTTTTGGGTAATGCCACGCTTAACTAGTTTTATTTTTATGTATATAATAATAAGTACCTAATAATAATAATAATTTATTTAAGCAAATTTAATCACAATAATTGCCAGGGGTCCCCACACTACACTACACCTGTATCGCGAGGATCCAGTTAAAATAACACAACATAAGTTTGTTACATTGTAAGTTGGCTAAGGGCAGATTTTTCAATCCCCAGATAAAACTATCCGTCAGTTAAATGTATTACTATCCTTTTCTGAAGTCATATGAAAGAAAAGGACAGAGCTAAAAAATTTACCTTCCGGATAGCTTTATCTGGGGATTGAAAAATCAGCCCTTAGTAACATAATTCTAAAAATGACAATATATTAAACTTACTGCCGCACTCAGAGACGTCAATTAAATTTAATGCTTGAGTAAAGTAGTTGCTGTCACTTTCTTTGTCATAGCAATAGAAGAAGATAACGCGTCACTAACTAAGCATTTAATTTAATTGAAGTCTCTGAGTGCGGCAGTTAAACTATCTTATCTACAATAGCTTCAGTCTCGGAATAATTTAATGAGAGGAGGAATTTAAGTATAAGCTTTTTAGCTTCAGTTGTAGCTGTGTATATCGCGTGACAAAGTTAAGATAAGGCATCCGTCACCTTTTGACACGTAAATAAGTACGACAGTGACGGATGCTTTATCCACATTTGACACGCGATATAGACGCAACCATACTTGGCTCACAGGTTACAGTGGGTTGATAATAATAAGCTCATCTTGTCTGAGATGCCCAAAAGTCAAGCCATAGAAAACTGTCATTTTTGACGTATTTTGAAAAGAGCATTAAAGTCAAGATCAGTTTATTGATTCGGCCCTTATTTATATAATATTTTCAAATTATAATGTACTTTTTAAAATGTTAACATCGAAACATTTTAATTAATACACAGCTCAGAGAATAATTAATTACAATATAATATATCATATAAAAAAATACAATAAAGACACACAAAACAAAAATCCAAATATCACACCAACGAGTCATAATGTGTTTTAGGTCATAAAGTCATAATCATCGCAAGTCATAACGTATTTATTTAAGAAACTGTTACTTTTTCAGGATTTTTATAAATTAAACCTAACTTAACCTAGCCTTGTTTACACGTTAGATATTTCAGAAATTCTAAAAAGTTTACAGTAACAGCGACATAAAAAAATATGACTATCAATAATTATGTCAACAATGACATTATGACCAAAAAAAATATGGTAAACAAAGGGCTCCCCACACCTACATATCAACATAGCAGGTATTCAGCTATCAGCTTACATCGATGATTGCATACGCTCGACACGTCGTAATCGATTTACGAGTGCACATCGATTGCAGAATTCCCATGGTGATTGCCGCGATGCCGAAATGCCGCCACATCTTCGCAGCATGCCCAGAATTTAATTAATCACGCCATTTTTATTTTTTATTTTTAATGGGAACTAGTCGTTACGTGATTGCTATTGCATTTTTTTGGGCAAAGGCAATTAGACAGGCTGCTTTTAGACGGAACGTTTTGATTCCATTCATGGGGTTCCATGTAAATTAGTCTCATACTGGGTTTACCCTTGTTTCACCGACACTCATTACACAGAACGTGTTTCATAGAAAGCTATTTTTCGCTGATCCCGTGTTAATTTCAGGTACATTAAGGGCCTGTTTCACAATCGTCAAGTAAAGCGTATCTGACACATAAATTTAGCCCTTTCCTTTTCTTACACTTGAATATAGACAAGGAGAGAGCTTACTTTAACTGGCACATAAATTTACTTGTCGATTGTGAAACAGGCCCTAATATTAATATTATCTTCAACCCAGTTCATTCAATAACAATTTGAAAATAGAAGAAAAGAGTTCAAACTGAGAAACAATAAAAATTAATACCGGCCATGCATTTTGTAACCATGAATGATGTGTTACGTCGCGGTAACCTTTATCGGTGCAAACCATGATTTCCTAATCACTGACAACTGATTGAGCCATCGTCTAGTCGTCTACATAACGAAAATGACAACAGAATAATTGAAGATTTACGGACCGTTCCATGCATAGTGACGGGCGGTAGAGTCGTAAGGTTTTGAAAACTGCATAATTTCACAACGCAAGGAGATAAAACGGTTTTTACAGCTAATTTATTGCTATGAACGTGACTTTGCGTAGAAAGGTGTGCATATTTGAAGTTTAAAATGATGTATAAAGCTCGGTCAAGTGCGAGTCGGACTCACGCACCGAGGGTTCCGTACCGCCAGACAGTATATATCATTACTATATTCCATTACTATGCAACAAAATTAGAAATACGTTGAAAAAAACGTGTCTTGTATGGGGACCCCCTTTATTATTTCACTTTTTTGTTAGTAAATCCTTAGTTTACCGTAATAACACATATTCTGAAAATAAAATGAACCCACTATCTATTACGGTTCAAAAGATACTTTTGATAAAACGTGTTTTGTTTAAGACTTTTTTAATCTCTGTTACTAAGGTAGGTTTTTAATCATAATCGTAATTAAAATCAAACCACACAAAAATATGCAAATTAATCAAATAAGTATTCAAACACTATGTGGCATCCAATTAAAAATGCATTAGTACCGGTTACTGTGTTATTTATTATTACTCGGAAGTTACTACAGCGTGTGGTTAAAAGGGTATTAACTTGAGGTAGAGGTATCGATCGCACATTCTTGATTTATTATTTGTTACGATTAATAGACACCTGATAGGTACTTAAGAATATGAAACCACGCATCACGGTCTGGTTAATTTTAACGCGCAGAAAAAACACAATGTTTTTTTTATATTCATATTTTTTGAGTCGTTATGTAATTACCACCGATCGTATTGTATCAATGGCGTAACTATTGGGTGGCAGAGCGGGCAAAATGCCACCCCGGGCTGTGAGGAGCCCCCGGTCCGAAAGGCCTTGAGCACAGGAGGAACCTAATATTTATTTCATTGTTAATAAAAGTGAAAGGAAGGGCCCTATCCGACGAATTTGCCACGGGCCTAAGTTGGTATAGTTACGCCACTGATATGAATAGCAATTATAAAACAATGCGCCGAATGAAAGATATTTTATCATGACTAAGTTTCCCTAAGCTGTTTTTCCAAACAGCTATAAAGCGAATCCATTCACTATTGAACTTGCATTTAGAAAAACCGTAGCTAATGTTACTAAAGATGAACTATACTGGACACTTGGACTGGTCACAAGTCGTTATTTTGGTAAAAAATATCAGAAAATCTTCCTAAACAATACTTGTCAATGTACAAACGTACAAACGTTATTAATTATTATTATAGCAGTTTCTACGATTATTATTGTAATACGGCCATCTAAAAGCATCGCATTGTTGTGTTCCGGTTTGGGGATAAGACTGCCGGTGTAATCACTAGCATAGAGGCATTCCATCTTAGTCCTCAGGGTCGGCAACGCATTTGCAGTCTTAGGATTGCAGTCTTGTGAATACGACTGTCTATGGGTCACAGTTTCCACTTACAATCAGGTGGCCTGTGTGCTCGTTTGCCTTCTCTATGCCATAAAAACAAACTAAGAACAATCAGGTAACTTCGTATAATGCTTTAAGTTTTCACCTCGACTTTTAGATTAAATTTCAAGAACTAAATGGAACCTATTAATTTGATACCAATCACGTCATAGGTACTGTAATAGTGCAAATAATACATTCGACAAGTCTTCTAGTCTAATGCCCGATGAATACAAACATATTCAAACGAAAAAAATCATGAAACTTATCTCAGAGGAGGTTTTCTTATACCTAAATAATAGCTCTCTGTCGAACGGGGCGGTCGAGTGAGCAAGTCATACGAGCGGGCTCATTCAACGGGTAAAGCGGGTAAGATTGAGAATACCCGACGCACCTTTAAACGACGGGACAACTTCAACCGGCCGCGTTATAATTTGGCCCGTCAAGTTCAGTTCCACCAGAGGCCCGTTTCACGAAGCTACAAGTTTCAAATTACAAGCGGCAGTGTCTTTCTAACTCCTTTTGCTAGAAAGAGAGTTCCGCTTGTAATTTGTAACTTGTAGCTTCGTGAAACGGGCCGCAGGAGGTTACAATTTGTACTCCCAACTAACACCTAAAACCCCACGCTATAATTATGTAGTTTTTAAACCACGGAGGTGTTGCCAATTAAATTAACGTTGTCAATGTAAACCAAACTGTCTAATCAGAACCTCCTTCTTTTTTTTGTCGTTGATGAAGTATTATACAACACAAAATATCTCAAGAAAAATGCCACATCATTTTAATTTAATTTATACCTTTATTACCTTCATCGATATTTCCAACAACACGGCTCCAGCAATGTTTTCCAGCTACTTAAAAGTCCTCGCTTGTTATCGTGTGGCTCCGGTTTGCAATTTGTTCGACACGCTCCAACGCAGCGAAGCCCCGGGGTGTTCCACCAGGTATGTCAGGCTATCGTAATCCTTATCGTAACGATCGTAAGGTTCCAAGTGTTAAGCTATATTTTACGCCCGGAGACTTTAATGTGCTGCTGACCTGGAAAAATAATGATGCAGTGCTGCATAATCTGTAGGTAAGGAAGGAAGGCCTGTCAACGTTATTGCCTCGGCTGTCCTTGTAATTTTTATTTGTGCCTGAACAACTGTGGAAGGTAGCGGATAAGGGTTGAAAAATACGTAATTGATGCAACTCGACGTTTACAAGTAGACGAGTACCTAATGTGTATTGTATGCTAAGGAGCTCAAGTGCGAATCTCACTTTATGATCAAAATATTTTTTTGTAGTGAATTCGCGAATAATTGTTTTTATTTATTTATTGCTAGTAAGTATACCCCCCAGCTTCTTAATGACTGGTTATCGCTATCACACTTGCACTTGTATCTTGCAGTATATGTGTCACTCGTAATTCACAGAAAAACTAATATTGACGATATTTATTCGGGAACTTAGTACCGAACCTTAGAACCTTAAACTAAATGTTTCCTATGGGAGAGAGAAGTATCAACTATTTGTAGTCTGTAGTTCTTTCAACCTACTACTCCATAAGTAGGTTCGTGTGCAGGAACTAAAACACTAATAACATAACACATACTATGTTCTTAAGCTTTTAGAAGACGATTAATTTTTCGACATACTTTTTTACATTACCTATTTTGTTAAGTTTTAGGTTAGGCACAGATAGTTTTGTAAACTAAATAAAATCACATCAAAGTTCAATATGGCTTAAGATTGACAGCGAAACCCCCGAACTTGAGTTTAAAGGTTTTAATTGAAAACTGCATAACACTGAAATGTCGGAATTCGAGAAAGTAGATCTACTCCGGCTCGCAAAGGTCACAGTCAGCAACTGCAATGATGTCAGCATTACGGATTGTTAAAATAGCACCTTCAAACGTTCCATCAAAGAAGGTAAAGGGGATATAAGTATTATAAAATAACTTTGAAAACAGATCACAGATTATAAAAAGACGCTTTCGAATTAGCTGCGACATTTTTTCGTAATAAGTAGGCGAGGTTACATTTATTTAATAAATTCATTTGAACAACAATAACATTTTTAATCATGCAAAGCTTCAACTTAGATCCTTATTAAAGGCTATTATTTTGAAAAAAAAGCAAACTGTTATTTTTTTAGGTGTATCCCAATTAGGTTATGACGGTGAGTATAGGTACTCCTTATTTTTAAGTTGTGAGATAGAAAGTTTTGCGGGCATTTGCCCTTGTAATTTCGTCTCAAATTTTGAGAATTGACACAGTTCTTCGATTAACGGCCAAGAAATAATATGAACTATTATAATTTTAATATAAAAATATACACCAGCAGCTATACTATGTTATTTAGTATATGTAGTACTTTACCTACTGGAATTGCAAAATAAAAAATCTATTGGAACAGGACGGTGACGAGCCAAAAATGAGAGATGAGTATTACGTTCTTGCAGTCGATTAATTGCTGGCATGTGTACAAATTTCACAAATTGGCAATTCAAAGAAAATGCAATATGTAAAGCGTCGATCTATGCATTGTGGTTGAAGCGAAATTGGTAGGTACCATAAATGGTATAATTCAATAAAACAAAAGCAAATTGTAATCTTTTTATTATTTTATTATTATGAAATATAGGTTTGGGTTTGACCTCAGTCTCACCTGATGTTAAGTGACACACACACACAGTGGAGGTCGAGGGTGGTCCACACTTACCCAGAAAAAGCCTATTCACTCTTGCCTTGTAGTAGTAGTGTTATGTTATATTACAACCACAGGGGTTTTAGCAATTCTATCGCAATTAGATTAAAATTTTATCTCACTTTCGCGTGTAAGACCTAAATAGAGACCATTACACAAAAGCGTGTTGCAAATAATCTCCGACATAACCAAATGTTACATTGTTTTGACAATACAATTACATCTGCTTACGCACAATCTCAAACTTTCTAACATTCCGAATGAAACCGAATATGGTCTAGTTCACGTTGGTGGAGCCATCTGCGTCAATGGACGAGTTATGTAACAAACATAACAACAAACAGCCTACGATACATTTGTACAACGAGGTGAATGGAACTTCCGAATTGAAAACGATTTGTTAATAATTCAACAAAGAAAGTCGGCGCAGAGTAGTTTTGAACTCCGTACGTGAATATGGAAACGAGGCAAAGTTACTGCCTCATAATAAAATCAAGAGTCTTTGATATAGTTAATTTTATCATATTTTTCACTGCTTAGCAAAATTCTCTCTTCCGTTTCTTACACGCTTCCAGTATTGTAAAAATAAAAATTAAATGTAGATTCTGTATACTAAAGTTTCCTTATGTGACTTAAATTTGTCAATAATATTAGAAGATGTTTTTATTTCATAATAATAAACGCGTTTTTGTTGATGCTAGCGAAAAAAAAGCGACATTGAAAACTGGTTGAAATTAATACCAGTTTTAAATTAAGTACTTCATTAATATAACGAACAAAACATTCGTGCATCAGAGCACATGTCTAGTTAAAAAAAAAACTTCATTACATTTGATGAAGTTTTCATTTTTTAAATATGGAAATATCATTCCGATTCTTAACATGAAAACATTATTTATACTCTGTTGAACATCAACAAGTACATGGATAACTATAAAGACGCCAATTGCTTTAGTTTATTACAAATTAAAAGGACTTTATATTGCAGTATCAATTTCGCAGAGCGGAGAAAATAAATATGCTGTATCCGAAGTTATAAGGAGCTGTTACATCGTACTTTAAATAATGCCTTAAGCGACTGTATCGATGGAGCGGAGAAAAATAAGTTTCTTTAAAAAGCCTTTTAAGTTTATGTCGTAAAAAAATATCTGCGCTAAGATGAAAAACATGTATATTAGCCATACATTGCGGCAAATGTCCACAATTAAATAAACTCACCCAGCAACACTTTTCAATGTACTCGTTTTATTTTATGTTTTCCGCTTGCCATACGTCCTCAGGTCAAGCGGTAAAGGTAACAAGAATCTAAATGGTGCCTTTTCAGATGTCGTTGAGACGTTTTTGCCTTTTAAATGTTTACCTGCCAGTTATTTTGATACCATTTGGCTCCTCGTTAACCACGGCGTTTTCGTTTTTATTGTGCTTTTCGAGAATTGCAGCGGTAAGGTGGACTTAAGAATTCGTTTTTAAGGCTTTAAAGACTCGGACCTGCAGATCAGTAATGGTGCTTTTTAAAATATCTATTTAAGACTGAGCATTTAACATTTCTGTTAATCACAAGCAACCTTTGAGCGCTTC
Source organism: Acleris cristana (assembly GCA_948252455.1). NCBI lineage: Eukaryota > Metazoa > Arthropoda > Insecta > Lepidoptera > Tortricidae > Acleris > Acleris cristana. Next base: position 11,195,926 of record OX411784.1, on the reverse strand, counting down.
TTTACAACTTGTGGTTTAAGTCTTGTCATTCATATTTATTTTCGACGTATCATTTCAGATAAACTTGAAAAAAAACTGAACAACACGTTCGACCGCAGTTTATGCAATGTTAACGCAAAGTTTAAGCAACTTAACTAGGTCTAACTAACAATAAATTTTACTCTACTCCATATTGAAAAAAATAACATAATTTATGTTTTATTTCTTGATTGTATAAGGTAACGTTGTGACTGGCGGCTCTTAATTTAGAGTCACAGAATTAAGTCGATATATAAATCGGGAACGTTCCCAATTTCAACTTACTGTAACTATTTTATTTAAATTGTATGTGGTTTTGTTGCAGAATGCACGAGTTGCAGCGACGACGAGTTGGGAGTGACGCGGTGGACGATGCCGCTGCTGAAGACCGGCGAGAAGAGATACTACCTGGGGATATTCTTTAAGGTAAACAGTTAAGCATAAACCTTTGACCACTTTAGAACCAGAGCCTTAGAAGGGACGCCAAGGAATCAAGCCCTTCTTAAAACTGAACAATTGTTAAAGAAGAGCCCTTAGTTAAGGCTCATTTATAAAGTGTACCTACCTACTCGTATTGTCTTGATGCTCGGAGCATGCCCCTCTAAATGATATTCTAACATGCCATAAAAAAATTTATATCGAGTCTACGGGTGACCTATCCCAAGTTGAAGCATTGGCATATACCAGAAAAGATACAAAGGAATGAAGGCTGGCATCTAAGCTAAGCTAAGAGCCTAGTTTGACATGCGGTTTTATTAAAGAGGTGGCTATTTCATCCAAATGTTCACAGTAGGTTTTTGTCAAGTACTGACTGTACTAACATTCCGTATTAGGGTAGTTCTACTAGCGTTTCAACCGCTTTCACTTCCCTGTCGCATTTTTAACCATTTCCCTGTACGAGTAGGTTAACCATTTTCGGTTATTTTGTTTTGAAGAATGCCTGAACTCCTACAAAATAACCGAAAATGGTTAACCTACTCGTACAGGGAAATGGTTAAAAATGCGACAGGGTAGTGAAAGCGGTTGAAACGCTAGTAGAACTACCCATTATGTTATATACCTTGTTTCTCCGTCGCAAAACTTAAATGCAGATTCGGACGTTCTTTGACCTGGCTTTTTTTGCATGTTTCCACATTTTTGAGGCGGAATTAGCATATTGAAAGAATTTAGTTGCTAAATATCAATAAAATTAACGATACGACTTCATCAATGATTTAAGCTCGTGCTCATAAGCTCATAAAAATGGAAACAGATCTTAAAGATTTTGAACAATCGAAAAATTTGTTCAAAATTGACATAAAACGATCCAAAATCAAGTTTCCGTCACACACTGCCTGTCGCGTTAAGTTGAAATAAGGGCAGGGAAATGATGATGATGATGTCAAAACTACGGTAACTAAGTATGAAACATCATTTACGACCATATCGTTTCTACAAACATAAACTCGGGTCCCGGAATCAGACCCGTGGTAACTTGAGGTGTTAGCATGAAATCACGCTATAAGTTGATCCCTTGATTGACCTACTTAGTTGACACAGAAACCATTTCCCCAAGAATTCATTCTATTACGGTAATAGTCACATCATGCAAAACCGCGAGTCTAAATTAGCTGTGGCATTTGCGGTCCGCGACTATAACTCGAAACCGTGCTAGCAATGAATAAACAATTTATTTTTTTGATTTTGTCATCGCTACGGTCATTCTTATTACAATAGAAGGTTAAGGTGTGTGGGCCGATTACCAGAGCTATTTGTTAACGAGAAACTTCAAAAAACGGACTGATTAATTGTTATTCTTGCTATCTAAAACAAGGCCCGGGGTTCTGGTAATCATTTAGGTCGTAATGAATGGTAAGGTATAGATGTAATTATCATAGAAAATTCTCAGAAGCAATCTTCCTGAATTCAGACGGACGCAGTGTGAAAAGGCTGTAACGGATCTAGTGTTTGGACCAGGAATTTACAATAAATAAAAAACGTCCAATAAAACGTCATTCTCAATTCTTTAACGAGTTTCGTAAACAAAACAATAAGGAAAATCCAAGATGTCTCCGGAGTCATTGAGGCTCATAATCAAGCAATTACGAATACGGTTGTCCAAAAGAATAAGGCAGTCCAGGAATATGAAGTCTTTATGCACATACTGCCTTGTTGCTTTGGCACTTTAGTGAGTTACGTCAAAGATGCGCGTGCGACGGCATGTTGCAAGCGTTGATCGATGTCGGCTCTCTCCGGCACTCCCACTGTGTCCGCGCATTGTTCAGTTATGTTTAAATTATTACTATACTTTCTATCACTTGTGACAGGTGCTACCCGACAAATTGCAAAGTCATTGTCTGTATTTAATTCATTTTGAATGGTACCTAATTAATTATTATGCCTGTATTTTACATTGCCTTTTGAACAATGTTTATCGTATTGTAAACGCTATGATATCACAACAATAATACAAATGCGATCGTGATAGGGGAAAAGTCAATGTAGAATAAGGGCCCTGAGTAGGTATATTTAATCTAAAGCCGCATTTGGAGATTTCTTGACCGTCATTGCGGAGTCCCCATAAGGACTGCGTCCAGTTCAGTTACGTAGCACTTACCTACCACTTCTTAGCATTTTTGAGCGGGTTTTTACGATCCGTATTTGATATTATAGATAGCTTATTAAAAAATAAAAGAAAAACGAGTTGATAATGTAACAGATTTATTTTGATTTAACAACGCCAATGATCATATAAAAACCGGTCAAGTGCGATTCGGGTTCCTTACCACGCTACAATACTTCTAAATACAACGCCGATTTTTTTTTATTTATTAATAAAGGTTAAGGATGGATTACTTGTGTTGGTTAATTTTTCATTTCTGACAGTAATATTTCGCGAACGACTCAAAAGAACGTTCAAAAAATTTAATTCATCTTTAATTAATGCAAGATGCTCCCAGAATTTTAACGTCCATTTAGATTGACGGCTAATTTCCGCTGCGATTATTAACAAATCGATTTTATTCGTTTTAACTCAGATGAATCAATTTCGTAAACTGCTGTGTCCCAATCGGTCCGCGCATCCAATATCATTATGTTTATGAATCATATGCAATAAACATTGTTTCGTCCGGTCCATCCCAAGTTACGTTACGTGTTGACCCCTTATTCGTACAATCTTACGCCACTGTTTAATAACCGTAGTTATGTTGAAGAAAATCGTAATATCCATTTTGTTCTAAGAGGTTTAAATAATAATAATAATAATAATACATTTTATTTCAGGCAACGAGGCCCATATTTACAAATACCTTATAGACTAACATACATAACAATATAAAACTTAAAACTAACACCGATGTAACAGAACAGTGTAGTCCTGTTCTGCCAAAAATTAATACACTTTCGCGGTGTCCGCTAGCCGGCGGCCACGAAAACGCCGAAAGATGACACCCCTCGGCCAGAATTCCTCCTTTAAAAACGTCGACAGATCTTTGGTCGGTACTCTCACCACAAATGACTTAAAATTCACCTTGTGGCGGGGCTCCAACCACTCGACCCTAAGGGTAACTCCGGTCTTAACTCGTACATACTCTACGAGATCCTTCGCCTCCGTAGAGTAATGTAACCGGGACACGTACAACTGCGTCGTAGGCGTAGCAGGACACAGCAAGTGGTTCGGTCCGGTCGGTGCGGTACCGCACAGGTTCCTCGGGGCAGGCTTCTTCTTTCTCTCTACCCGGGTAAAACCATCTTTGTCCTGCTTGGGACACGTCGGGGGCAGCACCCCGCGTACGGAAAAATTATATAAAAAAAAATAAAAAATAAAAAATAAATTTGGTGTTTAGAAACTTCTTTTCTGGGTTTACGGTAACCTAGGTTATATAATTCGTCGCCCATCTACGACCCAAAATACCTACAGACAATCTCGCATTGTTCATGTTATAAAAGATCTTAAAGATCCGTATTTTGACATTTTGGGCCTAAATATGTTAGGAAAATCGGCGTTACAACGACAAGGACTAAGAAAAAAACAGGTCACTGCCAATACACAAAAAGTACGGTACCTACGCTTTTCATTCTTTGATCGAGGTAACTAATGTAAACCCAAACCAAACATATTATTATTCGAAAGTGAACACGAATCACTAATCGTATATCGTAAAAACGAATGTAGTTATTATTATTAAAGCAAATCAAACTGAGAATACATTTACGAGTACAAGTAAATAGGTACTTCTCAGTAGATTGACCACAATGTAATAGATGATACCTCATCTGCTTTTTGCAAAATTTATTTCTCCATTGCATTTACTGGCACGCCACGCTGTCTCCAAAATATTACCTCGCGGTCTTATGTCCGGTTTCCATATTCAAACCGCGGATAGATAAATTACTTCAGATTAAATTTGACACATTTAGCAGAAAATCTTTCCACCTGCTACGATCCTGAGAAATCTCTTTCTCTATGCATATATGTCTATGTATATATTATGATTTAATTGATAACTCAGTGTCAACAGATTTCATCAGCCATGCGAAATTTTATCAAACGAGTGAAAGCCTCAAATTACTTTACAAAACTTTGCATCCAAATTGCTCGCAAATATAAAGTTTATCAGTTCAGTGCCCATACCTAGATGCATTTGGCGAACGATAACGTTTTTAGAAATGTATAGAATTGACATACCTAAGCTACCAGACGGTCGTGTCGAGCGCTTATGTAAATTCTATACATTTGTCAGTACTCGAAAATCGTTAAAACGAAAAATCCAATGATTTGGCTAATCCTTAATCCAGGCCACGATTTAATTTGCCAAACTCGTATCTGTTTTATATTCTCTGATACTTTGAATTGTAATCCCGAACCAAATCCTTTTGATTGTTTCCACACCCAAAATATTCATAAACCAAATCTTCAATTATATTCCACATCAAAAATGCTGAACCCCTTCATAAAACCCCATCAGTATTCTGGTTAGCACCTCGCCGTACTGAATTAGCGATATGGCAACAAAAATCATTCCATTGAAGCGCACGTGACACCGCTCCACGCGGCCGTTGGAGATCATTTCACTTTCACATTGTCCAAATGTTTTGATTACGTTGTTCCGGTACATTTTAGGTGTATACGGTAAATAATTGTTGTTGTCTATTTGGTTCTCAACATGTTGAATATAAATTATAGAGTTTGTTTTGGAAGGCAAACGAGCAGACAGGCCATCTGATATTGAGATCTGAGACTCATAAAAATTAATCTGAAATAGAAATGGCCAGGGCACGTACTGAGATCTCTTATAAGAAGTGGTCAAAGACTATCACAGGCTGGTACTTCAGAAAAGAGAAGACCCCCGTCAGGTAAGGAGGTGGGAAGATGACTTCCCAAAATGATAAAACGAATTGATAAATAAACGAAAATAACTAAACCAAACTAAACCCTCGTCTTATCTTTACCAGCTGTTTATAGAGTCTCCAAATCATGACATTATATTTATTCAAGACGGCAATGTAATTGGTTAAAAATGTGATAATGATGATTCTATTGTGATACCCTGTGCTTAGTTTGTAATTAAAGAAAAATTTTATTTCCTGATAAATTAGACTAAAACATAACCAAAACTCCAAAATCAACATGTAAAAGTTCGTTCGACATCGTTATTTTATTTAGAAACAAAACTCTGATGGTATGAACCGAACTGTGCTGGCGTTTCAATCTAGCGTTCTTTTACACAAATCTGATCCATGCCCACATTTTGACCGAGGTTTAAATCAAATTAAGCCAATGTTTAATCCAATACGCCGTGTTTCGCCGTGTGGCTACTTCGTCGATACGTAAATGACCTGTATTTTATAATAGCTCCTTTTTAAAATGCCTTTTCTTTTCAGGACAAGTATGCGAATAAATGCCATGTTACATTTAACTCGTCTGTAGGGATTTCTGCTGTCATGCATGGATCTATATTTTTAAGTCATGTGGTCCTAATGAAAATCAAAAACTGTGCGCAACATTGTCTTGTTTATACTTCTCATAGACATTTTTGTCGTTTTGTCAAATGTTGACGCTGGCTACGTAGGCAGGGTCGCAACTAACTCGGCTAAACGCGTTGTCAAAATTCGTATGATTACATTGATTCTTCTTCTTCTTCTTCTTAATGTGGCTCTCCGACTAGCGAAGGTTGGCAGTCAGCTCCGAAAACATTTCTCTGTCTCTCGCGAGGCGAAACAGATTACATTGATTACCGTCTATAAAATCTCGTTTTTAGGGTTTTAAACTTTCATTTCATTAAACATGAGTCAGTAACAAAAAAAATATTACCGACATGACGGGACTAATCAGCTTTTAAAAATGATAGCTACTATGCAGGTATTTATGAAAAACAAACATCTATTGGACTTAGTATTTTGTCTAGTAACTACCTACTAGAGCTACATTCATGTTTATAATGTTAATTTTTTTAAGTAATCGGGCAATACTCAACCCGACAAATTTATCAAACTGAAACAATTTAACATGACAGCGATTTCTTCAAACGATCAAAAATCATTTCCAAAAGTTAAACTTCAAATCCAATGACCGGTAAAACGCAAACTTCAGGCTCATGAATTTCCGGACAACTTGTCAGTTTCCGGGGAATTAGTTCCGGCGTCAATGTTCCGGAACTAACCCGGCCGCGGAAAATGTACTGGAAACTCAAAACTGACCACTGAACATCGAGTTTTGAGCTAATTTAACACTTGGGTAATTGGTGTAGAGTTTAAACTGGGGTGGATAGGGACAGATTTCCAGCAGTAAAGCAATTTAACTTGATGACTGAACTAGGGCGTTCTCTTCGTACCTACTCTGATTTAAAAACGCGCGGTTCATATTTCTCCCATAGTCGTTATTCATTTAAATTGAAGTTCCTGGACATCTATTCTATTGGATAAGATCATATTGCCTTTGACATGATATCGTATTATTCTTAACTCGACAGTTATTACTGTCAAGTAAATAAGAGCAATCGCAACGTTGACAAAGCGATAACAAGTCGAAGGAAATAATGGTTTTACCGCGTAGAATAGAGGCCCTATTATAGGTCATATTACTTAAAGTCAAAAAATATTATTTTGACCATATTTGGAATTTTTTAGTTATGTTTATCAGTAAGAGAATAAAATATAAATATCTACAATCTGGTATGGAGAATTGGAGATAGCTTAAACATTGAGGAAGGAGATGGGGGTTTTTCCCCACGAGAAGCGTGAAACGGTTTCTACGCGGACGGAGTCGCGGGTAACAGCTAGTTTCTTATAATCAGATTGTCATTGCAACTACATCGACATCCGTTCAGGTATTTTGAGGTAGCCGCAAACTTGTTTTTTGCCATCCTCGTGCGTTGTCCTGACCCAGTCATTACAAGGTTAGCTGGAAGAGATCCCTTAAAGGGATAAGTTCGCCTTCGTACATAGTTTATATTATTTTAAAACGATTTATTTTTGTGCAATAATAAGTTTACTTACTTAGATACTTACTCGTAAGTGTCGTAACTAACCATCACATAAAGATCATGATTATGGGACAATCGCCGACCTGCCTGACCTAACAGTGAATTAATAAATGACCCAGCGTTACCAACGGAGGATTAAAACAAAGCTAATTATCATATTAAAGGTCAGGAGCCCAATAACACATAAATCAAAGGTAAAAAAGTGATGTAAGACCTATCCAAATTTCAAACTAGATTGTTTTGTTGATTACTTCTAGGAAGTAGTCAAAAACAATTCTACACGTTTGCTCTTTTAATGTTATATTTATACGAGTATGATTAGTTTTTTTCATAAGCGTATATTTAGCCCATAAAACAATTTTATATTATAATGCAAGCCTTATCTTAACACAGCGTTATGTTATAGAATTATATAAAGTGATCTATCGCGTCGGCCGGTTATGTCAATTCCTTACATTTTATGACTTTTCGAAAATCGTTAACGTTAGCGTTACTGTTGTAAACAATTCTTTCAAATTATTACCTATTATTTTTATTATTTCATCTATGATCTTTCCTAGCCTTTAACTATTTTGTCACATCATCATCGCAGTCATCACCTCAGCAATATATAGTCCACAGCTGTCTACAAACACATCCCTAAACATCCCTCTACAAATGTAAATAACACTGTATCTATACCATCACCCTCTACAAATCTCATCACTTCCATCCCATATCCTTTCCCTCTCAAACATCATTTGCCTCTTCCACTTAATCACCTATGCGACACTTCATCACCCATTCGTGATTGGTTAGTCCAACGTCGCGTGCCATCGCGCGGCTGTGCCTGCGCAACTTTCTCAACCGGTCGAGTTCAATTATGCAACGATTAAAACTGCACATAATCCGGACTTTGCGGATGCAATGTCAAGTTTGGCCGTCGGGCTTGGACTGAAACTAAAAACTAACGAAACCGAAAGTCATGATATAATCTAGAGAGAGATCTCTAGATACTTGAATTCCTTTAGGTTATTAATTATGCTCTATTTAAGTAAAGCCACTCCTATACGCTACCGTGGCAACTTTACCTACTTGTGGCAACATCCCGTCATATATTCATCGATACTCTAAAATACACGCAAATGAAGTTTTTCCGATCCCCATGTCGTAGTTTCAATACCGCCGGGCTGGTTGGCCATGATTTTCAGTAGGTAGTTTAAAAACGTTAAATACACATTTAGGTAAGTAATACAATTTATGAAATAGCAAATTAAAAACTATGAGTGCATGATGTTATGTTATATGTGTTCCTCGTTAGGTAAGACGTTTCCTAAGTAACCCATAGATATGAATAAACATGTGCACTTGTTATGGAGTAGCTAAGGTTTTGTAGTAAAATGTTATTGTAACGCAATGAAGCCTAGCCCAAAATCAACTCTCAAACAAAAAACAAACCATTTTTCAGGTTTTTCATTAGACTAGAATACAAATCGACGGTTAAATCTATCTCACCGTGAAAACAGAGAGAGACCATCATTGTTTTTCTTTGATCTCTTGCGCAACTTTACAAACTCTTACTTAAGGAACGACGGCATAAATAACCCCAATTCATCCAGGTATAAAAGGGCGCCATTATATACATTTGAATGCAGCAGCGATTTAATATCAAGTACAGAATCCTAAGCCGCAAACCACAGTCAAGAGATTACGAGCCACCTTTGCACTGTAATATGAATGTGAAAATGGTGAATAAAACTCATAATAATCAACATTTAGGTAAAGTCCATACCAACTGACTTGTCTTATTTAAGTAGTAAACACTTTTAAAACCTAAAAATGCATCGTTTTTGGCGAAAATGGCAGTTTTCTGGTGAATAAAGCAACTAGAGACCACTTTTTTCCTGTTTTTACATAATGTTTTTTTTTATGACAAAATTGTAATTTTAGGTGAAAAGGGAGCATTGAGGTTATAAAAGTGTTTACTAAATGAGACAAGTCAGATAGTTAGGAGTATAGGCACACGCTTGTGTGCGCGAAGCCAAAGGAAGGGTAATAATGATAAGTTTAAAACTCATGTAGGTACCTATGTGTTGTGGTAACCGGATTTTACTTCATCGATCGTATCATTTCAACGAACACTATTTTCTACTGCTACCATAATGTTTTGAGGATATCTGAAACATTAGTTCTTAGGTTAGGTTCGACTTGAAACTACCAAAAAAAAATAGGTAAGCAGCGAGAAATGCCTTTCGATGAAACTAAAATTCTGCGCAATGATAAGTTCGAAGAATGGTTTTTTTTAAACATCCTTAATTCATTCGTCGATGAAGTATAAGTATTACCGGTAAACTAAAATTATCTCGCGCGCTCGTAGGTATGTAAGGCAAAGTTAGGTTAGTGCCGCGACCAAATTAAAATGCAAACTAATGATGCTCGGACAGGTCTACGGATAGCCTTGTCGGTTAATTAATGTTAAAAAGTAAGTGATTCTTATGAGAATCACTTTACTTAACTATAAGATCGATTTTAATTAAGTAATAATGTACCACTTTGCCAATCGGGTATTTTTCCATCTATTCGTTTCAAATGCAGACGCTTCGAGCTGTTTCTTAGAATTTGTAATTGGCATTATTATTCTGATAATGAAACATTATTTAAGTTTATTTATAATAAATGATTATCATAGTCGTGTTATTGTATCTGTGCAGGAAGTCAAATGTTGTTGCGATATTTGCAACTGTCTTGCAATTCCTGCAAGTGAAATGAGTCATTGCCGCTTAGATGAAAGTTAAGTAACATCGCACCTTATCCTAACTTACATGATAAAATGTGAAAGTATAGGTACGTTTGTTTTTTTTCTCCTTAAAACATATTTTTTTGTTTGTGTTCTTTAATTGACGAATTTGATTTATGTTTAACGCTTAAAAGAGACTACTTAGATCCCTTTTTAGTAACTTTTACAGCTCTACATTTTTTATATTTTATATTGATCATTTTGTTTAAACATTAAATAAATCACCGTTTGTTAAATAGTTTATAACTACTTTTGGACAATATTTAACGAGTTTGTACGGCTTTGAGCATCTAAATATTTAAACCAAATAAAATTGAAAGCATAACTCATACTTAATACAAATTATTAGGAATTTATTATCAATCGAATTTATTATTTATTATCGTGTAATTTAAGGATGCATGGAATATTACTACCAACAAATTTACTAAATAATCAAACTACATTGTATTTCGACGGATAAACTCGTATTTATTCCGCTTTCTCAATAAGCCTCAGTGCCCTTCGATAAGTCAACTATAAGCACAATAAATACTAACTTATCCGACAAAATACGATGTAGCTTGAATATTATTACCTACTACATCCGCACCTAAAAATAACCAAGTCGCAAAAGTACCTTAATATCTTAAATTTCTTATCTGGTTGTATCTTAAGTATGAGTTGGTGTTGTCAGAGCCCTAATAACGTTATCCAGGCCTAAGATTAGTTGAGAGATTTGGTGTCAAATTTTCCTTTCTTAACCGCATTCTGCCCCCCTCCTTCCACCGGCGCCTGAAGCTCCCCCCTTCTTCCCTCCCGCGATGAGGATTACTCCTCAGCCTTCCGTAATTAAGGATCAAAGTGCCTCTTGTGGCGAATCTCAAATTTAATTCATTTATGGCCTCCAGAGCGAGATTTTCGCTGCCGTGATTGCCTGACAGAAATTACGCTGTTGATCATAATTGTATTCAAATTGCCATTTGGGGTTGTTATAAATACTTTGCAACTTATATATACTTAACTGTTTTTTAAATGATTTAAGTGGGAAGTAGTTTCAGTGTGAATGTAATGGAAATAGTAGGTTTGAATTTTGTTTCCTCCTTTCTTATAATTCACTCTACAATTTAAATTAAATTTATTGAAAAATATGAAACGTTACCTTAAGTATTGTATCATTAAGTTAAGACCGGCGACAAACTTACGATTTTTCAAGGGTTTAGCTGTGGTGTTGCGTTTAAAGACTGCTTCTATAGTCAACAAAAGTCGGTGATAATGACAAACAACACAAAACGAATGAGAAACGCCAAACATTACAGGTACAATAAATGACAAATACTTATTCAAATGAAAAACCTCACTTTCTAATAATTATACATCGATTGTAATTTGCTGTTACGTGATATGGTAATAATAACCTTGTAGAAGTTGACGTCATGATTGATTTGAAAAGTTAATTATCATGTATCTAGTTCTTAATGGAGATGAGACCCGTATTTTCGAGCCCGTGAGTAATGCGTAAAAAGCATGATCTTGATTCTGTTGGGGAAAGTTATCTTCTATTGTAGATGTACACGGTGAGTGCAGGGTCGTGATACTTTATTTTCCCAACTCGTAAATGATTGAGATTCTGTAAGTACTTAGAGTAGTTTTTGAAACTATTAAAGTTAGCATTTAATTAAAATAATATTATGTTTCTCTAATTAATACTAAAATAACGGCTACTTAACATTATGTTAAAACCCATTTGAAAATCAACCGATCAGACGAGTAAGAAATTAAGTATGTAACTAGGGTGGCCATGAATAAAAAGATTTAATTTAATGTTTATATAAATCTACTCGTATGACGCTGTGTTCCTAATGGTACAGTGAGTTAACACAACGCTGCCCTGTATAACCATGTTTGGCACAGTAGGTCTAGCACGAACATTCCAAACATACGTCACGACTTCGAATCGTCTTTACACTAATCGAAAACTAAGAGTTTTTACGGAATCCGTTGCACAAATCCCTAAAACAGACTCACGTCACCATACATTATTCTACGTTTAGTAGATATGACTATACTACTACTATTACTGCATTTTGAATCTAGTGGTACTTTGGTTCTCAACTTCTGACGTGTATAATGATATCAAATATAAGAGTGCCCCACCCGCCCGTAAACGTAATCACCGCTTGAATAAATTTTCATTTTATTTTTATCATCAGTGAGATTAATAAATCGACTTCCAGAAATCGGTATCAAATGATAATTAGTGAAAATATAATAGCTAATGGAGTCGAAACAATTTAAAGAACAACATCCTTAAAGTTAAAAAACTCTTTTCAAACTTAAATAAAATTTATGCAAGTCGTTTGATTCTGCCCCTACTTCTAAGGTCTGTTTAATAAACTGTGTTCTATTAACCGCCCTTTTATGGTTTCAGGCGAACTGGTTCAAGGCGCAGCAGTACTGCCGGTTCCACGGGATGCACCTCGCCTCCATCGCCTCGCAGCAGGAGAACGACCAGCTCGAGAAATACGTCAAGGACTCAGGTAACGGTTCATTTAACGGGTCTTAATGGATGCCATCGTAGGGTCTCTTTCATGATATTAGTAGCTGTTGCACGCGACTCCGTCCGCGTTAAAGTCGTTTTCTACTCGCGGGTAAGAAGTACCCTATGTCCTTCCTCGGAATACAAGCTATCTCCGTGCAAAAGTTCAGCGGTTTAGTAATAAAAGCGTACAAACAACCGACAAATTGACTTCATATTTATGATATTAGAAGATTTTTTTTGTCTTATTTTATTTAAATTGTTTTTTCCCCAAACATGCTGCATATTATTATAGTTAATCTCAAATTAAAACAAATTAGCTTCTGTCAGACCTCCAACAGTTATACTATGCTACTTACCTACGTGTTTGTTAATGTGGTCCATTTACCAATTCCAGGTTACGGTCGCGAGCACTTCTGGACGTCTGGAACAGACTTAGCGGAAGAAGGCAACTTCTTCTGGATGGCCAACGGGCGGCCCCTGACGTTCGTCAACTGGAACGCGGGGGAACCCAACAACTTCCGCTACGAGAACGGGGAAGAAGAGAACTGCCTGGAACTCTGGAACAGAGACGACAAGGGGCTGAAATGGAACGACTCCCCTTGCTCCTTCGAAACGTTTTTCATATGCGAAGTACGGACAGATTAAAGAGCTGTCTTTATTTAAATCAGTAGACATAAGACAGCGTTATTGTCGGAATTTGCTGAAAGTTACTTGGTCTTGTTGGACTGAATAGCTAAAATTAATCATGAAAGGCGAAAATGAATATATAACTTGGCAATAAAGAGTTTCTGCACAGTATAAACAGTATAGTATCGTCTTCGAACAAAGGTATATCGCGTGGCTTACATTCGTACGTATCTCGACCGTATGCGCCGTGACCCATCACAAGCCACTTAAAAGGACGGACCGAGCCGGTTTAATCGGGCCCGCTCCTTTGTAGCGTTTGCATCGTCGCAAACCTATCAATCGAACGGCAATAGGTAACAGAAAGGGCTGGAGACAAACTACTTTTCTATGTATACTTTGGTTTCGGGGACGAATGCACATTGTTATATTTTTTAACTCTTTTTTGCCAAAATGCACGATAAAAGAAATGAAGTTTTCCGTTCTTGTAATGTAAACTTCTTCATCACATGAAACTATAACAGTTACTCTTTCAAACTTAATTACTTACGCTCCAATTTGGAAGATGAAAATACTCAAGTTTTTGTTACCAAGTTAGCAACGTAACAAAGACGAAAGTGCACGAAGTTGCTACTCGCGAATTGAAACGCCAAACTTAGTTTCAAAAGATATAAAATAACAATTATATTTATTCGAACGCTTGATATAAATTGTACATTTTAATAGGTACGAAGGAAGATGTTAATTGCTTAAGGTAGATTAGAGAGTTGCTGTGTAGCGGTGGACGCGGTATCAATATTTTAATTTGTTGCAACGAAGTACAAGATAGTAGATGTACAAAGTTACCACTCAAGTTACCCTGGCAAATGAACTGCTTTGCCAAAGTTACCTACAGCAAAAGTTACCACTTTGTAAAAATGTTTACTGACTTTCACTGTAAGTTTTATAAATAGTAACCATACATTTTAGTAAATTGTGTTTCCGCTCCACAGAATGTAGTTTATTCAAAAACATGACCACTAAAAAAACAGTTTTCCCAATTTTTTTATTTAGTTTTATGTCTTTGAAGAGTGAAAAAACCAGCTGTTCCGATTTCGTTAATTCAATCTAACGATTGTATTGATTCTCTGGATACCTACCGAAAATACTAAAAGTGAAAATCACGCCGGTGACTCTACATTTGTAAAAAGTAGGTACATGAAGGAGACTATACCGAATGCTTTGTTCATGTTTAACGGCCACAATCAGACTTACTTAATGACAACTAAGGGCGGCCTCATACATACGGAATTTCCGTTTCAGAATTTCGATTCGGAATTCCGAAGGCAGCTAAGTGCGGGCACATACATTCGGAATTCCGAAACGGGAAAAAAAAATAAACGACGTGTGTGGTACGGTCATAGATTTTGTATGGATTAGCTGCATTCGGAATTCCGAATCGAAATTCCCAAACGGAATTTCGTATGTATGTGGCCGCCCTTAGTCGTGCCTTATAAAGTTTGAATAAGGAACGAGTGAAGTCTAAAATTTTTCTGAGCAAGGCGGTAAGTTAATAGGTGCCCACTTCAACACCTACATTGTTTAATCTATGTTTAAAGTCTTGGTCAGTAGTTAAATACAGAGTTTCGAGGTAGGTTAATGCTTGGTTATTTATTAATGTAGTATTTTGTACTAAAGGTTAAACAATGTCAACGATCACTGCCACATGATCATCTAAGCCTCGGGCGTCTATTCCGAAATTTACTTCAAAGGCCAATTTTCAGGCAGCGAAAAGGAGATACCTATTGTTTGAGTTTTGTCCCTTTCCCTCTCTGGAACTTGACCAGTTTAAACAGCTCATGATACAGCATCTGTTCTAATTCGTAGTGGTCTAATATGGAAATTTTAGTGGTTTTGAAGATGTTCAGTTTCGGAATAGACATCTGGTTCATGGGACCTCGAGTCCATAGTCAAACTTAGGTTATAGAAATAGGTTACCATAGTGATACTTGTAAAAATAGTTTTAAGAATAAATAAATCTTGTAAATCCCACTGAATTTATCAATTACGATTAGCATAAACCCTCTAGCAAAATCGCTATAACGCTAATATAAGAGATCAGTAGAATCCGTTGAGCAGGTTTCCGTTTGAGATTATTGTGCCTGCAGCACAATAAAGGTGAAGGCTCGTACCGTACCGAGAGCGAAGCAGTTGACGGAAGTCTAGAGTGGTATGGTATGCGAATACTTCAATGCCAAGAGTGAACGAATCCTATCACAATATTGAGACCAAGTGCAATATATATCTACTTATCTATAGAAATAAGGTACACGCGGAACACAAATAATCACTACCGTGGATCACCTTTATCGATAAAAATGATCAAGGATGCGATATTTTAATGGCCCTAATAATCAATATTTCTCAAAAAGCGCGGTAGTTTTAGCTATTTTGTTGAGAGTGCACCCTTGCATATTCCGACCATATTTCGCGCTTAACTATATCAATTCCAGATACCTACATTTGGACAGTTTTCTAAAATCTGCATCTTTTTACATCTAGTCCCCTCTGGGCCGCGCGCAAGGCTGTTAATTTCTGACGCGACAAGCCATCGGGCCTATCATGGGCCATAATTTATGGCCATGTGTCAACGTGGATAAACTAGAATAAAACAAATGTCACTTTCTGACAAGTGTGTAAGTGTGAGAGTGACGTATGCTTTATCTACCGAGACATATAGATAGATATAGATAGATCATAATACGGGCAGTTCGACGTCTTATGCTTGTTCCTAATATTAGTAGATATTCATAACGAAGATCGATTTGGTTAGGTACCTACTTTTGAATATTAGGAGCAATACGTAATTTAGTATTTAGTTCTTTTAGTTATCTGTTATCAATCAAATACGGAGTATTCATTAAAACTTTAATGAGGAACGCTTGCTTGCATGCTTAATACAAGTGCTTACATTTTATAACTAAGACCGTGATTTTTTGATTTTTGACTTTTGAGAAATTCGTCTTACGAAATAATGACTAAGTAAGTGACTAGTGGAAATTTTACAGCAATGAGACAAAAGGAGGACGTCTTAAAACCAACAAATCATTTCCTACTAAGCACCTACATATCTATTCGACTAAGAAACATACTAAACCGCTTTTATAAGGTAACTTGACATCAAATAAATTTCAACAGAAATATTCAGCTCGGTTCCCTGGCGGCTTTAACTGCAAATATACACCTGGCCGACACATGAAGAATATATGAGGCGCTGGTGTTTGCCGTTTGTGTGCAGCATTCATTCTCAAGCGATGGTGCGCATAGCAACTAGCTATGAAATACGTAGCTATAAAAATATAAAAATGACTGGAAGTCGCTCCCAAAAGCCTTGGGTATATAAAAAATCATACGGTAATTAAACGCAAAGACGCACAGGCACAAAATAGATACTAAATATTAATTGGTTCTAAAAATTATTGCATTAGTTATAATAATGCATGCAAACTCACCTATATAATTATTTAAGATAAGTACATAAGAACAGGCTTTTGTTTAAGGTATTATTACAATCGACCAATAAGTTTCTTCGACAAAAAGAGTTCCTTTACCACTATTGGAGAATGGTAACTAAAGGAGTTTTCTACTCGACTATAACTTTTAAAATATAAACAGGCTGCATCTTATAATGATGTTTAAAAAATCTTAAATCCATTTGGATTCATTCTGAATTATCCAATTTTCTTCTCAACTCTAGCATATAGTGCACTTGTTTTTACTACGCCGAGTGCCTGACAAAATTCACGAGAGCTTGCTAAATCAAGTTCGGGGCGGCTATGTGGTATTTCTGTTTGCCTAGAACTTGTATTTATCGCTTGTCTCCTAGTGTATCCCTTTCGTTTTATTCTAGATAGAGAAGGATTACCGAGAGACAAACAAGTCACTGGTAAGTTCTAGCCGCCCTGGCGAGTCACGGTATTTCCTGAATCACTCCGACCTGTCTGAACTCCTATCACAAATTATTCGCGGCTTGTTTATTGCTCGTATATCCTTTCTAACTAGTATACAACATGAGAGACGCACTGAGCGATAAGCGGAAAATAAAAGATAGTTCAACTGAGCCTTCCTCAAAATGTTATTTCGTGAGACTTTTCAGAACGATTTTATTTTCGTGGCGTTTGGGGGCTTAGGAGTGGCATTTTAAATTTTCTCTTCCAAGTTTTTACCAAATGAAATACGTACATTTTCACAAGCTTTTATTTTACTTCATATTTGTATTTGAATATCAGCGGGCTTAGCATGCGAGGTGAGGATTATACGTCAAAATTCGTCAAACGAGATTTAGTGTCAAATATGTCTATTCCATATTCTAACGTAAGAGTAAACGTTTAAGGTTTTAAATAAAAGTGTAATTTGTGTGACTTGAGTCCTTTTATTACTAAGCATCTTGAAGTGGGATTTAATGTCATGTGTCATTTTCGATATTGCTAATTGACACTAATTCATGGGAAACGTCAAATCTGACAGTAAATCTCGCCTCGCGTGCTAAGCCCGCAGGATGAGTTCAAATCTTGAGTTCAAGTTAGTGGAGTTGGCTGACAATTAGAATACATAATTGCGCCCGATGACAAACCAATAAAATGGTATCTTAGAGCTGGTCCGATTATGCAGCTGAAAGATGGCAACAAGATCTCCATTGTACTTTACGAAGACACATCGATTTGTACCTGATATACGCAGATGATGATTATACAAACAATTGCTTTTTAATATTTTGAAGTCATTTTAGTTAATAATTCTGAAAGATGTTTTTTTAGACATTGATTTTTTAATCACGCATACCTATACCTACATAAGTAGCTAAATGTAGGATTGCGATGACAGAAAGGATGGTGACAAACAAACATAAGCAATATTGCACTGGGCAAAAGCGAGACTAAAAGGAAGGTCGTAGGGAAATCAATCATTACGAAGCAGAAAAAGGCTAATACACCATCAATGCGAATCCCGACCCTTTGAATGGCAAACACCGATCTACAAACGCCTAAGCCGGTGGTTTTACCTTAATACGTGTACCTTTGAAAGAACCCTTGCTGCCAAACCGGCAATAAAGTAGCAATGTACCGTTCATTTCCCTCAGCAGCGGCGTCGATCCGCCTAAGCCGTTCAGGTACTAACTGCGTTGGGAACTTGGGACAGGACAGGAAGTAAGCCATTTTGATGCTAGACAACTTATAGATTTTGTTTTCCCAATTGGCGATTTGAGGAGGTAACATAAGTTTAAGATGGAGGATTTAGAGCGATCTGCGGGCCTATCAAGTAGCATAACGCTAAGGGCCGGTACAGACGGACAGCATTTGAACTGCAAACCAGCTGCTAAGTCGCAGTTCGAGTGCAGTTGACATACGTGTACGTTTTGATGCAGTTATACGTCAACTGCATCAGAACTGCACTTGAAATGCGATTTTGCAGTACCGGCGGCCCTAAGTTAGCGATTTTCTAAAATCGACAATATGTATAGGATTGCCGTAAGCTGATTACAGACCGCGTTTACCGCTTTTGTCAACTCTGTATATTTCTGTACTTATGTTTCTCACTTGACATTGGCAAAATTGTCTATGCGACGGATTCCATAAACTAAAAAAGATTGAATCAATCACGAAAGAGATAAGAAGATAGCTTATCCTAAATTGGCACAAAATCTACCTTTTTTTCTCAAAGAAAACACTGTTCCCGCTTGATAGTAGACGCGGACGAAGTCGCAGGCCAACTAGTTGATAAGATAACCTAACCAACAAAAAGTTGGAAAACCCCCGACATTGACATTTCAAAGTTCAATACTTCAAAAACGGCTGAACCGATTTCGATATAAAATGTCTAAGAACCACCGCTAGAAAACCTGCTTTCAAATTAAAAAAAACCGCATCCCAATCGGTTTATCCGTTTAAGAGCTACGGTGCCACAGACAGACACACACACACACACAACACACACACACACACACACTTACACGTCAAACTTATAACACCCCTCTTTTTTGCGTCGGGGGTTAAAAATCGCCAACGTTAAAAAAACAGTTTGTCATGCGATGCTGATTTTTTAACTGCTATTTAAAGATGCCTCCTAAAACGCGATTACTCAAATCAACATGCATCCAAACGCACTAAATCAATTCTCGCCCCTCGACCAATTACGTAAAAGCTATTCCTTTTCCGCTCGTTAAAAATCCCATCAGCAAACGTCTAATTTGTCCCATTTCGCAGCTGACCTCTTAGTTCCCCCTCTCTAAATAGCACGAAGTTATATAAGTGTAGATAGCCAGATAGTAAACACGATGTTCAGTATGTTTGTCGCCGGTTTCAGCAAGGTATTTAATTTAATAATGGACAGAAAATAAAATTATTATGCCGTGGTTAGGGAAACTATTAGCAAACCAAGCAATCAATAAACATGGATTATTAAAAAAAACCGTCCATCTTCGTCGTCGGGGTTGGAAATGCATTTGCAGTCTCAGGATTGCTGTCTTGAGATTATAGAATATAATGCAAAGATATATTAGTCTCAGGCCCCACTTACCACAATGTGGCCTGTGTGCTCGTTTGTCTTCTCCTATCCATAAAAATCAGCTTTATTTTACGAGTACAGTTAAGGAGTTTAATTGTTATGCCACTATGGAACCCTGTCATTATGACAGCGTCAAACCACATGAAAGAAATTACGCCAAAATTAATGATTAACGTTATGCGACAGGGTTCCATAGTGGCATAACAATTAAAGTCCTTGACCGTACCTATCAAAACAATTTTTTACTCGTCACCATTCGTCACTCTGACCACTTATAGTTAGTTGCTATTGCTCTGATAATTTTCCATGATTTAAAGCAACCTTTAACAGTGTTACAAAGGCCAAAACATAATATTTTTCGGACCGTGAATTACAATTGCACCGTAAAGATACAATTGGGATAACAAAGGGCCGGGAAAGCGCCTTTTCCGGGCTATAATACTTATACAGGAAGTAGCCCGGATTCATTGCAAGTACGTAAGGGCGGGTTCACAATTGACGTTTTTTTTGGGTACGCGGATAGTCTGATTGGTTGATTCTGCCTACCATGCTAGCAAGTCCTAGGTTTGATTCTCAGTTAGGGAATTGTTTGTATTGAGTATTTGTTTCTGAGTCTTGGATGTTTTCTATGTATATATGTTTGTATTTATCTATTTATTTTTCCATAAAAATATGTTTATCGTTATCCAGGATTTAAGAGCTATCACAACGTTGACAATACAATAACATCTTAAAGGCAATATGGTTTTACTGAGTAAAATAAAAGCCCTGAAGTTCTGACACGTCCAAGACACATAACACAAGACACAAGACAAGACGAACCACGTCTAAGGTATTTTTTTTTAACCTTTGGTTTGATGATAAATATTGTGCAACCCACAAAATAAACTACCTAAGTTACGAGTGTCGTCACTTTTATGCTCATAACAAAATCAAAGTAAAGCTTTACTTTGATCCTTTACGATCTCGTGACACGACGATATTATAAACAAAACTTATACCTACTACTATATAACGGTCCTAGAAACTATCCCTAAGTATATTTACAAAACCAAAGCGAAAGTGCCAATGCAAGCAATGCCCCGTTTTCCTGGCACATTTAGATGCAATCCAATCGTGGCGTGGCTAGACGCTGTCCTTTACGTTTTTCGTCAGTTAAGCCAGGAAAGTGCATGCCACTTTGGGAGCAGCGGATGCTTAGAATAATATTACACTAGCTTCGGCTCGCGACTTCGTCCGCGTAGATTCCGATTATCGTTATTCCTTGAAATTTTAAACTTTCCGGGATGAAAAGTAGTCTGTGTGTTAATCCAGGGTATAAGTTATCTCCATTTCAAATTTCATCCAAATCCGTCCGGTTGCAGCGAGAAGCAGTAGCAATGGAACACACACATAAAATTTCGCTTTTATAACATTAATAGGATAGTGGGGTTGTAGCCCAAGGGTACGATCCACACCTTCTGTAACATTATTAAAAAAGTGCAAGATTCCTAAACGAATTAATTCCTAAATGAGCTTATATTGCAATAACGATTTTTGATTGTAATCATTGGTGCAAAATTTCTCATAAACGAAACAATTGTATATTTTTAACACGTCTTCGACTTCAAAAAAGCAGCAGGTTCTATGTTCCTACGTTTAATACATTCCACATGTCTAGGCCTACTACAAGGCTGGGGCTTAATTCTACTATTTAATATTCTATTCTATCTTAATATTCTATTTATCCAACGGTACGACACATCTTATTTACTTAGTAATGGCAGCCGAGTTAAAAACAATACGATAACATTTCAAAAAGCAATATGGCTTTATCGAACAGAATAGCACCCCGCAGTCACGCATATAAATTCAGGCACTGCCACAATTTTGGAAGGCTGAAAACAGCAGCACCATTACCATGAGTTACCATTACCGTACTCGCTAGCGAGTCGAATGCTCTGTCCCTCAAAGTATTCTTGTAGAGAGTATTCGATTTGCTAGCGAGTACGGTAATTATAAATCATGGTAAGGGTACAGGCATCTTCCAGTCGTGTCTATTTCACGTGTGAATACACCCTGACTCTAATCGTATGCAACTCGGTGAGATTCACCCCCGCATTATTCGACTGAATAAAACATGGACTCGACAAATAGCTTATAAACAGCCGCCCCAATTCAGCCTCTTCGTGGACCATAATTTCCACTTGTTACTCTTATTCGTGCCTTTTCAGAATCGAGAATATTTGCATGACATTTGAATGATAATGCGTTTGAAAACAAGTTACGCTGTAGTTGGAGTTTTATGTGGGTTTTGTCTATTGTCTTTTTAATTATTAAAGTACAGCGACTAAGAAACTTTACCGGTACCAACTGTAATATAAAAATCATCATCATCATAGGCCTCATTCGTCTTTTACAGACAGTACCAACAAGCAGCGAGCCTAGCACTGTCTTTGACGCCTGTACACAATATGAACAGTTAAGACATTTAAAGCTTAGCATTGCCATCTAACTTGGGTAGGAACGAAATGGACGATAGGTCCAATCCGGAGTGAACACTATTTTAGATGTGTCCAAGGTTGTTTTTAAACGACAAACTCTGTTCTAGAGCAAAATCGTATCCGTCGAATCTATATTAGTTTCAGTTTCTTCTTTTAGTGACCCGATCTTTAAATAAATGCAAGTTATTCAAAGCAACCCTCATTCTATACTTCTTTGTTTAATCTGTACCTTTTAAACTGTTCTTTACTGGCTGCTAACACACGATCCAAACTTACAAGCGTTAACATTCGTGAAAAAATAATAAGTAAACAGACACTTTCACATATTTGTAAGGAAATTATAACGGAACCCAAAACAATGCGTGATCGACACCCACTTTACTGGTCCTTAAACTAAATATTAATCAGCTATAATGTAAAATAACTATAGCGCAGACAGTCAATCTTAACAATTATTTTTGATATATCTACCGCTTTTATGTATCTAAAAGTTTTGAAAAAAAAATTAAACGGGATTTACCAAGACTTATACTAATGACTAGTAAAGCAGTACATTTGTAAATTCGAGAAACAGACTCAAGTAATCCCAGTATTAACTTTTTTACGAACATGTACCTGGTATTTGTCAGGATCGAAGCAGGTGGAAAGAAGTGGTCTCTACCTACCCCCCTACGCGTTTCCCCGTGATTTAATGTTTGTATGTTATGAACCTAGTAACTTACAATCGTAGCTTGGTGAAAAGTTCCTACACTTGTGGACTTGTACAAAATATTAATCTATGAACGGGTATTACTTGAAATAGGAACCTGTAAGAAAGCATCCAAAGCAGATTTTTTCTAACATTCATCAAAATCAAAAGAGTAGCTTTAATCGCGGGTGCTACAGAATTTAAAAAAAAACCTAGATTTGTCTTAGTTCCACTAAATGACTAAAAACTCCAAAACTAGAACGTAATAAAGCAGACTTTAAAAGTACCTACGGCAGGATTATCCCGGGCGGAAGTCCCGTTAACTCCCGAGCTCGCGGGAAATGTGCCTTTTCGGTGACAAAGGAAGCCTATAAGCGGGCACTACATCCGGCCGCGCTGATAAAAATGATAAACGTCCGAAGTACAGTCGACGCTGGCGATATTTAAAACGAGGCTGTGGGCGTACATTGGCTGGGATAACAATTTAGCCCCCACATTAGTCCCCTGCCTCACCACCGGGACGGCATGGCGACGTCGCCGGCCATCGTAGCCAAACAATTCATGTTGAAAAGTAGACGGCCTCACTTGGCGACGGTTTGTCTACGTTAATTTATATAGGATACATGGCCAGCGACGTCGCCATGGCGTCCCGGTGAAGCAGGGGACTTAAGCGTGTGGTTGCCGGGTTAGAATAGTGCCACTCCATGTCTTCCCGTGGATGTCGTAAGAGGCGACTAAGGGAATAAAGGCTTGTAGTACTGTTAGACGATGGGCTTGCAACCTGTCACATTAGTGAGCGTATTAACGCTGGTAAAAACCTTAGCTTAATTGTGCAAAATGTGGTTACAGAATTATCAACAAGTTTTTAGAGTTGTAGGGATTCTATAAATAGCTCTGCCTACTCCACTCTGGGATTACAAGCGTGAAGGTATGTATGTATGTATGGAAAGCCAAAATTAAAGTCACGACCTGCTTAAATGGGATGCACTATCGCGGCCCCCATTTTCATCTCATAGATCCCATTGGTTTTTCTCGCTCACATGGACCCCTTGCAGGTTGTCGTCGATCCCTAGGGGTCGATATAGACCACTTTGGGGATCACTGATTTAGTGTACAAGCAATATCGTCGAAGAGCAATGCAGTCTGCTGGGTTTAGTCGTTCAGGGTCCTTCCGGATCGCTACTATCATCTTATCCTTTAACCTACCGCCAAGCAGTGTTCCCATTGTTCTGTTCTGGTAGGATAGAGGTATTCCATCTTACTCCTTAGGGCTGGCAACGCATTTGCAGTCTGAGGATCAAAGTCTGAAGATTGCAGTCTTCAGAATGCAAATGGGTCTCAAATTCTTACCATCAGGTGGTGCTCGTTTGCCTTCACAATCTATAAAAAAAAGAGCTCAGAGAATTAAGGAAATTGGGGTGGACTATCTGCTTACGACGGGAGGTACGATGATAGAAAGGTGAAGCCACTACGGTGCTGGCACCAGTGTTGGACTCTTTAAACTGGCAGGCACCAGTAATGGACACTTAACTCTTAATTCAAAGGTCATACGGTCATAAATTGATTGTTCCAAAACAAATAAACAACCCTTACCATCTGTAAAATAAGAATCGAATGTCCATCATTGGTCCTTGTTCATTACTGGCTCATCACCCTTGTTGCTCGTTATAAAAATTCTTATTCGAATTCTTATTCTTATTTTAGTAAAGGTGACTCGAAAACGTTACGTAAGTATGATTGAAACGTTTGTGCTCGAGCTACTCAGCGACGTAAGGCTTTCTAAATAGGGGTGCATAAATGAACAACCGATACTCTGAGCTATTTCACTCCGCATATCTCCAGATATAGTGCAATGTTCCCTTCCGTCCGCACCTGAGGCTCGACCTAAAAACGCGCGGTAAAACAAGAGGTGTTGCATTTGCACTCGGCGGTGCATTTCACTCAGAACCGGGCGCTTCCCGATACGAACCTGTAGCCTGCGGTATTTCCGAATCGTTACGACCTTCAAACCTTCAAGAAAAGAGGGTACTCTCATTTGAAAGGCCGGCAACGCACCATGTGAGGTGTCTATGGGTGACGATGATCGCTTTCCATCAGGCGATCCGGTGCTTTTTTGCCTCCTAGATATACCATGAAAAAAACTAATGCTTGCTCTAACCGTACATATAGACGACGTTAGCATAATTACTTTGAAACACCGCTGTCTTTGCATGGCGATAACTTTTTTCACACTAAGATTTTGAACTACCTGCCATAGTAATAGTTTTACAACTTAGAATTGCCTATCCGGTGACACATCGCTTGTCCTCATTGGTACATATAGGTCAATTAGCCTACCCTCCTTTGTTATTTAGAAACCTTTTAATTAAAAACCGGTGTCAGAGACGCATAACACCGCTAAAAAAGTTTTTCAATTTCGTAGCATTGTTCATATTACTCTGTTCGTATCGATATTCCCAACAATGGTTATCCACTGCCCGCGGTAACGGTATTTTCTGCAGTTACTAAAAAACTAAAATTTCAAACGCAATCAAATTGAATTTCTGTGTTTTGTACAATAAAGTGTTTACATGCATACATACATATATATTTTAATCAATAAACCTCTTTAATCTTGGATATACCAGTGAGTGGATTAGGTTTAAAAAAAAAGATAAAAGATGTTTATTCAGTAAGTAGGCCGCACGGGCACTTTTACACGTCAAAAATCTACCAGCGCTTCGCAAGAGACCACTGCTGAGAAGAAACGCCGCAAGAGAAAAAACTGGCTAAGTGCGAGTCGGACTCGCTTCCGTGCCATTCTTGTTATGGGCCCCTTTTAATTTCTCTATTTCCTTTTTATTATATGTGTCAATAAAAATGCACACTGTGACAATTTCAACTGTCTACTCGTACCTATTTCGGTTAATGAGATACCTACAGCCCAACGGGCGGACGGACGGACAACGGAGGCTTGTAATAGGGTTCCGTTGGCACCTTTTGGGTACGGAACCCTGGAAACAAAGACTTTTTTTTACCCGACTGCGTCTAGCCAAAAGAAACGTAATGAGTTTAACAAACTATTTATTCTGATTCGCCAAAAAAGGGTGTGTCAAAAAACCTCGTACCTAAAAACTCAAACTGAACTGAAAAGCAAAAAAAAAAGTTCATCTATTGCGTAGTTTGGTGTGCGTTTAGTATTTTTATTGTTAAATATTTTTCGTGATGCTGTTTATATTTTTCTCTGCGCTATTAAATATTTATGAAATAAAAGCACTAAGCAGAGGTGAAGGGAAGGACCCGCCCTCGTATCGGTGTGGATGGAGACCGATTGAAACAAATGACGCTCGCAGTCCCGATGACATCCTTACCGCTTGGCGCCTCACGACCCGAAACGCTACCCGTGGAAGTACAGTGGGGCTAGGAAAGTTGCATTTTGCGAATTCAAATGACTGCAGGCATTAAGAAATATATGTAGGATTGAGTGACTGATTGGTTGATTTAGTGGTCCGTCTGGATCACTACCAGCCTCGCCATCATCATCATCATCAACTTAAAGGGATAAGTTCGCCTTTAGGCGATTGTGCACTAGAAGACTGTCCAGAAGTCCGATTTTGCACAAGCTAGTGCTGGCTTAGTATTTATAGTGTAACCGTAAAAAATCGTACTACCGGACGGTAAAATTATTTGTAAGTAGGTAATGCACAATCGCCCTTTGTTTATTTATTTTCATCTATGTGTTTTTTTGTGAAACTATTTCTTTTCGCGCAATAAAGAGTTTATTTACTTACCATCGTATCCTTTAACGTACCGTTGCGTTTCGTTATGGGATTAAAACCACCGCTGAAATTACTAGCTAGAGGTATTCCATCTTAGTCCTCAGGGTTGCCATTAGGTGGCCAAAATTTTACAGATTTCTGGTCGGGTCTAGCGAAAGAGAACTGGCTTATTTATCGAATATTTCTAGGCCTTTATTTGACATCGACTAAGGGATCGTTGTAAGTATTGTCGTCATTCCCTAACATTTCTTGCTTGAATGATGTTTAATATAGTAATACGTAGGCCCTGAATATGAAATGTGTTATAAATAGATTTATAAAAATATTGTTTGATACTTTTTTGGGAAAACGTTACATAGTTTTCGTCATGTGGGTGTGCTGACGTCATGGCCGGTTTCCGTACGTCACAAAAAGTACGTCGCGATCGATCTTCCATTCGGCACGATATTAGAATGTTGGCAACCGTAATGACGGATCGACACGGATATCTCTTAAATAATGGTGCTATATTATCTTTCATAACAAACACGGTGCACAGATAAGCTTTAGTTTGAGCTCAGTTTGACTAGCGACGCCAACAATGCGTAACGAAGTTATAATACCTAGTGGCTAATTGACCTCGATTAATGATACCTAATCAAGTGATTAGGCGTTAGATCCAGAGGTCAACCTCGGTAACCCTAAAATTCTACTCGATAATAGCTCTTATGTACTTGGCTGTATGGCGGCCGAGTTAAAGACAATACTATAACATACCAAAGCAATTAAGTTTACCTAGTAGAATAGAACCCTGATTGATTAGGTACTGCAGAACATAATCATTGCAATAAATGCCTACTCAACCACAGTACCTATGAACAAACCAGTAGGCCATCTTCCAACAATGGTAAATAGACCCGCTTGTATGTGTGTGCGCAGCTTACACTTAGGTACGCGCCACTAACCATTGGTTGATAACGCTGAGTGATGCCGAATCAGTCGTAGCTATGTCACTACCTGTGTATGTGTTGTTACCTGGAGCTCCTAATGACCGGAGTTGAATTACTTTTCTGTATATTACTTTGAATCAACTTTGAATTGCTGATGGCTATTAGGAACATGCTAGCATGATGCTAGCACTGTATTGTGGGTACTAGACAACGATAAACATACTGATATAGAGAAGTACATTACATACTCAAATACATAGGAAATATCCAAGACTCAGGAACAAATACTCACGCTCATCACGTGAACCCGAGACCCCTAGTTTCGTAGGCAGGGACACTACCATACAATACCACTATCTACTAACTATCCATAACCTAATGTATTGCTACAAGAAAGATTTCCGACCAATGAAAACACGGTTTAAAGACAGAATAAGATTTCCCGCCGAGTCACGGAGGAGCCGGCAAAACGCTCTTCCTGCCCTCTTATCTTATTTATGGGCCAGCAGATTTAAAAAGCCCTACTTAAATGTTATGCGGATCTGGTCAAGTGGTAGTCTGATATGATGCGGACATTGCGGCGGTGCGGGAAAAGATGTTGAATAATTATAATTATAGTCCGTCCGCGTTAAGCATGCAGTAAATCAGTGTTGTCCGCTGGCTTAACCACGCCCCCTAACCAATCAGGTCGCTCAAAATTAGGTTTATTTTTATCCATTAAACTTAATCTTTTTAAATATAATTTGTTTGAATTTTTACTCCGCTGCTAATACACATTTACCCTTCAGTTGCACTGATGATTCACTGCATTCTTAACTCGAACGGACTATAGTGAAGTTTCAACCAAAACACTGAAAGAAAAGGAGTATGTTTCGCTCTACTAATATTATAGTACCTACCTAGAGGTGAGACGTTTTTACTGGAGTAGGTTTTTGCTTGGACGTCTAAATACGCGATCCTTTTATAGTGCGCCAATGCGTATCAAGTATTTAGGCGTATCGGGACGCGGAAAGATCGCAGCGTAATAATTACTTATACAGAATTACAAAATGTGAGGGTTTATGAATTATTTTTATAATATAACTCGGATTACGTCTGCTTTCGCATTTATATGCGCATGCACGTATTATACAATATGTATGTACCTACTCTTAATCTTAACACGCATAAAAACCTGGACCGGACGTCAACGTCCACGTAATGAGCCAAAACTCTTAATTATTTGAGACTCACAACTCGAAAATACTGAACAAGCCGCGTACTTCTAAATACTGGTATGGCACTAGTCTTTGGATCTTGTCTTTTTGTGGACGCGTACTTGAAAGACTTAGGGTGCGCCATTTTTTTGCTAATTAGCAAGAGTAAAAGCTGGTAAAAATGCAAATATTTCTGGCCCACCCTATACTTACGCGATTTGCCTAGTACCTACGCCTCACTTTTAATAGTACCTACTACGTACTGTACCGTGTAGCTAGGAGGAAGCTCTTGGCCTGGTAAATATTCATTCGCACGATGTTTATGAACGGCTCTGTTCCGGCCGCCGAGGTGGAGGTGGGGGGGGGAACTCTCTAGAGGAGCACTGTAGGGTCTTGCAATATGTATTATAGTCAAGAAAATTTGTGTCAACTTTTTGATCCTATTTAATCATTATGCAACGAAGCCGATCTACTTTAAGTACCTAACATCTAAGTATCTGTAGGAACACAAGTCAGAGTATTGTTGTGTAATCCAAATGAATCCAAATGAAAAGACCATGTCTAACAGAGACAGTCCTCAGCGTCCACAAACCCCGAATACTCGTGTATCTGCAACTTTACAAATGGAGTCCTACTGCCGTATAAATCATGTTCCAAAGCAGCGTGTTTGTTCTTTTGCCGCGGCAATATGCTGAGTGGGGCGCCGCAGCCCCATTGTCATATGCTTTGCTTTCTTACTTTGTACATACCAGAAAGTACTGTCGAGGGAAAGCTTAGTCGAAATTACGGTTTATTTACGCGTTCTACATGATATCTGTAACATTTAATTGTGAAGATAGTTTGTTGGTACTGAGTAATGTGTAAAATGTTTCGTATTTTTGTGTAAGATCGCTATTTGGTAAGTTTGATTTCATTATATTGTAAAAAACACTTCGTATTTTTTGCTATCATTTACGACTGTCATTACTTGAAATATTATTAACTATAAACTGCTTAGTCGGATATATTTAGGTAAATAATTTAACAAACAAATGTGTCAATGTAATGACTAGATCAAATACACTTTAGTTCTTGTTACAAAAAACAGTATACCTACGTAAAGTGTACGTATAAGAATAGTACAACATAGGCTGCTAAAATACGTGTATTAATAATCTATATCATAATACAGCCACTAGTACTCCCTGTTTAAGGTAGCCATGGGTAACATCTAGTTTCGTTAATTCCATTCCTGCGGGCACTCCTGAAACCATACCTACTTACTTGATACATTAATGATGGTAATGGTTGATCCATTATCAACATCAAATACCTACATACAGAGGTGCCACACGGTGCGCTGCGTCGTCGCCGCTGCGTTTGTTCTACATAATTATGATAAAATAGGACGACATGCAATACAATGCGTTGAAAGACGTGTGTCACTATATCACAGCATTGCAACGACGCAACGCACCGGCTGCGCTCGTCTGGCAACGCTGTTAACAATTTGAGTAGCAAACTTAACCTACAGTGGCCCGTTTCACGAAGCTACTAGTTACAAATTACAAGCGGAACCCTTTTTCTAGCAGTTTCGCTTGTAATTTGTAACTTGTAGCTTTGTGAAACGGGCCTCAGGTTGATGTTGAAAACAAACAAGATTTAAGAAATCTTTATTTCTTTCATAATAGTCTTCTTCCTGTTAGAACCTCACAACACAATGCAAGAAATCACATATTAAAAAAACTTTTACTACAAATTCTCAAATCACATCACATAGAAGTGAAAGAAGTCAGAATAAAGACATAATCAGGTCTGATTCGAACCCGATGCCATGATCCGCCACTATCCGTCGACCTTTATCGGCCAATCGAAACTTGAACTGTGACCTTTTCGACTCGCGTACTGAATTTTCCATTCGCTAGTCCCACAGATCTCGTATAAATAAAGAAGGTTCGCAATTATTTAGGAACAATGGCTGTTGTAAAACTTATGTGCCTTAATGATAATGACAGTTATGATACCATTCATTAATTAATACTAGCTCGTAAACCTAAATAGGATTCAAAGTCATACAATAATAGCCTATGCAAATTGCTTTAAGTGGAATATTTAACTGGAAATCAATACGCCACGTATTTTCAGGCTTTCCATAGTTTCCATAGATCTATACTATAGGTATACTCGTATTTTTTATTGTTTTATTTACATACATACATACATTAAATCACGCTTGTTTCCCAGATGGGTAGGTGAGACCACTTCTTTCCAACGATCCTGACAAATCTCTTTCGCTTCTTCCACATTCATACATCGAGTCATGCATGCACGTCGGTTGTTTTATTTATTTATTATTTATTTATGTATTGAGGATTTCCAAGCTTCAACCATGGTTCTCTTTAGTCTTTTTACGCATTAATCGTTAGTAGGTACTTACGTGTAATTTGGTTTTAGTGCAATAGAGGGTTTACATACATACTCAATACTCAATACATTTATTGCATTCCACATTAATACAGTTTGTATTGAGTATTGAGTACATACATACTCCTCAAGACTTTCGATATTAGTGTGTAGCCGATGCAAGGTTGTTAAAATTGAAGGGCAGCCGCATTCAAGGCGAAAGGTAGCAATGCGGTGGCATCATCGGCAGGAAATTGGTTTACAACGGTGTAGATAGCATGTACCTATAGCTGTATAAGGCGTTGAAAGGTGAACGCGGATGACTACAATATTGTGTTAGTTTGTTGAAACAACCTCATTTTGTTCATGTAATTTGTAGTTCATACTCATATTTACTTGGTACATTCTTGATGTTTGAAGCATTAACGTATTGAGTCTAAATGCCGCACTCAGAGACGTCAATTTAATTTGCTTGAATTTGCTGCTGTCACTTTCTTTGCTACAGCAATAGAATAAGACAACACATGACTAAACAAGCATTAAATTTAATTGTCGTATCTGAGTGCGGCAATTAGTGCCGTTTCTTTTTTGTTTTATAAAAATAATAATTGGTGGTTTTTGTACTCAAAAAAGGTTAACGGCTAACTTCAGAGTTTAATCTGCTAGGTTGTCGTACATTGCCCCTTACGTTACACCCTATCCGTCTCGCGGAGGCTTCTATCGCCGCCCCTTATCACGGGCTCTCGCTCCCCCTTCGCCAATTACTTCGCAGTTATTCAATATCGATAATCTCTCATCAAATAGTTATTAATAAAGTAGTAACGCTGCTGAATTTGCAGCCCTATCAATTCGTTCTGTTGTAGCAATGAAGACTTAATAAATGGCCATTCACAAATCGAACTAGTTCAAAAGTATTCACGACCGTTGCTATTTAACATTCGAATCAACCTACAGCATGTGGGCGCAAAAGTAGGTCTAAAAATATCCCGACACGTGGAAACACGCTGAAAATATCCGCAACCTGCGGCTCGGGGCAAATCCGCGCAACACCGGCCTTTGCGGCGTGAAACATCAAGGCATTAATAAAGCGTAAATGTCTGACATTCATAAAATGGCGTCATGGAAAGGTAACCTTTAGGTGTTTAAGCCGGGTCCCGTGGGAGCGGCGCGGCAGCGGTCTCGCGGCGGGGACGCGGCGGCCGCCGGCGGCGCGCGGCGGCAATGCAGCCGGGCCGGCGCGGCGGCGCGGTCTGCACGCCGCGCGCATGCGTCCAGCCCAGTATTAAAAATGAATTCCTGGCTCCCGCACTGTGTGCCGCTCGGTCGTCGCAGCCGGCTCGCGCTCGTTGTGTCCGCGTGAGGCCGGGCCGCGCCCGTCGCGAGTGGCCGTGCAGTGCTGGTGCATGGATGCGGTGATCGCCGGGATGCCCCGGCCGGGCTGCTAGCGGCCGCGGCATGGCGCGCCGCGCCGCCCGCGCCCGCGCCCCCCTCCCACCATGAGCGACCTGCAGGCCACCTTCGAGTTCTCCGTGGAACTCTACAAGTTCTACAATGTCGACCTCTTCCAGAGAGGGTAAGGACGCGACAACTTTGAAAACCGGCCTGTCGGTAGACGTGTTCGGAATAACGGGTCCACTAATCGGCAAATGAAGTACAAACGTAAAATTAACTTACGAAGCGAGGTTGTCTTCAAATGTAAAATTCTAACACTTTAAGACACTGTCAACTAAAAATGCTAAAGGCAAACTGTCTATTATCGAACGACCCTTAGCAGGATCCAAAGCCCGAGAGCGGCTAACAAGCGGCGCTAGCTCACCACGTTAAATATTCCAACGAACACCTTGACAATGTTGACTAATTAAACATTACTCGAATCGATACCGCTCCCATTCAACAACATTGTGAAGCTAAAACGACGCGATAGCGTAACCACATTATCTGCTAACCTAGTTCGGCTGTTACACAACCGTATGTATACACACAATGGTGTCAAATTCCTGCAGACGAGGTGCTATTCTAGCGAACTGTCCTAACTAGTTAGCGAGTCTAGGACTCCGAATGGAGGCCGAGGGGAAAATTGTGTTTACGAGTTACCTCGCGTCTGTCCCGTGTTGCAAACTCGATAGGATTTCTGGCGAGCCCGGCGAATTTTGGCCAGTCGTGTTTCATATTCTTAGGGATTTCATTTTCAGATTAGGATTAGGTAAACCTTGCTAACATAAAACGGGTGGGGTCAATATGAAAGTGTCATTTAGTTAATAGCTATCAAATTTATTTACTGACGCTGTTAGTAAAGATACTTGGACAGTACTCCGGGTAAGAATTCGGGATTTAGGTATTCTATGGTTTATAATCGCAAAAATACCAGCATATCTCTTGCTTTACACATAATATTTTTTCCGAAGTGGCCAGTTACCGGAGGGTGGCCAGTAAAAGGCGATTTACTCTATGTAGGGATTATTATGAAATAACACAGATCATAGTTATAAAATGTATAGGTAATCATCATAATTTATTATAGGTACAACCACTTTATTCCAATGTACATATTTATGTACTCATTCTATTAGTATTGTGCACTGTAATACACGTACCTAATGCAATAACGTGAATAAAAAGCAAAAAATAACCGTCACTTCGGCCTTTTCCTCATGAACGACCTCGCCAATCTGTTAGAATTGTTAAGTAGATTATGAGATTGATGAGTTTTTAGGTAAACTAATGTTAATACGTCTTTTTGTATGTACCGTCGCCCTTGAATTGGTATGACGCCGCAATGAGTGAGCAAGTTTTGTGTTGATCAATATTATGCCGGTTCAACTCAAAATGTTCGTTACTTAAATTCAGCCCTATCGCTTTTTTGGAGCTTAGCGTTTACATTTCACAGTGATATGTATGGTGACATTGTCCTTCCGATTTTTTTTATTTAATATATTAAGGGGAATATAAATAACCCAGCCTACTAATGCATTTGTATAAAATCAAGGCGTAATCAACACATTTAATATTTATAATTTTTTTTCAATATCGTTATACCTAGAGATTTTCCTAGCACAAACGACGTGTTGATAGTGCTTGACATAATAAAAACATCGACAATCCTGTTATCGATAAGTAGGTATCATTTTAACGTCATAGAGTGATTTTCACCGAAGTATATAAAATACTAGAGGACGCTCGCGACTTCGTATGCGTAGAATTAGTTTCCCGCTACTCCCCCCATTTCTTCCCGTTGGGGGTCGATTTTCGGAAAATCCTTTCTTAGTGCTCACTTACATCATGAAAGGAACCCCTGTACCAAATTTCAAGTGTCTAGGTACAGTAGTTTGGGCTGTGCGTTGATATGTCAGTCAGTCAGTTTTGCCTTTTATATATATAGATATATATTTATTATATATATATTGATAAATTGATAGTTCTTTTTTTTATATAACGCACCACATTGTTATGTAAATCATATGACAAATATGATTGTCATTTTTTTCCTTAGTGAAATAATTTCGCTGTTTTCTTATTTGGTACTTCAATGAGTTCCAGGACATCGTGAATATTTTCTTAACAACTATATATTGATGTACGAGTATTTCCTCTATGACGTTGAAGTGGTTGAGTGAATCGATAACAGGTTTGTCGATATTATAATTATGTCAAGCACTAACCACATGTTGTTCCTGCTAGAAAAATATCTAGGTATATCATTATAAATACGTAAACAACCAGCGCCTCTTTTGCATTCTACAGGGTTAAACCATATTACCGACGTGTTATGGTATTGTTACTAAATCGGCCGCCATTACTGTCAAGTAAATAAGAGCTATCGTTATCGTAACGTTGACAATACGATAACACGTCAAAGTCAATATGGTTTAAACCAGTAGAATAGAGGCCCGCTTCTATGGCCGGTAAAATCCAAATCCTATTTGACCTGTTACGGTACTGTTTTTAATTAAGCCACTTTTACTGTCAAGTGAATAAGAGCTATAAAACATTGACAATACGATATACGATAGCAAGTCTAAAACTATATGGTTTTTACCGTGTTGAATAGAGGCCGATTAATGTACAATAACCTTATTTAATTGATCAAATCGCTACGCCGTCTACGACGTAGCTTTCGTAGCGCACCATCTACAGGCTGTATTTTAAATACCTTTATGCTCGATAACCTTTATAGCTATAAATTGAGCCTAAAACTAGTATGGAAGTTAATTGCAGTCGCATGCAGCATGCATCGCGTGTAAGAACACCCTTTACTAGGGGTTTGCATTAAGTTTTAACACCCTTTGAATGGAAAGATGACTTAGGATTTTCTAGCTTTTAACTCAACTTTTAAATGTTAAAAATGAAATTTTCTGTAATTATGTTTAATTTATAGCTTAGCCTTTGCCCTTGACTTAGTATATAGTACAGTCCAGTTCATAAATGTGTACACTTTAGTATCTTGTCTATTTAATGTCATGTTTAAACTGCCATATATGAATTGTCACAGCGTACAGCGATTAAAGTGATAAGGTATAATACAAAAGTTTTACAGTTGAAATACGTTTGTAAGCCTCATTATACTATACATATGTATACAGAACCAACCCCGGTTTTTCAGTTTATTCACTTTGTTGAGAGCAATTAAGTAGGAAGTAATTATATTGGCGTGGTAAAGACGTGTAAAAAGGAGACATGAAGGACACAATAAGAAAAGTAATGAGTAAGAATGTACATGGATATAAGGGTAGAGGGAAATTAAAAAAGGTGTATGGATTGCATAAATAATGTGTATGAAAGAGAATACGGGTGAGAGGAGAGTATAGTAAAAGATTTACGAACAAGTTATTTCGAAAACCCTCAGAGTAATGTGGGGAAGGGGTTGAGAACAATTCTGTGGCTCTAACTAGGCTCAGTAAAAACGAATATAATTCGTCTTAGCGTAGTAAGGGTGAAAGACAGTAGGTATATTTAATTTTAATGGATTCATAGTGTTATTTTATTGCTTATTTATTAGAATAAGCTGTATCATTGTAAAGATGAATTGAATTGAATTGATGTATATTTTTCAAGTTGCGCACCGTTCTAAGAACCCCGATTTTGCAGCTCAACGTATATGACAGCTGTCAAGTTTTTTATATAAGTATCATCTAGTTTTCATTTGAGTTTTCTTTCAACCAGATCTAAGAGTTGATTCACTTGAAAAAAATGCATTCCGATGCAACTTTTCTTAACATCCAGTTATTGATACCATTGAACTATTGACTATGAAAGTAGAAGCTCATCATAGGAATTCTTTAAGGACTAATGGTTAATAGGAATTCTGTCCGTTTGGATACTTGTCACTTGTAGTGAGATACTAGAAAAGTGGGCAAGAAAGAATGTCTTAAAATCTTCACCCATTTACCGTTTATAAAACATATTTTAAGAGAAAAACTTTTTTTGTCTTTATACTATAGTAACGTTGACAATATGATAACATGTCAAAAGCAATATGGTTTTATCGAGAAGAATCGAGGCCCGGTGCTACTTGAAACTGAAAACACCCTATCAGCGATTTCAAATTCATATAAAGAATCCTACTAATTTTATAAATGCGAAAGTTTGTGTGTGTGTGTGTTAGTTTGTTACTCCACCATGCTGCAACGGCGGAACGGATTTGGATGAAATTTGGAATGGAGATAGGTTATACCCTGGGTTAACACATCGGCTACCTTTCATCCCGGAAAGTTTAACAGTTCCCGAGGGAATAACTATAAACGAAAACGTGGGCAGAAGCGAGTCAACAATATATGACACATATTAACTGTCAAAATCATTAACAGCTCGCACTTAATTCACCTTTTAAGTATTGTTTTGCCCTGACACCGCCATTTTAAAAGTTAATCCAGCGTTTCCAATATGGCGCTCGCCTACCCGGCGTTAACATGGTTTAGTGCCCGCGGGCTATCAAGGCAGATGAGTGCTAAAAAATACTGCCCATAAATTATTACCGTAAAACTTGCCGTGCTGCAATTTCCACGAGCCATGTGGAAAATAGGTTCAGCAACGCTTCGGTGTTGTATGCGTACATGTATGTATGTTCCAATTTAATAGACATCGACTGACTACGCTATATACTCACACTCGACAGTAGGGTGTTAGGCAGAAGGTTTGACAAACTTCAGGGACTAACTCTGTAGGTCATACTCATCAACTTTTATTATGGGACCAAAATCCAAATCGCGAAAAAAAAACAGCTGTTTCATACAAACTTTGAAAGCTAAACAAGTTTTTTTTTCGCGATTCGGATGTTGGTCCCGTAACAAAAGTTGATGAGTACCTATGACCTACAGAGTTAGTCCCTGAAGTTTGTCGAACCTTCTGCCTAACACCCTGTATTTGTTACTCGAGTTTCATAGAAACGAGACCTTGAGAACATTACTTAATCAAGCCAGTATTTCCTCAATCTTTGAATCTAATATCAGATAGCAGCCGATTTCAGTCTGACAGAGTTTACCCAGAAGGATTCGGAGTAGGTTTTAGACGTATGGGCTGGGAAGGCAAGAGACAGGTTATCATTCAACTGCAGGCGATTCTGGGAAACGCTCGCCATATATTTGTAAATATATCTGACTTAACTGTACAAATAAATGACAATCCTAACACTACACTATCATTACACGAGAGAGTTATGTTATGTTCTTATTTAGCGTAGCGTAGCGTAGAAATTACTACTTTATAAATCTATTTACACATAAATACATATAATACAGGGTGTAAGAGATTATCTACCAAAAACTGATGCAGCTAACTATTTTAAAATGAAAAAAACCGCCTTCAAAAACGCAAAAAATAACTTCTACTACTAGGTACTTAGTAGTAGGTACCTATCCTATTAGGTTAGTCCAACTGAAGTCGGCTTTTTGTTGAAAATATTGTGGTCGCCGACTTCAGTTGGACTAACCAAATAGGATAGGTACCTACTACTAAGTACCTAGTAGTAGAAGTTATTTTTTGCGTTTTTGAAGGCGGTTTTTTGTTTTTTAAAACATTTTAGTTTTTGATAAGCTAATCTGTTATCTTTGTCTAATCGATAGAGCACTAATCAACGATTGCCGATCCATTAAGTAACAAACACC
Source organism: Acleris cristana (assembly GCA_948252455.1). Classification (NCBI taxonomy): domain Eukaryota; kingdom Metazoa; phylum Arthropoda; class Insecta; order Lepidoptera; family Tortricidae; genus Acleris; species Acleris cristana. The sequence goes on along the minus strand of OX411784.1, from coordinate 11,157,442 downwards.
CTAAGGTTTTCAATGTTTACCAAATGTCGTTTTCTGATTTCAAATAGAGCTATTTATGTGACCACGTGTTGTTTCAATAAAAAACTAGGTAGAACACCTATACTAAAACTGGATTATTTACAAACATCGTCTAAGTCTAGGTTTACGCCAGCCTCGTTTTAAAGTTGAGACTCTAGCAAGAGTATATTAGTATCAACTCAATCAGTTTCCGTCATTAAAATAGTTTTAAACTTTTATGTGACACTGTCAGGATTGTTACAGAAAAAGATGAATAAAGATAACCGGGCAAGAGCATTCGGACCATGCTCTGTGTAGGGTTCCGAAAAACACAAACAGACGGACATGGTGAAACTATAAGGGTTGCTTGTTGACTACGGAACCCAAAAAACCAAACGTCTTCTAATCTAACGGCCCATTTACACGATGGCCCATCATGGGCGAGCGCAAGAGACGCATTTACACCTAAGAGCGAGCAACATATTCTTGTATCTCACTCTTACGCATTACTCCGTCCCTACGTAGGCCCGCAGGTCAAAGTAGAAACACTTCAATTCTACAAGAAATCTTATAACGAATTCGCACAGTTTTCGTAACCCACTAAGTGTAATTTTACTCAGAACGCTCAGTCGGGTTTATTGAACTAATTCCGCGGCAAGCCCGCACGGTGTCACCGCGCTATTTTTACACTGTTTACTGTGTTTCAACAACTGAATAAAATAAAATCTTTACTAGATTGTCTCATGAAACCCAAATAGATTCTCCCACGTATCGAATCGGTTTGTGACCCAAATTCAAATAGATCTTACTTCAAATAATGTAATTCGTTTTACGACGTGTTAAATGTCCGGTTTGCTGCCAATAGGTAATAAGTAGTAATAAACTGAGTTTATGTACTCACAGAGAAGTTAGTTATTTGCTTTTGAATAGCAACTTCTACCCGTGTTTCCTTACGCGTAGAGAAGTTTTTTATGAATATTCCCTCAGGCGTAACCCACAATTTTATGGAAGTTGTTTATCGCTGTTAGCAGTAAAAAGTGCCCTATGTCCTTTCTCGGGTTTTAAGCTATCTTTATACCAAATTTCATCAAAATCGGTTCAACGGCTTAGCCGTGAAAGCATAACAAATACAGACAAAATTACTTTCACATTTACAATATTAGCATAGATAATGCAATTTACGTCATTCCAAATTACAAATCTCTAGTACGGTCGCGCGAATTATAATTTACCGTTTCTTGTATATTAAATAGCAGTATAAGGACATTAATTATCCATAGGCAAGACACGTTAATTAAATCCCCTTGTAATTAAACAGGACGTTACCCTAGTACATTACCCGGGCACAATAGCCTTTAATAGACGCGTCAGTAAACGTCACGTCTGAATTGATTCGGGTCAAGAGTGACAGGTGTAACTATATACCCGCGCAGACTTACCGAGAATATAACAATAAAGAATCTCAGTGTGTCGCTCTCTCACTAGTATGAAAGAAAAAGGAGCCATTGAGAGCGAATTTATTGTGTTCATGGTAAAGCTGCAGTAATAGATAGGTTTTACGAGTGTGCAGATAGTAAAACGTTTATGAACGTTTAGGGTTACCAGACGTCAGAAGTTATCGTGAAATGTCAGGAGGCTTGATCATTCGTCAGGAATTCGCCAATATTTCGAATGAATAAATTGTACAAAAATCTCCCAATGGTCGAGTTGCACTTAAAAATATACCGAGTTGTCTTATTTTATATTGTCTTAGTCCTGTCGGATACACTTTGACCCTGTTGAATATTTAGTGTAATTTCCCCTCTTTTTTAACTGTCCATTGCCTCTCTCATTTAGGAAATTAGGAGTGCAATGACAGTGCCTTATTTTTTCTTGGTTTCTTGATTCCATTATCAAGGATTGTCAGTCTTACTTCTATTTGTACAAGTCTCACGCCGTTGTTACAGCATAATCGTCATTTTATCAGAAAGATCAGAAGATATCTCAATATTTTTTAAATTTGTACCTGGCAACCCTAACGTCAGAGATAGCGTGTGTAAACGGCACCATGTTCGTAATATCGATCGGCATTTGTTTGGCAGAACCCTTGGAGTGGGATTAGGTGGAACCAAATGCGAGTTTCATCGCTTAGTTGGTAGGAAATGTCGCGTTGAGCGGACAATGAGCACATATGATAGGGAAAACCATATTTAGTGGGTTACCTTGAAATCGCAAACTATTCATTATTATGATTATAAGCCGTAGGTAAGTATACTTACTTGTTGAATTTGTATTGAGTCTACGATGAGAGTTTACTATAAGTCAAATTACCCGTCTTTCCAAGGTCTTAAGGTCATGACGATTAATTTCAATGGTGTGCTGACCTTGACACCAAGTGCAATTACTTAAAACACCCGACCTCTTGCGGCGATAGTCTACAATTATGTTGGCGGCGGACGGTGGGCTCACATGCCCGCAATATCAGAGAGTTTTCTGTAATAAGGTTGGCTATGCTAGTCGGAGCTGATAACAGCCACTGGTCAAAGCTACGATGATGATGACTATAAAGATTTTTTTATGATTATTATTTTATTATTATTATTAGTACCCGAAACCGACGTGAGTGCATGACTCGATGTATGAATGTGGAAGAAGCGAAAGAGATTTGTCAAGATCGTTGCAGGTGGAAAGAAGTGGTCTCTGCCTACCCCTCTGGGAAACAGGCGTGATTTAATGTATGTATGTATGTTATTCGAGTTAAAAACAGTGTTATATGATTTCCTATCGCTCGGAACTGGAACGGCTCGGGATCCAGTTGTCGTCTATACTCGTAGATGGGCAACTAGCCAGGTAAAATACCTAAAAGTATGTGTTTACTTACCGAGAATGTAAACACCCATTAATACCCTATCCCGTGGGTAAAATCCCTGTCCTTGATGTCCCAATGGATGACGTAAATAAATACCTAGGGATACCTAGACACAGGTAGGTACCTAAACACATATACGACACGACAATTTCCTAAATAACACCAGAGAAGAGAAAAGTGAAGACCCAGGGTGACCCAGAAGAGGTTATTTTGAGGGAGAAAAAATGAAAGAATAGAGGGGAATGTTGGGCACTCCACCGACAAGACTAGGTGCTGATGATGATGACCTGAGTCATAGTATAACTGTGCCTGAGTACACCCTCAAACCTTCACAACTGAAAGGTACTCAGCAGTAGTAACCAAACATAACTAAATCATCAAGCAACAACTTATTGAAAAATAATGTAAATTATGTGTGTTAACGTTTCTTTGACCTCACGAGGACTGCGAAATGTTTTGTGCGAAGTGAAAATGCGTCATGCCAGTCGTTAACTGGAAGTCTTACGCTTACATTAAAACAGCAATGCGAAGACTGGAGGTTCTATAGAAAAGCCTTGAACCGATACAATTATCATTTTCACATCCAAAAATACCTCCGAAATGGCCTTTTAAACGACGTCAAAAGCAAGACTAAGAAAGACAATAACTGGACTACCAGGTCTATTTAGGACCCTTACGCTGTCATTGTCATCCACTTCCCACCTAGGTACCTACTGTGTCTTTAATCTATATATATATAAAGGGCAAAACTGACTGACTTATTATATATCAACGCACAGCCGAAACTACTGTATCCAGAAACTTGAAATTTGGTACAAGGGTACCTTTCATGATGTAAGTGAGCACTAAGAAAGGATTTTCCGAAAGTCGACCCCCAACGGGAAGAAATGGGGAGAGTAGCGGGAAACTAATTCTACGCATACGAAGTCGCGGGTATCCTCTAGTAAGGCTCTAAACGCCTTGAATTTCAAACAAAGGCAGCAAGCCAGTATAATGTAGTATCTATCTAGTTCTTACTTTGTTGATTATGTGAGACGATCGGATTTCTATTTTAAATAGATATAAGTCCTTTATTAAGTCAAGCGTGCTTTGTGTAGGCCCTTGATTATTTTACTAAGCACTAAAGGTAACTTGATACATCTGCTAATGGGGGTGCCAACGGGTGCGACGTACGTTGGCAGTTTATATTTAAAATGCTCCAGGGAACTATTAGTCATACAAAAACCAAATATTGTTACGACTAAGAAACAAATAACTACATACATACATACATACATACCTTCACGCCTGTCTCCCAATGGGGTAGGCAGAGACTATGGAACGCCAGGTGCACCGGTCTAAACATACAATTTTCGCTTCCTCTACATTCATCAATCTCTTCATGCAAGTACGTCGGTCCGGCGGTTTCGGGTGTTTTAAACTATTGAAACAAAAAAAAGTAAATGTATTCGAAAAAAGTACAACGAGTCACGCTAAAAACGATAGACATGTCGAAAAGATTCCTTCCTTTTACTGTAAGTAGATAATTCTAACGCTGAGTTGTGGGACACCCTATTTACAGATTGTGTGCTATTTGATTTGACGCATGTTGCATGTCAGGTGAAAAGTTTCCTTGAAGTAGGTTAGTAGGTATTCTATAAATATCGTCTTATCGATTTTCACGATCGACTCTTTCTAAGTCAGTTGATATTGCACTCAGAATATTAGAGTCAACACTTAAAGTACATAAATAAGATGTATAACATGGTGTATCAGTCCCATTTCATGATGTCTTAACGTATTAATAGGTACGATCAAGGACTTTAATTGATGAACCACTATAGAACCTTGTCGTATAACACGAACGATTAATTTCTATGTATAGGTACAAATTTATTGAAACACGACATAAATAAATACAGTATAAATTAATAACTGAAAATTAAAACTAATATTAAGACTAAATGTAATATTAAAGATATAAAAAAAAACTAAAACATTAAATCTAAGAATGACCCCTGCCCTGCGGCATTGTTACCAAAGATGCTGGCAGCATTTCCTCATTGAATGGCTAAACTTATTCGTTGAGCGAGGAAACTGCCAGCTCTTCGGTCTCCAGTGACGTCAGTGAGTTTCTTTGACAAATCCTTAAAAAGGCTTAGAGCGCTAGGACCCCACGGACCAAGGGTCTCGACACTGAATGGAATACAATGTAATTTCTATCTCGTCACTTGACGCTGTCACTATTACAAGGTTCTATGGTGGATCAACATTTAAAGTCCTTAATGGTACTAAATAAAAACAACAGGAGGAACCCAAATCTTTGAGTGCATTAATTTGATAAAAAAAAAATATATTCTTAATTTCAATTGACTTTTTAACGCAACGCAATTGTTCTGAAAATAAAATGTAATATTCATGTAAGGCTATTTTTAAAATAAGAAGGACGAGGCGAGGTCTAAAATAACATTTCTTTGTGCTCGGCTAAGTTTTTGTGACGCAAACGAAAACACTTCGTTATTTGGAAATGTTCGGAGATTTTTTTATCTTTTCCTTACATACACATTATGCAAAACTATCCCTAAAGTACCATACCTATTCTTACATCAATACGTTTTCTTAAAAAAAAACCAAAACGATGATAAAATTAAAAACAAAGTCACTTTGGTCACGCAGCTCTGAACCGGTGCGCTTGCGTCACAAAAACTTATACTTACGAGCACAAAGAAACGTTACTTTTGTCCTCGTTCTTCTTATTTTAAAAATAGCCTTACATGAATATTACATTTTATTCCTGATTTTCAGAGCTACGTAGGAGGAAATTCCTGGCAATATGCGAAGGTCAAGCGAAAACAATTTTCATTTAGTCACGATTGACGAATAAAAGGGACGGCATCCGAAATTTCAAATTTTACGCTTCGTATTTAGTCACCATCTTACCGTCTCTGGGCCTATATCGCGGTGGATAAAGCATCCGTCACTCTCGCACTTGTATATTGGTCAGAAAGTGACAGTGGTTTTATCCACAACCATAAAAGGCTAGCTGAAACAGGATAAAAACTCTACATCAATTCGTCACCTTATTGCGACATGGTTCTACGGTGGTAATAATAAATACTGACTGAACCAAGACACTGTCTTAGTTACAGGTAAATTTTTATACCGGAATTGTTTTGTAAAATACAAAACAAGAGGATGAGCATAAAATTGATCTTGTAACAAACTAGGCATGGTACAGTCACCAACATTGGGCGCAAAAATATCTGACACGTCTTTATTACTAGAGATATAAGAGCTGACTGATACTGACTTTAACGCAAAGTACCCTAAAGACATTAATACTAAAAGATACAACAATAAGATCCTTTAGGCGCGGAAACGTAAAACGATTCATTATGTCCTATTACAGCCGTTAGAGCAGAAAGCTACTACTTCTTTACGGACATTATTATCTTTTGATCATGCCCTAACTTTACACGTATGTTTAGTACAGTCAGCTTCCTGACACACGACAGTGTCATAAACTTGTTCGTTCCGGAAAGGAACTACGAACTGTCGTTGAGTTGCCGGCGTAGTTACTCCTGAACTGGAGCGGGGATCGAGGCACTGGAAACTTTCTCTAGACTGTTGCAAGTACTTGTACAAGTAGGCATCAGGTATATTGGATTGTGTTCAACATGTATTGAAACAGTGACCTCTTTTACTTCGAATTTATCAAATAATCTTCCTTTTTTTTAACTGTTCCGGATACATTGTAGTTCTAGAAACGACATTAATCTCTTTCAACACTTAAAATAAGTCATATCAAACTAACGTAGTTCATCACCTGTCTATACATACATATAAAACTATTTGGTGACCGACTCACTGCCTGACTGACTGACTGACTGTCCGACAACGCATAGCCTTAACGGCTATAACTAATACCTAGGGACTTGAAATTTGGACGAAATATTTCCTAGGTACCGTAAAATGTGCCTACTTTGCTCCCCCACGTGTAATTTTATTATGCTTCATGGTTATATTGAGGTAATCTGTATTGTAAATCATTCTATTGCTTTCATTCACTGCGTGGCTGGATGTATAACATAGATTATTTTTTGAAAATTTGTCATCAACCTTAACTTATAAGTAATAAACGAAATAGTTATTATGGAGTAGGCACATTTTACGGTATTCTAGGGATGCACTAATAGGGGATTTTAGAAAATCGACCTTCTAAAGGAAGAAATAGAAATAGAAGCAGGAAACTGATTCTAGTAGTTAGATAAATCAATAAATAAACTTTCACCCAAGCATGAAACGCAGTCGAGCTTCCTTAACGAAGTGAAAATTCAAAATACTCTATGGATTCTAGAGAGCAATGCTATATTGCATTGGTGCAATAATCAATTATGCACGGTGCATTTCATCGCTGCATCCACTCCAACCGGCGCTGCTTCTGATTTCCCAAGCGGCTCCCGTCTATTAGTACCTATTACTACTTCCCGTGTTTTCAGGCCAATGTGAAAGTTTATCTGAACTCGTAATTAGAAGTTTGTTGAATACATATAGTTACTAGCTGTTTTTATTAGATCGACGGAAGACTACTTTATTAACAATATTTACTAACAACACCAATTTAATCGTCGTTTTTCCGCACGATCTTTTTTGCGTCAGTATATGTTTAGTAAGTTACTTATTATCATTTTTAGCGACGATTACACTAATTAGGTAAATTTATTAAGTGTTTACAGTTGGGCCCATGCATAGTCAGCCTCCAGTAACCTCTATGGGTAGATGTTTAGTTCAATCTCTCACCACTTATATAGCTAGCAGCATGTTATGCAGCTATTTAAAATGTATTACTTTCTTGAACTACCTATTTATAATGCAAACTTATATTGTATTTTTTTTTCATGAAATAAGTAAACTAAACTAAACTATATTTGCGTAAGATTAAATAGAAAAATCGCACCATTAAGCACAAAAGTGGCGACTGCAGACGCGACACCACTTAATGAAACAGCTGAACATATAGATGTGGTTATACCTGCCAAACAAACAATTCGTTATAAATTGCAAAGTTAAGAAATTCCCACATCAATGCTGCGCCATTTACAATAAAATGCCTGCTGTCACGTTTCATTGTCACGTTTTCACGTGTCATGATATACCTACTACTAATTAATATAACAGTCTTCAAAGTGTGTAAGGATAATTGGACGCGCGCATATAACGACACGTTAGCCTAGTTGTTAGTGACCCAGCTTTTGAAGTTAGCGGTCCCAGATTCAAATCCTGGTAAAGGCAGATATTTATCTGATGAGCGCGAGTATTGGTTTCTGAGTCTTGCATGTTCTCTATTTATTTAAGTATGTATTTCTCTATTTATGAAAGTTTGTCGTTGTCCCATAGTACAAGCCTAGAGCTTAGTTTGGGGCTAAGTCAATTTGTGTGTATTTATTTATTTATGTATGTACGGCTGAAGATGTATGGATGACATTCAGCACTCAGTCAACCACATCGTGAAGCAAAGAGGTTTTTTCTGATTAAATATGAAAAAGTTCTGATTACCGAGCTCTTCGCGAAAGAACTCGAAGGCTGTATTGGACTGTCTTTCCATTCTAAGCATGATCTCGTTATTCCAGGCTGTACCAAGTCCGCGTGGGGCTGCGCGTGGCGCCGAAGCTGCCGGTCCACATCGAGGTCACCGTCGCCAGCGGCAACGGCGCCGCCCGGACGGGCCGCCCCGCTGCCAACGCCTCGCTCGTCGGCGGAGTGGCGGCGTCCCGGGCCTTCCAGATCATGTACCGGAATGAGGAAGTCACCCTGAGAGACATCGTGAATTTTAGAGCGCTTATGCTTGGTGAGTTCAAGCTATTTCCTCAGTAAAAGTTTAGAAACCACTGCAAGTTATGCTTGACAACTGGAACTTCATTCAAAGGTGTATGTATGTATGTATGTATGTATACTCTTTATTGTACAGGAATAAAAAATAAATACAAAATCAGGTGTTCTGATGAAAAAAATGCTTGTAGATTGTAGAGGTTTATCTCAAACGCATACTATTTTTTTTGTTGGCTAAAGGCATAAACTCAACATGGTATTTTCTACGTTACAGTGCTAAAAAAACAAAGCGCGGTAAAAAAATGACGTCGTTCCGACCACTAGTCCAAAGCGGACATAGCAAACACTGATAATATTCAATATCTTGTGAGATACAAACACGAAATTTCTCATTCCAGTTGATAGCCGCAACCTTAAAGAATCCTTAGAGCGTGCGGAATGGAGCCTAGGCGTGGAGCTCTGGTGCAGCGAAGGTGCACAATCCAGCACCTTAGCACCAGTGTCATGCCGGGTGCTCAAGCTGCACTTCCAGCCGGCACAGGGGTTGCACTACCACCTGCCCGTGCTGTTCGACTACTTCCACCTCTCCGCTGTCTCTATCACGATCCACACCAGCTTGGTCGCTTTGCATCAGCCTTACATCAAGTAAGTTGGCTAAAACATGTGGAATCAGCTCTCGGCGTCCGTATGTCTGAACCAATAAGTACTTGGGGGGCCTTCAAAAAATGAACCTACTCTTTTCTCAAAGGCCGGCAGCTCACCTGCGATTCCTCTGGTGTTGTTTATGGGTCGCGGTGATCATTACCCTCAGGTGACTCGCTTGCTCGTGTGCCTCCTTTTTCACATAAAAAAATCAAGGTTGGTTTAAGATTGTTTTTATAAAAATAAGCCTGAAAGGGGTAGGTATCTGACTTAAAGTTCAGGATGAGAAAATCTTGTGACTGCTGCATAACCGAGGATATAAGTAGAAGTAGCTATATAAAATAAGTAGACAAAGAAATATTTATGTTGATGAAAAATTGTTATAATTATTGACTTTCAAGTGAAAATTCAAATATAAATGTTTAAGCGACGAATTAGGTATGACATTGTTGTATTTTGCCACGGGGTGTTAATTTAATTTAATTTAATTTTTAGTTTAGTTTTTATTACGTTTATTTTTGCATTAATTATTTTAATTTGCCATAGTTTTAGTAGCAATTTGTAATAAGTATTCACATTGTGTTATAGTTGAAAAAGTTTTGAATAAATTACCTAATGATAATTTCGTCATCATGTCGATTGTACCTACTGCAATTTTTTTAATGTCTTATAGATTTAAGAGAGCTTTCTAACCATTATTTGAACACAATTTACTTGTTTGCATGACTGATCAAAGGAAAAGCATCATGCATTATGTACAAAGCTGGTAAGGTACCTCAATCAACCGTGTAATTTCCCATTACGTTGACAAAGTATGTAATTCTAACTCAGTATATCCTGATTCCAGTACCCCTCGCTCGAGCAAACAATGGGGTAAGCTGATGAAGAGCGCCGGCTCCACCTTCAGCTCGTCGGGCAGCATGGAGAACGTCCTCTTTGGCTCTAGTGCCAAGTGTGCTGGTGGAAACTCCAGCAAGATCGCTCATGCTAGGTGCGTTTAATACTTCATCAGTCAATTCAGGCAATGTTTTAATTGGTTTGATGAAAAAACATTTAGCTTCTGGGTATCCGCCTTTTACTCTATTGGCGCAGTCGGTAGAATTGGTGTTTCAATAATAGTATGTTCGCGATGTAAATCAAAATCAAAAACTTTAGCAACTACTTCGCTAGATTGAATTATCTTTGTATTTATGTAAATACTTATCGATTGTACTGAAAATAAAAATAAATTCTTTCTAAATATGTACAAAGGCAAACTTATCTCGTCGAAATAACAGCTAACCTTTTTGCGATCGATAATAACAAAATTACCAGATTTTTTTTCTTAAGTAGACTTAAGATAGTTCGGTATTTCTGACAAAGTTTAAACAATAAAAACTGTACCTAGTTAACTACTGCAAGTTTACTTAATGGGCGTTTTCACTAAAAAGTGTACCCAATTAAGGACTGAAATTAAGGAATTTGAATTTTGACATTTTTAACCATACATTGCAGCCGCTAGTGTATATAGCTAATTTTCGTCACCAAACTGACAATGTTAAAGTTCCTTAATTTCAGTCCTTAATTGGGTTCACTTTTTAGTGAGAAAACGCCCTAATAACTAAATAAGACTTTACAATCGTCCTTCCAGGCAAGTGCACGCGGAAGTCTGCGGGATTCTTCTAGGGTCTCTAGAAGGACTCCAAAATGCTCTGTCGATCTGCGGGTCTGCAGGCGCTCTGCTCACACCAGAAGAGTCTGCATCCAACTCCATCGTTGGGGAGGTTGCTCAGAGGATCAAAGACCTTAGTGACACCGGCAGGGTACTAAAGACATTTTTTTTTAATAATAGGACGGCTAGAGGTTGCTGCAATTGAAAGTCGTTTAATGGGAATGCATATTATGCATGTTGTAAAGATTATAGTGATGTTGAAAACTCGTTCGCCATTTAACTATTAAACGACATGAAGCTAACAATAAGTTAAAAAACCTCCTTATAGACAATTCGAATCACTAAATTTGAAAATTCTGATGAATTGAATGAATTTTGATTCTGATGTTTGTGATTAATTCTTCAATACAATCTCGTGGACTGATTTCGACTTACACGATACTCATTCTCATAATTCATTTATTGATTATCTTTTCATAGTATAAAAAGTCGCTTCCCGCCGTCTGTCCCTCGGTATGTACGCTTAGATCTTTCAAACTACGCAACGGATTTCAATGCGGTTTTCATCAATAGACAGAGAGATTCAAAAGGAAGGTTTATGTACGGGTGTTACAAAAAACTCACATAGACCGAAACGAAGCGAGAGCGGATCACAATGGATTTAGAAATAAACTAACCCGCCCTTGCTACGCTTCGGTTTATGTGAGGGAGTGACTTTGTTTTATACTATGTAAAGATACATGATAATGACGACGTTTCCAGAAGTCCCTGGCGGGCGAGGAGGAGGAGTGGGCGATGGGTGCGGCGCACGACATCGCGCGGTTGTGCGCGGAGGTGACGCTGCGCTGGCGCGCCTTCCTGCACCACACCTCCGACCGGCCGCACGTGCACCATGCGCTCGCGGCGAGGCATCACGCGCTGCGGTAAGTACGGTTAAGGAAAATTCACGTACCACCAGAGGACTGTGATGACTTTTTTTTCGTTAATTAATGGCTTTCACTCCTTGTTTAACAAGGAGTATTTCGCCAATGTCGAGTTTTAAACAATCCTGATAATCATGATGAACTTATTAGAGAAACAAGTCCATGGATATCACACGCGAGGGCAATTGTTCTGTTCAAAAGTAAATAAATACTCTGGTGGACTAAACAGAAGCACTTGGGGTTAGCTCCTCGCTCTTTCGTCAAGTCCCCGTGAAGACTTGAGTGAGTGTTTAATACGTCACCAGCTCTACCCGCGACTCCGTATGCTTCTTCAAGTGTGTTACTTTCCCACTGACCATCACGGTCAATCGCTACATACTGTTTGAATACCCTGAATCCTCAATTCCAGTATCAAACGCTTCGCGGAATGCTTCTTCGTTCTGGACAACCCTCGGCACTCGCTGGCCGGCTGCTACGACAGCAACTACCAGTCGTACCAGAGCGTCGGCGAGACAGCTCGTCGGAGCCGATATCTGGCACTGCTACCCCCGCTGCCTGTACACTGCATCGCACTTGACGGGGATCCGCATATCATGCCCATCATATTTGAGGATCGGTAAGACTGTTATTATCATAGAAATGAAGAAGATAACATTGTAGAATGGGTATGAGCCTAGTAAAGAAAAAGGTTGTGTATGATTAGTGTTAGATGAAACACTTCATCCAAATGACGACGCAGTTGACAGTAACGTTGCCTATCTATGAATCTAGCAGTACCTGGTTCTGGGATATTTACCGTTTATCATAAGCATTTATTTCTCAATATTTGAACGTAATGTAAATCGTTTTCTAATACCCATACGTTTAACACAAATCTAGAAGATAGCATAGTTGGCGGCTTGGTAAATGTTTATGACATTTTCCCCTAATTTTTATTTATTTACTAGCTGTCCGTGCCCGGCAGCGCCCGGGTGTATTTTTTTTTCAATCAATCCTTGTTCTGATAATAAAATTAAAAACGCAACGAAAAATAAATTATTCAAATCGGTCGAGCCATTCTCGAGTCATGGCGTGACCAAGGGAAACAGGGATTCATTTATGTATCTAAGTAGTATAGATGATATTTATCTAGATTATAAGGGGTGACGGAGGTTAAAGTCTATTGGCGTTTTATAATATCGCGGTCCAGCTGGCTGACGCGTTGTGCATGCGTAACATCTTGATTACGACTCCGCCTATGCTGAATATTTTCTCTGTCGAATAAAATTATACTACTAAACTAAGTTAATTGGGATCAAAATTTGACTTTTTAACAAGCATGGTTCAATTACAGGTATCAAGATACGGCAGAATTTGCGAGGAGACGCTCATTTCTAAATTCAAACGCGAGTAAATCAGGAAGCGGTAAGTTCACAAAATCAAAAACATGATTTAATCAATCACTTATGACGTATCTTACGTATTGCATCCGGTCTTTTGTTCCAGATCCGTTCCTTTGCACGGAACCACTGGAAGACTGCGCCTGTAGTGTCAGCTCGCTGATGGATTCACGGAGACCATCATCTGAAGCGTCTCGAGTCATTCTCACGTTACCGAAAACCATCATTGACGTGCTAGAACCACAATTCAAATCCCCAAAATCTAGCGCCGGGGTTGTACAAGCCACTCTCACCCTAGCTCCCCAAAAAACAGTCAGTGGATCCCCCAAAAGAACTCTAGTCAAACAAGTTGTAACAGAAATGAGTAAACCCGTTAATAAACAACTAGAACTCACTGGACGCACTAGATACATCGTGCAGAACAACCAAATAAGTGAGATCCAATTGCCACCTAACAACGCTTTCGCCTCTTGCTCTATACAACAAGGACAACAAATGTCCAGATACTCCGCTTCCACACTCCTAGATATCAACGCATCTAAGAACAGCCACATTTCTCGACAAGGAAAGGAATCTATAGAGGCAAATGAAGTATTTCATCAAAAACATGAAATCACTAGCGGAGTCAGCACTCTACCTGCCAGACATAGCAAGTCACTCGATCAGCTTCGAATGGCGCAAATGACACCTCTGAATAATTCGCAACAAACGCTATCTAAAAACGCGCGCAATAGCTCTAATACGTCAGTGAACTACCCTCCCAAGCCATATCTACCACCACAAAAAATCAAACCCACCACTCTGCCCCGCAGCGTCACCACCACCGCATATCCCACTAGCACCACAGGCAGGTGCGGATCGAAAGGAGACGACTACAGAAGAAACATAAGTGAATTCAGAGAAAAGTACAAAAACCCATTTAATCCTAATGTAAACTCCCATGGAATTAACAATGAAGTATTTCATAACGTAGGATATAAGTACGACGGACGACCGAATCCTAATCAAGTGTATGGCTATACTTTCGGCAATCAGGGTACTCTCCAAGCGAATAATGTAATTCGTAATCCGTTAGAATTCCAAAGAGGCTATAGTGTAAATTTACCCCGTCCTATGTTGCCTCCTCGTAATTCTTACCCACCAGTTAGTGGGAAAAGTCAAGTGACTGATCAAGCAAGCTTAATCTCTAGTAAACACGTTCATAGATCTAACTCTACTCACGTTTTCCATCAAAACATGGAGTACCAACATAATGATATAGAAGCAGCTCGGAATCAACTGAGGCACGAGTTAAACTACTATCTTCAAAAGGGTGACTGGAGTTATGACTTCAATACTGGTAGTTTAATTCAAAACTATCAAAAGAAATCAAGCAAAAGTAGTGACGACAGCGGATTTGTAATGAATTTAGATAGAAGTAGCGACGGAACTTCTAAGTCTACTTATTCAAAAACTCCACCATCAACTCCACATTCAACGATGCCTTCGGTCAGACACAAGAAGAGTCGATCCAAAGAATCTAAATTGAATCACGCTACGAAAGAAAACAGTAAAATAAACTCTAGCAGAGATTCGCTTAATAGCCATCACTCTATCAGATCTAGAGATAGTAAGTCGGATCGTTGTACACCAAAATCAGACCGCAGCACGCCTAAATCTGACCGAGGCATTTCTCGATCAGGTAAAGCCACTCCTAAATCCGGAGCGATTACTCCGCGGTCTGGTTTAGCGACACCTAAATCAGGCAGAGTGACACCGAAATCCGGTTTAGCAACACCAAAAAGTGGACGATCTAGTGGAAAACCAGAAAAGCGGTCTAAGCACAGGGCTTCTGAAAAAATGACGCAACTTATGTCAGAAGCAGCTTCTTCGTCCAGCAGTGACAGTATTCCCTTTGAAATGAGACGGCTGGAGTCATCAGCAAGTGTACCATATAGCTTGGGTCAGGGTCCTGAACTATTACGTCACTGTAGAAGTGCTGGGTCGGTATTAGATGAACCAAACATTAACAACACATTTGGATCCGAATCATTACCAAATTTAGCTCCACCTCCGGCATTTGAGTCTCCGCCACTTGATATAGCCGATAAAGACTTCAAAATATTACCACCGGAAAACTTTTCAAATAAAGAAAATAAGAGAAGTAGAAGTAATTCGACATCAAGTTTGAGTGAACAGAGCGGGTGGGTATCTAGTGGGCGTAGTTCTGGACCGTCGACTCCAGACAACGCCAGTTGTCAATTAAATAAAAACTTCCCCCCTCCTGTGAGCTCTGCAGGCAACGCGACGCGGCAAATTTCCAATGGGGAAGGACCTTCCAGAAAAATTAATAGCGAAACGATCAGTGATTTCACAAGAACCGTTCTAAACGGCGATCAACTTAGAGAACGTTTACTGAAATTAGCTGTGAAAGTCGCTCAGAGTAATCCCAACGAGAAAATCGAATGCTGTGATAAAGAAGTTTGTGAGGAATGTACAATTTGTAGTGACTCTATATGCACCGATAGCCAATGTGAATTTAACAAACTAATGCACAATAATGGAATAGATGCGGGTTGCAGTTCAGACACTTGCACAGCTAATTGTTTTCAACAGATTCCTGCGAATATGTCTAAAATAAATCAGAGGCACAATTCATTTAGCGCTATTCAAGGTAAATCGTACACATCTTCACCTAGGACATCGAGCGAAGGAACGGTTAAGAAATCTCAAACCATCAGCGATAACTTACATCCTCCTTTACGAAAGGAAAACTCCGGCTCCAAAAAAACGTCGCAGGAATCTGGAAAAGCTATCCCTGCTGTCAAAAAAGTCTTAAAAGACAGAATAGAATATACAGAAAAATTGATAGCTGCTGAGATAAGAAGTTTGACGGTGGATCGTAATTGCAATAGTCATAAGAAACCCTCAGGGCCGGCAGCTGCCGTGCAGAAATATAATAATAAAGCTAGGTCTGAAATCGATCTAGCACACTTTGCTGCCGAAAATGAGTATGAACATTTACCTCCACCTCAACAGTTTAGAGACGCTCCACCACCACCTGATGAGTTTAAGGTAAGTAAAAAAATTATACCAACACTGAAAGTATTCCAAAAAATATGTAGTCCTGATTTCCTTTCAAATTTTGTTGATAAATTAGTCGCTTCCAAATAAATCACGATATAACACATCACCTCGCAAAACATTACGTTTACCCTTAATTATTTTTATTCCCAGGATCCACCATCAAAGTCTCCAAAACTAAGCAGACAAAGCAGTAGTAAAGCCTCTACACCTTCAAAAACGCCTCGAAAGCAATCAGCGCAACCAGCTACTTTGGAACTCGATAATCCGCTGTACCACGTATGTGAAGGTAAGGATACTTCAAAATATTTCAGTTCACTTCATTGTTATGCTTCTGCTAATAACTAACATGTCCGCTTCGCGTCAGGTATGAGAGAGAGGCGGAAACTGCGGCCACACCAGTCTATTAACTCGGCTCTTGCGGGAGGTACCCTAAACAAGAGCCAAAGCACCGGGGAATTGGCTTCTAGAAACGAGAATGGTCATAACAAAGGTACGCTTTTATGTGCACTAATCACTTAACCAAAGTTGATGCTTCCTTATAGCGCTGCCAGCGTTTTGTGTCCCACCACTTGCAAAAACACCCATCCTATTCTACATCTTTCTATCACTTATCATTGATTCTCAATAATACTTGCTCCCAAGCTTAGGTACTATTTTCCTGTGATTTTCTAACACGTTCATATTTTATTTTTACAGAGCAACGAGAGAGCAATCTTGTGAGTATCTTCGGGTTAGCCGAGTCTGAGCGCCTGTTCGTGAAATGCAGAGAAGAGTTCCGGCAGAGTGTAAAGTACCCTGGTGGTATTTACTCAGATTTCCCTCCAGTCGAGAACTCCCTGCCGTACTTCCATATAAGCGACGAATACAGAATGTTTAATCCTGAAGGTATTCATTATTTCTTTAATGTAATAAGTATTTTAATCTATATTAAATACTCGTAAATATACTACAGGCACTTAGTTAACAAAAAGTTTTACTTTGTCAATCCATGTGTATAAATCTCAGTCGTTTTATTTTTCAGGACTCCATCTTATAATCTGCGTACATGGTTTAGACGGCAATGCAGCAGATCTGCGCTTGGTGAAAACATATCTAGAACTAGGGCTACCAGGCGCACGATTAGACTTTCTCATGTCAGAACGAAATCAAGGGGATACCTTTTCTGATTTCGACACTATGACCGACCGGTTAGTTTAACAAATTATGTGTTTTACAGAAAATCATATATTATGATATAAATTTCAACACCACACTAAATACTTAAGTAAGTTCCTAAAGTTAAATTCAAATTTGCCTCTTAAGCAGAGGGTATGTACCTTAATTATAGGCTCGAATCCAAACCACTAAATACTAGAGTTTTTCAAAAGATAACATTTTCAGCAGTTAGAGCAATTTACGTTTTCATTACAGGCTTGTCCAAGAGATTCTGGCTCATATTCAGAATTCAAATGAACCAGCTCGGATAAGTTTCGTGGGGCACTCGCTGGGGACCATCATCATAAGGTCCGCATTGGCGAGGCCTCAAATGAAACCGTTTTTGGGGAAACTCCACACTTTCCTCTCATTGAGTGGACCCCACCTCGGCACTCTTTACAACTCCAGCGGACTCGTCAATGCTGGTGAGTGGCACACATTAAATAAAAAAAGATACCTATGGTGTATGCCAAAGTGGTCAAAAACGCTTCTTTAATTGATTTTTTACATTTATTATCTCCATAATCCGTAATATGCCCGATTCGTTACCCTCTTTTTCTTGCATCTGTCGTGACTAAAGAGTGAAAGTAATAGGTAAGGTGATCGTTTCTTGAAAACGGAGCAAAAAAAGCCACGATGTCATCATCAACGAAAATATAGGACGCCCATAGAAATGTCGAGATAGTGTTAGACCCACTGAATAAAATTCCAACCGAGTTATGAAATTACATTACGCAGACATCGTTAATCAATCACTTAGTAATCGTGGAGATATGTCAAAAACATGCAATCTAATAACCAAATAATCAATAATAGACACCAATTAAACAAGAAATAATATGATGTTGCACCTGTGACATGAACTTTGATCTTTCCTTCACAGCTGGCTCGTCATACTTAAACGAACTAGACCATTTAAGCACATAACTTTATCATCAGTGAGCGGTTTGACAAACACAGTCGTATAGACCGACCCACAGAATATAATATACCTACAACTATACACTTCCTAACAAAATAGTATTTACGTGCCTACTAGTGCTTTCATTAGCCACTACAAACTGCTACGACAAATTGGGGTCGTCGATGTAATTGTAGTTTCGCTCCTTAAGTGCGTAATGCAAAGTGCTCTGGGCTTGACCAAACTAATTGCTTTCAGGGATGTGGTTCATGCAAAAGTGGAAGAAGTCAGGCTCTCTGCTGCAGCTGTCGTTACGGGACGCGTCGGACCCACGGCGCTCGTTCCTGTACCGGCTGAGCGAGCGCAGCCAGCTCCACCAGTTCAGGCACATCCTGCTGTGCGGCTCTGGCCAAGACCGGTATGTGCCCTTGCACTCCGCTCGCCTCGAGCTGTGCAAGGCTGCTGCCAAAGATACGTCACTTCTAGGACAGGCTTACAGGGAAATGGTAAGCTGTTTACTTCTAACATGAACCGTTAACTTACAATCTTATCGCATTCAAGACATGCTGATCAAGTCATGAGTGATAGCAAATGTTACCACTTTCTACTTATCAGTGGGATTGTAGAGTCTAACCAGCGAGTAGTGATACAAGCATTTTTTCACATTGTAACTATTTTACCTATGAAACAAGCTGTCACATTATGCGTACTTATTCAGTCGTTAGTCGTTATGCATTTCGTGTTATCGCTAGTGATATTTTAAGTTTGTCCCCATTTATTTCTGTCATCTCTCACTGGCCAGATTCTAGCTTGTGTGTTTATCAAATAGTATCCCGTATTTCCCAAGCTATTTTGAAGTTATCTCAATTTCCTCTGCTCTGCTGTTCATGGTGATTTTCGTCCACAAGACGTCAAATTAGCTTTCAAAAGTATCACCAACAAACGACTCACTCGAAAAGCATTCAACAGTTAATATCCCGCGATCGCAAAATATTTAATAGCGTTAACTATCTCGTACATAACCACATTAGACAAACTAACAGCAATAGTACGACTACTCCTTACTTCTCAGGTACACAACATGGTGTCTCCGCTAGCGGCGCGTGCGTCATCAGTAGCTGTTGTACGATACGACGTGCAGCATGCGCTGCCGCACACTGCTAGTGCGCTGGTTGGTCGCGCAGCACATATCGCCGCACTCGACTCGGACCTCTTCATCGAAAAGTTTCTACTCGTCTCCGCCATGAAGTACTTTCGATAGAACACCGTGACTATTCTTTATATTGTCTTACACAAACAACACAGATTGGAGTTGAACAAGCATTTGCAGTCTTTGAGCCCTCTACGTCAGTGTGTTTGTTTGCCTTCTCCATGTCATAAAAGGCTTCAGAGGGTCGAGTTATTTTGAACCTCTTGAAAGTGCAGACTATCGCCGTCGTGAAGGTTTTGGTCATCCCTGCTACTTGGAACTTTCGATAAAAATGGCCTACCTGTGTAAGAAATATCATCACCGTTTACATATAATCCGCACCACGTAGTAACATGAACGTAGTAATATGGCGGCTTCCGCAAAAGTAACAATGCGGTCGCTATACCGCGCAGCTTACCGCCTACCTGTGACACCAAAAAATCGACTTTCGCGCAGGTTCGTGATAAGTGGTGCGCATTATACTTACTTGTATGTATCAGGAGGACCAGACATCTACGGGGGTCTAAAATACGGAGACAATTGTGGAGAAATTCCTTATTACCTCGGCTATGGAGTAATTTTAGACAAAACAGTGAAAAATTCGCAGCCATGTGTGATTTTTAAATATCGTCATAAGGATCTGACTTACTTCGGTTTAAAATTGTTCCTTCAAAATTGTGCGTCAATTGCCTAAACTCATTTATTCGTATTTTAATATTTAATAACTCAATGGTTTGTTTTTTTAAATGTTTACTGCCATTTCACAGCGCATTTTTATTGCATTTGTTTAAAAAAGTTATATTATTATTAAGCTTGATAAAACAAATACACACTACCTTGTATCGATTCGCTTAGTATCACTCTCAAGAATATTGAATCTGTGGAATGAAGTCATTCATATAATATTGTCGATAGAGAGAGACGTCAAAGATTTGGATATTTTATCGTAGACAGTAAAAAAATGAGGTTTGGTTTTCTGCTTGTTTGTTATAAAGTATGAAAATATACATTGTTGAACAAAGCGACAACATTATCACACTTGGGGAAATGATCTCAAGCAAAATCAAGATCCAATTAGAGACATTTTAGACCTATACGCGAAAAACAGGCATTGATAATGAAAACATGATGCCAACAAGCGTCTTACAGACTGAAAGGTTTGATGTCCTGCTACGGCTGCTACCGTTGAATTGTTTTCAAATAGAAGAATAAAATTGTCAAACAAAATGTCACTGCGACACAGTTCTACGGTAGGTCAGGGGACCTAGTCATGATTCATAACGTAAGGTTAGTTATTTTCGAAAATCGACTAATTGTATGCGTCGACCGCTTATGTCAACTCCATACATTTCAAGTGTATGGCCTATAGCGTTCCATTTTACAGAGCAATGTCAATTTAAGTAAAGATGAGAGCGTACCTTCGTGAATCGAAAACACTACTTTACCGATTATACCAGTCTTAATAGACAAAACGCAGACGTTGTTAAGTATAGGTACTTATGGACATCTCCCAATTCTCATGTCATTCGAGATTACACGTAAGATACATTAAAAGTGTATGACTAGCATTCAGTGTCAGTCTCTTTTGAACTCTTTCAAGAATTAGGGGTAGAATTGGATGACACCAGAACAACGGAAATGGAACGGATTTAGTTAATGATAATACGAAACTTTATATTGAAACGTCATATACCTAAATATTTTCGGGTTCGCCCTATACCATTATACGAGGGTCGCGTCACCGAAGCTTGGTTAGCACTGATACCACAGTTCCAAACGTCTTTTAGACAAGGGTTACACGATCAGTTTGGCGTCAGTTCAGTCCGTGCTCGAAAGGGACGCAGCTATATTAACATAATAGCTGCGTCCCCCTCGATCATGATTGAACTGACGCCAGACTGATGAAATACTGAGCGTGTAACCGATGTCTTACTGTTGTGTACGTTAACTAAGCTTTTTATAAAGAACTTGCTACAGTGTAAGGAAGATAAAGAAGTCAATGTATTCACAGGTTTGAGGTTATAATTTGTACGGGGATGACAGCTGTCATGATTGACTTCTCATCATCCTTTTACTGTAGTTATTTTTAGGGAAAGCGTCTCCTGACAGCGTGATAATTTACGCAATAAAGTTAACTATACCTAACGTGACCATACGTCCCGTTTTAAACGGGACCATCCCTTTTTTCGGTTATCTGTCCCGTCGTCCCAAAAAGAAGCTCCGGGACGCACAATTGTCCCGTTTCCCGAAACCGCGCGAAAATCGGTGCGGGGGAGGGAGACCGCGTCTTCGACAGCCGATTCACGCCGATATAAATATAACTAAGTAGTTCCGTACCTAATATTTTAATTTGTATTAGTATCTAACTTCATATACTTACTTATAGTAAATTAATGGACATTAGAAAAAATGTTGTTAGTTTTTCATTGATAACCTGCCAATTGACGTAAATAAACCGATGTCCCGTTTTGAGTAAAAAAAAACGTGGTCACGTTAACTATACCGTTCCATGCCGTAACCATGATTCAAATTGCAATAGACTTGTCGTGAAAGTGTGATACCTATATATCTAATTGCAAGTGATTTTGAAGTTGACTATGATGAAACAATATTTTACTAGTTCTAAGAAGGATCTTTACACCAAATAATTTAAGAATATAATTTAGGTATCTGTAGATAATATATAGATGTTATTTGTATTCTATTTATTGTTGTGTATGAGCGGTTTAGGTAATAAAATTATCATGTTTAAACGCCTAAAATGGAATGTAACTTACGTTGATGATAACCCTGATTTTATAAATGTAGTTTTGAATTAAGGACATTCCTATAGGCTTTACGAAGCCATTGAATTGTTAACGCATTTTGAAATCGGCAGCATTTGCGCAATAAGGTTTTGTAATGATTAGGTACCTGTCATGTGAACTGTCCCGTAAAAAGGCCGCTGAGCGGCAATAAAGGGGATGTGATTGCGCATGGGTACAGTCGCCAACCAATAGCGTTCGCGCAATAGCATAGCAGCGGAGTGGTCCCCCGTCCCGCCCCCTTCATACCACCAATTTCGTCGATAAATGTGCGAGTGGCGACTGCGCACTGCAGCGCAGCTGTACATCGCCAGTGGCCTTTTTACGTGACGGGAATTATATCATTACGATACGAAACATTGCGAAGGGTGTGTGTGTGTGTCAGTGTGAGTGAAGAACTGACATGAAGATAGGAGTCACAATCATTGCAATTTCAAAAATTGCTTAGGTTTTTTTATTGCATGAAGTCACAATTTGCTAGCTTTGAAATTGGTTTTTGTAATTGACTATTTATTTGTTTGGGCCTGAAACGGTATTGTAATCAGTCATAACAGTTAAGTAAATTCCAAAATGTGTAGGAAATTTTAATACACAAAGTTAATGTTGGATTTGAAAATATAGAACATGGTTTTTATTTAACATTAAGTTTATAGTCGACAATATCAAAATGTGCAGTCAGGTTTTAAAACTAACTTTTTGTCTAATTTATGTTCCCTTGCTCGCTCTTGAAAGTGTTTTTCATTGTAACTTACAAAATATCATGCTTCATTAATAAAAAAATCAAACACCTACCTATCGCAAGCTTTGCTTTGAGAAGAAACGAAAATATTTGTAAAAGCAAAGAGTTCCGGTCATTCGGGTTTCGAATGAAAGATGTGGGTAGGTACTTTATAAAAATGACATAAGCCTATAGTGCGTAAAAAATATTAGTGGACATTCTTACTATCAACTTGAGTCTCACCTAAGAACCTCATAAATAAAAAAAATCAGCACTCAAATCAATCGGGCAATCTCACACAATATCTAAGGGTTAAAAAAACCAATTGTGTGATTAAGGATCAATCCCCTAATTCACCATCCTGATATTGACAGGTGACATTTCAGTGTACATGGCGCAGCTCATGCGCAGCTGATATGAACCCAACTGATATGAAAGCTTGTTAACTTTGCAATATAGGGGAGGTAGGGGACCATTGGGCAGTCGGGAGGTTCGGGCACTATACCTTATAGGGTATAAGGTAGTGCCCGGACCTCCCGACTGCCGACTATAGCGAATTGTCACTGGTTTTTTATAAATTTATACCGGGCCTTTATTTCACAAACGTGACAAGTAAAGGTGACAGGAAACAGTTTTTTGTGTATATCTAACGTCATTGCTGAGGCCAAATAACATAGAAATGTGGAGTTTGCAATGTATACGTTGTACCTAACGGTTGTGAAATAGGGGATAGATTCATGATCTTTTTTACGTACTATAGTGCGTTAGGGTGGATTAGTGCAGGCATAGTTCAATAATTAAATAACAAGAGTTTATGCAGAAATATAAAGTACTAAAAACAAGGTCTCGAAACAGGCCATAGCCTTAATAAATATACTTACCTATTACCAACAGTTAGAAACTAAAGTTGTAAATTTTAACGAATGTTAGACTGATCTTTAAAAATATACGATCATTAAGATATTTGTAAGTTTCATAGATTATCTTTTTTTATGAATAGAAGATTTATTTCATACCTTAAAAATTGGTATCTTGCTCTGTCCACTCTTTTAATTCTCATATTTTTACGAAGAATTGATATAATGTGTGGCTTAGAATATGCAGTGAGCAGTGCAAGTAAGCTGATCGCAAAAATAAATAAAATAATTATTTCATTAACACGTTCAAACCGCTTCCTAGTATTGCAACTGATCTGAATCGCACATTATTTCAGTTATGGTTAGTGTAATGTAATATCTAGATATATTCACGGAGCGAAGTTAGGAATAAGTAATATACCTCAAATTTGCTCACGGACTTGCTTATTAACGGAATCTGTGTAGCTGGGTACGAGATGTAAATACAGGTAGAAAAGATCTTATTTGTAAATTGAATTCGTATGTATTTAATGGCAATGTGTCGATGTAATACACTTATGATGATTAATAAATATGGTAACGCCTAGAAATGTTGTTTTACCAACAACCTTATCCTTTATTAAAACTAATTTATTTATGGCGAGAGCAAGCAGATAGCGCTTAAGATAACGATGGTTTTTTTGTGAAATGAAAGAAAACCTTTTTTTTTCAAAACCATCGGCCCGTTTTAACTACTTTTGCTAGAAAGAGACTTCCGCTTGTAATTTGTAACTTGTAGCTTCGTGAAACGGGCCACATATCGCGCATTCCCTTTTTTATCTAATACTTCTATCCGAAATTAGTAAGGTAGTGACGGTAGTATGGTTTGGTTCAAACATAACAACACGGAACACAGGTAGGTGCTTATACATTAAGGACCTGTTTCACAATCGTCAAGTAACGCGTGTCTGACACATAAATTTAACCCTTTCCTTTTTTGTTTCACTTTAACATAGACAAGGAGAGAGATAACTTTAACTGGCACATAAATTTACTTGTCGATGGTGAAACAGGCGCTAATTGTTACGATTTACCTAAACATATTTCTGGATTTAGGTTATACGAGAACTCTTGCTAAGTAACTATTTTTATAACTATTTCTGATTTACTTTTTATTTTCCGCGTGCTAAGTGTGCTTTGTAATATTTGATCACTAATTACCAATAACGCTTAGAGCAAAACACGCTGTAATCTTTATAATGAAAACGCCTTTAAGATAATTTGGAAGGGCAACACCAAATAAATGTTGACGATGTTGGTAGTACTGGAGCCCGTGATGTGCAATCATACTTAATCTTTATCGATTATTCCATTTCTGCATGAAATCCTGACAGGCTGACACACTGTGGCGAGTGTACAATAATAAAATATTTAATAACGGTTAAAACAATACTCTAAATATATATTTTTCTGTATCACCTTTTTTTACGCTCTAAACGTTAATAACAGTTCTTTGTTAAAATAATTCTCATAATATCGATAGACAATTGTAAAGCTTATAATAACATGAGTACACCCCTTTAAATGTCAGTTTGACAGTTCATATTTGACACTTCGTGCTCTGTCGGGCGGTTGTCGCAGTCGGGCTGGGCTGGGTCGCAGTGTGCGGTCCTTGCGTACGTTTGGGTGTAATTTACTTATTTTATAAATAAATCGAATAACAACAAATTTTATATTAAAACCGTTGCAGTCAAACGCCGCGAATAAACGTGTTCCTTTTTTAAAACAGAAGTGCTCTTCCTAGAACTATAAAGGACTTAAAGGCAATGCTATCGTCGGAACCGATGAGTAATATTTAATAAATAGTAAAGTGATTTTTTTTATACGCAAAAATGGGGAAGTTGTTGAGTCTGTTGGCCCGGGATGATTCTAACTGTTGTTCCTCGCCGCGGTACGATATCTTTTTGGATTTTGAGAACGCGGCACCTACTGAGACGGAGCGAGAAATTTACGAGGAAGTGCAGCGGGTCCTGTTGGAGTCGGAGAAGATATTGGAAGAGATACAGTGCTATAAAGGAGCGGGGAAGGAGATAAAGGAGGCTATAGCGGACCCGTCCCGGGTGTCGCAGGAGCGGGCCTGGCGCGCGGTGAAGCCTCTCGTGGACAAGCTGCTGAGATGCTATGACCATTCCATCGCCCTTCAGCGGGTAAGTGCCAATAGACAATCCTGCCCTACTATTAATTATTAATTGATTATTATTAAATATTTAATAATATTATAAATGCACCATGCATGAATAAATTTGCCACACCGGTAGTCCAAGTTCTGGATTTAAACATAAAATACTTTTTATCCTAAATGAAATATAGATGCCTACTGCGAGGACAATGTAAAACGATTTCCAAGCTGATGAAGTCACAGGTAAAAGTTAGTAATAATAATATAATTATGTCTAAAAATTTATATGGCTCGTATCAAACTATAAGGTATTATGCATTGGCAATACTGTTCTCCTTACTTATTTGTATTTCTGGTGTTATGAAAACTATAGAATAATTAAAATACACTACATACATACATACAATACACTGCACTACCTAGCTGCTAGTACTCTAATTTAAAAAAAATAACTAGTTTGTATTAGTCCTAGACTGTATTATTTTTTTATAGAAATAAAAATACCTATAAGTATTCCTGAAAATATTTTACTATAGTCGTGCAGTTATTTGTTTTCACTATATTATTAACAGTCAACAGCACATCAAGGAAGTATGAATCGATATGACGTGTCATCGGGCAACCACCATACCAAGACCAAATATGGTGTATTTATTCAATATTAACATACACATATAACACGAAAAAAATTAGTTCAGCATATTGACACTACACATAACATTTTCTGTGTTATACATTTCCCAACGTCACACATTTTAAAATGCCATGGCAAACTTAAGGGTCATGTCCGATGTCAACCTGCTTATACACTCAAATTCAATAATATCCAAATAGAAGATAAAGCTAGAGTTATTATTGCCTATGATTTGGAGCTAACCGTAACAATTTGAAAAAAAAATCCTATGTAATTTTAATAAAATATACCTACACCCTAAGTAAATAACAAATTATTTCAAAGCCACTGCTTCCTTCTCATGAAATGTTCCTTATCAGAAGACCTTATCACGTTGTGATTACATTCTGTCAAGTGATAAGCTCTTTAGATAGCAGAACGCAAACAAAACGATCTTAGTGCATGCGTAAAATGAATAATGAAACATCTTTATCAGCTGAGTATCCTGTTTATAAATAAATTAAATTTCCTGCTTCTATTCTAAGAAGGTAATAAATTATAAATAACTTATTTGCACTACTTGAGTTGCGTGGAGAATAAATCAAATTAACTTAAAATTTACTTCAAGGCCTACCCTTACACAAGTTTGAAGTATACTTTATGATCTAAATGAATATTTCTCTGTTACTTTGTAAAATTATTTAAAACGAAATGGATAAACTGTTGGAACTATTGTAATCCACGACATCTTATTATAATATTAATTATACACAGTTTGGACAATAAATGATTATCTTATATTATCTTATCTATACTTTTACTATGCATAGGTACCTACTTACCTACAATTGTCTTGATCTTTAAATATGATAATATTCTTCTTAAGTCTCAAAAGTTTATAAACTTCTTATATTTCACAATAGCTCTTATTGCTCTTCCTAATAAATTTAGTTCAAGGAGAATATTTTTTCGTAGGTATATAAAGTGCATTTACTTAAATAATCATTTTTATTCATATTGAGTTTTACGAATGACGTGACTATGCGTCATCATTGTCACCTGAGTAGGTATATGGTTTTAAACATTGTTCTGTCTAAATTATTGAAAAATTCTTCGTTTAATTCAAACACCGCTGCACGTAACTTTACTTACTTAATTATCAAAGGTCACACCAGGGGTCAGGTCTTTAACTGTTAAAAATTAAAAACTATCTATTATCTTTATATTTAAAAAATCCATGGTTTTAATACACATTCTGATATGGCAATGGAAATACAGGATAGGTACCTAACTCAAATTTAACGATTCGATACCCAAACGTCGACATTTCCTCATCACTAGTCATCACTATTTAATGTGGTAGCTGGTAGGTACCGAAATATTTATCAAACAAGTCCTCTTTAAATTCAAATCAAATTCAAAACATTTATTTGACTAAAAAGACTAAAAACACACTACAACACAACCATTTAAAAAAAAGAATAAACAAGGTTAAAGCAGAAATTGAATTGAACACTCTTACTCACTCTTAGTTATATGGTATCTGATTTAGGAATGTCTACTGCATGACGATGCATCATTTTGTAAACGTATAAAACAGTAACGCGACTGAGTGAGTGACTGACAGACAATGAACTTGAAATTTGGCGGGAGTCTTCCTTAGGTAGGGTTGCACTAAGAAGGGATTTTCCGAAAATCGACCCCCAACGTTAAGAAATAGGGGGAGTAGCGAAAAATTAATTCTACGCGTACGAAGTCGCAGGCGTCCTCTAGTATTTATTATTATTTATAAGGCACAACTATTGCTATTATCCGCAACTTATCATATTTCCTCGGAATCCATTAAAGTAGGTACCTAGTCATCCGCGACTCGCTTCGTCTGAGTAAGTTACAGCTCACTATTGACTATTGGTACCTATATAAAAACCCAGAGAGTACCCTAGGTAACCCTACACGATTGTACAGTCAGCAGCATAAATAAGTGATCATTTCTGTACCTTGTCACATTAACGTCGTGTTTCAAATGTTTGTCACATTAAAATTGTGAAACTATTGAAAGCTACAAGGTACATCAATGATCACTTATATATGCTGTTGACTGTACCTACCAGCAGAACACAGACACGGACATGGGGACAAGAAGAAAAATATAACATTATTAAGTAACTAAATGGGAATAAATAGGTTAGTATACCTTTATAGGAGGAACCTATTTGGTTGGGTACAATTTTGAAGAATAAAAGCGTACTGAAGTCATTACACTTTATTCATACGATTAAACTGGTTAAAACCACTTGGTAGAGTTAGCAGTTTACCGCCGCAGCCAGTGCAGTCAGACTTTTTAGAGACAAATAAAATAACTCGGTACTTTTTCAATGATTTTTTGTATCAAAAATCATCGATAAGGATCTATTAAACTAAGGATCGTCATTAACTGACTCTGAATACGCTCGTTTAGTCTGTTCGAATTACTTCAGGGTCTTTATCGACTGCTTACAATACCAGCATACCTAGCACTAACGTATTATTGTGGACTTTATCAACAACTTATGTATCATCTTGGATGCCAGTCCGTAGCCTATTCATGTTAAGTTTGTATAATAAAATCGTCAATATAAAGGAAGAATTACAAAACCATTTTTTTTTATTGTCCTTTTCCCCGTGGTGACTGTGTTCTACTGTTTCTCGATTGGTGTTACTGGCGACAGTTCACTTTGGGTCTTATAGTATTTCCCGAGTGACACACGCTTGTCTTGGTATTTCTATAAGATTGAACGTTACTTGCAAATTGTCACCCATTCGCTAAGTACCTACTTATATTTTATAGTAAACTAGTTTCTGCCTGCGACTCGTCCTTGTAGATGTTGACTATCGATATACCCTCGGAATTTTTTAACATTTCCGGGATGAAAAGTAGCCATGTGTTAATCAAGGGTATAAGCTATCTCCATCCCAAATTTCATGCAAATCCGTCCAGCCGTTGCAGCGTGAAAGAGTAGCAACGGAACACACAAACTTTCGCATTTATAATATTAGCACATAACATATAGGCTACTTTCTATGTCGGAAATTTCGGACAATTTAAAAAGTTCCCGAAGGAATAGGTAACAACAATCGAAATCTACGCAGACGAAGTCGCGGGCAGAGGCTATTGGTATATGTACAAGTTCCTATTATAGCGGAGAATGAAGTGTTGCGTGGTTGTGCATAAGACCGTGAAGGAACTCGTCGGAGAGGTGGCCTTTATGGGTTTAAAATAGGTACCCATCGATCTAACGACCACTCTGGGATGAGATGACCTTTGAAGGTCTACACGCAGCGATTGAAATTATTTATTGTGCTGTTTTCACGCGTGAAGTATTAAAATGCACCGTAACTAGTGTTGTTAGAAGTCCAGATTTTCAGGGGTCTATCCACACGACCCTATTAACCCTTGACCAGAACGCCGACTGTCCCGATTTCCTGTACATCGCCAGAGCGATTATATATACAAGATAGATACGAGTTATAAATTAAAAGATAAATAATTATTCATAACAACCGGAGGTGGAAACGATTTGTCGCAGTTGGCATGGCGTTGCAAGACGACTGTAATTCGGCAATTCGCTCGATATTTTTTGTTTATTATGTGTACTGTTCCGATATGTAAACGCAAAAATCCCGATTTTTATTTAACACTGTCCCTATTTTTAATCTACTAGATTTGGCAACACTAACCGTAACACAAGTAAATATATACGAGTACCCTCATCTATGGCCATTGCCTAACCGTGGTAACTTCCCCGTTGAAGTTAGTTGCACATGCATCGTAATAATTAGGATTGGAAACACTATTGGCATGGGTATTAGAGAATTCAAAAAGTATTAATTGAGTGTTAAGTCGCATATAATACTTATTATTCGAGTTAACGCGACGAGGATGGCTGGGGTTGGTTGTCATGGTTGTTAACGTTAACTATATTTCTGCAGATTTCACCTAGACCAAGGGCGTAATAGGAATAAAACCATAGATAAATGAGGTATTAATAGATTTTTCCTCGTCTTACATATAAACAATTCTAGCTAATCCAAAACCTGAGCGACATACATACAGAAGGAAGCAGAGGGACGCTTTGTTTTATAATATATAGTGTTAGTGATAAACCTAGATACGTCGAAAATTACAACGCTATAAAACTTCTCTAAGTAAATCTACCTGCTAATAATTTTCTGCAACCAACTCCAAACACCCTCACAACCATGACGTTGTTACTACAATAGGTTCTAGTCGTCCTATAATATTATGATTGCTAACTACTATTATATAAACTAAGTGCTTACAGCCCGCGCCGGCGGTATGCAGGCGATCAGATCCACGCGGATTTCATCACAGCGATTCATCGTTGATTCGTCCTCAACGCATTACGTAAGAGATTAGACTCGTAAACGGAAACAATAGGGATGCTCAAGCAAATGCCTAGGCCACATATGCATGATGCAAGTGTGATAGCGATAGCGAGGAGAAAGCAAAGAATCTAGGGCCTGAGAGTTTATTGTCTAACGTACTCGCAATCACGATCGTTTTCATTTTAAAATTCGAAGGCTTGTCTGCATACAAAATGAAAACAATTGCTTCACTTTGAAGCTGGTTGCGTTTGCGAGTGCGTTAGACAATAAGCCCTCTGTTTTATAAAGCTACAAATTACAATTTACAGGTTACAAGTTTCCATTTGACACAACTTCGACCAATGACGACCAGCCATTTGAGCAGTGTTGCCAGTTTAGACCTGTAAAATTGTAACTTGTAGCTTTATAAAACGTGCCCCTGAAAGTACTGTCATAGAGTCTGTTAGCTGGCATACATTTTATAAAAAAAACATTCACCACCGTCTGTCCCTCTGTAATGTACGCAATTAGATTTTTCAAACTGCCCAACGGACGAATTTTAATCTGGTCTTTTTCATCAAAAGATAGAGTGATCAAGAGGAAGGTTAGGTATAATGAAATTATATTTTATATAGGTTTAGTGCAAATTATTTGTAACGACTTACCTGCCTACCCAATGGTTATGATGGAAAAAATAGTCAACCTAACGTTTGCATATTCTATAGGCTTCATACTTTCGATTAGTATGTAATTGGTCAATTAAACAAGCAATATCATTTTTTTAAACAGTTCATTATTAGTTTTTTTTATTATGGACTTTACTGGACTGAAATTTTTCATCATATACTACAACATATACTTACCATATTAAATTTAATATAAAATACTTTTTATCAGCTAAACAAACAGCTAAATTGAAATAAACAGCTGGGTGAAGGTCCTCCTATTCAGATCTCCTACTAAAATTTGTGTTTATGTACCTAGTCATGTTTTAAAAATTTATAAAAAAATAACCATGAGTTATTTTGAAATTCTGTTAGACAGAATAAAAGATGAATATATGGATAATTATATTAAATTTTTTCGTAAATTTACATTCACTTTTGACTGAGTTATAAGAACTTAAACTTCATCAAAAACTTCTGTCATGGGCATGGTAGCCCCTTAAGAAAGCAACTTTTTTTTTAGTACAGTGTATCGACGGCTTGGTCGAACAGTGTATAAACAGACACTGTTCGACAAAGCCGTTTATCTCTTTCTAGTCGCTAGACAATCGATGGTGGCATCTACACCGGATAGAACAGATAATTGTGAAAGCTTGGCGATTGATCGGGTGTCAACAGTATTGTTCAACCAAGCCAACTGACATGTTTGTTTTCTTGTTACGCTGATAACTGATAAGTAGGTATATATAACACCTCGTTTCCGTAGATTTACTCGTACATCAACCGTGTCGACTTCTAATTACAGACGGGATTGTGCAGAGCAGGTTTTAAAGCCATTAGATTTCTATTGAAATATCAGTGTAACTCTATTTTTGTTGGATGAGAATGGAATTTGACATAACTTTCCGTATTTTACAAGCTTGTATTTAACTGGCAATGTATATATGTATGTACGGGTCAAATCTTGCAAGTAAAATTTGACCCACTTCCCGGTTTCTGATGAAGCTGAAAATTTACATACACCTTTAGTTCCGATGACAATACAATATAGCACCATCGAGCTGGCCTGACGCAGGGTGCTTGGCACAGATTCTGAATAGA
Source organism: Acleris cristana (assembly GCA_948252455.1). Classification (NCBI taxonomy): domain Eukaryota; kingdom Metazoa; phylum Arthropoda; class Insecta; order Lepidoptera; family Tortricidae; genus Acleris; species Acleris cristana. The sequence goes on along the minus strand of OX411784.1, from coordinate 11,124,563 downwards.
GAATGTCAGCCAGTTTAGATTTTTGGCTTATCGTATTCTTCATTAAAAACAAAAAATTGCTTTAAAAAAATCATGTCGATACGTCAAATACTTTTCGATATATTGAATTTTAAACTTCGTATGCGGCGCTCGAATCTCGGCGGCTAGCGCTCACGGATGATGACGTCATCGTTTAGCTGCGGTACGCGCCCTTATATGAACGAGTAAGTTTACACGGCTATATATTTTTAACCGTAATAAGTAGTCAGTTGAAATTTTCACAGAATACGTGTTATTATAAAATCTATCGTTTAAAATTATAAAATGATCTATAAATCAGATCCCAAGAGGGGTCCCCATACAAGAAGCATGAAAAAATATCTTTTTTTTTAGCATCTTTATACGGATTGTATTTTTATAATGACTTCTTATTTTGATGCTATTTTAAGCTTAAATTGTAGTCTAATTTTCATTGTTTACGACTAAATAGCAATCTTGAGTAAAACTTCAACAAATATGTGACAAAACTGATTTTATCAACACGATGGTTTAGGCGGTCACCCATCCTGTTTTAGACTACGCTTGTAGTTGCTTAACTTTGGAAGACGTAATACGGGTTGTATTTGTATGATAGCTTTTTATTTCGGTGTCACATTAAGCTTAAATGATAATCTAAACTCCATACTAACATATATAGTTTACGTACGACCAAACAGTAAAATGTAGTAAATCTCTTACAAATATGTTTAAAAGTGCCTAGTTTAAATCAACACGATGTTTAGGTAAGCGGTGGTTGTTTAACTTTGGTGGTAGGCCTTTCTTTACAAATTTCGTGTTAAGTAATGTAGAATTAATATCGCTACCGTATAAAAGAACGAACTAAAACATGATTTTTTGATTGACCTTGTAGTAGTTCTGATACTTCGTGTATTCATTTTACGGTTAAAAATATATAGCCCTGTAAACATACTCTTTCATATAAGGGCGCGTACCGCTGCTAAATGATGACGTCACTCAAGCAAGATGGCGTCCACGCGCTTTAATATTATTGACCCAAATTTCAAACGTTTGTAGAATCAAAACTACTGGGTCTATTTGAATGAAATAAAAAGTATTATGTTTGTTTATTTATAAACATTACTGTTACAAAGTTTCAAGCGATTTGGCGTACCTACTGACATTCTTCATTACGTTGTATTCGGTTTTTATTGTGGTTTTATTTGAATTGTTTTATGTTAATTTTATTTTATTTAGAATTTTCAGATTTTATTTAATTGGCTTATTATTATATGTAATGTATACCTACCTTTAATTGACATTCATATCAGAGGGCCTCTATTCTCCACCTTATTGTTTTTGACAAGTTTCTGTATTGTTAACGTCTTGGCTCTTAATTACATGACAGTAATGGCGGCCCATTTACAGAAAATACCATAACACGTTGGTTTCACCGAGTTACATAGACCCTGATTGTGTTGTAGTTAGCGTACCATAATAAATAAATAAATAAAATTGCTAGGTGAAAAACGAATTATCTTTATGTCTGTTGGAATGTTTATTTATTAGTCCTATATACGAGTAAGTCCGCCCTGCGTCATCCTAATGTTACATTCACCACTTTCGAATTCAGTAAAATATCACAAAATTCACAAATCCAAAGGTATAGCTACTATTTAATTGACACCAATACCTTGCAAACAATAACCTAAATAAGGCAAAGCACTTTTCATCTGATCATAATAAACTTATTTATAGAATGGGTTTCAATTGAGCGGTCATTTTTCAATTGACCTAATCCTAAGTCTCAACTCTACTGTCCTTTCTATTTGTCGCGGCAAAGTAATCATCACGTTTTATACAGTGTGTGACATTTATATCTATCTATCTTCTATATATAAAAGGCAAACCAGACTGTCTTATATATCAACGCACAGCCGAAACTACTGTTCCTTTCCGAAAATCGACCCCCAACGGGAAGAAATGGGGGGAGAAGCGGGGAACTTATTCTACGCGTACGAAGTCGCAGGCGTCCTCTAGTGAACATATATTTTGACAACAGTTAATATGCTTCCTAATTAACATAAAAACATGTGTATTGTTAACATAAGTTGTACTTTTCTTTTCATACTAACTAATTCGCCACGCAATTTATCAAAAACAGCTCAATTAACTTGCAATTAACTTATACTTAATTTTATACATTGCTGCTCGATGGACCCTTTAAAAATGAATTATTATTGGAGCTATTAACTTAATTTCTTCATTAATGGTTCACAACTCTTAAATCTATCGTTACTTAAAATTTATGTTCTTATGGATGTCACACGTATTGAGATGGCTGTTTTCTATGACATGACGTTTTTTTAATGTCTTAAAAGTTTCTCACTGTAGATCAGTCTTCTAATAGTTAAGGCCTTTAGGGCCGTATTAATAAACTGATCTCGACTGTAATGCTCGTCTCAAGATGCGTCAAAAATGATAGTTTTCTATGGTTTGACGTTTACTTTGACGTTTCTTGTGACGGGCGTCTCGTTCAAGATTGTAAACGACCCTTAAGAATAGCTAGACGTCAATATCAGTTGCATTCTGTATAAAAATGTGAGATGCCGGTTTTGAATGTGTGAACGTGTCGATGAATCACGAACTTTGGCGGTTCAATAACGCTATCAATTACACCGACAGAGTCTAGTCACTTCTAACAATTCAATCAGTAGAACTCAATCTGCGTGTAAAGCCGTCGGGAAATCACTTTGCCACTTTGGTAACCATGAACTGGAGCTTTATTCTACTTTAGTTTAGCACCTCTTGCTTCGATATCGTAATTAGATGGTGGACGTTATGACAGCTCTTATCTGTTGCAGGAATTGAAGCGTTTACTGATTAATGAAACAGTTCAAATTGGCCTGTAACCGGTGGAAAATAAGTTCTATTTATGTATCAAACTTAGTTGTCCAAATGTAAAAGTACCTATGTACCCTACAGAGATTTAACTACCATTTAGTGGTTGAATTAGGTAGTAGAGCTAGAATATTAATGCCCCTAAGAACTAAGTAGATGTTATTTAAATATATTCAAAATAGATCCTTCTAAGAAATTTATTAAGTATGTACTTTATTTTCTTTACAACGTACCTATATCTTTATTTTAAGGCAAAAGATAAAAACTAAGTGCAAATTAAGGTGGTCAAAAAATTAAAGTAAGAACGTGGCTTTAGCCTATTCTTTCAAATCCTTTTTTAGGGTTCCGTACCCAAAGGGTGAAAACGGAACCCTATTACTAAGACTCCACTGCCCGTCTATCTGCCTGTCACCAGGCTGTATCCCATGAACCGTGATAGCTTAGATAGCTACAGTTGCAATTTTGACAAATGATAAATGATGAAATGATGATGTATTTTTATTGCCGCTATAACAACAAATACTAAAAACAGAATAAAATAAATATTTAAGTGGGGCCCCATACAACAAATGTGATTTTTTTGCCGTTTTTTTGCTCGATAATGGTACGGAACCCTTCGTGCGCGAGTCCGACTCGCACTTAGCCGGTTTTTACATTGCAGATTCAATTTCTCCTGTTAAAAATGAGGTTGCGATTGCTACAGTAATTTTATCTGAGATATCGCCATTTAGGTAGCTTAAGCGAGGCAGTATAGACTGTAAAAATATGGTGTAAATATCCCAATTGAACTGCACCTCTACCCCCCCTAACTTATATTTATACGATACATATGACAATCATTCAATAAAATGATCAGTCGCATAGAACTCGCGTGAGAACTATTCGAGTGACGTATGCGCACACGCATCCTTTGGGGCAACGGATCCATCAATCTGTTTATTCAATGATATGTGAATTATTGAAACAATTAAATTGTTATCGGGTTGTTATGCTTATCAGACTCACTTCCTATTTATAGAACTATTGCTTGCAGTTAGGTATAATGTATTATTATAAGAAGAAGGTATATATCGATGTTACTATGTATTTCTTTTGAAGAGTCGCCAGGATGCTTGGACTTGGTCGATTTGAAGAGGAAACTAATTTTATAGATTGGAAAGTTTTTTTTTATGTACCTAATTATTTTTGGTGCAAAGTTTCAGTTCACCTTTTGAAAATGTATACAAAACTGAAAGTACTAAGCGACTCATAAGAAAGCTGCAACTTGTGTGTACAAGAGCTCCAATTTCGCAATTATGACTTTAAAATTAATTTGGGTCCTTTTTATGAAGAATTCGAGTACGTACAATTAATCTAACGATACATTTTAATTTGCGCAAGTAATGTAATGAAGTAGAGTGTAATTTAAATACTTAAAATCGTTTCAAAATTATATTACCATTTCATAAAACATGTAAAAATTCAAAATAGGGATCGTGGTTGCTTATTCTGAACCTTCTCTCCGAAATCTGCCCTTGACAGACATCGGTTATACCTAACTCAGGCACATTCCGTTACTTAATTTGAATGCCAAACCAAAAGGAAATGTAGAGGTGTCTCAAGTTCAGCGCCTCTATTCAACACGGTAAAAGCAATATCGTTTTTGATCTGTTTTTGTATTGTCACCGTTTTGATAGCTCTTATTTACTTGACAGTAATGGCGTCTGACGTCATAACAATACGATAACAGATCAAAAACGATACTGTTTTTACCATGTTGAATAGAGGCCCTGCAGAGTATTATCATCCAAATTCTTTAAATGTCATTTTAAGATGACACAACTTTTTTTTTATTAAAAACTATTTGTTAAAAGTTCCGCTACATGTATTTTGTTGTTTAATAAGCATTATGTTTTGTATAAGCGTAACATTTCCCGTAGTTATACAATTGGTTATTATAATTTATGTGCCATTTCCTTCCTGCGTACGTACTCGTATCGTCTACTATGACGTTTTATTCGTTTCAATTCCATCATAATGCAAGTGGTTTTCCTCTTGTCTTAATAAGCATGGTGTGTATGAACAAACAATAATAAGTTTACATACATAAACTTATAGTAGAGGAGTTGTATGAAAATTTGTAGGTGATAGGTCAAAATAATTCCCACAAAGACAGAGTTTGTTTTTTTTAGTTCCTTGTTTGTATCTTTTTGACATATTAAAAATATAGAAAAATATAACTGTGCAAAACGCGTTTTTTTGAACGCCAAAATATTTTTCTTCAAAAAATTTTAAAAATATTAAATGTCGTGTGTGGTATCAAATTACAGGAAATCACACACTAAAAAAGGTTATGAGATTGATTTTATAAACCAAAAATAAATAACAAAGTGGTGGCTGAAAAACTGAAAGATTTTTCAATGTAGAAAATTATTTTGTACATTGAAATCTCAACTAAACTATTATATAGTTTTACACATCACAATTCGTTTCATAAAAGAAAAGCATATTTAATTGATGAATATTTTTATTTATATTAATATAATATAAAAAATAGAGGCTGTATATTAATTTCAAAAGTTTTATCAATGATAAACTCATTCCGGGACTGAGTCGTCAACGTGACAAAATGTCCAGTGGACGAATTGTTTAATGGTCTTAAGTAAGAGTGTCAAAACGTACGTACGTAACGTAAAATGTATAAAACGTTTATGCGTAAACGTAAATGTTTTGGTGACAAATTGCTAAAATGTATGCTAGTTAGAATGTGTACATGACAAAATGTCCAAAGCATTAAATGTATCATGGTCAAAAAGTAAAAATGTCAAAATGTCCAAACGTCGTAATTATTCAGTAAGAATTTGAATAAGTACCAAAATGTATATATTGTCGTGTAGTAGGTGTTGAATAAAGTCGAGTGCTGAGATATGGTACAACTTACTAGGTACTTAGGAATAGCACTACATGAAATTTTATGAAACCGGTGGCTTTTATACATAAAAATTAATATTAAAAAAAAAATAGTAGCGAAAGCAAATGTTTTAACAAAAACTAGCCTCTTAAACAAACAAATAATTAAAAAGGTTCAAACTTAAACATTATCACGACACCTACACAATAGCAAACATAAACATGAGCATTCCCCTGATCATTGTATGTTGGCTTGTACGTTTTAACATTTACACATGCTGTTACTTTTTCATTTTGGCACTTGGGTTATTTTAACACTTACGTATTTAAACGTCTGTACATTTTGACCCCTATTCATTTCGACACTCACTTTATGGGCACTTAACAATATATCCCCTGGACATTTTGTCACGTTGACGACTCAGTCCCAGAATGAGTGTAACTTATAATATGGAAAAACACAAATATCATCAGTTTTTGGTGATTTCTTTCAGCGATGTCTTTTAAAAATACAAAATGCCAGTCATGAACTGTATCTTGTGCTCTGAAAGTGAAAACGAAAGTTCAAAGTGTGTAAAATTGACTACCAAAGGTATACAAGGTATCATCAGTGCAAGTAAAAATCGAAAAGACAGTATCCATGAGTTATTTAAACCATTGCCTGATCATCCCGTGAGTGTCCATGTCGAATGCCGCCGTTTGTACCTAAATCCCAATAATATCAAGAGTGAACTGAAATCAAAGTTGCATATTCAGGATGAAGCAAGCACCAGTAGAGTATTACGGTCGGACATATCTAAATTTTCATTTAAAGAACACTGTTTGCTTTGTGGTCATTTTATTACTGACAGTGAGAAACGTTTCAAATCTAGCGTTAGTGAAGTCCGAACAAAAATGTTTCAAAATTCGGTAATGAAGGCGTGTAACTCCAGAAATGATTTATGGTCAGCCAATGTTCAATCACGATTGCAATCAGTAAATGATTTACCAGCAGCACAAGCCATTTATCACCAGGCATGCAGCGTAAATTTTCGAAAAGGTGACCTAGCAAGTCTCTTGGATGACCTGCAGACAAAAAAACATGACGCTTTTTTGGGATAATTACGACAATTGCGATATTTTTGTAATTCATGGTCTTCTTACTAAGTTTCTGGTAATCTAAAACAATATTAGATACTGTTTGACCTTAAGTTATCACATTAGTTATTTCATCATCTTTGGAAACGATAATGGTACCAGAAAAATGTTTTAGCTTCTGCAGCATCCTCGCATTAGTATATGGTTCATTATCAACTGGCAGGAAGTCTTTCATTTGAGTCACCAGCTGCTGGACAGAAACAGTCTCATCATTTTCTTGAAACCAACTACATACGCCCAAAAAAGCGTGATGTTTTTTTTTGTCTGCAGGTCATCCAAGAGACTTGCTAGGTAATGTATCTTGGGAACCAACGTACTTCTTTGGGACTGGGTCATCATTTCGTAAATTTCAAAAAAGCATGCAGTGCTTGATGATAAATGATATTTGTGCTTTTCCATATTACAAATTACACTATTGACAATACAAAAAAAAACGCAAAACTTTTTCCCACCATTCGAGTACATACATCCTTACTGCACTCTGCACCGATGTCTATGGTACAATGGTTTTTTTTTTATATTCTGCGAAGCAAGTTTCCTTTGAGGTGCGTTGAGTTTATTGATAAAATATATATATATACAGCCTTTATTTTTTATATTATATTAATATAATTAATATAATTAAAAGTACTCATGAACTAAATATGCTTTTCTTTTATTAAAATTAATTTTGAAGTGTAGAACTATATACTAATAGTTTAGTTGAGATTTCAATGTAAGTACAAAACATTTTTCTACATTGAAAAATCTTTCAGGTTTTCAGCCACCACTTTGTTATTTATTTTTATTTTATAAAATCAATCTCATGACCTTTTTTAGTGTGTAATTTCCTGTAATTTGATACCACACACGATTTTTAATATTTTTACAAATTTTTCAAATTTCAAATTTTTGGCGGTTTAAAAAACACATTTTGCACACTTATATTTTTCTATATTTTTAGTATGTCAAAAAGATACACACAAAGAACTAAAAACATCAAACCCCATCTTTGTGGGAATTATTTTGACCCCAAAGGCTATATCTCCTCTACTATTATGCGTTCATTCCCAGAGTAAGGTAGGCAGGGCTACAGAATTACCAGCAACTCTAAAACTTGTTTATAATTCTGTAACCACATTTTGCACAATTAGGCTAAGATGTTTACCAGTGTAGGTATTAGTGATAGGATGCAAGCCCATCGCCTAACAGTAAGGGGCTTCTAAACGGGCCATATTATACGGAAAATATGGCCCGTTTAGAAGCCCCTGGTATAATAAGTTTCAATACGATCAATTTTTTTATGTTCTTCACACTTTACTTATACTGGGATACCCTATTTTCACCCCACTACCGAAGAAAGAGGGTATTTTTTTTTAACCGGTATGTATGCGTTTGTATGTATGGTTCCTTTGTCCGTAAAGGCTAAACAAACCGCCCGACTTAGACTAACGAAATGTCTTTAGATTCGGTTTAGCGTTGCGAGTGCCACTAGCTATTTTAATTTAAATAATATAACTATTAAAAACGATAAAGCCCCCATATAATGGCAAACCCTACTTTCAAAGCTGATATCCCTTAAACGGCACAACCGATTTGCATAAAACCTAGCTCAGAACCGTCCCGATTATCCTCCCTATCTTTAGTAAAAAACCGCATCCGAATTGGTCTATCCGTTTGGGAGATACGACACTGAATTTAGTCGTCTGACTGCCAATCTGTTATTGTTCCAAACATGGTACCTATGTGACTAAACTGTCTTATAAACCTAACATGTGAATCATCGACTTTCCTCGCGGCTATTATATACACGATAACAATTGATAGCCGATGGCTGTTAATAATAATAGACTTAGGCCCTGTTTCACAATCGACAACTAAATTTATGTGCCGGTTAAAGTTAGCCCTCTCCTTGTCTATGTTCAAGTGTAAGAAAGCGAAAGGGCTAAATTTGTGTCAGATATGCTTTACTTGACGATTGTGAAACAGGCCCTTACTGTACAAGTTATATTTTGACAGTATAAAGTAAATCACCTGTACTTACGTTTCTGGATTTCTCTAGCCAAATTCTAAAAGTTACTTCTCGTATGTTCCGACTCCTACGGTACAGGCCCAGACCAGTGTGGAGCGGGAGCTACCGATAAATTGTAAACGTTCGTTCTGAAGTCTTTTGGTAAATAAATGATTTTATTAAAAAACATTTCCTAACTAAAGTCGCCGTCAATAGAACTTGTGAACGATATAAACAAATTAGTACTGTTTGACACATAACCTCAAATATTCACCAAGTGTGTTTTTATTAAAAATAACGTATAACGTATAAGGTGGGGCAAGAGCGTCAACGGGGTAACAAGTGCGACGAACAATATATTTTTTAGGAGATATTGTTGGTTTGGTGCACTTGCCCCGTAGGCCCAATTACCCCGACTCACCAGCTACAGACACTTCTTAATATAGGTCGTATACAATCAAACCCGACCTTCTGCCACCGCCAGCTTCTGTAGATACCACGTTTTAATTATAAACGATTCATATAACTTATGTAATTACTCCACTTCGGTTTTAAACATTACCGCAAAATAATTATAAATAATTACCTTTCGCCTAAGAACAGTAAGCGAGAATAATTATATTTGTTATAAAACAACATTAACATAATATTACCTGTTTTGTGATATTACGCCATCGGAAATAAAAACATTTGTTACGTAATTGTTACAAATACATGTATTGTTTATAACACCACTTATATGGCATTTTATTTTAACCTAATCTTTCAGGATAATGAGCAATATGACCATTAATTTTCAACATGTTGTCATTCATTTTCTAACAAATAAATGTAACATCGACGCCCGCATTGAACACAATAGCGAAGCTTATTTGGGAGACATGTTTAGTCATCCTTTTCGAGTACTCCTAGATCCTATTACTACCAAAGGATCGACCAGACCCAGATTTTCCTGAAACTTATCTATTATCTAAGATCCATGAATACAAAAAGAATTTACTCACCTCTCGTAGATACCTACGTATATACAAATATAAATAAATTTTGTCCACCCATTTTTGTCCAACACACAACACTCTTCTCTTTTAAGATTGAGGTTAAATTTAAATAAAATAATTACTGCCGCACTCAGAGACGTCAATTTAATTTAATGCTTGATTAAAGTTGCTGCTGTCACTTTCTTTGCTACAGCAATAGAATTATATATAATATAGAGTTTCTGAGTGCGGCAGTTACTCTAATTTCTTTAATCACTCAAACATTCACAAAGCAATCCCATCGCTAGCTAACTCTTTGGATTTAATTCGGGTCATCACAACGCCTTGTCATACTGACGTTTTGTTTCAATATTTATGAACAACGACGTAATAAATTGTTAAATTCCTGCGACCACGCTGTGGATCGTTGTAATGTCTGTCATAGCAAGTTAACGATTTATCACGATGGTCTAGATTCTAGATTGTATGGTCAGTAGAGATCTAGACTCTAGAAACTCCAGAGATCTCTACGAACCATGCGACTAACAAATACTTCTGAATAAATATAGTATTCGTGTATACGATCTGTATAATAGTATTGCAGTAGCATAAAAGTTGAATAAAAAGCGAACGTAATTTGTTTTGTCTGGTTTAACAATTCAGAGTAGTAAAGAACCCATTCAGCCTACCGCACCATCGGACGCATTGCGCCTAGTTTCGCAACGTGATCGTCCAACCATACGCAGCCATAATACCATAATATAGCTAAGTTACTGCTGGTTAATCTATAGCTACTATACAGCTACATTCGCTCCTGCTATCCCGATTCCACGCGGTCCTTTTGCCTGCCAGGATCGTGCCTGACCGTGTGCCAAATTAAACAAAACAAGAAAAGAAAAGTCTGCATTCAAAAGCACCTACTGCTGAAGTATGTTTAAAGTCTACGTTTAAGAGGAAGTAAAGAATCGTCAACAGAGGAAATTCGCACGAATATGATCAGTCCTAAATATTGTAATGGACTCAAGGGTTTAGTTACGGAAACGAAATTGTCAGCTATCGCAGAATGTACCAACTACTCGGCTAAGGAGTTTCCGTCGCTCGCCCGAGTTAAGAGAGCACCTGTCTTTTACTTCTTTGTACTTTAAATGTCAGTTATAAATAACTGGACGTTTTAAGCGTAAGTTATTTAAAGCGGTACGGACTGGTTATTTGGCTAGCAGCTGTTTACCGCATTGCTGCATGGTATGAGCGACTTGGCAGGTGCAACGTGCTTCAAATTTTTCATATGAAAGGCTTGCAAGGTCCTATATAATACAAACTTCTCTCATAATGGTCCACCGTGCGCCCGTCGGCACAGTCATTTATCCATTGAATGCATTGTTGGAGCATTATTGCAGTTGCTGATACAAATCGCACCTGTCATATAAAATTGCTCTGGTAAACTGTTTTCGCAACAACCGGCCCGTTACAAAGCCTTTATCTCAAAGTTCAGACGTAGACTTCTAAAATGGCCGCATTGTAAACCGTAATTTAATTACAACGCTGTCACAGACAGCGTCTTACAAGGCTTTTGTCATTTTAATACGAAACCCCTAAATAATTAGTGTTGTATTAAGGCACGAAATCCTTAAAAACAAGTCCCCGAGTTCATGATTGCGCATAAATTTATCATAAGCCGTCGTAAAAAATGTCGGCTCGGCCGGACTCCGCGTTATTAAAATGAATGTTTTCATCCCACGTAATGATGCTGTCTTATGTACTGTTCGAGCATCGTTCCCTACGTGGGCACAAACTGCGAGCCTCTTAGTTTGTTTGTATCCTTGTCACAACAGTCTTAGAAGTGTTTAAGTAGTAGGAAACGTGCCTTTTCTCAACTTTTGTTATTTATTATTAGAAGGCTTTTTACGCCTACGTTTATAGCACCGCCTGCCTATTTCTATTGTATATTTCTAACCATCTCTTCTTTGTAAGGCTGTCTGGAAGAGATCGTTATTTAGCAATAAGACCTCCTGTTGACTCACTATGTAGTCTTTATAAAATTTTCCTGTATTCCTGTTACTTGGTGTATGTGGTGTTTCAATAAAGTGTTTTGTATTCTATTGTATTGTATAGTTCCAGACGTTCCAGTACAATCGTTTCTTAAGAAATAATATTTAACATTTGTTATCTTTTTGTAGAAAGTATCTTCAATATTTACTCAATACATAAACCCGACCTATTGAACCCTTCACACAAACTGCGGCTTTCTTGGCCAATGCAATTCCGCGCATTTCCAATATTGCCACGAACCAACTCAAAGACGTCGGAGCAGACAGTGTTTCCGCCTCGCCAACTTGTACATACACAAGTTTACTGTTCAGTTAGGAATTGGCACTTGGCACCTAAAGCAGCGGAATATTAATGGGGCATTGTCAGAATTAAATGGCGGATCGTGAATGCAATGTGTAGGCAACAGTTAGACAAAGGGTTAAGTTGTCTTGCGCACACGCGTGAGTCATTTTAGATCATGTGGCCTGCGTGACCTAGGGTACGCGTGATTAAGCAAAAAAATACAAATGAGTCCATTGGAATAGTACCTAAATTATAATGCGTATAATAATAAGCATAGATCATTTTTTACTGAAAATAATAACCTAAAGGGACTATTCATTCAAATCGTATAGGCATGTTAAGTTAGGTCGGTTAATCAACTATCTCAAAAAGTAACAACAATATATTATGCGTAAAAAAAGTTAATCAATCAAATATGAGTCCTTAGTTCTCCTTATTTCGATTTTCAACGTTGTCTGTACTAAGAAAGAGAATTAATAAACATTTTTATGTATATTTTTATCATATCTTACAAATACCAGGTTTTTCCTAATTGACCACGTTTAGTATCAAGTAAAGTACCTATCTTATACGCGAAATATTTTATGTAAAAATAACTAATAGAAAGCAAGCATTACAAAAACCCGACTGCATTTTTTGATATGTTCGTCAACATAATGTTAAACTATATTAAAGCGAAACAGACGTTTCTGTTAAATTTAAAAACATTTTATTTTTAATGTCATTATTATTTTTATCCTGATTAGTTTGATTAAAATAGTATAGCCTAATAGGTCGCTCCCACAACCAAGACGAATCTAACCCAAAATTCAGAATTGGGATTGTTCATATGTTTACAATTACCCTAATACGAAAACCATTTCGAGGAATAGGGTTTTAAAGCCGTTCTGCATAATTAAGTTTTGGAAATATTTATCTATTTCGGATATTTCGACAAAAGTATATTTAACCTTTGTTTGACTTTCGTTTTCGGCTTGAAGCCCTCCTAGGTGTATCTTACGGGTTAGGCGAAAACCGCTTGAAATAGTATGTTTTGATACACTATTACAATCACTTTTTATCATTAGATATCATTTAATTGTTGTAATTTATTAGAAAATGCCAACTCAAATTTAAAATAATCATGTCATCCATAAAATGTCTGCTAAATAAATAAAGAAATTAAAACAAAACTATTGGGCCAAATACAGAATTAATAAAATCGGTCTCTTAAAATTACCCATTCTTTCGAATTAGAATGTAAAAACCGTGAGTTATTTTTTTTGGTCTATCCCAATTCAAAAACGTTCGATCCGTTTAGGCTACAGGAGTTCACAATCCTCCTCCTTCTGGGTCATTCGGATAAAAATGGTAAACATCAGCATTATTATCTCCACACATGCGTAAACCTACACATGAAGTCATAAAGGGAAGTTCCGTCATGTTGACTAGTAATCTCAAATAAACAACGATAACATGTAATAGACTCCGTGAAAATCGACAATCGTACGATACGAGCAGATGTTCGCAGCGTGGAGTTAGTGGCGCGTGCAGGACGTTGCACCCGACGAATGCATGCTTTCTGCTCTCCGTAACCCTGTTCTGCATCAGCTCTGTTCCGGGACTTATACTGCGAAAAACTAGCAATGGTAATGTCTAATATATTGCACGAAACCATTTTTATGCTCTGCTGACTTCATCATTACGATAAGAATCTTGGAGGGTTTTTTCTGCGTGGCGATTTTTGAGAATCGAACGCTTGAAAGCTCCATTCGAAAATGGAAATGGAACGGTATTACTGTTTTTATGAGGTTTTTTTATCGCTTCCCTGTCGTTTTGAGCACTCCTCCCAAAAACGACCCGCCGGTCGCTTCCTTTTCGTTCATCTAGAATATTCTGGAATGTACAGTTTATGCTGAATGTTGCAGCGTGTATGAATTTTTGATGTTGTCTATAACATTTTTATATCAGATCTTTTGCGGTACTAACTTTTGGGTTATTCGAAAGTGTTTTGGTGTAAATAGTAAAGTAATGCCAAATGGAATAAATTCAAGTTGTACGTGATTCCATTTTTTTATCGCCTATTTATTTTTACAAATGTGCCAGCAGCATTTAAGTAAATATTTCCTATCACCTCCAACGATACCTATAACTAAAATATTAACTCCCACCTCTTAATAACTTACCTCGTATTTAGGTATTTCGACGTCATCCAAACTTCCAGTAAGTACTTTAGTTTATTTTACGATCGTTCTTTGCAAGTTCAATCAACATTTCGCACGCTTAAAAATAAATAGACATATACGACCCAATGAATTCAACATTCTGGACTTTGTAGCCACAAGCCAAGATGTAAACTGGATTGTATTTATTTAGAATTACATCTTTTTTTTATTCGGGTTTTATAAATAGGTAATACTCCCGCAGTGGCACGTGGGTCGGGGCGACACGTCCTTAATCTAATCATGGAGGATCATGGACTCGGTTGACATGATTCATAGATGATGTAATTACATAGAAACCCAACTTTATCGGGCCCATGCCCCGTATTGTGGTCGCCTTTATCGTGGTGGATAAACCATCCGTCACTCTCGCACTTACGTACTGGTCAGAAAGTGACAGATGTTTTATCAACGTCTATCCACAGCGATAAACACGACCATAATAGGCCCAAAGTTTGCTTTATCGTTAAATGTTTAGATTATGATTATCAAGTAATATGATGTTTATTGATTTGAAAATAACATCGTTTCAACCGCCCAGTGAAAAACGTGCACGTGCAAATTCTAGATGTCTAAGATTTTTCGAAAAGCCACCATTTAATCATCAACCAATTACATTTAACAAAAAAAACTATACATGCTTTGGTCATCTTTTTTAATCTGATTGTCAAATCTTATTCCTAATAAAACCGGCCAACTACATTGATGAGGCCTTGATTTAAAGCTTTCTACTCAATGATAAAAGAAAATAAAGACACAATTCTAGCTTAATAAACCACTCCAATCTCCAACAAGTAAATTAGCTGTAAATGGTGTTAATTTAATGAAGCCCCGCGTGCGCGAGCGCCGATCACGCGTGCTCAGTACCCTTACCATGAGTTACAATTACCTGACTCGCTAGCCAGTCGAATGCTCTGTCCCTCAGTATTCTAACAGAGTGTGAAGGACAGAGAAATTGACTCGCTAGCGAGTACGGTAATTATAACTCATGGTAAGGGTACAGCTCATACAGTAATCTAAATTACACTTTACAATGCTCTGTGCTTTTTAGGGTTCCGAAGTCAAACTAGGAACCCTTGCTTCGCCATGTCCGTCCGTCCGTGTTCGCGGTCTAGCTCAGACTCTTGGTACTACAAAGTTTTGATTTAGCATACTTATACATTTAAATTACGCCAAGAAAGAGGTAAAATAAAATCTTGAAAAAAAAGGAACTTCCCATACGTGTAAAGCAAATGTATTTTTTTATATTATAACACCGTGTGAGGTATCATTGGATAACTCTTAAAAAAACAATTTGTAAGTACTTGTTATTATCAATGTCACTCAATGTTTAGATTTGGGGGACCGTAATATTGAACTTGAAAAGTGTAATTTTCGCTAGAGGTGCGTGTTTGTTCATGCCTACGTGTTGTTGTTTTGGAATGTATTTTGTTTTTGTAGTGACTGCTTCGGAACCCTACACTGAGCATAGTCCGACATGCTCTTGCTCGGTTTTTATTACCACGTTAATACAGTTAATTTATACGTCGGAATAGGTGATTATAGTGTTCTGTTTTACCCATAGACGTTAATAACCATTTATCGCGTGTGCAAGTGATATACGAGTAAAACTCTATTGTCTAGGTCTATAGTAGGGTGTTTCACATTATGTAGTATGGATAGAAAGAAATGTAATTTTTTGCATACTTCGCTTACGCCCTAACTATTTAAAATGTAAAAAATGAAAATGTCTAATATCAAAATGATAGGATAATATTTAGAGGTTGCACAAATTGGCCACTTATGTGATAGGTAACTGATTTTCCATGTTTGTTGTTTTCGGAACGTTTTCCTATCACTTTGATATTAGACAATTTCATTTTTTACATTTTAAATAGTTAGGGCGTAAGCGAAGTATGCAAAAAATTCAATTTCTTTCTATCCACACTAATGTGAAACACCCTACTATAGACCTAACAATAACTAACTTTCTTGTCAACTTATGTCAAACACTAATGATATCGACCATAATCACCATTTTTTCCGCCCGTTGCGTGTTCCAAGAATAGCGTAATCATGAAAATTTATTCAAAAGGTTGTCAATATGTGCAACCCCTAAATACCAACTAATTTTATTACAATTTTAAATACTGGTCTTCTAGTTAGATAAGTAGGACACCAGTCTATAGCCAGTAGTATACCTACCAGTTGTTTTTCTTGGTGAAAATATACACAGTTGATAAAAGTTTGGTAACATCTGGAAACTATTTGGGTGTTCATAAGGTGTGAAACGTGGACGCAATGAAGAGTCAAGGATCTAAAATACTGGTCTTCTAGTTAGATAAGTAGGACACCAGTCTATAGCCAGTAGTATACCAGTTGTTTTTCTTGGTGAAAATATAAACAGTTGATAAAAGTTTGGTAACATCTGGAAACTATTTGGGTGTTCATAAGGTGTGAAACGTGGACGCAAAGGAGCGTCAAGGATCTAAAATATCCCCGGCCTTGGCCCACTTTCGCAGCGATCGTATCGAAACACGCGTTTCAGGGAATGAAGCTAGGTTATGTTCTTGCAGAATTCCTTGTGTGTAACGAGCATTTAATTAGTTAACGTGCTTCTTATAGATTGTCTGATTAACTTTATCTCCAGCGTCATGTAGCATTCCGACTATAAATGTGCTCGTGGATAATGTCACCGCATTCTTAAGATTCTTAGCTCAAGAAGTTGTTTCTAATCGTTGTGTCAACAATGGATGACTCTCCGAAGAAGACAACCCAAATCCTCTGTAATGAAAGTTTTGTAGCTAAATATGGCTCTGTAGTATGACCTCATCTCGGAACTATCAGACGCGATGGTGAAAAAAACCGACGACACGCTTCTTTGTGATTCATATCCCAATGGTGGCATTACATCACATTCTAATTAAGGACACGAATGCTCTTCATTTACTTTGCTGTATTTGTATAGGCTTATACGTAAATTTTATACGAATGACACACCTATTTCATATCTAAATACGGAACAATAAACAACATGCAGTAACTTTAAATAATAAACATCTAGCATAAAACAGGAAACATTGTTAATGGACTCAATATGCATATGTAGGGACTAGTGACTGCAAATTAGCTCATTAGTTATCTCGTAGGTGTTACACCGCTTATGGCTTTGGCCGGTTAGTAAGTCCAGCTCGGCATTTCTTCTCTACTCCTAATGAATGAAATTAAATGATTCTCATAGCAAGTATCCGTCCGTACTTTAATAATTCGTGAGTGTACCAGCGTTTTCAAGAGAAGAAGCAAAGCACCACAAAAAACGCCACTTATTTATTGCATTATTTCGTATGTGCTGTATTGTATTGTTGTGTTTACATATACACTTACAATAATAGCTCCAGTAATAGAACAATTACTCTTTTAACGATCGTGGTAGGTTTTTCATCATTACCTATTCGATATTTCAGTTTATCCTATTTAATACTATTACCTAAATGAGCAATATTTATATATAATCACGTTTTATATTTGTAATCACGTTCTCGAAAACAGCTCTAACGAATTCCATGAAATTTGAAATATAGGGCTTTACGGGAGCGAAAAATCAATGTGTCAATTAGTGGTCATCTTCGGGAAAATTCGTTATCAACCCAAGCGACGCTCGGTCTTCCAGGCACAGATACTTGTGTGAGCATCTTTCCGTGTTGCCTGGGCTTACTTGCGCGACCAACCTCCCGATGAATCATCGTATCGGAAGCATTATTTCATATTTTATACACCCTTCGGCGATATGGGTCTTGAGGGCAACGCACGACGCCACCTTACTTCGTATACTGCTGGCGTGACTCACGGCTCACTTAATTTGAACTGAATTCATTTTCATAATACGTCAGAGTAACGGAAGGCAGCTATTTATTATGTAGTCTTCGTTCGCCACGTTACAACATTAGGTTCAGACGAGTTTGGTCGGTCCTAACCTAATTAATATGAAAGCAAAACCGTGTCAAGGGCTTGATAATGCCGCGGGGTCGCAAATTAGATAAACTTAAGAAGTTTCTATAAGTGCCCTTATGTGGCGCGAACTTTCACTGTTCCCAACAGAAACCATTGCGAAACAAAGGAACTGTTTTGTTCTGTTGCAGAACATAATAACTCCCCGGACCAGCAATAACTTTCAAAAGCAGAACGATATAAATTGGCGATAAAGGATATCGCCGTTTGACCCATTACGAAACAGGAACCGAGGGAATCGGCATAATTGCTTACGTTCGATTCGTTAGTGCCGGTCCTCGAATGCGAATCCCTATTCGGGACCATTCTACGACTACGAAGTCTAATTGAATCTCCTGTCCTTTACCAACGTGCGTTTTTACCCATTGATCGAAGTAAATAAGCTTGATCCAAGGGTTCCCTTGTGCAGTCGTACCGTTCAGAATTAGGGTGTATTCAGCCTGGCCGAATAAATTACAATTGCTTCCTGACATTGTTTATAAACGTTCGCAGCCCGATTTCACTAAACTGTTTCTATAACAAAAAGTTAATTGTTTAATGTTATGATTAGAATTAATAACACTATTACCGCTGATTACGAACATGCTAATAGCTCTATTGTAATTACCAGCGTGTAAATTAATTACATTGATAATCATAACTTTTGCATTTTATTTGACAATGCAAACGAATATGACAAAGTTTTTAACTATTATCGGCAAATAAGAGTCGTTAATATAATATCCGATGGGAATAATTATTTATTAGCGTTATGGGAAAAGTTTGGTGTTAGATTTTCTTTATTTTAATATCCACATCTAAATTCACGTTACCACTTGTTTACTGCGGCTATTTTCCTCAAAGATAGAACAGTAACTATGTTATTGTATTCAGTTCAAAGGAACATCTCCAAGTATTAACTGAACACGCGATTTTTGAGTTCGTATAATTGTCATTAATGTAATAACAGCACTGATAAAAAGTTTAAATAAGTAGGTATTCCTTCTTTTTTCTTCTTTTACTATTATCTAATCAAAACTCTTGCAAGTTTTCAAACCATGTTACGTCCTCTTCGGGGACTGCCTGACGACGACATTTCTCAGAATACTGCAATATTGATGCATTATGAAAAAGGGGAAAGCTACTTTATTGTTATAAAATCGATATCAAACTGACGCCTGATCCACCTGACCTGATTAAGTTTGAAATCGAATCAGAACTTTTAAATACTACTTCGCTTAAAGGTTTAACTAGGTCTTAGATACTTTACTGAAACTAACTTACTTTAAAAGCTCGTTCAAAATGAATTCTCAATTATGATTGCATTGTTGATTCATGATCAAACTTTAAACTAATAAGACAGCTACTTGAATATAATGGATAATATTCCCAAAGCCTTTTCAAAATTCCGAGTTCCTAAGAAAGTCAATTTAAAGGAGTTAATTTTGCATCCTTGACACAAACCAAGCGGTTATTAAGGTCAGCGTTACATTGAACATCCTGGGTCAGACAATACTTGCTCCACCCACGTCATTCTGAAACTTAATGCAGCTCTTTTGTTTTGTTCGGAATATTACCCAATTCATGTGCACCTACTCGTTTATAAGACCTCCACTCATATGAAAATGTAGGTAAGTACCTAGATGATAGCTAGGATTAAGCTGACAGGCGCCAATAATGGACACTTAACCCTTAATTCAACGATCTTACGGTCATAAATTGATTGTTGCTAAACAAATGAATAACCCTTATCTTCTGCAAAATAAGAATCAAGTGTCCATCATTGGTCCTTGTCCATGACTGGTTCCACCACCCAACTTGTTGTTTTATTTTTGAGCAGACATTTTAAAAACTGACATGCCAGTAATGCCAGTCTGCCGATAGCAGAAACAAGAATTTAGGTCGAGCTAGGTGACGTTTTGCTCTATTTGCTGTTCCCGTCCGCAGAAATAAAACCCCTTTCATAGTCCGTCAGCATCGTCAGGGGCACTTTTTATAAAGCTACCTACAAGTAAAGTAACAATTTTACAGGTCTAAACACTACACTGCTCAAATGACTGGTTCTCATTGGTCGAGGTTGTGTCAAATGGGAACTTGTAACCTGTAAATTGTAATTTGTAGCTTTATAAAATAGGCCACAGGTATCGACTAGACGTAGTGTATTTATTAAAAATTATTTATAAAACAAAAAACCCGACTGCAATAAAAAAAAACTGAAAAGCGAAAAACAAGCTCTATAATTTATAGAAAATTGTAAGAGCAATGTACTTATTGATATTTATAACAATTTAAATTTAACTTGAATATTGGAAAAGGTATTGCAGGCGGGGACAAGCAATGAATTACAAATCCTATTTCTTGATATAATTTAACATTTGGACTAGTTTGTCCCCGCCTGCAATACCTTTTCCAATATTCAAGTTAAATTTAAATTGTTATAAATATCAATAAGTACATTGCTCTTACAATTTTCTATAAATTATAGAGCTTGTTTTTCGCTTTTCAGTTTTTTTTTATTGCAGTCGGGTTTTTTGTTTTATAAATAATTTAATTTATTTCACTCTTTTTAGTTTTTATTAATAAAATAGTGGTCTAATTCATTATTAATAGCTCGATTTTCTAATGTCGCGAAGCTACACGTGAAAAATTACAAGCGAAACTCTCTTTCTAGCAAAAGGATTATTACTTAACATTTACGTATTTTTTGACTTTCCTGTCAAAATGATAGCATCAATGTGCTATAATTTATATATATTTAGAATGGGCTATTTATTAGCTTTCATTTGATACCCATATTGTTATAGTAAAAAATATTTTTTTTATTCCCCCTCCATTATTTTTTTCGCGGACGCCATATTGAAATGTTATATACCCTATGTCACTCCGGCAATTAAGACGAATCGAATGACACCTCGTATGTTAAAATCCGTCAAGCCGTTTAGGCTGCAGAGCGTGCCCAGAAATAGACATACATACATACATACTTACATACATACATACATATATACATACGCTCGAAAAACATAACCCTCCTTCTTACGCAGTCGGGTAAAAAGGGAGTTTCCGTCGTAATGGCATCAATATTATAAATGCCATATTCTACACAATAGGTATATGCCAAAAAAAAAAAGTTACCGAAAGCCGTTTTTCTTGTACTTGCTGTTAGTGTTAGTAGCTTAGGAATTAAACAAAAATACAAGAGTTAATTTATTCTTTACGCAGGGAGTGTCCCGAACCCCGCTAAAGAGAGTTACTGATAAAAACTTTATTTTTCTGATTGTTTGTGTCTTCTTTCCCTTAGCATTCGCGGAATCCTGGTTTCCCAAGTGTGGAAAACCTTATACATATACGTGGTCAAATGATAACACGAAAAGCATACAATTTTTTTTCATACTTTTTTTATTTTTATTTACTGACCAAAAATAACAGATATTATCAGTGTTTTCTACGGCCAACGTTGGACTAGTGGTCGGAACGACTTCATTTGTTTGCTGTGAGGTAGAAAAGACCATGTGGCGTTTAACCTCTTTAGCCATTAGGAGAATTTTTATTATTCTTTTTCTCAGTAAATAATGAACAAAAAAGTTCAAAAAAAAGAATAGTGTGTTTTTAAGCATGATATTTTTCTAAACACATTTTAAAAAAGTTCCTCTTGTTAATTTTTATGTCCCCCTCCTATCACTGTAAAACTCTTCCTGGCTACCAGTAACCAATTTTATTTTGTGCAGGTGGTACCGAGACTGCTGGGAGCCCTGGTGGGCGGCTCCATGAGTCCCACGCAGCACTTGGAGCAGCAGCAGGCGCTGGTGAAGCAGTTCGCTGAGATCCTGGAGTTTGTGCTTAAATTCGACGAATATAAGGTAGGTTTTAAATGTTCCGTGCCATTGACGCGCTTGGCGTGCTATCATACATTCCTTATTATAGCAGTGAAAAGTTTTAGGACAATTAAACTATCCCTTAACTATTGTGTGATGCTCCTAATCTCATAAACTAGGTACCCACCAACATTTTTGACTCGCGTCAACTAAGTTAAACTCGACTTTATCTGTACTACGTCAACCAAATCCACGTTAGGACTTACACAATACCATTTTTACAATAATCGCTATCGTATAAAAGAGACTTAATATAATCTTAACGTTCATTTGGAATTCTACAATCCATGCATAATATAACACACTCTTAGATCTAAACAGTAGCAACTCCAAATACAACTGTGTTATAAAATCTACTTTAATTTAAGGACTTGAAAAAAAACTAGCAAGTTTTTTGAATTGATACTGCTTTGATCTATCAGTGCGATGAAGAATATAGATTAACTACTATTGAATTCTACAATCAGTGAGCAGCAACAATTCTCAATCTATTACACTTCGGACTGACTCTGAATACACTAAAGCCTCCTATTCACTCCAATGATGCTGGACGTGCTGGATATCCAGCAGGCAAGGATTAAAACAAAGCTACGCCCAGTGCAATGGGCTGACCTCGATTGCCTTTGTCTTCGCACTCGGCTGAACCTGAAAGCTACCAAGCTACCATGTGAAATCTTCATCTGAATCACATGAGTGTTTTCCGTGGCGTTATAACTAGGAGATTTTGATGCTATGGTGACACTTTTTTAGACAGCTTTAAACAATAAAAAGACACAGATAACTTTATGTAAAGTACTAGCGACCCGCCCTCGCTTCACTTCGGTTCATGTGAGTTTTCTGTGACACCTGTATCTGTGTAAACCAGAATTGATTCTACATAAAAACCTTCCGTGGAAAATTATGTAACTCATGGTCATGGTGAAGACCGCATGAAAATCCATTCAGTACTTTTTACTATCGCGTACTTACAGGGCAGCACAAGCGGCGGGAAGCGACTTTGTTTTATACTATGTAGAGATCTACTAGTGACGTAGTGAGTAGTCTCACAATGCGTGTGCTTTAAATAATGTACATTAAAATAATTAAACACAAATATAAGGGACAATTTCACACAAATTGACGTAGGCACAAACAAAGCTTTAACTCTAAGCTTGTTGGCCACTTTAAATGCCTTGTCATGGTTGTGATCACGGATTAGAAAAAAACAGTGGAAGTGGCATGAGCTTCGCTTAGTAGCGTTTCTATTCGTTACGTTTTTAAACCAATCGCATCACTTGTAGATGACGTGATACGAAAAGTCACGTGATCTACCAGTGACGCGATTGGTTTAAAAACGAAGCGATTAGAAACGATAGTTAGCGTAGTGCATCTTGTCTATAGCCCCTCAGACCTGTTGTCGCCAATACTCAAACAACACGCCACCATGAAAAATGTTTTGGTGCGGCTATCGTTTTTCATTCCAAAATAGCACAATAAGGCATGCTTTTGGATTTATTTCCTATTTTAGATATATCGAAATATAAAAATAAGCGATCGCGGCAAAAATATGGTAGGTTGTGCGGAACTCCGCATAACTATGCCACACGTTACACGCCCAGTTGACACTTCTACTGTTTTTTCTGTTCTGTGGTTGTAATAATGATAATATTGAACGACGAGCAAGACAGTGGAATGGCTGGCAGAGAGTGCCATTATACATTAAGGTCAGCTTTTGTGGTCAAATTTGTATTTTTGTGCATTTAACATTCACTAAATAAATGACAACTACGGCGATAAGATTTAATTATATGTATCTACTCTGGAAATTTTACCTACCTCTCTTGGCTTAAATTCTGTCCATGTCATTTTATCGCCCAATCGACATCTCGACTTTATCGAGGGAAAATTTTGAAGCCTATCGTCGCTCAATTTTCGTGCGATACTGCCGACAAAATGCTTCTGACACCCTTTTAGGGCGAGCATTCATTATCCATCTACAACGTCGTAGCGACTTGTCACTCGAGGCTCGAAGAATAAACACAATGGCGTCTCTAGGATTTCATTGGAGAGAGAGCTCATTTTCTTGTCATTGGTTGATAGTTGAACAGTCTTCTGTATTTATTTTCCTCCCTCTAGTATATTATTATATGCTTCTTAAGCGGTCACAGATAAACCTAGCAAAAGTATTTTTCGGAATCATTTTTTATCCGTACCGCTATAATAGGAAGAACGCGTCTTGTTCCATTTATGAAACAAAATGCAATAAGCGGTTATTATGTAGATGATCCTATTTGTTGCCATAAATTATGATGTTTAGGACCTCGTCATGTCCAAGGGACTGTAAATGTGCTTATTGTTCTATTTCTATAAGCATCTCGTATCGTTGCTTGTTAATAAAAGACATTCACAGTCTAAATCGTGTGTTCATCAAATGTTTTAGAATATCGAATGTATGCAGTGACGATCCCAAAATATAAGTTGTTCGGTAAATATAATATAAAGATAAAAATTCAGTCTCGATATGCTTTACAGCTGGCTGTCTGTCCTGTCTGACCCTTTTGCATGTATAAATGTTTATTTATTTATAACATTTTGTCAACCGCAGCAAATACTCAAAGTTTCGTCTGATATGACGTAAAGATTGAGATTGTCTATAAGAACTTGTTACAATTGGTAGTTGGTGGCTAGTTAAAGAGGATTAGAAGGGGTTATTCCAGCCTGTTACCACCCAGCTTTTTTTTGTTGCCACTTTATTCTTCTGTAATAAACCAGCAAAAGTGTGCGAGTGGTAACAGATAGAAATAGCCCAGTAGAAGTTCGCATTAGATACTATCCGGTCAACCTATACTTTCCTAACATTATTTCCCATTAAACAAACAATCAATTGATTGATTAAAACAACAGACACTACAGACTTTCAAGTGTTTATTCCTCTTGAAATTAAACGTGTGCATGATTGATGTTTTCCGCATCGACATAATTGATTGTCAATATATTTGATGATTAGCGCATTTGTCTTGTTGATAATCAGTAATTGCTGAGCACTGCTGTGCTGTGCTGACCCCTCGCGGAGTCGTTGCTCCCTGACTCATGACAGGAGGAAATGGTGTCCGTGTACACGGGAAGCGCAAAGCTGAAAATTGCTCGCAATTCACTACCGTAGCTTAGCAAAGGATGGGAAGGATTTAAGCAGTAAAATGGCGATGGTTTAGTGCGGAGTTCATCAACAATAAAACAGCTGGTTCGTTTTAAACGTTTACCGGGAGTTTAAAAAGCCGTAAAAGATGTTTAATCCTTTGTTCCTACACTAACATTAACAAGCGATTTAAGTCCAATAGTTTTATTTAACAAAGCCTTTTCTTAGGAAATGAAATGCCATTTAATTTACTTATTATAATCCCTATACAAACACGAAAAATATAACTTGTATAATTGTGTGCTTGATTTTTTTTTTCACATTTTACATACTTACTGACTAAAAACTGACACTAGAAATCTATCTACAGTTTATAATAAAACTAAACCTAAATACGATAACCATGGCTACTAAGTACCTATACTCAACATTTATGTATATATATATATATATATATATATAATATATATATCAATGCAGATTATCATACCTATATTCCTAACTTCTGAAAGCCAGCATTGTTGTTTCACTTATTTGTTCAAGGTACTCAAGGAAATGGTCGTAAACAAACATATCATTGAATAATACTTATACCAAACTGTTTCATAGCACGAACCGTTTACAAATGCGTGATAACGAGATACCTATCATTACTCACTTCACTAATCATCCAATAAGGTAAACATTATCAGCGAATTCGAGCCAATAGAAAGTCGACCTTCGCGCGACCTTGCATGACTCAGCCACGTTTTTTATCTATTAGCTGTTATCCCATAAAGCCCCGTCGTTTATTTGTTAGTGTTTTTTGGTGGTTTTCTTTTGGCGGAAACACGGAATTCATCGTTTTATTTAATTACGGAATTGACCTTCAAGGTTTATAGACTTTACTGTACTTTCTGTAAGATTTAATTTATTGTGGTAAGTATATAATTTTAATGACAAAATTCTGAAGTTTTGAACAAAATACGTTAAGCTAGATGTAGGTACCTAGTTAGTCTTCAGAACTGACAGCTAAGCGGGCACATTTTGACAGAGATTTCTACAGCATTTATCAAGTAACTCCTTGGTTTACCTTGGTAACGTTACATTTTATGTTTTTTTTTTTAATAAAACGTGATGTAATGTAATATGCATACATAATAACAATAATATAACATAACATAACATAAACTCACGCCTTCATTCCCAGAGTGGGGTAGGCAGAGCCACAGACTCACCAACAACTCCAAAAACTTGTTAATAATTCTGTGACCACATTTTGCACAGTATAAATTTAGTTTTATCCTTAGTTACATACGTTTATCATCCTCCCAATGCTTTTCCCGTTTTTCGGGAATGCTATTTTTATATACATACATTAATGGATTGAAATTACATCGCATATAAATAATTAAAATTATTTGTAATCTTTCTTTGAATTAAGGATATTTAAATACAAACAAGAGTTTTTAAAATTATGATTAAGATGTTACATAATTTTGGTACAACATCATTTATTAGTATAAAAACATAAGGAAGCTAATTCGCGAGACAACAATTATAATAGACTGTATCGTGTTGAACCAGTTAAAGTCTTCTGCAGCAAAATTAAAAATTAAATGCTACGGTCAAAAAACTAAAACTCACTAAAGGATTCACATTCTTTAAAAATATCGTAGGTACCCTTATTACAACAACCAATTATCTGAATTTTTTACTAAGTTACTTACTTACTAGTTTACTTAGTTGTCATTTAAATAAAATGAAACTCAACTTACTAATAAGTAGATACTGGAACAAATTTTAGAATAACCATTTAAAATATAAAAATCCCCGATATAAAGGCGACGGCCTTTAAAAATTGATATATTCTAAAGGGCCCAACTGATTTTCATGAAACCTAACTAAGAAACATACCGATTGAACTAGCTTTCTTTTCAAACCGCATCCAAATCCCTCTTTTCCAGCTGTACCATTGATTAGGTCCATTAATGTTACTACCGGGATTTTTTGTCCCACAAGTACAGTCAGCTGCAGAGAAAAGTAACCCCCCCCCCTGCATACAAGTTTTCTTTGCAAAGGGGGTTACATTTGTCTGCAGCTGACTGTACCATTAGTGGTACTACTGGGATTTTTTGTCCCACTAGTACCATTAATGGTACTACTGGGATTTTTTGTCCCACTAGTACCATTAATGGTACAACTGGGAATTTTTGGTGTGGATATTTTTCCCAGTAGTACCATCATCTAATGCAGTCAGCATTGCAATGCTGGGAAGAGTATGTTACCCGTGGTTAACCTATGTTGTTCACCTGCGGAGCTCCGTCGACTTCGTTAAGGTCTGCTAAAATACCCAGGTGAACTAATCAAGTGAACCACACGGGTAATGAAGGATTTCAATTAAGTAAGTTAACCCGGTTGCAACACTTGTATCATTCGTGTACAATGGTACTAGTGGGACAAAAATTCCCAGTAGTACCATTAATGGTACTAATCAATGGTACAACTGGGAAAATCCAAATTAGTCCATCCGACTGGGAGCTAAGTATGATGCCACAGACACAAAGATACACACGTTAAACTTACAACACCCCCCTTCTTTTGTCGGGGGTGAAAAACACACAGCAAACGCTTTGTACTTTACCTTACCTTTGTATACTGTCCCTGCCTCGTATGCGCCCATGGACAGTATAGAATTTTACAATAGACTTACGTCGATCAATCAAACCGGCCTGTCACCCACTCCTACGTACACAAAGTTTCGGTTATCATACCACTTTAACATCGTAGCCTATAGAATGAATAAGAGTAGGTTGCTTGTTGATTTATTCGATCATCACTCTTCTTTCTTCCGATTGATTAAGGGTGTTTTGTACATCGCGATAAATGTAAACAGACAGATCGACATATCTTTAGCTTTATACGAAGCTTGTATACTGTATAACAAAAAGGAAGTTTGCTACCCAACTGCTTTGCTAAATACTAGTGGATATTGACTCACTCTAGGACTAAAGAGTTATTACTTGAAATTCACAAAGCAAGTCACAAGTCTGCTTGATATTTTCAACATGAAGTTAGAAATTAGTTAATAGACCCGCGTTTTAGATGGGCAGTACCAGTACCACATGAGACTTACCCAATATAAAGACCCTTAAGCCAATAATAACTTCTACGTAATTATTTGTCATGACTTGACGATATCATTATAACAGAGGAACGACTTTTGGGTATAGAAGCGTTAGCTCGAAATTAGAAAACAAATCGCATGCGAGGGAACGTCACAAACTCAAAAAAATACGATTTTACCGTTTCACGTTCAGTTTCGAATGACATTTTCAAAAGTTCTCAAAAACCGACCTGCTGGATTCTACGAGTATTATGGTACACGCAAAACGATGTTGTAACGAAATATTTAATTCCAGATGAAAACGCCAGCGATCCAGAACGACTTCAGCTACTATAGACGCAGCGTGTCCAGGGGCGGTCTGATCAACCCTGACCTCCCGCCAGGAGACGAGTACATCTGTGCCGAGGTCGCCAACAGAATGTCACTCTTCTACGCCCAAGCCACGCCCATGCTCAAGGTGCTGTCGGAAGCCACCAGCCAGTTCGTCAATGATAATCAGCAGGATCTGGAGAATACCACCGAAACCCTCAGCACTATGGCCAAAGTGTGCTTGAGGATGTTGGAGAATCCGTAAGTATTTTATAATATGACACTCCTTGTTTATCAAAGTGATGAAAAAGAATCGATTAACCGAAAATTATATTTGTGGCGTGGTGTTCTTTGTTCATGTAGGTATTTATTTATTATTTATTAGTCCCAACAAAGTCACTTTTTCTGCCTGTCTATTCTTGTGAGCTTATTCTTTTCGCGGACCCACATTTTATTCTGACGAAAACGAAAACGGAATCTTAAGTGTTATTTTTGTTTTTTTTTTGTAATAATGTTGACAATATCATTGTAATTTCATATTTTTTGACATGCAATGCAATTTATATTAATAAACTAAACTAACCAAAAGTCCGTATCCGTCCGAAAAATAACAGGCTATAATTTATTCTGACACATTCGTGTCTAAAATCAGTCGGTGCAGATTGTTTGTTGTAGATTTTCGTCATAAAGTACCATCATAAATATCTCACGAAAAACATATTCGATAAACATAAGAACATGTATTTATTTTAAGAGGTCACAGTCAGGACCGAGTCACCGGTTCCCGTCCACTAACACGCTAACATTACCGTCCAATTGCCGCCCACTCGGGTTATTGATACCGTTCCATACTCACTAGCTTAAGCTCTGCGCAAACCTGATCGTCAAACAATGGCACATAAATCTCAAGTTTCTCCGCGGCAAACCAGATTTCCTAACTGC
Source organism: Acleris cristana (assembly GCA_948252455.1). Classification (NCBI taxonomy): domain Eukaryota; kingdom Metazoa; phylum Arthropoda; class Insecta; order Lepidoptera; family Tortricidae; genus Acleris; species Acleris cristana. Next base: position 11,094,848 of record OX411784.1, on the reverse strand, counting down.
ATACAAAATATAAAGCCATCTAAGCCTGTACCAACAAGCTCAGCGCGCATATTGCTAGCGACAAGGGCGTATTTATTACAGGATCGTATTTCGTACCACTCGCGCGATATCGATACGCTGTCCAGCGAGCCGCTATCTTTAACACAATACATTATGATAATTCAACTGTCACTCCGATGATGGTCGATGTGGGTCATGATGACTATTGGTAGCCCATACCTTGGACTAACAATCATTGACAGATTCAAAAGCAACAAGTTTAAAAAAACCAGTAGAATAGAATAGAAAATATTTATATCGCTTAATTTTTTCATGTTTTTTTCATTTTCTGCTGCAAAATGTTCTTAAATAAAAAAAAAATAAAAAAAATAACAGTTGTAAATAAGTGCTGTGAAAATAGTATGCACTCTTTTGATCCACTCGCGTGTCCGGGCGTACGACGCTAGTCTGTGGAACCACGGACTGGTTTAGCTAGACAACATACATTTATTCGCTTCTGCCCTCTAAAAGATAAACCAAACCTAAATCCACAAAATGCTGCTTGCCACACTCAGATAAAAACCAATCCAACGATTCCTTGTACTTCGAAATCTGTCTAGCCTTTAGTCTACCCTATAATGGAACAGAAACTTAAAAACAAACAGACACGAAAAATACTATCCTCTTTCCTGAGAAGTCAGAGAAGGTAAAAAGCCTGAAAACGCAAACTTATCATGGCTGTTACTTGTGTTGTGTATAAACCGTCATAGATGACAATCGCAACTGACGCAACTAACGTTCAATCTCACATGATCACTGTGTGCGACTCAAGTTTGCTCTGAATAATTATTATTCTGGCTTGACTACCTAGAGACTGAAAATTGTTTACCGATAGTAATAATACATAGATTATGTGATCATTACGCATAATTTTATCATACAACCGTCGTTCTGAACCTCATTTAAATATCTAGAACCTGAAGGTTACCAAAATTTCCCTCTGCTTTCTGATATCTTATCCACATGAATGCTCGAACCGGCTGCTCGTGACGTTCGATTATTATCGCCTAAATCTAGATATTTACGTAGACCGATATCATGGACTTCGTGTTCCTATTTTATTATCAACCTCAGACGCAAGCAGAGAAGCGTTGTAAGTTAAACGTGGGTTTGTGCGTGCTTGTTTGTGGCATCATAGGTCCTAAACGAATGGACCGATTTGGATGTGGTTTTATTTAATGGAAAGCTAGTTTAAACAGGGTGGTTCTAAGCTAGGTTCGATGAACATTGGTTGGGCCGTTAAAAAGTTATCAGCTCTGAAAATAGTGGTCGCCATTAATAGTTATGTTTGGTTAGCTTTTTACATTTATACAATCCAGAAGTAATGTTTTTTTTTTGGTATAGAGAAAATGTTTGTCTTCTCTAGCACATAGACCATCTGATGGTAAATGGGATCTGAGACCCATTGACATTTGCATTTGCAAGACTACAATCTAAAGACCAATCTTAAGATATTGGCGTTGCCAGACCTGAGAACTAAGATGGAAAGCCTCTGTGCTAGTAATTTCACATGTCTTATCCAGAAACATAAAAGAACGTCGGTGATCTAGTGGCTCAGGGGGTTGACTCGTGATCGTAAGGTACCGAGTTCGAACCGCGGTCACCTTGTACCAGTCACCGAGTTTTTCTAACTTAAGTATACCCAAGTATATTACCCAATGCTGTTACGGTGAAGCAAAAACATCATGAGGAAACCTGCACATTCAAACGGCTGAGTGTTGTAAGAGCGTAATTGCACAAAAGATCCTAAAGGGGTTGAAGTGTATCCGAAAAGGCCCATCTGTAAGATAAGATAAGATAAAGATAAGATGTATGGAGATTTCACCACATTTCCACAATCTACACATATAATAAAACTTTAAATAATGTTACAGAGACCACATATCGGTGGATAAATTTAAGTCTGAAAGTGACTCAGCCTTTAAAAGTACGAGTTCAAACGCAATCCGTGAATTTATATTTATATGGGCAGTGACATCAATTCGAGGAAGGATATTTTGAAACGAACGAACAGTCATCCTGCTTTTTAGTTCATGGTAAAGTTGTTATTTTTTCCCTTATGTAACAAAATTCTAAATTCAATTTAAATTGTAATTCGTAGGTAAATCATCTATATATATAAAAGGCAAACCTGACTTACTGACTTATATATCAACGCACAGCCGAAACTACTGTACGTAGAAACTTGAAATTTGGTACAGGCGTTCCTTTCATGATGTAAGTGAGTCGTACTATAAAAGCAAAACTACCGTATACACACACAATTGCATTGTTATTCAAATTGCGTGTTATTTATTCATTAATATTCTTTAAGAACCTATTTGTCGCCAAATTTTAAGAAGCTATATTAAATATTAGAAAATAGAAGTCAAAAAGTATAAATTTGTCCTTTTGAAATATTTTTAATGGACACGCATTTCAAATGATTCATTAATAAAATCCTCACTTTATAACATATTTGTATTTTTTGATGCTACCTAGTGATTCACACGATATTTTGAAGAAAACAAAACTGTGTAGGTATCTAATACTCGTACTGCGCGCGTAAACATTTTCCGATCACTACTACATCATCCCGCGTTAAAAGTAAGCGAACTGTAGTGAAGTTAGTTGCTATTTTAGTAAAGTTTCCGCAATAAACACTGCTACCCAGTGGAAACTGACGAATTTAGCTATCGCTAACGAATATTCTGACGAATGGCGTCCACATTAAAACAAAGTCAAACAGCCCTGAAAAGCCATAAAAGACCGCATTAAAAATTAACTTTACCTAGTTAGTCTTATGACAGACAGATCATAGATATAATTCTAGCAGAATATACCTAACATGTATGTAAGCTACTGGGGCCCGTTTCTCGTAAAGTATTAGTCTAATAATATTAGTGTTTTGTCTAATTTTTTAGTTTTATTTACGAGACAAAACACTAATATTATTAGACTAATACGCTTTGAGAAACGGGCCCCTGTAAAACCATATTTCCAAATAAATATACATTCTCTTTAATTTACAAATAAATAAAATTTACAACTTTTGAACAGTCTACAATTTCTTTTCAGTCTTACTTTGCCATAAATATGTTTCAAGTAGATATACCTACTGTTTTCAATTTACCCAGCGCCAGCGCCCGCCAGCGCGTTACCACTAAAATTTGAGCAGCGCGGTTGCAATTTACGTATTTTTTAGGGTTCCCTTCCCTTATATGATCACTCATGCGTCTGTCCGTCCGTCTGTCACAGCCAATTTGCTCCGAAACTACTGGACCAAATGAGTTGAAATTTGGTACACATATGTAAATTGTTGACCCAAACACAGATGTGCAAAGGAAATAATTATTTTCTCAAATAAGGGTCATTTTTTTAAGGGTTATTTTGCAAACCTTACTGTGTCACATATCAAATGAAAGGGCTCGTTATGAGGATCTCAAATATTATGTTTGTTATTATTGTAAAATTGACCATTCTGCCCCCTGATCTCCGAAACTTCTGAGCCTAAGTTCATTGCTTGTAGATTACAGGAAAACCAATTTACAAGAATTCTATCAAAAAAAAAATGTATGTACCTACGGAACCCTCTCCACGCGAGTTCAACTCGCACTTGGTCGGTTTTTTTTATAGTGGAATGTTACGTAGACCTTCCAAAGGAGTCTCCAATCCATAACCAGGTTTGGAAACAGCTTATCGTTGTCAAATATCTTATTAACGGTCATATTCGCGCCTCTGTCACGTCCCTCCGCGCGTGATTGCCGGCTTCCTTACTCGCGATATCAACGGCTATTGAAAGTGACAATGCGATTGTACGCCGTGAATAGCAATGCCTAATCGGACACAGGTTTTGGTGGCTCGTACCAGTAAAGATGAACATTAATTGTGAAGTGTTTTGGTATTCGATATTGGTATCAATTAGAAAACAAAAAACCAACAACGCCTTCTTTATTGCAATATCCTGTTAAAATGCTGCACCTTGAGATCGAGCATTGTAATGATACGCCAACGTCCAAGAACGTCTCAAGACCTAGTGCAATCAGTACATCTATTTTAATTATTTAAAATCTATTTTATTTATTTAATGACATTCTGCAAAGGCTGATGGGGGATTTTGTATAGACCCCTTTCCCACCCTACAAGCTATTTTTAAATACATAGGATCGTCGTCATAATAAAAATACATCACGTTGCAAATAACTATAAACTGAGATTGTTTCATTTCTGTTGGTTGGTGGGGACATTTTTGCCCATCGTCCTTAACACAGGACGCAATAAATAGTTTCTTTCTTACAATACACTTTACTGAATCGTAATATTACATCCGTATAAACGCAGGTGAGCCACAAGTAGACTTATTAAGAAAACTTTAATTGTGTCACGTTCTTGACCTGTTCCTATTATTAACTCTGCGTGTGCTTGGTATGATTCAAGGAACGGCCAATGAGCACGATCCATTGTCAAACCTACTAATGCTCGTTTCCAATATTCAGAACGAAAATGGGTTTGGTTACAACATTTCCGACATGCATAATATATAATAATAATTATGCTTGTCCTGATAATCTCAATTTGTATGTAGACTATGTCGAATTTGAACCTGACCGAAGTTGAATATTACGAACGAGCACTAGATGTAGGTAAATCCATCATTTCGAAATGTTAAGTAATTGAATATCTTTGTCAGTTAACACTAATCGGCCCAAGCGCACTGTAACAATACTTATCTATAGAATACCTTCCTATAAATATTATTCTTTGTCTATTACCTATCTACCTAATTATTATTTTTTATCTGCTCCCGTCATCGTAGCGTAACAGCTGTTTGAATGTGCACGTTTCCTCACGATTTTTTTTTTCATTGTAAGTGCATCGGGTAATGCACTTAGTTAGAAAAACTCATTGGTACATGGTGACCGCGGAGGTTCGAACTCGGTACCTTACGATCACGAGTCGACCCCCTGAGCCACTAGGCCACCGACGCTCTCCCACACACAGTAGGTTTCACAACATTTTGGACTATCGACCCAATCGACCAACACCAATTAACTGTTTTAATATTTAAGTAGTATATACATATACTAGTTGTAACTTTTAACAATATACTTTGCTTATCTAGTCTTCCGCTTGCTTCACGTACGGGATACGTCGACCCGAATCCAGCGCTAGTTTTATTGTGCTGTAAACTTCCCTGGCATAAACACGAGCTGACCTAAAACTCCGTGAAACAGATATTTATTTAGAAAATATTTACGCAATTGGTTACTACACGAACTACCGCTGACCCGGCTTTGTCCGTGTTCATAGATAATTCCTGCTTTTGCGCTTGCGAAGTCGTAAAAAACGGACTTAATTGTTTAGCTATAGAAACTTACACGGAAAGTCAACGTCACTTTGATGCCGGCTGTACACACTCGTTGAGACATCCTGAAACAGGCTAAGTGTGTACTTACTGCTCGCGTCTTAACTTGATCACTATTTAATTCGCACGCTCTCGTCTCGTGTCACCGTGTCCCAGTCGCGGAGACTCTCGGCCAGGCATGATACATATAACATAACATGTTTCATCTGATTTGACGTCACTCTATTATGACAGGGATCTAGGGTGGCGTAACAATTAAAGTTTGTGACTACATGAATGTCCGTCATAACTATGCAAGAACGCAACGGATTCACAATTTAATTAGTGTGTTTGTGGATAGGTGATTTCAGTAGTATTTTTTGCACTAAGAGGGGAAAAACTAGTCAAGCATTTAATTGTACTTTTGCATTATCAACAAGAGTCATATTTAGTCAGATATTCTAAACTCACCTTTATAAACCTACTCAAACGCAACTTAAAAACTCATATTTTCATTTTCAGAAAACTGGTAGCTCAGTTTAGCCGCGAAGAAACCTCGCTGCTCGTTCTCCGTGTGATGGTAGGTCTGATCATCTTGTATGACTGGGTGCATCCATCGGGGGTGTTCTGCCGGTCCTCATCCGTGGACGTCAAAGGCTGCGTCAAGTTCCTTCAGCAGCAGACTCCGGCCAAGGCCGAGCCTCTGCTCAACGCTCTCCGATACACCACGAAACACCTGAACCACCAGACGACCCCGAAGAATATCAGGTCGCTACTAGCGGCGTGAGGCCAGCATTCAAGCCTTGCATGTTGCTGTGGGGAATGAAATGACAATAATAGGGGATTTCTCATCGCGCGTTTACGTTGCCGTAGTCTAGTGGCGTTAGGAAAAGATTGAAGATAAATTTGAAGCGTTAGTTCTGTCATTATCACATTCAAAATAGGGACGAGTCATATTAAAATGCAAAAAGAACGAAACTTTAACCTCAGTCTAAACGCAGAGGTTTTATTTTATTGATTTAGGTACCCTTAAACTCAAGTGTTCCTATTATAATGCGCTCAGTGAAAGGATTACTTAGAATTTAGAATATTGCGTCCGTTCCAAAATATACTTATCAGAATCTGAATTCACAGAGTCCCAAAACAATTTTAAAAAACCTATGATGCAGACGGACGGACACGCGAGTGATCTTATGAGAGTTCCGTTTTTACTTTTAAGAGTAAACCATCAAAAAAATCTTTAAAAATAAACGTATTTGGTTTTTAACCTGTCTGCTGCTATAAACTGAATGTTGAGAACCGGTTCTTTCCAATTAAAGTATTAAAGGAGCGGGTGGAATTTTGTATTAAAAATACACTACAGTTGGCAAAATTGGTTAGTCTCTGGATGTTATTAAAATGGTTGCGTGTTGTTAAGGGCCACTAGACCCGAGCGTTTCAAATTTGGCAGGTAAAGTTTTTTTTACCGTTTTTATAATAATAGCACCGAACCACTTTGTAAGTACCTAGTTAATATAATAACGGTCATCATAAGAATTCACGTGGTATAGACCTTTAATACGGTACAATTTTAAGAAGGGAAAATGTAAAATAGTTTAATATACCTTTTTGAAAAAATTAAATGGTCAAAAAGTGCACGAAGGTTCAAAGCAGTCGCTATCGTGCCGGTGCACCGCACTGCGGCATTCAGAGGAAGTTTCAAGTTTGCGGCGTCCAAGTGCTGGAACGATATCCCTCCTCCTATCCAAGGGGCGTCTAGCAGGTACACCTTCAAGCGCAAGCTTAAGGATTATTTGTTGACGCTCCAAAAATCCTAATCCTCATCCAGCACTTACACACTTCGTAATATGCCAACCTGCTGGTTTTAAAATTACCTTTTATTCATATTTTTCTTTGATATTTTTATTAAGGCTGTATATCAGTATTTTATGTATAAACTTTATTATTTTTAACTTCTGTCACTAAATTATATAGGTAGTTTACACGTATATTATTATGTTTAAGCGTATATTGCATATAGTATAGTATAGTATTTTTGCACAGCGCTCCGTGAGTCACTAAGGCGGTACTGGCTGAAAATCAGCGCTGTAGGTGTCTGACACCTCAGCATAATGCTGAGCCAGTGTCCGTTTCACTACCGCGAGGACACACACTCCGTGCTGTATGTTACATTGTTTTTTTTTTATTATTATTTGTGTGTTTTCTGTGTAGTGAATAAATGTATTTCTTCTTCTTCTTCTTCTTCTTCTTAATATCATCAAATCTTACCCTGATTTACCAATTGTTTGTTTTTGCTACTCTACAGCCCTAGATAGAACCTATACCTAATAATAAAATCACACTCTACAAAATACAGTTCTTATAAGCTTCGCACCTAAATCTAGGATAAAATCTTTCACGAGTGCGCGGCAAACTACAGATAGGTAAACTTATGATTAGATTGCTTCGTCGTCGAAAACTCTACGGAGAATATTTTTGAAACGTGTACATAAACTTGTTATATGCAGTAAGTTTCATAGAACAAAATGCTTTATAGGCATAGGCTATGAAATATATTCTGAGAAATCTTACCCCTTGATCCCCCCACATGCAAGGTTATAGAACCGTCACAAGTAAACTTATACTTATAGCAGTCAGAGGCAAATGTAAATCAGCTTTTACACCTTTAACTTTAGGAACTAATATGTAGATAATAAAGAAGGAAGTATTATTTATATTACGTTGAATTCTACTTATCTTATACCATGTATGATGCCTTGGAATAACTTTTGTAATTCGTTACCACGTATTGTGCAATATTATGCTGCAGGCTCCGGCCGACGACCTATTTTCGTCCTGGGGCTTGATACCTACTTAGAAAACAATTTACTTACTGTTATTATTGTATTGATGGCTTGAATTTAAACAACAATAGGTAATGTGTGTTACTTATGCAATCACTATTAAAAGTAATTTATATTTAAATAAATTAAAAATTTGATTGTAGGCATGCAAATAATTTGCCGGATCACCTTTCGGTTTTATTTGAGACTGAAATGAATAAATTCTCCCAAGTCGATAATTTCTATCGCATAATATTCAATGGCATTTTATAGATTTATAAAAAAATATTTTTAAGTACTACCTTTAATATTTATCTAAAAGGAATGTGAAACTAATCTTATGGCATAATTATGAATATTATTATGTATTAACTTTGTAAAGAACTCGAGTTCAATGAAATACCTATGCGAACAAATAAATGTATAAGTAAATAATTATGGTCAAAAAATGCCTTTCTTAAATGTATATAGATGTTAAGTACATCGTGTTAACATGTTAAATTTATGCATTTACCACTGCCTTGACGTTATCAATCATAGTAAATTTAAAAGGATTTTTTATAATGTGTTTCACCATTGATAATTATGTATAACTTAAGATAAGTATACTATGTCCTAGTTGTTTACAACTTATTATATTGTTAAGGATATTTAATGTACGTTTTCCTTTAATACAACTATCGTAAGTTATTCATTATATATATTTTCCAAATATTTAAAGCCGCTGTTATATGCTCAAAACCACATTTCGTGAGTTGTGAACTTCTGTCCTATATAAAAAGTATTGTTTACTCTTCCTAAGATCTCAATGAAAAAAATTATACCATAATTTACGGTAAAATAATCGAATTTAAATGTAGTGGTTGGACACTCTGCACGATTTTATTATGTACTTTATGCGGGTACTCTTTAGCAGACCCTTCCCGGACCCCGCTGTCTAGGTTTTTATCTTGAGCCTAGGCGTGGGGACAAAGAACGATTATCATCTTATTAAATAACATAGTTGTGTAGGTAATGAAACTTTCTTCGCACAGTGAGCACAATCTTTATTACTCATTAATAACATTATCGTTGTTGGGATGTGTAAATTTTTATGAATACTTTGTGACTTGCTTGCAAAATCGAGTGTAAGTCTAGAAATAGTCGCATTGAATGTTAGGAATTGATTTACATGAAGTAGAGGGTGTTCTGGAAAGGTAGATTTTATGGTAATTTTGCCTGCACGAAGCTAAAGCTCAAAGCTCTCAAAAGCGACAGAGATATGTAGTAATCGCTCGCGTGAGACGAACTTTTTCAAAAGCAGTAAGGCTAATAAAATTTACTTTTGCGCACGATCATGTGGTTTGCTGGATTAAGACCGATAACTATACAAATAAGGCATAAATTCCAAAGTGTACACTGCCCAGAGTCATAATTTTATATCTATTTTTATAGTCGAAATAAATTTTCGATAAAGTATTCCATTTTAAGAAATTCCACATAACGAATACTCCACGTTGAGTCTAAAATTAACTCTAGTGAAGTGAAAACTTTGTTTGAAATAAGATAGATCCTAGAGATTCGTTTTGATTGGGTGTTTTAAGAGTTTTTTTTATTGGTTTACTTTAAATTGGTTTGACCTGGGGCTAAGGCCCACTGTTAAAAATTATACATATTTTTTACACTTATTGTTATCGTATTATTTTAACATGGTAAATAAGAGGTCTCGTAACGTTTACAATACGATAACAATAGGGGTAGAGACTAGTAAAATAAGGCCCCTGAACGAAATCAAGCCGTAGAGCCGCAAACGTTACAGCTCTTGCCCCGCTCGAGTATTGAATGTTAACACAACCTAGACAATTTTCTAGCGAATTTTTATAGGAAGTAATGCAATTTGTAGTTATCTTGATTGTTGTTCATTGTTTGATTCGAGTCACATTTGTTTATTGCGATTTGTATAAAACGTAGTACCTACTCATTATTTGTAGTATAATAAACACACCAAAGTTATGATTAATAAACATAAATAGACTCTCACAGTGCTTGATTTAATTTGATCAGCTGATAAGATAAAGTTTGAGCCTTTTTCAGACAGGCTCCTGACTTTTTACCAAATCATCATTTAACAAACTATATCATTTTACAAAATTTCATTTTGCAAGAATATAATTCTGCTTAAACCAAGACATATTGCATAGGTTACATAGGCTTATAAATAAGTTAGGTTAGGTTAGATTAACGACCGCAAAAACATAAAAAATATGTGGCGGAAGTGCGTCTTTGTGAATTGAAAGTTTGTAAAATGATATAAATGATATAAATGATGATTGATTTTTTTTAAATGATGATTTGGTAAAACATTAGTGAACCCTTTATATGAGTATAACCACATAGGTAGGTTTACTTACAAATCCAACCTTAGTACATACCTAAGTTTATGGTTCAAATTTGATTGAATTTACATGAAATTTTAATAGCTCTGAAATAAATTCCAAAATGTAAATAACTTGTATATGTACTTATTGTATTCTTCGTTAAATGGAGGATTACTTAAGGTGAGTCTTTTTTTATTAACAGTTTCAGGCCGCGCCAACCTAGCACCTCTCCATTACCTACTTCCGTTACTCATTGCTAGGTACGCGCAGACCGCGGAGAAGGAAATTATATATCTCGCACATAATTATATTATAAATTTACAGCTCCTGAGGAAATATTATATGATGAAAATTTTCACCGACCAAGTCGAACAAAACCAATGTTTTTTTAGATAATCTATATGTATAAAAGGCAAACCTGACTGACTTATATATCAACGCACAGCCGAAACTACTGTACCTAGAAACTTGAAATTTGGTACAGAGGTTCATTTCATGATGTAAGTGAGCACTAAGAAAGGATTTTCCGAAAATCGACCCCCAATGGGAAAAAATGGGGGGAGTAGCGGGAAACTAGCGCGAACGGAACGACGTCGTTTTCGCTCTTATTGCATGGACATAAAACTTTTTCTTACCGGCTCAAGCCGATTAAGCGTCGATAGGTGTGGGGAGCCTCCCCTGTTAATTACTTATGAGAAGCATAATTATGGTTTTCCTGAGTTACTCACTGCGGTATGAGTTTGCACGACAGATATAACTGGCTAGATGCTTCATAAGCAGTGATCGGAATAGGTAGAGTATATTTACCTAAAGTTCGCAAAGGGACATAATATAGAGTGGTTGCAACCGGGTGAAATATTAATTTATTTTATTGAATTCCGGATTTCCGGTATTTTTCTGGTACTAGTCTTAATGCTAAATACATGTAATATTATATAAATATATGCCACATGTTACACGCCCACTTGACACTTCTACTGTTTTCTCTGTTCTGTGCGTGGTGTCATAGCACATTGAGCAGCGTCCGTCCGACTCGCTAACTCCATCTTACCCTTTCCCTACCGCTAAGCAACAGTATCTGCATTGTTGTGTTAATACAACGGGTAGGTATTATAGACATATGCAGTTTTGAAGCAGTATGAATGAAGTCTTGAGAATTCAAACGTTTATAAACATCAGAGCTTACTCACCATTAGCAATAGAGAATATTCATGACTTTTTTTCACAGCTTCAATAAAAACTGATTCATGTAACAAACAGTGGACAAAGCTTATTTTTTGAATAGCTATAAAAATAACCAAGATATAAGCCAATAAAGATTTGTTCCCATCTCTTTTTAGCAAAAAAAATAAGATGGAGTTTATAAGGCCGACCTGTTTCATGACGTCACAACACTGCCAAGACCATGGCCAAGATTGCCAATGACAATAACAAGTATTGTCAGGTACTTGACTATAATTGTCTTTAAAAATACAAGAAGAGATTACTACCTCAAAATAAACATGAAGACATCGATTCAATATATAAATAAATAATATGACCATGTTCAACCTTTAAAAGTAGGTACGCGAATATGGAGTAATAATGGTAAATTGATTTATTTATATGAATGACCGAATGAAAAAGGTCCCAACTATAATCGCTGTCTAATTAGCAGTTTAAAATGCTTCTATCATCCGTATTTCTTGGCCGATTTAAATGTTAATTTCACTTTTGGTGATCTCTTTTACGATATTTACATATGTATATTGTTGAGAAATGCGATAAAATCCATTTACATTCCCTATTGGTACATACAAAGAAGCCGCCTCAGTTCGCACAAAGCGGTGTCGGCGACTTCAAAGGGTTGTAATGCACACTACTTGAACAAACGAACTGTAATGTAAATGAAACAAAATATATGTATAAACAGTATATTACAGTATTTACACTAGTTGTTGGCAGGTCGGGGCTTGAGGATGAGCTTGCCGGTCTCGTCGCAGGACATGTTGAAGTCGTTGAGCACCGCGCGCGTGCGGGCCGTCATTATGCTCGGCGCGATCACCTTGCGATGCACGCCCGTCATGAATAGCAACACTGAAAAAAAAAACGAACCATAGAGTCTAGCCAGCCAATTAATTAGGAGTATCTTGGGGAATAAGAGTTTGATGTGATGTAAGGTTGAACTACAATATTCTCAACTGGCAACAACCACATCAAGCAAGTTTCTGGGTAGAAATGGGATCATATTGCGGAAATAGTGCCTTATTTTTTATGTCTTTTGCGTTGCGATGCAATACATTTTTACTAGTTTTTTGCACAGTTGTCAACGGTGCATTATGTTAAAACTTCATTGGTCTGCATTATGTGCAGCAGAGGTCATAGTTTTTGTAATTATATTACATTGTAAGACATGAAGACATCACATCTAACTTACTTACTTACGCTTGTTAAACATAATAAATCGTATTTTATAAAAATAATCAGAACCAGATGTACTAATAATTGTTTCGTAACGAGTACTAGAAGGTTGTACTAAAATAGTAACACAAAAAACGGAGAAACTTGAGTAAGATGACTATCTCAATACCATCGGAGATAACATTTTTCTGTGACTTGAAATTCACTTGACCATGTCTTGAGATGAGCATCTCACTCAAAATCAGTTTTATTCATATGACAAATACTCTTAAAGTCAAAAAATAAATACCTAAAAAAGTAGATGTGAAAGCAAAGAATGGATGGTTCCATAGGGATTGTGTGAGAGAGACCACAGGTGTGAGCGGGTCAGTGAGCCAGTGCCATGCCGCAATTGCTGTGCACACAGACACTACGGCCAGCAGGACTGAAACAAACACAGGTTTTGTTAAAATCACATTGTTTTACACCTTCAACTTATCCAAATGCGCCTAAGTGTAATGAGCAATGACACACTATTCCAAAATTATGCAGCCAAAGTTTGGCATATTTACACATGCTATGCTTTTTAAATTACCCGCATGATCTCTGTGATAGCCATATTTGTAATTACAAAATTTACTTGAATCATGAGAATCTTAATAAATTACTTGTTGCAGTTGTAAGGTTTTCATCAATGTAGAATTTAAAAAAAGTAAAACAAAGTAGAGAAATACTTATTTATATAAGCTATCACAGGGATAACCCTAAATTGACCCAACTATAGCCCTTTGACTATTACAGTCTCACTTCTTTAAATTAAAGGAATAAACTGGTAACATTGGCACAATGCAGGCTTTAAATTAAGGTTATTTTGATTGAAATATTCTTATCAGATAAACTTCTAATGCATTGTGACTTACTTATATAAATAATGACACTTACTTCGCCATCTAGTCGTAGCAGGCTGCAGACATGCTATCACCTCAGTTAACCGACGTTCAAAAGCTTTCAGGTCTGCAAATCAAACAAAGCTATGTAGGAAACTATCGACAAGATTTAGACATTATACAGTATATTTTGTACATGTAAAAGCATACCAGCAACACCAATCTATCATTATTATATGTACACTTGTGTATATTAACAAATTAGGGCCAATAATAAGACATAATACCGTAAAACCGGCATTTAAACACACTATACCCATACAGAACAAAGTAAAGCGTTCTTTCAATACAGGTAACTTTCGGACTCACCATCGCAGGCTGTTTGTTCGAGAGACATCTTATAATATTCAATGAACTGCACTTTAATTCTAAAATCACTACATGTTGAGAAGAATTATCGATAAAGTAGCTGCTGCTATTTCACGCACAGGAATTGATTAAAATAATATGTCAAATTTGACAGTACGAGAGCGTTTAAAAGTATCGTTAGGTACACATTTGACAGCCATTTTGACGTTAAGGGTGGTTAAGGTGTATTTACACGCATTTCCTATCAAGCTATCTAGTGGCTGCTAGGCTATCGATTTAACCCCCATGTATGTTCAGCAATTGTTATTAGTTCCCGAGATATTAATCATTTTAATCTGAATTTTTGTCATTTTTTATTATGTCCGTGTTACGAGAAACCTCTAAATTCATGTATTAATGCAATTTTTTTCAGTTTTTTCTTGCATGATTAGAATCACTATGAACTAAGGAAGTTTTTAAAACTACATGCCAATTTTATTTTCATTACAACTTTTTGAGTAAATTTTCCGGGATGAAATATAGCCTATTTGTTAATCAACCATACAATTTTTGTAGTTTATAATATTATTAGGATTAGTACATAAGTATATACATAAAATCAGACATTTCGGAAGATGATAAATTTATGATCTTCATTTTACTTAATTATTTATTTAAGTATTCTTTAAAAAAAACCCACGGGGTCTTATCAGTCACTGTCACTGAGTTACTTTGCAGACTTATTCTTGAGCTTCTGCAAGTAGACTTCTAATCCTTTCCTCACTTGTGGGTCCTTGACTATCTGTATGAAATCATCGATATCTTCCTGGCGGTTCTTCTGAAGTTTCATTAATGGTTCTTGTCTAAAACGTAACTTAGACAAAGTGCGGGCGTGCGGCGGAATCCTATCAAACATCTTTATAAATGACTCGCACTTCTTAATAGCATCAACCTTGTCGACTGCAATTTCGTCGATCAATCCAACCTAGAATAAAAAGATTCGTCATTTGTGCGAAATTGTAATAACTTTAATTACCACTGAATAAACATTTTGTTGATAAAAAATAAAAGGACTTAAGACGGTACAAAGTTTGGCTCCGCTTAAGATAAGATACACGCAAGTTTTATCAAAAGGAGTCTTACGGCTCATGTTTTTAAGGTTCCCTTTCAATTAGTAGCACTCTTTTATCTAGTTTCTTTGCTGTAAAAATATTATCACTATCTAAAAATTGTACTCTAGTGAGACAAAATGCATCAAAGCAGTTTCGATCTTCTACGAGAAGTTAAATTTGTGTTTTTAACCCTTTGCTTGGCAAACAATAAAAAGTCATGGATTCAAGCCTCTTCGGATTTTAATAGAGCAAAAAAAAAAAATATCACTAAGGATATAAAAAGTGAATGTTATGGTATGTATATTACAATATACATCGCCAAATAAAGGGTACAAATGGTTTTTTATAACAAACTAGATTCTCGTGCTGCCCCGTCTCTCCTCACCTCACGGGTGATACCTACTCGTAAGGCACCTTAAGCAAAAGAATGCAGATTTTTGCTAGCTCCCTTGTTTGTTAAAATTACAAAATAGGGCCCTGAGTATCATTGTCTGTTTACCTTCAATGCTTCTTCTGCACTAAACAATTTAGCGGTAGTGAGAGCCAGCTCAGCGTCTCTAATATGGATAGTGTGGCGCATGGTGTCCATGAACCATGGCGTCGCCACGATACCCAGGGCGGACTCATTCAGCCCGATGGTATACTTCCCATCGCCGTTGACCATGGCTCGGTATTCACAGGACATGGCGAGGAGGCAGCCTCCTGCAGGTGCGTGGCCCTGGAATACCAAGAAGGCTACATCCAAATTACCGTACTGCTCTTTGGCAAATGAACAGTATCTCAGATTCAATTGCCAAAGTAGATTAAATCTTCTCCTCTTAGTATGAGGTTGTGATTGCTACAGGAGTTCTATTTGAGCTACTGCTATTTGGCTTAGTAGGGCAGTGTATTGAAAGCATCGTTTACGATTAAGGATGCGGCTCCACTGATGCGGAGACGAGCGGAGCGGAGGTGTGCCAATATTTACCAATAGAATGCGCATGCGATCACGTCGAGCGCGTCTTGTGCACGTTCGTTTAGATTCTATTGGTTAATATTGGCACAGCTCCGCTCCACTCCGCTCATCTCCGCCTCAGTTGAACCGCACCCTAAGTATTTGAAATGGTAGGTAGAACAATACCTATAAGGGCCGTATTAAAAAACTCATCTGGACCGAGATGCCCGTCACAAGATACGTCAAAGTATTACAGTCAAGATCAGTTTATTAATACGCCCCTTAGAATGCTATAAAACGTCAAGGATGCTATTAACAGTAACACTACTTAAAACTCTTATAGCTCCCTTATTTGTCCTATTCTACCGCCTTGCCGTGGCGTGGTGAGCCAAAACCCACGGCGCTAGTTTTCAGTGGTTATTAAATCTCTAAATGGCTGTTGTTACTTAAAATAGATACCTAATAAAATAACACTGCATAGCAAATGTCAAAAAAATAATGAATCAGTTAGCACCCTTACATTTATAGCAGCAGCTGTAGTGAACTTATAGCCAAACAACTTGATCCAGGTATCCTGTAGGGTTCTCCGAAACAGCACAAGTCTCTCCATATCGTCGAGATTGTATAATTCTGTAATGTCTAAACCAGCACAGAATACTGTTGGTGATGCCTGAAACAGTGCACAAGGTTTTACAACAAAAAATAATTTTTAAAATCGGACCGCGCTGTGAAAAGTTATGCGTGATCATACATAAAAAAAAAAAAAATATACGCGTCGACTTGAGAACCTCCTCCGTTTTTTTTCGTCGGTTAAAAAAACAGGTATTATCGATTACGACTAGTCGACTTCGTAGGCTATTCCCACCTGCTTTCGGCTATTTTTTTCCCGTTGTCCGCAGTGTGGACATAAATAAAAAATCCCAATTGTCCGCGCCCTAGAAATTAAGTGTGGGAAACTAGGAATAAAAATTCCTTCGAGACTGCGGACAACTGGGAACAAAAATCCCAGTTGTCCGCAGTGTGGACAAAGGGGTGCGGACAACTGGGAATAGCTTTGCATAAACCGGCAACACCTGGTTATTTTTGAAAATAAAGAAAAAAAGTGGTGGTACCTACCGGGATATCCCATCTGTTACTAGTGGTAACTACCGGGAATAAAAAAAACCCAGTGTAACCACTAAAATGAATTGGTGGTAACAACTGGGAATAAAGTAGTTACCAATTTTTTTTTAATAACCAGCGATAACACCCAGTTGTATAGTAATGAAATAACCCGACGTCGTATTTACAGAAGTTAAAATCAAGCCTTTAGGCTTATTGTTGGCTACTTCGTTATTTTTGAAAATAAAGAAAAAAGTAGTGGTACCTACCGGGATATCCCATCTGTTACTAGTAGTAACTACTGGGAATAAAAAAAATCCTAGCTGTTACCACTTAAAATGAATTGCTGGTAACAACTGGGAATAAAGTAGTTACCAATTTTTTTTTAATAACCAGTGATAACACCCAGTTGTATAATAATGAAATAGCCCGACGTCGTACTTACAGAAGTTAAAATCAAGCCTTTAGGCTTATTGTTGGCTACTTCGTCAAGTGATTTGTTGATAGCTTGGAGTAATTCGAGGTTGAGGCTGTTGACCGGCGGCCGATTTAAAGTTACCACGGCGACCCCATCATTGTCGGCGACGTCCACTAAGGTTCCCGCGGACGCCGACATTGGTCGACATGCTGGTACAATCCTCGGCGCGAGCCTCGCGAGTTGCCGTAATGGAAACATTCTAAGAAAACCCAATAAAATTGTCCGTTAATTTGCTGGTATTTTTCCATGCAACGCACATATTAATGTATTCTACTCTTGTAGAGGTTATACAAGGGATTTACTAGCGTTAACTTTGTGTTTTTTGATACTTGGAACTTGTCATTCGTATAAGTACAGTCGCCATCAAATAAACATATCAAAACGCTCTAACGTCTTTAGGAATAGAGTACCTAAAGTCCGAATATTTTTGAGCACTTTATGTGCGCCGATATATTCAATGGTGACTGGACAGTCCAAATCAGTGGTATTAGAGATTCACATATTTTTGACGACTACAAATACTTTGATTTTCTTTATACTATTTATTGATAAAAAGATACTTTTATATCCCATTGAAAAACTACTTTGTTACTTGCAAGTATGTAAATCTGTACGTACTCATGTAAGTATATCAATTATTACTTTACCTTACAATAACACAACACTTTATCTTTATAAATAGGTATCTACTTACAGAATTCGCTGTTTGTAATTTGCACTGCGCTCTTATCAGTTGTTTAAAGTGTTTAAACCGAACATCAACCTCATATCTTATAGTATAGGAGTCATAGAGATACTTAACTCTTTAAGCAACTATTTCAAAAGAAACTTTACTTACCTTATTTTGATATTACATTCATTAATTTGGTAAAGGTCGCTTATAAATTTTAGTTTTAGGCTCTAACTCATAACTTCATAAGAGACAGAAATTAATATAACGAATATAACGAGCTCTTGTGAAGCGTTTACGAATATAGTTACCCACCAGGCACCAAGTTTGACAAACGTCAAGTTGACAACCTGCGGTTGGGAATTGGGAAACACCTGCGATCTGCGATACATACAACCAACTCTAACATAATACGGGAGTCCAAAGGTCCATGTTTAAATAATCGAATACCTAGTTTCAATTTGAATAAAAGGTCAGGATTAAGCAATTGACTAAGTTTGAACTTGTTCTAGAAATCAAAAACAATTGTTTCTTATTTTTATACAGTGGTATTTAAGTTTTAAACTTTTAGTCAAGTGGCCAGTCACAGTTCAATTTTCAAACTAACTTTTTTTAGAATGTTTCCGTTGAGGCAACTAGCGAGGCAGATGGCCAGGGTTGTGCCAGCATGTCGACCGATGTCGGCGTCGGCGGGGCCTATGGTAGACGTCGCCGACAGTGATGGAGTCGCTGTTGTGACTATGCAGCGGCCGCCAGTAAACAGCCTCAACTTGGAATTGCTGCAGGCTCTCAATAAGTCGCTCGACGATGTATCTAAGAACAAGCCTGAAGGCATGATCTTGACTTCTGTGAGTTCAAAATTATATATCTCATTCATCACAAACGAAAATAAATATGTTCCCTTTTAACTACCTGTGTACAATCAGCATCAACAGTAGCTGATCAGTGATCACCTGATCACATACTTCTGACAATTGTTTTACATTGCTTACATGACTGTGAAGGTACAAAAGTTCATACTTTAGGCTCTGACTGTACCTTGTTTATACACCCCTTTGCATAAACTAAATATGGCTCTGTTTTTATATAATATTATAACTTTTTAACCTGAAATGACATATTTTGGCCTGCCCAATTTTTTTTCTCTTATAAGAACTATTATAACCATTAAAAAAAAAACCATATTGGTCCAGCTTTTCTCAAGTAAATTTAATTTAGCAGTATCAAGGATATGTATGTTATTCCAGGCATCACCTACAGTATTTTCAGCAGGCCTAGACATTATGGAGATGTACAAGCCGGACTTGAAAAGAGCTGAGGAGTTTTGGACTACACTGCAGGAAGCATGGATTAAGCTGTTTGGATTCAAGTTTGCGACTGCTGCTGCTATCAATGTAAGATCATTTTGTACTATAAACTCATTTTAATTAGGGATATTTAATGAGTTGAACAACCACCTGTGTATTATGTACTTGATACAGATGCACAATATTTCTACAGTGCAGTGCAGTCTAATTATTGAGTTACAGAACTACAGTTAGGTGCAAAACTGAGTCAATATTAGCACCTTCGTAGAATGTGAATAAGTTGATAATAATCAAAGGTATTTTTAAATGTTTAATACAGACAGGTACTCCTTAAAATTTGCTACAAAACTGCTAAACAAATGATTTAAACAAACATAAACCAAAATTTATTATACATAAAAAAAAATGTGTGTAAAAATATCTAACTATGGTGAAAACTGCTCCAAACCTGTTGCATTTTGGTTTAGGTTTAGAAGGAGAGGACGCAGGAAGTGACTTTGTTTTAAACTATGTAATAAAGATGTAAAGATAAAGTTAGTTTGGATATTCATATTCATCCTTTATTGGTGATACTCATAGTAGGATATACATCAATGTGTTGTCTTAAACCATATTAAACATTTAAAAAATAAATTTCTAGGGTCACGCCCCAGCAGGCGGGTGCCTTCTTGCCATGTCCTGTGAATACAGAGTCATGGTGAGTGGTAAGTTCACCATCGGGCTCAACGAGACTGCTCTGGGCATTGTCGCTCCTCTGTGGTTCATGGATACTATGTGCCACACCATTCGTACCAGAGATGCGGAGCTTGCCCTCACTACGGCCAAGCTGTTCACTGTTGAGGAAGCAATGAAGGTATAACTTTTTTGCGTGAACTAGTAATAATGAAAAATACTTCTCTCTCACTTGCTTTCATATGTTCATATGCGAGTCTAACTGTCTTTACCCAAACCTGAAAGACCTTAAGAGCTATCACACTGGATCTCTGGATTCTCTGCTAGATAGTTGGCCAAATATACTCACCGGCATATTTTGAGGAACGAAAAAAAAGGAGTCGTTTTTAACCTAACAATTTTACGTAATAAAAACAACAAGATGTATTTTCCTTACACAAAATGACTGACTTCTCAATGAACAAATCGTTTCGTGTAAGGAAAATAAATATTGTTGTTCCTATCAAGTAAAATTGTTACTTTAAAAATTGCACTTTTTTTTTCTTTCCGCTAACTTTGCCCGTGAATGTATGTGGTAAGTATTTTAATTTAACTTCCTGTCAAATAAACATTTCAGCCTGATAGCTTCAGCCATTTCAGAGAAAAAGTGTCTTGACAGATACGGACAGAGGGACGGACCGACAGACAGACAGACAGACAGTCATCTTAGGAATGTTTTTTTTTTAGTAGTGGGCTACCCACGCTGCGTATTTAAGCATGCTGGAGCCATTATAGAACTCTATCTGTCACCAATCACCACAATCTGATACAAAGTTGAACAATGGCATACCTGGCCAATACAATGGCCTTGTAATACACGGTGGATAATAATATTAATAATACTCGTAATAAGGCCAGTACCAACCAGCGGACGGCAAGAGGGTCTCTCTGTGCGCTGTCGAGGCTGGGGCATCGTGGTTTTTAGGATTCCGTAAACAAAGGGTACCAACGGAACCTTATAAATTAAGCCTCCACCAGCCGTCCGTCCGTCTCTCAGCGGATTGCATCTCATTTTAATAGTAATATCTCATATAAAACAGTTGTAAATTTAGCTATGTTTTTCAAACAACAAATCACAAAGATGGTACGGAACCCTTTGTGTGCAAAACCGACTCGCACTTGGCCAGTTTTTGTATAGAATCGAAGCGTGAGCGTGGGGGGTTGGAACTTACCAACTGCAGGTTTGCACAGGCCCTAAAATTTACAAAACCACATAGTTACTCGATATTTTTTCTTCTTTTCAGGTTGGTATGATCGACGAAACGGCCACTGATAAAGCCGATGCCGTAGCAAAGTGTAAGAAATTTATCAGCAAGTTCGATAGGATTCCACCTCTAGCCCGCACCATGACTAAACTAAAAATAAGGCAGGAACCTTTACTGAAGATGCAGAAAATTCGTCAGCAGGACACTGCCGAGTTCCTCCAGTTCCTCAAGAATCCTCAAGTGCAGCAGGCTTTGGAAATGTACATCCAAATGATGAAGCAAAAGGCTGCTAAGTAATGGCGAGTGCCTAATACTAGTCAGAATCCACAAGAAAGACGAATAGAGATATTAGATAATTCAATAATAACCACTCGATACACACTATGAGAAACGTCGGCAACAAATGACGCGGCTTGGCAATAGCAACTGGCAACAGGCAAGGAAGTGCAATATTTTAAATAACTAATAGTTTTATGTGTGTTGAGGTTATACCAACTATAAGTATTGATTCAACCAAATGGAAGTGAGACTTTATTAGGCTGCGGCTCCACTGATTCGGAGACGAGCAGAGCTGTGCCAATATTAACTAATAGAAGGCGCATGCGGTCACGTCGAGCGAGCCTTGCGTACGTTAGTTTAGATTCTATTGGTTATTATTGGCACAGCTCCGCTCCACTCCGCTCATCTCTTCTCAGTGGAACCGCAGCCTAAAACTCTTGTTTGGTGGAATATAGCCTAACTTATATTTGTACATCTTCACTAGAAAGTAAGTATACTGTATTGTGCCTCAATCATCTTAATGACAAGAGCAGTCTTCGAAAACTTGTGAATTTCAACTTCAAGCAGAAAAATCATATTTCTCACGGAGAATGGAAACTGTCACACTGAACACCTAATGGTTAGTGAGCTCATGGACGTATCGTCAGTTAAAGTGCAATACTGTGTAACTAATTAATTCTATAAGGTGCATAAATAAGATATTTTCTTTCTGCTTGCTTGATGCTTTATTAGTTACGCGGCATTGCATTATCAACGATGATCATGAGCTCACTTACCGCCAGGTTGCCAGTGTGCACGTTTTCATTCAGCATGCCAAGAATTCAAACACTGCCAATAAAACATTTGCAAAAAAATTACCGACAGTCTGTCCGACAATAGATAGTGCTACCTTACACTTGCAAGTTTCTTGCAAGCTACCTGCAATGCAGTGCAATCCCTATTCCCACACCAATATCACAATACTGGCTTAAAATCTCTCTTGGAGAAGAAAAAGCAGAAAACTGTTTTTATAACATCTTTAATTCAGATTTTGGGTATTTTTTGTTATTAATAATACCTAGTTTGCAATACACGTCACGAGTAAGGGTATGATTATATTGGTGCCAAATTAAAAAACGAATTCAAAAATACAATGTAGTAAATTGTGCAAGTTATAAAACACTTTTGTGTCACTCTGTACCTCCGTGCAATCTTTACCTTACTGTATATTAGAGAGAAAATATATTTTATCATGTTTACAATCCTTTATTTGGTGTATTTATTTGAATATAACTATCCCGTTCAGAAGTCGTCGCCCAGTAATGCAGCTGTTTCCGGGTCCACAGACTCTGTGAGCTGCATATGCATATCCGTCCACTCCTCTCTCTGGTTGTCTATGAAGTAATTTATTTCAAGGACCCTGTCTCGGTTACGTTTGACTTCGTTTCTGCAAATAATAATTTACCTAGTTGCAAAAATTGGCACGAAACTCAGGGTGCGAAGAATCTCCAAAAGAGATTTGGCTGCCAGCAAACAATAAAGTCTGGTTACGTTTTTGGATAGGAGCTGCAAGCGGTAGGCATCGGGCCGGACAGTTTGGCGCAAGAGAGCCTTATAGGTTAGGTTAGGTTAGGTAGTGGGTAGTAAAGAAGGCGAGGGAGCTGGAAGCCCGCCCACAGTCCACCGCAATTACTGTGCATTGAGGGCTACCTTTTGCTGATATAGCAATTCCGTAGCCCCCTGCTAAAGCGATTGGCCTAACGCCCCGGGGGGTTTGAGTCCGTGCGAGTCGGTCATAACCCGTCCTGGCCTGGCCCCCGTCGGGGCGGGTATACATAGGCATTTCCCCGGGTCAAAAAAAGGTAGTGGGCTGATTGAATTGCTAACTCACTCATTAGTTCCATTGACGAGTTCGTCCCGCCAGTCGTTGGAGCGCGTCATGAGCAGGTCCTCGCGCGCGTCGATGAACCGGCTGTGGTTGTCCGACGACTGAGCCACGTGATTCATCATGGCATCACGGTCCATCATTACCTGGACAATCAATATCAGGGGCCTTTTTCTTATAATATGTAACTTGCCAGACAGGTAATAAAATACAGCGCAGTACAGTTTTCTACTTGTGTAAGGGGTACCGTATGGGATAGTATCATTAATTAGAATGCTTCGAGAAACATGCCATCTCTCGACAACAAACAGCTAAATGGACCTAAGGTAATCTTAACTATATATTAAATAAAACAAGTAAATTCTGTAATTAGCTAAATCTTTACATCCGGTTCGAAGGACCAGATGTCGTCCAATTAACTTGGCCGGTTTTAACAGTAAATACATAATCAAGTTAGGCTGGCTGGGCAACTCCGATCGCTAATAAGAAAATGGTATTACTGTAGTCTTATGGCCGCTCTCTGATATAAATGCCGGTTAAGTCGACATACACAAGTTTGAAAGAGGAAAGAGTAATTGTCTCTAAAATTACTCTTGAGTAGCTGCGCCGTGCGGCAGGTACGGTAGGTAGGTAAAAAAAAAGCCGAAATAGTTGCGGGACGCCTCCAGCTGCTTTGTAGGAAGACTTACCTACCAATCACCCTCCAGGCAGATGGTAGGAAGTTGGAAATATACCGACTGCCTGATGATGACTGATGCGCGCTGTCAAATCTAACTGACGCTCATCACCTCAACTCCATTAGCAAAAGAGCTGAGAGATGAAAACAAGGCGTATCATAGAGCAGTAAGACTCACCGCGAAAAGTTCCGGCGACGCGTCTCCCAGCATAACCTTGTTGCCGAGGAGCTTGGTCAGCGTATCCAGCTGGCGCATGCACCACAGCCCGTCGATCTCGCGCCACATGCCAAATGCGTTACGGGCCGCCTCCGCCAACTTGTTGACCATCTCCGTCATGTTCACTGAGAACTGGACTCGGGACTCCTGGGGTTAAAGGGGGCAGGGTCACTATTCAAATTGTAACAAGAACGAGTCGTATCTGTACCTAAGCAAAAGAAGGAAAAATTAAGAAGCTGTTCTGAGTGAAATTGGCAACATGAATCGAATTTTTACCCAAAATCTTTTGGGTAAAATGGGTAATCTGAACCTACTTGACTAACGCTAAATAAAATACTATATTTAAGCACTATGCTGCATTTTTTTTTTATTTTAGTTCATAGGAAATAAATTAATGGTTAATTATGCAGTATAACATTTTTGGGACAAAACTACTTAAGTACTGCGATTTAGTTTACATGCTTAAATATTTTTTAAGCTAAAGATTAAAGATTTTTTGTGATAATAAAGATACTGACTTTGTTTAACTTGGTAAGTGACGAGTCGTTGTAGAAGTAAATGCTATGGCTATGACTGTATTTAAGTTAGTTGTTAGTTGCAATATACAGGGTTACAGGTTAAGTCGACCTAGATCCTTTCAGGAGGCGTAGTAGAGCTCATTTTGAGCAAATTAGGTCATGTAGTACCCTGTCCGAAAGTTATTCGTTTCTGAGATATTCATAATTTTAATCTGAATTTTTTTGGGACCACTAAAAAACTTCTGAAATAAAACATGAAATAAAGTATTTTTCGTGACAAGGACAAGGAAAAATCACCAAAATTCAGATTAAAATTATGAATTATGAATATCTCAGAAACGAATAACTTTCGGACAGGGTACTACATGACCTAATTTGCTCCAAATGAGCTCTACTATGCCTCCTTAAAGGATCTAGGTCGACTTTACCTGTAACTCTGTATTTAGACACGTTATATTCAGTTCAGGTTCTAGTTTAGTTCCTATTGCTTTTACAAATTGATTTTTTATTCGTTTAAATCATCGAATCAATAAAAAACAAAAAACCGCCTTCAAAAACGCAAAAAATAACTTCTACTACTAGGTACTTAGTAGTAGGTACCTATCCTATTAGGTTAGTCCAACTGAAGTCGGCGACCACAATATTTTCAACAAAAAGCCGAGCATGATCACTAAAAAGTGTAAAATAAAATAAATGTTTTAAAAAACAAAAAACCGCCTTCAAAAATGCAAAAAATAACTTCTACTACTAGGTACTTAGTAGTAGGAGGTACCTATCCTATTAGGTTAGTCTAACTGAAGTCGGCGACCACAATATTTTCAACAAAAAGCCGACTTCAGTTGGACTAACCTAATAGGATAGGTACCTCCTACTACTAAGTACCTAGTAGTAGAAGTTATTTTTTGCATTTTTGAAGGCGGTTTTTTGTTTTTTAAAACATTTATACACTTTTTAGTGATCATAATAAGCTTATGTAGTCCCACTTCTTAGTTGATATATGAATCTTTAAGACATTTCAAGCTCGCCGCAAGCAACGCCGCCGGAAAATCATAGTCATTTTAAAACAATGCTTCGTTGTAGTCGCTCAACTATCTTAATCGAGATATCTTATCGCCACCCTTGAAATCGGTACCGTTGAGGAGTTCCGGTGGCCATCTGTGGTCTTCATCATCAGTTCCGCTTCACCAAGTGACACTTTCTGAATGCAAATGCTACACTTGTTACTAAAAATACTAAAATCGCTATATGTTTGCATACAATATTTGAGGAGTTCCCTCAATTCCTCACTGATCCCTTCATCAGATTCAGATTTGCTGACAATGGGACCACCTCGGAAGTATACTCTATCAAACCAAAAAAGAATTTTTAAAATCGGTCCACAATAGACGGAGTAATCGGTGAACATAAATTAAAAAAAAAAACATACAGTGGAACGTATAACCTCCTCCTTTTTTGAAGTCGGTTAAAAAATCAAGTAAATTATACCTCGCATTGTTCATACAGCTGCATCTCAGCCAACATGAGCCCCTTCCACATCTCGTACAGGACCTCGTTGAAAGCCTCGGTCAGGTCGATAACGTTCGGCTCCAGTTGCTCCACAGTCGCCTGTTTTGCTTTAAACTTAGTTATAATCTCTTGCATCTGGGTAACCAGGGGTTTCTTCTTCAGTTCGAATTCTGCTATGATACTGCAATTTTATATTGGAGCTCTTGTAATATAGTCTGAATAAGTAACAAAATCGAAATTGGGCTATCCAGCTTCCACTAGGACACAAATAACCATATAGGTACATGCATCGCTTAACACCGGATCAGCTCAAAGTGAGACATTAAAAAGTGAGCTTTGATCTGGGTTAGTATAAGTACGATAAAATTTTCAGTGAACATCACAATCATTATCATCATCATCATTATCATCATCATCATCATCATCATCATCATCATCAACACCATCATCATCACCACCATCATCATCATCATCATCAACATCATCATCAACACCATCATCACCATCATCATCATCATCATCATCATCATCATCATCATCATCATCAGCATCATCATTGAGAAATAAACGGGAAAATTCTTCATGTACGAAGTCGCAGGCGTTCTGTAGTTGGGTTTAAAATTCAAATCCGTCTTCTTCCGCCCGCCCCTTAGGTAGGTACCTAAAAATGGACTGTTGATTTGTTTACTAAGCATGCGAATAACACTCGGTAACCCACCTACATGCTCGTTTGCCTCCCTGGTGCTAAGGTACTAGTATATCTACGGCTTGCATCGCTGGAGGTGACTTTTACATTTACTGGGTTGCGCGCCAATGAATATGAATTATGCGATAGAAAGGACACATTCGACCTATTCAAACACTACTTATATTAAGTATATTCTGTGCTAGTTGCTGTTGCTGTAAACATGGGTTAGGTATTAAACTAAGCAGCCGCTTTTAGTACCCGCTTAGCTAATTATGATGAGCTCGTTTGTGTACCCTTACCCCTTGCTTTTCTCGACGCTATCCGCGAGCGCGTTCAGTACGAGGTCCTTGTACAGCTTGATCTCGTTCTGGCGCTCCTTGTAGGCTATCTGCGCGAAATCCACCAGCTTTGCCATCGTTTCTGTGTACTCTTCTTTGTACCTGCCAACACAAGGTTCCGTAGTAAACAGGAACGCTTATAGTTTCGCCTTGTCACTCGGCGTCGGATACGGATGACAACACGCTGCTACGCTACGCTTTTTCACGCAACGATGCTAGTGATACGGTTTGCCCAAAGTGAGCGTCTATACTTAGGATACCTACCCGTGATCCATGCGATACGCATTATCGTGATCGCCAAAATGATACAAATGTGGACCTACCTTTTCGTGTAGGAAACTGACGTCAATCAAGCCAGCTAGGTACAGTCACAACACGGGAATGTTAAGCCACTTGCTACTCTTCATAATTTAGCCGAGTAATACATACTAGATACACGAGTATAGTATAACCGACTAAACCAGATTTGCATTACACGGCCAAAATACGAACTGTGGCAAGTGGCTCAACAATCCCGTGTTGTGACTGTACCTACTGTCTTTTTCGGCTTACAAGTGAAATTGCGACCAATTAGAACGCGTTTTACAGAAAAAATGCTATCATTTACACATTTCACCATTTAAATGATGATAAACACGCCATACTGAATTTAAAAGAAGAGAAACATTATGAAGCTTTTTTCCTGTAAGTATATTATTATGCACTTTGGCGATCTAAATTCGGGACCCTATACCTGTTTTATGTAAATATTACTTCCCGTTAGGTAATCTTGTTTAAAAACAGGTCAGTTGGACACGCGCACCGAGGGTTCCGTATTGAAGATAATAAATAGGCTTGGTAACCGCAAAAGAAAATACTCTTTTTGTTATGAGCTTTATTTTCTACGCAATAAGGTCCATTTTGACTAGCCTAAATTTTAATACAGATTTTCTTAGTTTTTTCTCAAAATCTGTAAATAAGTAACACTTCTTATTTTGCCCATAAAATATAAGTATCTATACGTTATTTTTTTATAAAATCAAATTTAATAAATGCTGCGGCGGACGGAACCCTCGGTGCGCGAGTCCGACTTGCACTTGACCGGTTTTTTCGAATTAGTCGTACTGTGTTAAGTATACTAAAACTCCGAACCCTAAAGGCTCAGTTTCGTGATACATTGCATCGCTGCAATAGATCCCGGCTCGATAATGTCAAAACAACTCGTCAATGGATTGCTACAAGCATATTATGCGGGCTAGGCCTGTTGATTGATCAGTAGTTAACTTAACTAATTGTTAAAATTCGAAAATAGAATCGAAAATTCGACACATTTCCTTGAGATATAACCATTAGTTATGATTTTTAACAATTAGTTTAACTACTGATCAAACAACAGGCCGTTAGTCCTATAGAAACTGCGCCTTAACTATAATGAACTTACTGGTCGTAGTATCCAACCAGCTCGCCCCCCACTCCAAGCAAGAGCATCCCATCCAAGTCTTTCTCGAACATGGAGATCACCAGTTCTGGACCAGTCAGGTACTCCACGAACGACATGGCGTAGAACTTCACTTGTGCATCGTATTCTTCTTTAGCTACCCTTTCTTTTTCCGCTTTCTCATCCGCTTCGTCGAGTTTTCGCAGTAAACCTCTGAGGGTCCAGACAAGATGCATTACGCTTACAAGCGTTTCTATTCGTTTCGTTTTTAAACCAATCGCTTCACTGGTAGATCACGTGACTTTTCGTATCACGTCATCTACCATTGACGCGATTGGTTTAAAAACGAAACGAATAGAAACGCTTGTAAGCGTAATGCATCTTGTCTGGACCCTCTGGTCACAAAATCGTGATTAAGTACATCCTAAGCTTAGAAGAACAATAACACATGGGAACTTACAAACCTAGCCCACGCACCAATGTGATGCCACCCAAACTAGACCTTTTTAGGGTTCCGTACCCAAAGGGTAAAAACGGGACCCTATTACTAAGACTCCCCTGTCCGTCTGTCTGTCAGTCACCAGGCTGTATCTCATGAACCGTGATAGCTAGACAGTTGAAATTTTCACAGATGAGTATTGCTGTTGCCGCTATAACAAACAATACTAAAAACAACATAAAATAAATATTTAAGTGGGTGATTTTTTGCCGTTTTTTGCTCGATAATAAAAACGGCAACTGGTATAGTGTCTTATGTTGTATATAATGGTACGGAACCCTTCGTGCACTAGTCCGACTCGCACTTGGCCGGTTTTTTTATGAATTAACTAGATTTATTAAAACTCTGTAGGTACTTATTAGGAAAACCAACACGGGTAGACGCACTTTCCCCACTGACTAGGTACAAAGAAAATATTGATATTTTAATAACAAATATTGTTGTAGCTATTAATGACAAACCTGAACAGTCCTACACCTTTCTCCCTCTCCTCTTCAGTGATACTCTTGTAGTCCAGATAAGTCACCTTGACGAGGGCCGACCGGAGAAATTGATAGGTCATTGGATCATCGCAGCACGGGTTGCCCCTGAAGCTTACTGATCGCAAGAAACGGAATCTTCGGAGATACGACATCTAAGTAAAGGTGATTATTATATAAATGCCATTATGAACATTATAATTGCAATGTTCACTTATATTGATATTAAGGATGAAATGCAGAGAAGAGAAAAATGTAGATTAAGTGTATCGTACAGAATTACTTGTGTTCATATGTACGGAACTGTCATTTTGCTGCAAGAAGTCCTTGAAAAATTTAGTTGCTCGCTTAGCTTGGCGAATTCATTCGTGACACTCCCATGGTCCGCGGGGGACGCGGGGGCGAAAGACAGCGGGGGCAGTATGAAGTGTGCGCCGTCGCTGTTGACGGTAGCTTGTGTACGTAAGCGCGGCCGAACATTGCAAAACAGACACGACATTAACTACCTACCTACGCAAAAATAAGTCCGCCGATAGGCAAAGTTATTGGACTTTAAGCCAAACTAATTGTATATTATGTAGGTAAGTATATAGCTGTTTCAAAAAACACAAAGAAGGTCCGACTTCAACATAACATCAACATTTTTAAACTTAGTAGTAAACTTTTTTGTAAACTTAATAGCTAATAAGTACCTATTACCTAATGAATAATTTAATTAAGTCTTTTGTAGGTTTATATGCCCAATTCGAGTACATTAGGTACTTACCATTAATAATGTTATTAATCAATGTCACATCTACACAATTTATCCTACTAATATTATAAATGCGAAAGTTTGTGTGCGTACGTGCGTGCGTGCGTGCGTGCGTGCGTGCGTGCGTGCGTGCGTGCGTGCGTGCGTGCGTGCGTGCGTGCGTGCGTGCGTGCGTGCGTGCGTGCGTGCGTGCGTGCGTGCGTGCATGTGTGTGCCCCCGCGTGGACCGTGGGAGTGTCACAATCGAATTTACCAAGCTATAGTATAGCATGCTCGAGGCCAAATACACACATAATTATTTCCATGATTGTTAATTGAGAAATTGTCTTATCGAATTGAGCTGAAAGTTTGCTAAATATATAGAGATAGGAGTGCCTATCGGGCCTATAGCTGAATGAATCAAGGGTAAGTTATACCTAACCATATCTTTTAGTAGCCTCCGAGTAATACAGGTAGGGGGGGTTAAAGGGGGTTAAAGGAAAGGGAAAGGCAAATGGGCCAATTGCAATCATTAACCCTCCATTAAGCTCTACCCCTGTATTATTCACGCCTGTGATGCCTTCCTTTCCTCAATACTGAGGGATAAATTACCATTGACTCATTCTTTCTAGGTCCTCTGTATTTATTATTCCTTAACCTCTTTGTAATCCTCAATGAGATTATCGCCAATGCTAAACACGAGCAATTTCTCTAAATTATCCATGTTCTCCAACTTTCTAATTTTATTATGAAACAGCGTCAACACTTCAAGGTTGACCAGCTCTTCCAGGTTCTCTATAACTTCTATGTAGTTAAAAGACAAGTCCAACTCGTTGAGACCTCTCAACTGTTCAAGGTTTTCAATTTTTTCTATGCAATTGTGAGCTAAAGTTAACTTTCTAAGAGATGTTAGCATCCAAAGGTGGTCGATTCGAAGAATATTCTGGAACTCCAATCGAAGTATGTCGGCCTCGTCGAAATGGACACCTTCTTCCGCAAAAAGTCTACCAGCTTCTTCCGTGGGACCTGTAAATGGGTGGAGCTTGTGGCGATAGAGAACACGAGTAGTACTGCCATCAGTAGGTAATAACTACTATACTATATACTATACTACTACTTAACTATACTACAATTAAACATCGGTTACTATATTATAAATATTATAATATAGGTCGGTACATCGGTTCACCCTTGTTTCGTAGATACTCAGTTCATAGAACGTATCACTTGAATCACTTCGCAGAATTTTCGTTTCATACAAAGCTATTTTCTACTGAACCCGTGTTGATTTCAGGTTATCTGGTGATGGTTACAAGTCTGACCTAACCTAACCTACGTGAATCATATTTAAGACTAGAGGACGCCCGCGACTTTGTATGCGTAGAATTAGTTTCCCGCTACTCCCCCCATTTCTTCCCGATGGGGGTCGATTTACGGAAAATCCTTTCTTAGTGCTCACTTACATCATGAAAGGAATCTCTGTACCGAATTTCAAGTTTCTAGGTACAGTAGTTTCGGCTGTGCGTTGATAGGTATATACTTACCTAAGTCAGTCAGGTTTGCCTTTTATATTATATAGATAACCGAAAATTCTGCGGAGTGATACGTTCTATGAAATTAGTGTCGGTGAAACAAGGGGCACTAGATAAATCACTTTGCGTTCTGTCTTCAATTCTATAGTATGTACTATAGTATTTATACTCTGCTACATCCATAATCATAACTTCCCTACAATATGAAACGATAAGCAAATGGACTGGGAAAAAGTATTGCATGTCATAAAAGTATCAGTTATAGACGTTATAGTGGTTGCATCTTAATGTTCACATTAAAGTATTGGTGACCTTTACTCTAATAAACATTAAGATACAGGGCAACCACAGATACAGGTTTTTCACATATTGTAGAAATGTCATGATATTGCATGTAGATAAAGTTATGTAGGTATGCGATTGTACACATAATTAGTAAGTAGGCATTAAAACACTCGTGTATTAATGCCTCTCATTATTCACCAGTCACAAACTACTATTAAGTAATCCATACTGTTAATAAATCAAAAACGGGACTTAATCGCGTAAAAACATTATAATATTATACCAGTAAGTTACTTATTTTTGTTATTAACTTATTATTAGATTTATAACGGTATGTGTGAACATCGCGAAAGTTTAAAACAAACTTATATCCATATCAATTCTACCTAATATTATGAATGTGAAAGTAATCTGTCCGTCTGTCTGTTTGTTATGCTTTTACAGCTAATACCTGAATTGATTTTATCGAAATTTAGTATGTAGCTAGGTTGAACCCCGAAGAATGACAAAAAATCATCATCAATGTGATAATAACTCTGTCTGTTACGGTTTTACAGATAAACCCCTAAGGGCCGAGTTCACCAACCAATTTAACAGACTGTTAAGTCTTAATCAGCTGTTAGTCAATACATTTGACAACCTTTAAACGGCTAACCGTCCGTTTAATTATTGGTGAACGCTGCACTAAATCGATTTTATTGAAATTTTGTAAGGAGCTAGCTTGAACCCTGGGGAAAGACATAGGGTATTCTTTATTCCGGAAGTTTGACAATGCCCCAGAGGAATAACAATAAACGACTTCTACGCGGACCGAGTCGCGGGTAACAACTAGTCCATGTATAAGCGAAGAATGTCTCCATCCAATTGAAGCTTTAGTTATGTCGTATTTTTTTACCGTAATCCAAGACGCAACGCGTTATCATAGCATTGTCTATGACGCCTGGTTCAACCGCTGGGTGAATAATGAGACTGTTCAAATTCTTTTTCTCAGGCTTTTTTTCCCCCATCTTTAATGTTAAAAAGCTTTAGTTCAGTTTTAGGAGGAAAAAGTGTAAAACTGCGTACAAGTAGCGTGCTCCGAATAAGTTACCCGAGCTATAGGTATGCCACTTTGATTATACTATAATGTCACAACGTTAGTTATTTATTTATCATTAAGAGTTGCTAAGATACCTGAACCGACATTCGAAAACTAATATTACACAGCCACCATAACCTAAAACCAAAACATTTTGTCATTTGAAATTACTTCAATGTATGTAAAATTGTTAAGTAAATATAAAAAAAATAGTAACAAAAAATAAATCGCACGACTTTTCTTTTTAAAAAATTCCGCCTTATAATCTAGTCGCTGCGGCCAAAAGCAGAATCAAAACGCAGTTCTTTGACTCAAATTCTAGTTATTTTAGCCAAGAGGTAAAGTATAAAGTGACAAAATAAAATATGTCAATGCTATTAGACAACAATAAATAACAAATAAAAACAATTAATAGAAAGGGCATCGGGAAACCTAAATGTTCGACAAAAAAAATTGACCTTAACTTTCCATCCGAAAGAACCTTTATTGTGACATCTGCGTTTTGCAGTGACAAGTGAAATCGGTGGAATCCTTTTTGATAAATATTCAATAAATCCCGGAAAATGTCGTTCTTTGGGGTAGGAAATCCGTTTTCTACGCCGGTCGGTCAAAAAATAGGTTTGTCTTGGTTTCTTTTCTACTTACAAGTTTCATTATCGACAGCATTTCAAGAAAAACTACTTGTGATCAGTGGACCTTTCTTTTTTGTTGCGCACTATTTATCTGAGTCTTACGAGTTTCTCTTTGTGATAAT
Organism: Acleris cristana; assembly: GCA_948252455.1. NCBI lineage: Eukaryota > Metazoa > Arthropoda > Insecta > Lepidoptera > Tortricidae > Acleris > Acleris cristana. The sequence continues at coordinate 11,060,312 of OX411784.1, read as the reverse complement.
AAAAACTATGAATTTATGAAGCTTTTGAAAACAGGCAGTATCACGTTGCGTACAGGCATTAAATTTGATGTTTCTATATTGTCATTTATCGCCTTGGTACTAATAAGTTTGACCCTCGTTAATTGCTCGACTATAAATATTTATATGAACCATATACACTAATTTTACAGTCTAGTTAGGAGATGAGCTATCGTTCCTCGAAAATGACGTAATATCGAGTAATATGTTGCAATTACATATAACAATAATTCGTGTATCTGTCTGATCTGTCTCTAACATACTGAGTATTGACACAACAATTTGGTTTCAGAGCAAGCTACAGATGGCTCACTTCCGTCAGAAAACTGGGGTCTTAATATGGAAATATGTGATATTATAAACAGTACTGCGGATGGGTCAAAGGATGCCATAAAAGCCATCAGGAAAAGACTAACACAGAGTGCGGGGAAAAACTACACAGTGGTCATGTACACTCTTACAGTACTGGAGACTTGCGTCAAGAACTGCAGCAAAGGCTTCCACGTATTGGTGTGTAACAAGGAATTTATTTCCGAACTGGTAAGTTTTTAAAACTCTTAGGCCCGCTGGCACGTAAATTTAACCTTAGGTTAACCCTAGGTTAAATTATAAACGAATGTCATATTCATATGAGAACTGTTAATTTTAACAAATTAATCTGCTAAACTAGGGTTAACCTGGAGTTAAGGTTGACGTGCAAGCGGGCCTTAATAGTATTCTATTCTATTTTTTTGTTTTTGGCTCCCGGTCAGTTTAGGTTAGCAACAATTACTGCCACTCTTGATATTATTAAGGATCTTTTGAGCAATGGAATCGTTTTTAAAGTTATAGTTTTTATCTTGATTTATAGAATTGATTCCAAAGGTTTATGTGTTCTCACCTAGGCAAAGCCAGGCTGGTTGCTACTACTATATGCAAGTCATAGATGTGAATCAGCACTATGAATGTACATTACTGTTTGTTTGGGTCTAGTAGAAGTAATTTACATAATGTTTTTAGTATATAAAACTAGTTAAGTATCTTTGCTTTCCTTGTTAAAATGAACATAAATTAAAAAGTATCATATGTTGAAGGATCCGGGATGAAATTGATAAGTAATTTAAAAATAGTTTTGCAATATTTAACTTAATATTAATTAGTTTCATATTTAACATGGCAAAACTAGATTTATACCACTTATCGAGTTTTACTTGGGAACCCTTGATATATTTTTACATTTGTATGGTTAAACAACAAAACATTTAGATGCTATTCAAGTGAGAAACCTAATTGAGTAAGTTAGAAAATATATACTGACCTAACCTAAGCTAACCTGTTAGGTTACTGAGGCTGTATTAAGAAACTGATCTTGACTGAAACCCTCATCTCGAACCCTAATAGAAATGACAGGTTTCTATGACTTGACATTTACTTTGATGCTTCTTGAGATGAGTATTTCACCCAAGATAACTTTATTAATATCAAATACCAAATAGTTAACCTAACTGTCATCACACAAATATTTACCTTGACCGGGGATCAAAACCAGGACCGCTAGCTTCGTAGGCAGGTTCACTACCTACATACCTACTAGGCTAACCATGTCATCAAATGTTTTGCAAGTTCTATGTACTTTAAACAAAAGAAATAGAGAAAGAAAGAAAATTATTTATGTGTGAAAAACAACAGCAAACGACAGAGAAATACCTATGGAAATACGCACAAGAAGAATGTAGTCATGAAATGGTCCCAACTTAGCCAAAGCGAACTTGTGTAGATAAACAATTGTCCAATCCAAAGTTAGTGTTTAAGTAGATAGACATCATTTATTTATATAAGTATTTCTTTATCCTAGTGATATTATAAACATGCATGTTTGTGTGTGTGTCTGTGTTAGTTTGTTATTCCTTTATGCTGTAATGGCTGGATGGATTTGGATGAGATTTAAAATGGCTTATACACTGGATTAACACATAGGTTACTTTTCATCCCCAAAAAAATAAAAGTTCCTGAGGGAATAACCATAATCGCGGGCAGAATCTAGTTGTTTATAAAGGTTCTTTGTTATTCCTAGGAATACCTTAAATGTTTGTTTTTTAAGCTAGTATTATGAAAAGTCAGGAAAATAACAGGTAACATGGGCGTTTTGCTAACTTCCATAGCAAAAAAGCCTTGTCTTATGGATTTTCTACCATAAAAATTTAAAACAATTCCTTAAACCAGAAGACAATATTGGCTATATAGTATATGTTATATATGATTTCCAGTGATAAGCAAAGTTACATGTTGCGCCGTCAAAATAATTTAAATAATTTAAAATAATTTGGGATGATGGATAATTGGGCAGGAGAATGATGATGATGATGATGCTTTCCAGTGATGTTCCATGAAACATTATGCAGGCATTTTCGAGTTCAAATCCTCAAATAAGTCAAGTCAAACTAAAATATATGTTAATGTTAAATATAAAAGCTGAAGCTGAAAAGTATACACTCACTTTTTCCAAGGGACAGACAGACGGGACCAACCTGGCTAATTTTCATAACCAGCTCGTCAGAAACGCCATTCATTACAAATCGAGCATTTTTATTTCGATTCCGCTCGAACAGAATCGATATTATTTTGGTTTTGATCAAAGAAAATATAAAACTGTTCCTGCTCGAAATACCAGTCAATTTCGGTCGCTAATTTGTTCGCACCGCCCACCACCCTTTTCTCGTCTTTCCTACCCTGACTGCCAGGGCTTTAGTTGCATTTTCACTTGCTCAGCTGGAAGTCAAGCAGGCCTTATTATTTTAAAACCCATCCATCGCCATCTAAATAAATAAGCAGCAGCGATGATAGGTAACTAGATAACACTCGCGAATTTATTCTTCTCCGAGCGAGCTTTTACGTCTTCGTATACCTGGTTAAGAACCATAATTAACCAGTCTTTTTGGAATCATTCCCGAGCCCTTGACTCCCAATGGCGAAACAATAAAGGGTCTTGAAACTAGGAAGTTTGACTCTGGAACGCAAGTCCGCCTTTGCACATCTGTTTTAAATTGTATTTGTTTTAATCCATCATTATCATCCATCATTTAAATTAAGAGCTAGGCTCTCTCCTCTTTTCTCTGCCAGTTTTTCATCTCCTGACTCGACTTTTATTTCGTTATGGCAAATATATAGTGGTTACATACACAAAAAAAAATACATACAGTGGAACGTATAACCTCCTCCTTTTTTGAAGTTGGTTAAAAATGTGTTTAATGAATGATGTAGCATAAATAAAAACCATACCATTTCGCTACCAAGGATCCGACCTCTACTTATACTTATCGTGTTATGTAATTACAATTATAAAGTCACTGAACTGTCTGAATCATGAGCAATGCCTGATAAGTTGACATTGCTATCTACCTACGTATTCTGATAGCTCTGTAATCTTTTGTAAAATAAAGTGTTTTCATACATACTTTCATACATATGGTTATTGATGATTTGGGCACACATACATTTTGAGATCATGGTTAAAATGCAATCGCGGCTGTATTTTTTTCTTAGATGTAAATCTAAGTAGGTAGGTATATAAAAGCGCATTTTCTTGTCGATATCTCATATATTTTTGGCTATAATAAATCAAATACTAGGTACGTCACGGAAAATTATAAATCGCTTTGAAATTTGCTGATTGACAATTATACAACTGTGCCATATTTCAAGTTGATAGCTTCTATAGTGAAAAACTACATACTACTACATGTGACATATTGACAGACAGACACCGAACCCGAAGTACTTACCCTATTTTTCTTTTACAAAATCCCTCAGCCAAATGACATTTTAGTATCTACAGTTTTCTCAGCTATGGCTCGACTCTTTATCTTCTGAACAAATTTTTATAGTAAGTACAAACACAACAAACTAATTGGCTTTTACGTTTACTTTATAAGTTGAATGGATACAAAACTTATCCCTGCGCCAAGCGTTCTTATTTAATTATTAAATTGGATTATCCCCCGGCTAATTGATTTTCTACAAAGACTTATTAGCGGCCTTTACATGTAAAGTTCGGACCGCGGGAAACGCCACGCGTATTCCAGGATTACTTAAAATGTATGAGTATTTAAGCTTTTATTTTGTATAAAACTTTGTATAGACTATAGTTTGGTATTCGTACTTATGTTAGATTGTTACCTAATATTTCTTTTGATATAATTTTATATACTTACTAGAGGACGCCCGCGACTTTACGCGTAGAATTAGTTACCCGCTACTCCCCCATTCCTTCCCGTTGGGGGTCGATTTTCGGAAAATCCTTTCTTAGTGCTCACTTACATCATGAAAGGAACCCCTGTACCAAATTTCAAGTTTCTAGGTACAGTAGTTTCGGCTGTGCGTTGATATATAAGTCAGTCAGGTTTGCCTTTCATATATATATGATTAATGCATGTGATGATTGTCGTAGTAGACAGTCAGTCGTAGTCACTCTGATTATAACCTTGTTGTTGTTTGTTTGTATTTTATAAGTACTAGCGATCCGCCCTCGCTTCGCTTGTTTTTATTTGAGTTTTCTGTAACACCCGTACAATAAACCAGCACCTTCCTCTTGAATCACTCTATTAAAAAAAACCGCATCAAAATCCGTTTCGTAGTTTTAAAGATCTAAGCATACATAGGGACAGACAGACAGCGGGAAGCGACTTTGTTTTATACTATTTACCTATATCTAGTGATTATAATTGCAAGGGACAGGGAGTTGCGGAAATTCAAGGAGGAGGCCTTTGCTCAGCAGTGGGATACAATAATAGGCTAATATAATAATAATTATAATTGCCTGAATCGCGAAACGCAGTTATAATATAATTCAAAATACAGCTATAAGTACAGCTGTAAGTGTCACAGTGCATGACTATATATTACAGCTGTGTGTGGTCGGTTCTTAAAGTACTCCGGCCGCGCAGAAGCCATGTATCGCGTTTCCCTCGAGACCTGTACTATTTTCTAGAATAAAAAGTACATTACGTCCGTCTCCGTGATATATAAATTAATCCTTATACTAAACTTTACATCGACCGTAAAGCTTAATATTACTTTCGCATTTTAATATTAATATAAAGATAGGTTTAGGTGATGCGCTTAATTAGTTTTCATTGTATATCCATTCTTATCTTATCTATAAGTTATCTTAACGATATCTTTGCATCTTAACATTGAACAATGATTCACTGTCGCTCACCTGATATTAATATGCTCCTGTTTTATAAATACTTGACGATGAACGTCACTAAGTCTTCTTTGTGTTATTATCATAAAATACGCTTTATATGTTAAAATATTCGATAAAATTTGTTTACTTTACAAGAGAACAATAATCAATGATTTAGATTATATCAGTCACTTTTGTATGAAAAATATCAATGTGTCTTTGTTTCTTTGTCTCGTGCGTTCTGTTTACGAGAAATTTTAGTGAGTAGTACGCGAAGGTTTCTGCCGAGATAGCGGGGAAGTGAAATACGCACGACTAAAGCTGGGCTTGGGGACGGTTCGAAAAATATCAGTTAATTATGGTTCTTAACCAGGTTCTTCGTAAACGCTCGTTCAGTTCAGAGCGGAATCAATTCGCGATAGTGATGATCACTGGGATTAATCTAATTGTTATTGGTTTTTGATTCTTCCTGCACTTAGATCGCGTGGCGACAGTTCATATTTTTTTTAATTATGTTTATTATGTGGCTCTTTTTGAAATGTATGGCATTTTCGACGAGCTGGTTAAAGAATTTAACGCGTATCTGGTTATTTTAAAAATACTTAATCGATTAGCTATCTGTTATTCTTGTGTTGCACCAAATTAGATTCCATTTAGTTGCCCAGGTGGAAAAAAACGTGTTTTGATAATAAACTGGTTTTTGTTTTCAACCTCAATTCTTTGTGAGTTGTTTGCTTGGTATTTATAAAATTTACGTAATGTTATCAATTCATATGAAATAGATTGAAAAGTTTTAAAATAAAACTAACTTAATACCTGTGAATTGTTTTGTCTAGTATTCAGATATACCTAAGTAGATTCATTGCTCAATGTAATATTACCTACAGCACGTCTTTCATAAATTACATTGAGGTCGTCAGAGTTAGAAATAAAAATATAGAATTATACTTCAAGTCTAGTTCTAGCCTTCTAAAGCCACCCCACGTCACGTCACGGCACGTCTCTCTAAATGTATGGAAAAGCGTAAGAGAACGAAGGTACCACAGCTCACGTCAATCTTACTTAAATTATGCATCGTTTTTTTACGCCGACTAGTGGGGCAATACAAAATTGCTGAGAATCGTTTAATCAATAGATAAAAGTTAACGATTAATCATTAGATATGGAATCCCGTACAGCCAACTTAATAAAGCCGTCACCGCGCCGCCGCCCAGGCAACGGCGGGCGGCGGGTAGTTGCATTAAATCCGTTCTATTTTCCGGACCTCAAAAGTAATTTAATGTATGGTTTATCTTATAACTACTAAATACTTAATATGCCTCACTTGCCTTGACCTACGTGGTAGGAGGCATTGCAAAGGACAGATAGAGTTCAAAATACTAGCGTGAGGCCCTTGCCAATTATGCAGTCAGAAACCAACACATAGGGTAATAAAAATAATCTTAAGTGACCGTGGGTGGAGCACATCACTCTTAAAAGTTTTAGAGGCGTAGGTAACCAGGTACTGGAAGGGACTATGTTGGCTGGTCTTTCACAAGGTGGACCGAGGTGATAAGGGTCGTGAGAAATAGCTGATTGCGAGTAACACGGGGCCGCACATGGTGGAGATATTTGGAGAAGGCCTATGTCCAGCAGTGGACGAGTTCCGGCTGACATGATGATTATTTATTGACGTGCAGGGACCCGAAAACCGCTTCATTTGATTAAGCCTATCGATAGGGTAACCCTATTTTTTTTGTTACTGCAATAACAAGTCGAATATTTCGCACGTTGAGATTATATTAGCTTAAAGCCGTTCGATTATCCTTAATGAGGGAAATACATAATAGGGGTTTTTGGTTTTTGTAAGTGCGAAGCCGAATTAACTGTAAAACAAGTTTATGAAATACCAGATCGAAAAGCACTTTAATGGTAAGCGTTGCGGTCCCTGGTAACGTGCAAGCTCTGAAAATTGCCGATTAGCCTTTTCTTTCAGGTTAGGTGTATGGTCTGTGAATGAAGGATAGAATGGAAAAGGTTCACGTTTTTGATGATTCCTTTTGGTTCCAGGTGAAACTTATTGGGCCTAAGAATGATCCCCCAACTGTGGTACAGGAGAAGGTTCTCAGCCTCATCCAGTGCTGGGCCGATGCTTTCTCCAGCCAGCCGGAACTTCAGGTAAGACATGTTTTAGGTTACATGTTTGTGTTTGTTACCAAGGGCGTCGCCGAGGGGGACAAGATAATCGAAAAAATGTAGCCTTTATTTTTTGACAATTTTGACATTCAAGTGCCGCCATGCTCTCCCATCCTCTATAGGTACTATTAGCCGCCCCCCCCCCCTTGATCTTCTTGCAAGAATCTTGCAAGTCAAAGTTTATGTTACTGGAATGAGCTAAAATTGTGAATACATGTGGGGAACCTGGTACAGTCAAAAGGTAGAGGATCTTCGCTGTACTTCCGTACACTCGTCGACCTTGACCTCGTTAAATATTAGTTGAAGACTGTGCCAAAAAAAAACATTTAAATAAATGTCAATCGTTGTTAACATTGACCGATTGTACCAATTGTTTTCAGGGAGTCGGACAAGTGTACAACGAGCTGAGAACCAAGGGCGTGGAGTTCCCCATGACTGACTTGGACGCAATGGCACCTATTTTCACACCCCAGCGGGTAACTATCAGTAATAAATATTATATATCGTCGTATTTATGAATAATAATAAAAAAATAGTTTATTAGGTTCAACAGTAGGAGTGCATATCACAATAAGATTGGGATCTCCTATTAAGTATTTAAATACTTGTATCAGGAGAACCCGCTCTTCTAAATATAACAGGTTTAACAAACTTCCTATAGTTAGAACATTAGCATTACAATTTAAAACTAGAAAGACAGAGAGGATGGAAAAATAAAAACATTAATAATACCACCCTCCTGTTGAATCCCTCATGAATGAAATGATACCCGCGACCTCCTACAATGAGTTTCTCGCTACTACCCCTATTTTAACCCCTTAGGCTCTAAGGCTTAGAGGATGAATTTCCAAAAATCCCTTCTTAGTCTCTCTCTTATGTTTGGTAAATAAACAATTTTAATTTTAATTTTATTTATTTTAGTGCACTCCTACTAAGAAGTGATTTTTGGAAATTCATCCCGTCCTTTAGTATTATGATAATAAATTCGATGCGGTTAGCCTAGTTGATTTGATAGCGACCTTACGACGCCAGCGGTCCCGGGTTCGATTCCTGGAAAAGGAAAATATTTATGTGCGCGGACCTGAGTCTTGGATACTATCTTTGTTTTTTCCCCACATAAGTTCTCATAGTACAAGCGTTGGGCTCAGTTTGGAATTAGGTCAATTTGTGTGAGATTAATAAATAATAAATATCAGGGGACAATGTCACACCATTGACCTAGTCCCAAACTAAGCTCTAGGCTTGTACTATGGGTACTTACTAGACAACGATATAAATACTTACATAGAGAAATATATACTTAAATACTTAGATTGTCCCTCAACATTTGGTTTACTTGGTAATATTAACGATGGTTAGGTTAGCGTTGTTGGCGATGGGCTTGCAACCTGTCACTAATATTTATAAACATTATAAACATCTTAACCTGATTGTGCAAAATGTGGTTACAGAATTAACAACAAGTTTTTAGAGGTGTAGGTGTAGAATGAAGGCGTGAGTGTATGTATGTATGTATGTATGTATGTTAACGAGGGTGAAGTCGTTCCAGAGCGTGCCCGACGGCGGCGACGTGACGAGCTCGCCGGCGCGCGCGCTGCACATCTCGCCCACGCGGACCACGGTCGAGGTCGCACCTTCAACTGTATGTATCAATTTATTTATACTATTTACATTAACACTGTTACATGCAGGTACAGTACAACCGGTTTCTTAATATAGATCGGCAATTTTCGTTTTTCTATGAAAGACAAGTGACAAATTATATGGTGATATAGCAATAGCTAGCCGAAAGCTATTAAGAAGCTGGGAGTACTGTAACGACGGCCGTATAAATCTTAATTATAGCCAAGGATTTTTTTTCTCGGTTCTCCCTAACTTGCGTTTTTTTTGACACGCAGAAATACCGAAACTGGGTTGGAAAAACTGCTTCAGGAGCCCTTATTTGTGTTTTCTATGTTGTTTGTTTGTCTGACTGTTGACTACAAAGTTTCTTCGACTGTGTTAGAATTGGGATACACCTGTTTTTAACAATGTATGTAAATTTGTAAACCATTTCGGGGAATAGCCAAGCCTTTCCCGAATCAATCAAAGATTTTAATAATAATATATTAACATGAAAATAAATTTCACTCTGAAAAGCGGTCCGAAAGTTATTTCGACCTTTTCGTGGTTTCATATAAAATATGTAAAAAAAAAACGTCTTCAATATTTTACCTTAGTACAATTTAGACAGCTAGCTGACACCAAATAACACTTTACATCATGAAATGCTTTTATTTAAGTTCTTGTTCTTTTGAATAAAACTGAAACGCAGCAGACAGAGAGACAGACAAAGCAAGCAGGCACACTCTTTTTTTACATGTATTCCAATTGAGATACAGCAATAATTTGATTATACAAATTTCATTTATTTTGTGTTAGCCAGTCATTAAAAAAGACTTTGCCAAGATCGTAGCAGGTGGAAAGAAGTGGTCTCTGCCTACCCCTCTGCGAAACAGGCGTGATTTAATGTATGTATGTATGTAAAAAAGACTTTTCCCTCAGGTGCTGCTGTCGGAGAGCCAGCTGGCCAAGCTCCGCGGCGACCTGGCGCTGGTAGAGGGCAACATGACCGTGATGAGCGACATGCTCAACGAGCTCACCGCGCAGCCGGCCGCGGCCACGCACCAGAGCGACATCGATCTGCTCAACGTGAGTATATACTCACTCAGCTGGTTTTCAAGGTCGCAGGAACACAACGTAATGAGATGAACACAGGACCTATCATGGTGGAGATCTTTGCGGAAAGCCTCTGTGCAGCAGTCGGCGAGTTTCGGCTATATGATGATTTATAACATGGATATGATTCTATTTAAATTTCGTGCACAATTTATATGTCTTAAACGATGAAATATCGGTTTGCAACTACGCACCTCTGTTGATGTAGAAAAGCCATTCTCTTTATATAAATGGATCCTCAATGTTAAAAGGAATCGATTGACGATATCAAACATGGAAACAATATGATAATTTACTATAACCAATTAAATTCAGTGAATTTTAACAATATAATTATGGTTTTATTTTGAACAACACAGACTTATCCATATTAGTCAGAACGTTTGACGTTAAAGTGACATAAAATGCTACCGTTCGCCGATAATTCATGATAATAATGAAGGTTATAGTCGAATAAGTGTTGCCGCAACCTTTTCGTGGTATGACAGACGATGCACGTGGCATAATAGTGTTGGCGGGCGGTGTAGCGAGAAGAAACAACATCTACTGGCAGTCGTTATTGTTCCAAGTCAAGTCGACGAAGGCAACCGTGGCGAGCTGTATGAACTGAAGGTGCTCCAAGCAGAGACCGGAAAATCCCTTCATTTGATCAAGCCTATCGATAGGGAAACCCTAACGTTTGGTTACGCAACCGTTATAGTTTATCTACGACTATGTTACCGTAATTTTTTGGGCAGTGTAATAATAAGTCGAATGTCTTACGCGTAGAGATTAAAATCTTTTGAAGCCGTTCATGTAACCTTACTGAGAGAAACACATGATTGGATTTTGGTAAGAGATAATTCGAATTAACTGTAGCGTTTTGTTAACCTTACATTAGAGTACCGCGATAGGGTTACCGAGTCGTTTTTCGTGTAAAACATGTCTATCAAATACCCGATCGAAAACCTCTTTAATGGTGAGCGGTTCCGTTCTCTGGCTTCAAGCCGCCTCGCTTCCCCCAACGTCTGTCCTTACACCAACTCCTTCGATCGAAGGCAGAGTTATGTCCGTACAGAGTTGGAGTGTCCGTACAGTACAAACAACGTACAGTACGCACTGTATGGACACTCCATTTAAATCATATAGGCAGGCGAACCGGAGGCAAAAAGTCAGCTTCTCATTGTTGAGGTCACAGCGTTAGGCTGTTTGCCCACTGCCGCCGTCAACGTTAACGAGATGAAGGCGCCGAAGTAGCAACACATACATTTACTATGGCCGCCTGTCCACCGCACGCCCATCGCCCGAACTCCGTCACTCCGCCGGTTTTTGGAGTAGATCGTCGCTACCGTTAAAACTCGGCCCGAGATTGTGACGGGCCGATGTACCGGCAATACAAAACACGTTTGAACTTGCCCACCCACGCTACCGTCGTGACAGCAGGTTTTTGCCAGCTACAACAAACTGACTGAACCACCGAGATCGTCGCGGTGGACAAACGATCGCCGTCACATCATGATCACGGCAAGAAAAATCTCGTTATCGCTGTCGTGTCGTTGAAGGCGTGCGGTGGACAAACGGCCTTATAGTTAAAGTAAATTAATCAATAAGAATCGACGGAGCATATTTTTTTTGTATGTGGCAGGAGTTAGCAGACACCCTGCACGCCATGCAGACCCGCGTGGCGGAGCTGGTGGCGCGGCTGGGCGAGTGCGCGCTGACGGGCGCGCTGCTGCACGCCAACGACCAGCTCAACAACCTGCTGCTGCGGCACGCCCGCCTGCTCAACAACAGGTACACACGGAGACACAGACACACACACACACACACACACACACACACAAACACACACACACACACACACACACACACACACACACACACACACACACACACACGCGCGTACACACGCACGCACGCACACGTACGCGCACGCACACGCACACGCACACGCACACATGATTTGGTTCGGAAAGAAAGTGCTCCGATAGGGGTTTAAATCTTGGCTGCTTGGGAAAGGCAACTCTGTTGAAGAGTTCCTTAGTGAATAGGTAGTCAATAGGTATTTAGACTGGTATATAAAATTATTGAATAATGAAATGAAATGAAATTAAATTAAAATATTTCCTAAACGGTCCCTTAAGTTTTGAAAATTGCAAATAACATATAATGTTTTTTTTATGAGCTGTCCAATGTTACCTCGTTCGATGTCATAATAATAAAAAAAACCAAATATTTTTTTTCTCAAAAAAATATTTTATACCTGTTTCGGCGTAATTTAAACATATATAACTTTGCCACGTTGTAGCTTTGTAGTACCAAGAGTTTCTGAATTAAACTACGGACAGAATGACAGACGGACATGGCGAAACTAAAAGGGTTCATTGTTGACTACGGAACCCTAAGAAATAAGTTCTACTTATCTCTACTACTTTTTCGCTATACGAGCATTTCTCTTTTTTTTGCCACTATGAGTGACATATCCAGAATTTAAAAATAATTGGCAGGTAGGTAGAGAACATCAAAGTATGCAATAATTTAATAATATTCTAATGTGTCCCAAAATATTTGTATGGAAAGTTCCTTTTGTGTTACCGATATTCATACGTTTTTGGTAACACAAAAGGAACTTTCCATACAAATATTTTGGGACACATTAGAATATTATTTATTTATTGCATAGTTTAATGTTCTCTACCCACCTGCCATTTTTTTTTTAAATTCTAGAGATGTCACTTATAGTGGCAAAAGAAAAGAGAAATACTCACGCAAATAAATAGAAGCTTCAATTACGATCGGGATTACAGTATTCATACATAACGTTCTTGGAGACTCCCGCTGGGATCGTAATGTGATACGAGAGGCCTCGGTAACTCAGCAGCGGGAAGCCACTTACATTCTGCCTTAGTACTTCGAAACATAAACTTATTCATGAAGATCACGATGTATTATGTTATGAATTTATTAGTGTAATTATTGAGGTTTGTTTTAACATGAAAGTATTGAACAAAGAAATTTCACAGGAATTACCTTTTCCCTTGCAGTGAAATGAAACGTCATGAACTGCATTAAATAATTTACTTACTTCAAGCTCCGTCCAATATAACAATCAAACATAGGAATTAATCAAAACCAAATAAGATCATAAAATAAAACATAATATACTTTTGATCTTCTTCTTCTATATACATAAACACTAAATAAAAATATAGCTTTATAAACCCGACAGATTTTTTTAATACTGTCGTCGATATATGTTAAAAACATTAAAACACAATAAAATCCGATTGTTTTTTTTTAATTTTATATACCAGCAATAATATTTTATAATACATTGGGCTCAAAAATATCTGACACGCTCTTATACCTCTAGTAATAAAGAGGTGTCAGATATTTCTGAGCTGGTGAATGTACCCAGTGACATTCGCGCTATCAAGACGAATCTAATGACGTTTCATTTATCAAAATCGGTTGACCCGTTGAGTAGTTACGAGGTGACATAGGAACAGACATAACAGACATCCACTATGTTGCATAAAAATCCAATTAGATCATTTGTATTTAGAAATGCGGCTACAAGCGGTTCTACTCCTTCAGCCATCTTAGGAGCCGCCATGGGAGTACCCGGCTCAGATTCCCGTAAGTATTTGATAGTAAAACCGTCTTGTTATATATTCTTGTTTGTTTGTATATTTAAATATATTTAATATATATTATGTTTTTAGCTAAGAAAAATGACGACGATGCACTGATTGATCTTAGTGACGACGTGCCCGACATTACCAAACTCAGTAAGTGCTTGAGGAATCTTTAGAAAGGAAAATCATTTGAAATCGTATAAAAAACTTTGCATTTCACATTTATAGTTTTCTAAAGGTTTTTTTACTATACTACATATTACAAATTAAAGCCACCGTCTATCTGTTTGTATGTTTGCGTTAATCTCTGCAAATACTGGATTTTTTTGCGTTTGATTTTGATGCGGTTTTCACTATCACGACTAAAGTCATGAACTGAACTATCTGTTTAAACCGTCTGATAAAAAAAGGTAAATATACTGCCCTGCTGAGCCAAATAGCAGCATCTCAAATAAAACCCCTATAGCAATCGCAGCGCAGCCCTATTACTAAGAGGAGAGGATTGAATCTACTTTGGCAATTGAATCTGGGATACTGCTTATTGGCTCAGGAGGCCAGTATATTCCTTGCCAATGACACATTTACTATGGTCATACACTTATCGGCAAAAATACCCGCCCACCCGTATTTTGCTCATACAATTGCTAACAAATATACTTCTTAAATCAGAGAGTAACTTTAAAAATAGGTACTGAACTAATTGCGATGTAGCTTGTTGTGTTTTGTTGCTAAAGTATTATTTTTAAAGGACGCAACTCTTTCCAATAGAACCTAAAAGATCCATAAATTATCTGTTCGTAGTAAATTAATGTGTTTTGTAACCCCCTTACCTTATGTCCTTATCTGTCAAATTCAAATGTCACAATGACAGATAAGGACAAAACATTGTATAACTATACCACCGTTACTCAACGTTTATTAGTAAGGGGGTAAGAGTTTTAAAATCATGGATCTTTTGGGTTCCTTAGGAAAGAACCACTACATTAAAAAAAAAGTTGGTCATTTGGGAGTTGGCACCTAGGTTAATTAGCAACAAAACACTACAAGCTACATCGAAGTTCAGTATTTTTGAAGTTACTCTCTGATCTAAGAAGTTAGGCTTATTAGCGTTTGTATGAACAAAAGACCGGTGGGCGAGCATTTTTGCCGGTCGGTGAGTGTATATCACAGAACAGAAAAAACAGTAGAAGTTCCAAGTGGGCGTGTAACCTGTGGAATGGTTAGGTTAGGTTAGGTTAGGTTCCGCGCAACTTACCATAATTTTGCCGCGATCGCATATTTAAATATTTCTAAAATAGGAAATAAATCCAGAAGCATGCCTTATTGTGCTATTTTGGAATGTAAAAACGATAGCCGCACCAAAAACATTTTCCATGGTGGCGTGTTGTTTTTATGATAGTTTGAGTATTGGCGACAACAGGTCTGATACTAAGCGAAGCACCACTGTTTTTTCTATTCCGTGGTGTATATCATGCAACTGTGTCGTGGCATCATTTTGACCGTGCCCTGGTATGCAGCGGTGAAGGACGCGCAGCCGGACAAGTCCCCGGGCTCCAAGGACGAGTTCGACATGTTCGCGCAGTCGCGCAACGTCTCCTACGACAACAACAAGAATGGGTATGTCTCACTTTGTCACCTTTTTAGGGTTCCGTATCCTAAGGGTACCCTAACGCGTCCGTCCGTCCGTCCGTCCGTCCGTCCGTCCTAACTTAAACCAACTGTATCTTTTGAACCGTAATAGATAACGGGCTGTTTCTTTTTCAGAATGTGTTTAACCTTTCGAAACCCGATACATACAGCGAAAAAGCAAAACAGTCATTAGTGTCTTAACTATGTACACTTTTTTTGAAAACGACTCAGAAATCAAGTACTTTTTGAAACTGGCTCTCTGGGGGGTCTCGAAAGGTTAATATCTCTGATGATTTATTAACATTAAAAAAAGTGAGATCTTTGAAACGTACCTATTCCTTTTTTGTTTCTTAAAAATGGTAGCGTACCTAAGACATACAATTGTCAAATTTGGCATGATTATAGTACAAACCCTGAAGAAAAACAACGAATACTAAGAAATGGTTAAGTGTGAGATGGGCTCGCGCTAATTGAATTCGAAATTCGAAGTTGAATTCAAATTGGAATACCTACTGTCCGGCGGTACGGAACCCTCGGTACGAGAGTCCAACTCGCACTTGACCGGTTTTTTATTGTTTATGACAGACAGTCGGCCAATCTGGCATTTCCTTGAGTATTCACTCAAAGACAGCAACTTAAGCCCGCTTTACATTTGGCTAAATTCAGTGTGCTAAATTTAGACAGGCGGCGTGGAGGGGATAAGCGTGTCCTCTTGACTAACATGCTAACTGCCTTTACAGTTGTCTTTTTTTAGAGTCTTTTTCATTCAGCACACTGAATTTAGCCAAATGTAAAGCGGGCTTTAGTTGTGCCCTGGCATTAAGTATGGGCGGCAGTGACTTCAGCGTCACCTCTGCTCGTTTGCCTCTGCCTCTGATAGAGACGTGTCAGATATTTTTGAGCCCAATGTTGTATGATATATTATTGCTGGTGACTGTTGCTCAGTTCGGGTTTTAAATTCCTAATCTATTGCTCGACCATTATTTACTAGTCCGATTGGGCTGAAATTTTAGCCTGTTGACAATGCAAGATGCAGCCGAAAGGTGGGCACAGGATATCCATCGTATTTAACATAGACCCACTGAGTTTGAACTTGCAAGTAATCAAGTTTTCAAGAGAGCGGTTGGTGTTATTGACAAAAAAAGCTTTTATGTGATATTTATGTCGTTTTATTGTATGTATAGAAGCAGTTACGCAGCTAACTTGGAAGAACAATCGTCGACCAGCCTGGCCTCCGCCGCCAGCCAACGATCCTTGCAGGGACAGCCGGTAAGTTACTCTTACATATGACAAAAGCTGGGATTAAAACCATTTTACCCTGGCCAAGAATGAGGAAAATGTTTTTTGAGTGTTTGTCATCTTCAGTAGGGCTTAACGAATTCTAAAATGTTAGGTATCGCAAGATTGTGCATAATCCTGTATATTTTTCGTTATTAGAGTTCATAGTTTTACGAAAATATCAGAAACAGGCAGTCGATTTTTTAACGTTGCTTGTTTGAGATTTATTAGATTGAATTATGTTTTTTAATTCCACAAAATGCCATCGATATTTACAGACCATGTTAACGAATATTGGTATTTTTTTGTAAAGTCGTTAGGTCTTACGTCCTGCTTTTATTTTTGGTAGTTTTTAATTTGTCATTTTATTATGATTTCAATCGGCAGCCGGCGGAAATGGATCAAAGAGAGATTGATGAAATTGCCGCTTGGCTGGCTCAAGAGAAGGTGTGTTCTTATTTATTTTATTACACTTGTTTAGTTTTATTTTTATTTACACGGAAATTTCAGATGGCACTCCCATTTATCATCGACAAGCACCGTTTTAATCCGACAAGTTCGCGCGCGACCGTCCCCCCAACCTTACAGATGGTGGTGGGGATGAGGCAACTAAAAGCAAGGGCGTCGCCAGCCGATAATCAGGGGGGGGGGGGCTAATAGAAGTATAGAGGATGGGAGAGTATGGTGGCACTTGAACGTCAAACGTCAACATTGACAAAAAATAAAGGCTACACTATTTCGATTCTCTATGACACGCTGTGTAGCGACCTAGCGGGGAATGAAAGCTTTCGTAACTATGCGCACGCTTACGCACATAGTGCTTAGTTATTTATTAACTGTCACCTCTCCTCCCATTGTCTAACGAACTCGTTGGATTATAGTAACAAATCAGATTAAATTAATCTAATAGGCATATCTATACAATGCAAAAGATCTTACTATTTTATGTAGCAGTCATTATCACACAGCTGCACTAAAGAGAGCACTATCTGACTATCTGTAAGGTATTAAATTAACTACAGCTTCCTTCATCCTTAAGCCTGTCTGAAATAGAGATTACCACCTCCTGGCACATTTACATTCGCGGCAAAACCAAGTGCATCACTTTACATACTATTCATAGGTATAGTCTTTATTTTTTGAACTGAGCCGTTTCACTACACAAAGCCATTGTCTCTGCACAATACTATTATCTTCTATTGTTTTCGTAACCGCATACAATAAAAAGTTAGAACCCCTAATCCCTTAATGCCTTAATCATGATAATTTTACATTACAGCCATAAAATTATTCAATAATTATGTCAACAAAGACATTATAAATAACCAAAACAAATATACAGGGTGGAAGAAACGGACGCCACATGGACGGCAACCTTAAATATTGGAAATAGCAAGTTCTACGCAAAGGAAACTTACTTTTATTTTTGAAAACAATAAATACTGCATTCCTCTTCCTTAATCGGGAATCGAACTGGTCGAATATGACAAAACAATAAAGTCGTGTTTTATGATACAGATCGAAAGGGTCATTGACAGTGATCATTTATGCCTACACATACATATATATTTAAATTATATAAAGACCGTGAAAAAACCCTTCTCTATTATTTTGACATATCCGTCCATTTGCTATTTCCAATATTTAAGGTAGTCGCCGTCTATGTGGCGTTAGTTTTTTCTACCCTGTAGAAAATAACGGGCTCCCGTATTCTTTGAGTCTAACCGAAATGATTGTCAGGCCGCTTCGGAAGCCGTGGGCGCGCAGGAGAGCGTGACCAGCAGCGACTTCGACCAGTTCCTCGCGTCGCGCGCCGCCGCCGCCGAGGCGCTGCCCGCCGCGCCCGCGCCGCGCGCGCGCCAGATCAACAAGGACGACCCCGACCCCATGTTCGCGCTCTGATCGCCCAGGTACCCGACACACCCGACACACGTTAAACGTTCATTTTTGCCATCGAATCATGTATTATAATCTATAGTTTTCGCGACGTTCATATTCTGTGGTACTATGATCCCCCTCGTATTCATGCCGTTCGGTGCCTGGCTTTTAATAGTTTTACCGTGTAAGCTAACACTATGATAGTTTTGAATTATTGTCTTTCGCACCTTGAATTTAGAGTGGTCGATATTTTGATACATATTTGAGGTTTTGTGACCGCTCCCGACTCCCTTATAGTGACCGTGATAGCTGTACGACCTTTTTGCAAACGAATCGAGCTCGTCGCGGTGAAATGATAATAAGTATGGTTTTATTTTTAGAAACTAAATATATATTTTCTATTTAATTATTTGTTCTTACTCGTATATTAAAAATGAATTACAATTTTATTTATTTTAACAATTATACTTTATTTCACTAGTTTAAATAATTGTAATTCGATCTAAATAAGGACTCGAACCATCTCCAAATTTTATTGTGCGTGATACGTCCGATTTTTTGCAAATGGGTTAATTTTAATTAGAATAACTTAACATTTAAGGAGATTCGTTTGATATGCTTGATCACGGGAAGAAACCACATCTACCGCTGAGTAACAATTTTGTAAATTACACAGCGAAAGCTTTGCAGGTCCGGAAACTAAATCGGACGCACCTATTGTATCTGTTCACCGCGCTCGAAATGAAATATTGATATTTTTGTAAATACGCACGCCAAATGTGTCTGAGGTTACAATTTTTGTTACTATTTATTTCCGTACCAACATTGAAAAAAAAAACTTTACGACCGGTCCCAATATTCAATCTACAGTTAACCAGAGAGAGTAGTTAGTAGACAGTAATAAACTGATGAACTTTTAAATACATTCTGCTAATTGTCTATTTTATTGACTGTGATTCCCGATATTTAATTCTCTTGTTTAAAGACCCACTAAAGATGTTATCTTTTATTTATTGTCTCAAGGGCGACGAATAGAATGATCCATTTCGTCGCCCTTGAGACCCAAAATAAAAGAAAAAAACTTAATCTAGAATTGGAAACAGTTGTTAACGTACTAACACAATGGTAACTTATTGGTATGTGTCATAATATCCTTGTAAGGGTATTTTGTATCCTAAGACATGTTTCACGTGTGTAGCATCTCAACGTGATGTCTTGACTAGAAATAGATTAGTTATTATAACTGCGTACGTTTAGTCCGGCCTGTTGATACGTTATGTGAACTTATGTGTTATTCGTAATAACGGTCACGGGCGTTAATTTGGGACCCATTTCAAGAAAAATACGCGTGAAGTCATCAATGTCATTAGAGATGTCAAGTCATTGGTAACTTTTAGAAAACTCAACCTGAGTGTTGTAGAATGTCAGATTGATTTTGGACCTAAGGTGGGTACCAAATTTAATCTCGTGACTGTACAACAAAGTACTCACTTATAAACACTTATACGGATATAATCAGTATATTAAAGCGAATCATAATATATTTTACTTTGTTGTAGATTTTTCTAACAGACTGCATTTTAAAGTTTATGTTAGTTATTGAAGATTTAAGTTATTGACTGTTTTGATATTTATTAGTCTCGAAAATGAACTTATTAAGGATGGATTGGAATGAACTCGCCTGATTATTGGAATGTGCTACTCGTGAGTTCGAGTAGTGTAACACATTGGGCCATATTGACTAATTTTAATGGACTAAAGTTACCTCCTTATCGTTGTACCAAAGTAAATGCTAATGTATGTACACATTCCATGTTTATCTGAATTTATTCGGTATAATTGTGATATATACTATACAAGCCGAACAAACCGCATATTGGGTCGTCATCTAACAAGTCCTTCCTATTCAAAAAAACTGTGTCCGGTGGTGCGGTAAATTTAACAAAGTTAATAATACACCAATAATTGCCATGAATTAATTGTTGCAAAACAAATTGATAATACTTATCTTATTTAAAACAATAATCAAGTGTCCATCATTGGTGATTGTCCATTACCGGTCAATTTGCGAGAAGCAAGATGTTGGTAATTTTATTTAAAATTAACCAAAATATGGCTTCCAATCGTCTAAAATGAAGTCGCGTAGGTTATTTTTATCACAACTCTGGACCCAACCTTTAGTCACTAAGCACTTCCATGCACAAAACATTTATAGAAAATCCCCGTATTCTTGCCTATTCGCAATCTGAAACACCATAGTTTATAATATTATGTATAAATATTTATTTTTGATTAGATGGGGCTTGTTACTCGAGGTCTTTAATGAATTGTTTGAAAGTTATTTTACTTTGTAATCATTGTATTTAAGATAATAAAAAAATAATTATGATAACGTGTTTTTTTATTTATAATCGAATTTCGATTTTTAATAATAAGTTATCGACAGAGATCTAAACTTGACTCATATTCATTCATGCGTGGGCATATATTGTTGAATGAACATGCATCAAGTTTAGGCAAATTAGCTCTACCTATTCCGATATCTGGTTATCGGCGTACGTGCATAGGTCGATGAATGTTGAGTAAGCGAAAGAGGTATGTTTTGGACCGGTGCACCTGGTGTTCCATAGTATGCCTACCTAATGGGGAGACCGTTGTGAAGGTATGTATGTATTTAAGTTAATGAGGGGTGTTTGGGTGACAGGATTCACGCCATCCTAAAAAAAACGAAATATAGTCGTTTTTTTTAGGATTAGAAATTCGGTAAACAAAGAAGCAGGTGTGGTTAACCTTGTTCTTCAGAAGATAATAATGTATTAATACGATAGTAACAATAACAAGAAACTTTAACGGAAAATTAAACTCAACAACCGAAAACAATAAAAGATTCTGGGACGAGTCAATCCTGACACATTGCACAACCATGAAGTTACTGAATATGGATTATGTTGGCAATGCTATAAATAATTATTACCATTCCCTCACGCGCAACAAATATGTTTCACATTGTTTTACAGCTGTCATCAATGTGAAAAGTCAGAAACTTCATGGTCGTGCAATGTGTCCGGAATGACTTCTTATCTGACTGTACTCGCTCATTGTAAAGAAAACAAGGTATATGTATTATTTCATTTATTTATCAATTTCTGTATCGACAATAAGTATTTCACAATACATATATGTACCCAGGCCATTGAAGGCGTTATACATATATAATATTTACAGTTTTACAACAGAAACACCGGGGATCCACGTAATAAAATAACGAACAAATATTAATCGAAACAGTAGGGTTAAACGTTTTCCAATAGACAGTAAAGCACCTTCCTTATAACGCACAACACAACAAGTACAAAAATACATCAAATTGTTACAAAAATAAGATCGCCTTACAACAAACTCTATTTCTTGTGATGAATTAAATATTAAAAATATCGCCAATATGTCCCTTAAGTTAACGATTGTTCAACGAGTCCGACTTAAGATTAGGACTCAGGAATGTGTTTAAATAACATAATGATTATGATACAGAAATTATAAATACGCGAGTTGTACATGCACTTACAAAAGGCTGCTGAGCGCATTAAATAAATTATGCTTACCACTGATACGATTCTAACGGTAGGAGACACTGGACATATGGAATAATCTGTAACCTCTTAGCTAAGAACACCGTATCTACTCAAATTACCTTGAATTGAATAAATAAAAGCTCGAAATAGATCCCTTTAAATGACATGGAAGTAGGGACTACTTAATATTATGTATATTAAAAAATCTGAAACCTCTTAACTAAGAATGTGGTATCTACTCAAGTTACCTTCTTCATTGTATAAATACAAAATCCGAAAGAGATCCCGTTGAGGGACATGAAAGTTGGGAATTATTATATGTATATGAATAGAGTGTAAACAGTACAACCTCAACATAATTTAGAGTTCTTCATAAGTAAAGTAACAGTCTAGCAAACGAAATGCAGTTAGATTAAGTATAAAAGTAAATATAAATCTATACAGACTAAGCTAGAGAATGCCCTGGCGGTGCCGGCGCTTATAACTCGTCTCTGGCGGGCAGTTCATCTTCCTCGTCGAATTCGGTCTGAAATAAAATAAAAAAGTAGGTGTAAGAAAAAGTTTATTTAGTAACTTGTCTTTAAACTATCACCAGAGGCCGGAATACTCGTAGCAATTTTGAGCTGTCATAGGGCCTTCTCGTCTGTCGACTTCCGACATACACATGTCTATCGATAAATACAGAGTACAATTTTTAACTTCGACTACGAGTAGAAGTAAACAACAGGCAGTCTTATCGCGGCGGTCTCTTCGTCATGACCTTTGGATACCAACTTTTTGGAAATTTTAAATAGATATTAAAATAATAATGTTTTATTGTTTTCCTATAATTAATTTGTGGATTTCGTATGCCTTTGAAACATTTTTCGAGAGAAATTGCAACAAGAATTGCTATAGATTGTTTTCATTACAAATCTCTATTTCACATTTTCAAAAGTTATTTGAAAGAGAGATCGCTCTTTAGCGATAAGACCGCCTGTTGTTTACCTCTACATTCAATCTTCTTTAATATGTTGTGTTCTATAATGTATCGATAAAATATGTATATCGGAAGTCGATAAAAGAGAAGTCCCTATGACAGCTCGAAAGTGCTACGAAAATTCCGACGTCTGACTATCACTTGTCTAAAAATAGTCGCGAAAACAACAAGTAAGACAGTTAAAGAGTGACCAACATTTCAATCACTTCATTCCAGTTACTTTCGGCACAATCGCCATAACGCCTAGGTTACAAATTGCAATTTAGGGTGCTGAAAGGTTTAACTAGCGTAGAGAAAGTTGTTTATTTACAAGTAGGTTGTTTATAGGTTGCTCTATGTTTCTATTCAATCAAGATCAAGGCCTCTATTCTCTTGGGTCAAACGATATTGGCTTTTGGCGTGTAATGGTATTGTTTTCAACTCGGCGCCATTACTGTCAAGTAAATAAGTGAATAACATGCTAAAGGCATTATGATTTCACCATGTTGAATAGACTTTCAAATCAGAATCGCAAGTATTGTTTTTTTTTATTTCTGGAAAACTGAGAGAGATTTATCGGCATAATCATGACTTGTTTTTTTCCTGAATCATCAAAACTCCATTAAGTTTTAGGCTTAGCATATCGAATTATAACTGCCAAACAAATTTATGCGTGAAGAATCCTCAACCCAAAGTAGTTTTTAGTTTTTACCTCCAAGTTTATTAAAAGTAGCGAGTGCAAATGCAATTTGTCCCAGCCTAAAGCTAATCAATTTGATTCTATTAATAACTGACCATTTATAAGCGGTTCAAATTTACGATAATTTATTCAGTAACTTTTAACAAGTTTTTGTTCACGACTCTGATGGCCAGTTTTGTTACGGTCATTCCTACGGGAACTGTTCGAATTACTAGTAAAAGAAAATACTATGACGGTTTAAAAGAGTTCTAAACTATCTCTATGCTGCCGTAATACCAAAAAAAGCGGCTAACTCCATAGTAATAGTATAAGAAATTAATGTATTCGCCAATAGAGTATAGAATTCTTCGACTAATATATTGGACCTGGCCGCCTTCTTTGA
Organism: Acleris cristana; assembly: GCA_948252455.1. NCBI lineage: Eukaryota > Metazoa > Arthropoda > Insecta > Lepidoptera > Tortricidae > Acleris > Acleris cristana. The sequence goes on along the minus strand of OX411784.1, from coordinate 11,036,220 downwards.
TATTATATACTACATTGATCGGTTGAGTCCTTGAATGCGGAATAAACAAATACTAGCATGTGCAATATTAGTACGGATAATAATGAAGTAATGCACATAATAGGTATTCGCTGGACATAGAAACCTGAGCAGGAAAAACAACACACTGTATAATGGAATGCGCTGACAATGTTGCCCTGTACATCTATATACAATGGCATTACTTAGATGACCTGCAGGCTTATTGTTGAAGGCGAGACTGCATACAAAATGAAAACAATTTGAAGTCGATTGCGATTGCGTTAGACAATAAGCCCTCTGGTCAGGTGACCTCAATAGACATGGTGAAAAGCTTACCGAAACGCTAGGTGTAGCCTCGGCGGCTTCCCCGTCGGTCTCGACGAACTTGATCATGCCGGCGAGCGTCCTCTCGCCATTGTAGTCGTGCACTTGGTTGTCCTTGGTGTAGAGCTTCAGGGTGGGGAAGGAGGTGATCTTGGTGTGCTCCAGCTCGTTGGCCGTGGCGTCGATCTTGGCGATCACCACGTCAGCGTCGGACGCGAAGTGCTCGCCCAGCTTGTCGAAGATGGGGACGAGCTGCTTGCAGTGGCCGCACCTGGGGAAATTAGGATCTTATTAATCTATGTAATTTAAAAGAAGAAACTGACTAACATATCAACGCACAGCCCAAACCGGGGCCAACTATATCGGGGGATATAGTTAGCCCCGGAAAAAAAATGCATTGGATACTAAAATCAGCATCATATTAATTGTATGGTGTACCGATCTATTTGAGCACTTTGAATGTTACCTTATATATGACGCTGACTGTACCTTTTCTTTTCAGCAAGAAATATCATTGGAATAATTTCCCGATAGTAAATAATTATTTTTATTATGGCACCAAAATCACTTTTAGATTAAAAATGATCATAATAGTTTATTTCTGTAATGTACAACTTAATAAGGTTTATTTCTCACAAGGCCACAACAAAACGACTTAATTCAAAAAGTCCGCATCAAAAGTGCTTAATTCTGAAAAATATTGGTAATTTACATAAATATTTAGGTAGTTAAAGCAATGTATGTGCCATAACATTTATGTCAACTTACTTTAATACAATACCGAAAATAAAATAATAATTTCGAAATGGAAACCGTGGATTTATGTTTTTCTCGATTTCCCAAAAAAAGTTTTTAGAGGAAATAAGCCCTTTTGAAAAGACACTCCTCAAGTGTAATATGTGTTAAGACGATCGTCTTACATTAAAATGTAGAAGACTTAAATATAATAATATTTTATGATTGTAGCCATTAACGTTATACATCTATTTATCAGTACACGCAGTCAGACAGCGGGAAGCGACTTTGTTTCATACTATGTATAGAATTAAATTAACTAAAGAAGCTAACAATATAAAACGCTAAGGTAAGGTTTTTTATGGAAAGTATCAATGTTTATCTACCAGACGAAACTGCGTCGTGGATGTTATTTGTATTTTTAAATAAATAATTACATATAAAAGAAACACCTACTCTATCATACATACAACAACAACTATCATATCAACGAATAACAATACATCCAGATGTTTCAAGGACGTTCCAAGTTTAAGACACGTACTCATCCACCTCACGATGTTTGTTCTTATAACGCCACGTGGTTCTGAAATGCTGACGTCACTGCTCTGTCAAACCGATTACTCATCCGCCCTAGCAACGACATTAACATAATGCTTTTCCAAACCATTGAATTGACTTTTGACATGAATATTTGTATTAATTGCGGCCCAGTGAGTCCTAATGAACGCCTTCATCGGACACTTGTGCAAATTATAGGAGACAAACAGTTGCGTCATGCTTTCATTGCCGGGGTCACACTAACCGTCCAGAGGTGTTATTCTCGTGGTAACAGCGCCTCTATTCTAGGCGGTGGAATCTGTTATGGTATTGTTTTTAAGTCGGTCGCCATTACTGTCAATTAAATAAGAGCTGTCAAAACGTTGACAATACGATAACAGGTCAAAGACGATATGGTTTTTACCGCCTAGAATCTCGGAATAGCTGGCCTTTGAACTGTCGATCAACTGAGCGAAGTCATATAGACTCGCTCGACGCGGGTAAAGCGAAGGAATCATCTGACTGTGCTGTATAACTGACTATTACGGGTGTTTTTTCAAAGTTATGGAAAAGGCGATCATAGACTAGCTCAATAGTCCGGCGCTGACAGTGCATTGCAGTTGTATGCAACAAAATAAGAAAAAAGATGTTGCAATCTAAGACAATGGTCGTAGCTATATGTGTCAGTGTTCCAATCCTGTCTCAGCAATCAAGAGTTATTCAATTTGAACAATCTGATCGGACGTTTACTCTAAACGAATGGAAATTCATTCAAATTATCAATTTGCTGTAATAAAATGTTGACAGAACTGTTTTAGACGTAGGATAAATCTCATTATAATACGACACTAAGATATGACCCTTGCTACCCCACGAAGTTGTCTTAAGGAAAAATAATTTAAGTTCCATCCGTAAAATAATTTGATCACGCATGCGGTTGGCGTGTACCCGGCTCATTGCGAGTTATGAAATTACAGAGCACACCCACGTGTACGGCCTTGTCAATGTGGTGTATTATGCAATTTATGAAAAAACAACGTAAGGAAAATTAATGATGAAATAGGTAGGCATTATGAATTGAAACCACATTGCCACGTATCCACAGTTAACCCAAGGAAAATAATTTGTATTGCTTGTATTGACTAGTAAGTACCGAACGATAAGACAAACATTTAATACTTAAAAGATATATCACGGAAAAAAGTATTAGTTGAACTAAAGTCGGTGTAAATTGAACGGGCAAAGATGCGAACAAAACCAAACGAATCTATTTACCATTGTTACTCCATAATCACGTACTTTTGAAAATCAAGTCGGGTCTTTCTCTCGATGACAATTCTAAATTATGTGCATGCAGTACTAATTTGTTTACATATTTGCCCAATTTAATTGTCACCGACTATAGGAACATGATTAATTACTTGAAATGAAAATCGTGCGATAAGTTACAGATGGCGTTTCCAAACAAAATTTAATCACGAAATGCACATTACTGTAATCATAACTTAAATAACAGAAGCAGAAAACGACGATAGACGATAACACTTATCAAACGCATTATCTTAACGATATGGTTACTTATAGGCCTTATAGCGAACACGAAGACTTAAAACCTGCTTGCTTGGAAGTTCAAAGATTTTTTTTATCTTTTTCGTTCGACTTTGACGTGACATGAGCAGAAAAGAGACGAGGACTAGACTAACCAAGTTTCAACTTGTATATTTCTCAACCACGGGAACTTGTAACCAACAATCCTAAAAAGCTAGCAAAGAAACCCATGCCATGTTCAGGGCCAGAATATCTGGAACCCATAGAAAACTAACGCGCTATAAAGATTGTAAAACCTATCGATTTTTTACAACTACAAGGTATGATATCGGCGATCTATAATGTCCCGCGGCTGTAAGTTTACATAACTGTCCGGACATGTTTAAGAACAGTTAAAGAGTCAACGACACCGCGCGTAGGCGATTCGGTCATTACGCTATCGTGTATGCTAGCTGAATACTGATGCTAAACAATGACATATGTCGGACAATGCAGCTTAAGTCATAGTTCGGTTCAGTAAGAGTTTTCATTTGACAAGCTTTGCTTGCTTCCCCGTATTTCACCATCCTGACAATGACACGTGACAGGTGACAATTCGGTATACATTGCAAAGCTAGCACGCTGATACATCACTGGGTTTCATATAACCTGTGCCTCGTACACTGAAATGGCACCTGTCACCTGTCATTGTCGGGATGGTGAAATAGGGGGCAGGTGGTTCTCTTACCAGGGCCTCTATTCTAAGCGGTAAAAACCATATTGTCTTTGACTAGTTATCGTATTGTCAACGTTTTGATAGCTCTTATTTACTTGACGGTATTGGCGGTTTTAGTGTTGAATAGAGGCCCAGAACTAGTGCTTTGCAACTCGACGGATGAATTAATCGGCGAGTTGCACACCTCTCGCGAATCGATAAAACCAAGAGTTTGCTAATGAATTAATCAAATGATTAAGCACAAATACCTGCATCTTAGGCTCCAACTGCAAAGCACTTAAGCTCTGCCCAGCATTAAGTCGAGCTGGCTAGCCTTTTGGGCTATATTGTGTACTTTTTAGTCATAGTTCCTACATCGAACATTGTAAAGTTTCTACTGTTTGCTTTATTTTAATTGTATTTTTGTATTATTTAATGCCCGAATAAATTGATTCAGTGATAAGCACAGTAGACATTAACGGCCGAACCCTATATTTAAACCGCGGACAGATAAGGCTTACTTCAGGGGCAAATTAGACATTTGCCCATACAAAATGTGTCAAATTTTAATACGAAGTAAGCCTATCTATCCGCGGTTTGTATATAGGGTTCGGCCATAAAGCGCAATTCACACAGAGGGCGGGTCGTGCACGGGAGCGGGCGTATAGCCGTTACATTGCTCGTAATACACGCATTCTCCGATACGCCTTCTCACAGAGCGCACAATGTAACGGCAATACGCCCGCTCCCGCGCCCGACCCGCCCTCTGTGTGAATTGCGCTTTAATGTAATGGGACTAATAGAGTGATAAAATAACACAACGACCCAAACAGGATGGGTGACCGCCATATTCACTAGATAATACCAACGTGTAAAACGTGCTCTGATGTGGCTCATTAATAAGTTTGATTAAATAACACAGACAACAATCACAAGGCAAATAGACTAATAATAATGACTCGGGTTTAGCTTCAAAGTCACGCAGTGTAACCACTAGGTTCACCAGATGATAAAGAAGCTTGACTATTATCTGCTAAAGTCATAAAACCATTTTAATGACGTGAAAATAATTTTCACTGGCTTGTCGTAAAACGTTTACAGCGTCGTGTGTAATTCGTTTTTAAAAGTCACGTGTTAATACCGTTACTAATCGATCAACGATAAAATAACAGTTGTAATAAAAAATGCAACCAATATTGTTTAATATTCCACTGACAGTGTGACATTTTTGAAAATGATTTCAATGCATTGGTTGCAATAATTAAACTTGAATGTTTATAACCAACGAGACGCATACATGTGTGTATTAAATTTAAAATAATAATATATTTGGGATGATGTAAAGACTGAAAAGTGTTTAAGAATTTACAATGAACCAGAAATGACTCATCAGATTGCGTCGAACGATGAGTGTGTTGGTCTCATTGGTAAATTACTCAATGAAACCGAGCCTTTACTCATTTTGCATATTCATACGTCCTACATTAAAAACACTGGGACGGTTTCTAGTATTTTTACTACGGTAAAAAAAAACCTTTCATATAATACCTACTAACGATACCCCACGTGATACAGGGACATCAATCGCCGACGAAGTCTTAGGGGGTATCTCAGGTAGTCTGACCAGCGAATCGTGACACAAGCATTTTTATCTACTTCTTCACATGGCAATATTTTTTTCCTATGAAACAAGCTGTCACGTTATAACACCTATACAGTTGCTATGCATTTCGTGTTACCAGCTAGTGACATTTTAAATTTGCCCCCATTTTTTGGGTCACCACTCACTGGTCAGACTCTGTGGAAACCTAAAAAAAGTATCTTTAGACTCACCAAGGCGCGTAGAACTCGACGAGCACTTTCTTGTCGGTGTCGAAGACGACCTCGTCGAAGTTGGTGGCGACCAGGACCTTCACTGGCTGCGCCGCCCAGTCCTCGGGCAGCTCCTCGCTCAGGAGGTGCTGCTTCAGGTTACCAGCGAAGAACGATTGCACGAATTCCTGGGGACAGCAGAATGGGCTTAGAATATATCCTACTGCCGACTAATCCTAGTGTCCTAGTACTGCCCGTAAAAGGCAGTTCTTTACACAGAACTACGGTAAAAATTGTAATATCATCACTGGGTAATAACGTTGCAATTGCTAGTGGGTTTGGTTACGGTTATAAAACTTTACATGGATGTGTCGTATTTAAACGACACATAAGGCGCTGTACGAACTTGGAACACAGCTAGTCTATATTTTGGATTAAAATATAGGCTATCTTTACCTCAGAAAATTTGGCTGTTGTAAGAATAACGTTATAAGAGTAAGTACTACGCGGACGAAGTCGCGGGAAGTGCTAGTCATACATATAAACATAGCCAAATGGCGGGGTAAGCCTATTCTAAGTAGTCTGCGCGCGAGCTCCAAGGAATCTCAAGAAAAGTTATCTCAGGATTTAGTCAGTGATTTAGTCGATAATACGTTACGCCAAGCGTTACGTTGCGTTACGTTATGCCAAGTAAGTCGATAAGGCCAACTCCTCGTACTGGGAGAGGCGGGTACAATGCGATGGGCGGGCGCGGCGCACACCCGTCTTCTTCCCAATTGGGATTGTTCATATTTTTGCAATTACCCTAATTCGAAAACCATTTCGAGGAATGGGGTTTTAAAGCCGTTCTGCATTGTTAAGTTTTTGAAATATTTATCTATTTCGGATATTTCGACAAAAGTATATTTAACCTTTGTTTGACTTTCGTTTTTGGCTTGAAGCCCTTCTAGGTGTATCTTACGGGTTAGGTGAAAACCGCTAGAAATAGTATGTTTTAATACATTATTACAATCACTTTTTATCATTAGACATCATTTAATTGATGTAATATATTAGAAAATGCCAACCCAAATTAAAAATTATCATGTCATCCATAAAATGTCTGCTAAATAAATAAAGATATTCAAACAAAACTATTGGGTCAAATACAAAATTAATGAACTCGGTCTCTTAAAATTACCCATTCTTTCGAATTAGAATGTAAAAACAGTGAGTTATTTTTTTTGGTCTATCCCAATTCCCGATTCCTCGGAGCTCGCGCGCGGACTAAAGTTCCCTTCTAGGTTTTACGGGGATTCTTTCATTCAATTTTTTTTTATTGCTTACTCACTAATTTTAATCATGCATAATAATTGAATTTGTAAACAATAACACGGTTAACAGCCTTTCCTTTCAACTCTTGTTGTCTAACATATGTAAATTAACATAACAATATTTACCTATTCAATTACCATTTCGACAATAACATTATTTGTACACAGATGTTTTGTGCGTTGTTATTGTTTTTTTTTCACAATTGACTGAATTATTCCACATAATTACATTAACAAGTGGTTTAAACAACTTTTAAACCAAAACATACTTAACTGTACATGCATTGAAGCGAGACCATATAAAACTTCTATTTTATGGGGCGTTCCTAATTCGACAGTAATGTGTTTTCAAAACACGCACTCGACTTGTCGTTTATTAGCCGTACTACCAGATAAGCACCCGATCTAGCATAATGAGAATTGTTATAACACTAGTGATTGCAAATCTGTGTTCGTGGAACCTGTATAGGCTCCCACTATTTTGTGATGTTTTAAAAAACATATTATCAGTGGCATTTTAATAAAATAAATAATAAATAAATTAGGACAAACAATGATTATGCCATTTGATATCAATACCAGGGCACAAATAGTCACAAGCCCCAAACTAAGCTCTATGCTTGTACTATGGGTACTACTCAACAACAAACTTAATTATATAGAGAAATGCATACTTAAATACTTATAAAAAATCCAAGACTCAGGAGTTCCTCATTCTCAGATTTCCAAAATTTGCTTCGGAGCTGAAGGACCTAAAGAAACTAAAAGACCAAACTAGTTCCTTTGACCGATTGACCGAGATCGGAGCGCTCTCTTTAAAGACTGACTGGGCACAACTCTAGTAAGGGGACCTAATGGTTACTCCGAAACACTAAACTGATTGTATCTTATCACTTTTACGACTACGATGAATCCTTACTATGGATTTTAGAGAAGGGACTTACCTCAATAACGTTGGCAGAGAGCTCCTTGGTGGGCGGCTTGTACTTGGCCATGTCTTGTTCAAGGGCGATGAGGCGCGCTGCGGGGATCTCTTCCTTCTTCATGCCGAAGAACTCCAGAATTCTGGGGACATTAGCCATATTTAGTGACTTTCAATGCCCACATAAGAAGAGACTTATTGTTGGTATTTGACATTCCAACGGTACTTATACAATTATATAAGTAATCAAAATAAACAGAACTATGCGAGAATGAATTTAGATACTAACTATATAAGGAATAAGAAAACATGAAGTAGTAAAACTCGTGAACGTAGTAATATTTTATCTACAGCAACATTTATTATTGACAACTAAATGTTAAAACTGTGTTACAAAAATTCCATGCACATAGACTTATAAATCAGTCTACCAGGCAAAACGAGTTCAATAAACGATAGTAACGCATTTTATACAATCTAAGATTAAATTTACACTATGTGAGTAATTGCAATGATAACTTTAATTAAGAAAGAACACAGCACGGAAAAAATGTAAACTTCTGCAAATATACTTTTTATTTTTTGTGTAAAATGCTACAAGAAAAAAAATGTTTTTTAATTTTCTTGAAAGAAGTTTTAATGCGAGGGCATATTAATCAAAACTCGTAAAAAAACACGATTAATTAAAAAGAAAAAACTTCTTTCGCGCTTCAAGTTGCGAGAAAAACTTGGGCTAAAGTTAGTTCGATTGTGGAAAAATTCTTACCTCTGGTGGTCGTCTTCATCGGTGTCGATGGCCACAGACATGATCCTGTCGCGGTAGTTCTTGGCCACAGGCTTGATTTCCTCCACGTATTTGTCAAAGTCGCCATTTTTCTACAACAAATAATCAGCATGACATCGGGACATCACCCTCCACATAAAACCTATTCTACTCGGTCAAAACAACCACGCAACTTAACGAACACGATGTACACGATTATTTTCGATTTAATGAAGGATAACTTTGCCTTGGTTGCGTGGTTGTTTCTGCTGTGTAGAAAATATCAGTATTGAGAAACAATCTAGGTATTGCTAGGTATAGTTAGATTACTGGATCCAGTCGTTCTGTGATTCTAGTTATGACACTGTTGTAATAAAGATTGGCTTGATAAGATCCGTACGATTTTCAAATTAGGCAAATTCGAAAGTTTAAGTATGACCTGACTCCAATCACCCGTCGCCAGGCCTCAGTAATACAGTTACAGTTGTTTTATCTCACGAAAGCGGATGGGCGATACTTATAGTTGTAAGGTGAAGTCTTGTAATTGCAACTATCTGGTTATTGCAACTAACTTAAATAACTCCTTCTAGGATAACTGTTTAGAAGAACGACAGGCGTGATATTGTATTTCTTAGTAAGGAAGTACGATATCACGCCTGTCGTTGTTCAAAACAGCGATCCTAGAAGGAGTTATTTAAGTTAGTTGCAATAACCAGATGGTTGCAATTACAAGACTTCACCTTAATGTGTATAGACAAGCATACTATGGCGAAGATTAGCGACGACAGCTACCCAATCAAGAGAACAAGGGGGACGTGCATCTACACCGATACAAGTGTGGGCTGGGCCATCCACTTTCGAGAGATAAAACAACTATACAGATCTATTTCATTTATTTTCATTCAGGACAGTGAATAATCATACTACGTCGTATTTTGTCATATTCAATTCGTATTCATTTTGCTTTCCCTACCGACAAATACGACCTTTGCCAACAAATACGACGTCGTATATTAATTCACTACGTCTGTTAAACAGATTCTAGTATTTATCACTTTAGTATACTTCGCATTCTTATTCTTAAAGAAATATTTTATATTACCTATGCAGTTGAGAAATTATTGAATACTTAGAAATTATGAAGAGCCAGAAAGTGTTAAGAGGAGCTAAAAAATATTTTTTATGTCTATAAAAAATATTTATACATGTCATTTTATTTTCTCCAGCACAAAGTTAGCAGAAGATTAGCTGTCTCATATCCACATTCACTCTCGCATATAGGAACTTTCTAAGACCGGTATAGGCATCAAGACATTTTATTAAACTTTTTAAAGAGTTTTCATAATCTTAATTGAGCGGGAAATTGATTATGGTCTACGTTTTTAAAGTCACCTTGTACAATATCGACTATTTAAATAAGCCAAAACCGGTTCCGCCAAATACGATCGATGACGCGATAAACGCAAATAATTTAAACAATACCTACATCAAGTCTCTTTAAACGGAAAGTATATCTGCATTTTAATGTAACTTTTTTATTGCATTAATTACTAAAAAGACAAGGTACATGCAAAAAGTACGTTATCTTTAATACCTACTCAGATACCGTTTTTAAAATTCCAAAATGATAATTGAATATGCAAATGTTTCAGACGGTTTCCGAACTTAAATACCTATAGCACTCTAAATACTTAATTAACATTAAACTGTCGATACAAAATTATCTCAACGAGTAGCTAACGGTACGCACTGACCTACTTATCAACGAGATACAGTCACAGAACACGGTACTTTTTTTTTTGTGCGTCACAAACTGGATTCACTTTTTGCGCTGATAGTACTTTCACAGAATCACGAGCAACGTGGAGCCACGGTCACTCGGCTCGACCTACAGAACAGACGACCCAAGTTGAACTTTCACCATTCATTGAAGTTCACACGCCGTGTCGGGAAAGGATCTCTATGAATCTGAGTAACTATTACTTTATACTGAAAGACTAGGAACTATCGTGTATCTGTTACAACAACGTGTTAAAAATATGCCGGGAAAAGAGGACAGACATTAAACAAGTTCGTTAATACCGCTTTTAACGATCGTTTTGCTGAAATTTGGATACACGCGTTAGCACGAATTTTTTTGTTACATCTTAATTCAGATCAGATCTTTGTGTCTACATTATTAAGTAAAACTTATTGTAGATATGTTACAGAGAACATATTTTATTCGTCTACTTATCGCGTAGTCTAAAAAATTATCAAAGGGAAACAGTGTGTTGCTGTACAAAGTGAACTGATAAGGTTGTTAAAGTATACAATCAATTTATCTCCATGCGAGAAATACATTTAGGCTGCTGTGAATTTAATAACTTTGTGGTTAAAAAAGTAGTTTATAATGATATATAAAATTAAGAGAACAGGTTTTTTCTCCAGACTTGTTTAAAGAATTATGTCTCACTCATGTATATCAACGTTCTTTTATATACATATGGAGGATATGATGAAGGTTTAAGGTTAACGGCCATGGCCGTGGGTCGCGGCCGATGCAACATATGTGCGCCTACTTGATATAATAGATCACTATGAAAATGTATGGTGCTAGAACTGCGGTCACCGGCTTGCTCTCGCTCTGATTTCTTTTAAATTGCTGGTACTGCATCGAAATCCTTTGCGTATTACCAAAAGAAGTAGCTCGCGGAAAGCCGATGGAGGCGATTAGCACAAAACCGGTTGCCATGGAGATCTTTGGGGAAGACCAATGTCCAGCAGAGGACTAAGTAATTAAAATGATTAACCTTTTGAATGCCTAATGTCAAATACATGCTATGCAAATTACAACTTAATTTACACAAAAGGAAAGTCTCTTTTAAGCTTCAACTTGTGTCAGCTGTGGCCGACGGTGGCGTTCACCTGCTGACATTACGAAATGCATGTATCGGAGGGACCATCCTACATTAACACAGGTAAAAAATTTACCATATATACCTAAAATAGAAAATAAAGGCACCCATAAAATATCTTACCTTGGATAGGAACAACAGGAGGTGGTATTTGATCTGTCCTCCGAAGATTTTGGAGGCGGTCTCGTGGGAGAACTCAACAATGAGGGGCATGCTCTGGACAAACACCCATTTCTTCAGCAGATCCTCATCAAACAGTTCCTCTGCGTACTTAACACGGGGCTCTTCGAACTATTGGCAAAGAAAAAGGTCGTGTTAGGGATAAAGATTATAAATTATAGTGTTTTTAATTTTCCTCATTAAGAAAAAGGAAAACTCTTAGACAAAATATGCTTCTGTAATAGCCCGGTCAATGCCAATATCATTATAATTAGATCCTTGCAGTTTTTTCCTAAAAATATTTTTTTTAACACCTGTTAGGAATCGTCCTTCAAGGTAAATTTTAAAATAGTAACCAAGACATTCTTTCACTGGCTCAATGGTGATTTACAATGTAGCAGGTAACAATGAGATAAAAGTCTGTAGTTTAAATATAGCTTGCAGCACAATTTGCATATTACTTGGTCTTTCACATCTAAAATGCAGCCACGTAATTGCATAAAAAAATTGATCCCCAGGTCAATGTCACGTTATCAGTTTGTCTTATCAGTTAAAACTTTAGATCATTTCTCGTACACCATAACCTCTGTATAAACATAGATTTAAACGATTTTTTTGAAAATAAGTTGCCACAAAATTGATAATTATTAAATGTTCAGTAGCCAGACACAAAAATGTGTTTTACTTACGTTCTTGTACAGAACAACATCTCCTTCTTCTGCTTGCAATTCCTTGATGACCTTCTCGTCAGTGACAATGACAAAGACCTGGTCATCAATGAGGCCAGCAGCGTTCAGGTAAGCCTTAGCTTTAGTGGTCTCCTGGTCAGGGAAGAAACCAAACACAATAACAGTGCTGGCAGCAATGAGCTCCTTGGCTTGTTTAGCAGAGGTCACCTCCAAAGCCGGAGGGCCAGTCTTCTTCTTCAACCAGGCAACAATATCTTCAGCCTGGCGGCCACCTGTAAAGTTCAAAAGTTTCTCAAAATCAACATAATAAAGCTCAATAACTTGATTAAATCATCAATTAGTCACACTTCACCATACCACAAGTAGAACTAATCAGATTAGGTTGACTTTAATTGCATGAAATTATTTAATAACTTATAAGATTTTTGTTTTTACCTGAGTAGTCAATGGGGCTTCCATTTTTGAAGAATTTAAGGGTAGGGTAGCCTCGGACGCCGTAGTTTTCGGCGAGTTCCTGCTCCTGGGTGGCGTCAACCTTCGCTAATTTAATAGCAGATTCTTCCTCTAGGAGTGTAGTGGCTGCTTTAGCGTATTCTGGCGCGAGCGTCTTGCAGTGACCGCACCACGGAGCATCTATGGCGACAAAAAACACGTTTACATTCTCGACACGATACGCGCATGCAACTGTACCGGCTGACTTATTGACGTGTCAATAGCCCCGATGCACTTAAATGATAAAAAAATGTCACACTATTTTCCCACGCGGTACTCAACCATAAAGTAATTTAGAATTTAAGATAAAAACTTACAGAATTCCACCAGGATGTAGTTGTTGGACTGGATTGTGGTTTCAAAATTAGATTTGCTCAGCACGAGTACATTCTCCTCTGTAGGCACATCGTCTCCGAGAGCGGCACCCAGCAGGGCTATCGCTACGGTAAGTAATAAAAATCGCATTTTGTACTAGTCAGTCACTTAAAACCTACTCGGAAGACGGGGTACTACCAAATGCCGACAAAGCCGAAATTTTATGCTTCTTCATTCACCGAGACCAACTTGACGTTTGACGTGGCAGCGTCGATCGTTGTGTATGGCCGCTATTGGTTGATATGTTGTTTTAATTCATGTGATACAACAAACAAGACTATGAAAACATTTCATTCAGCCTACTGCATATAATAAGAGCTTTATTCGAAGGACACTATAGTCTACGATAGAAATTGTATGCTTTAACTATAGTTTTATTTGTTAAATAAAAGTATAGTTAAAGCATAAAAATTTTGCAATCAATTTAGTTAAAGCGGCAATAATTCAGTTTTTATTTACTTCGGCAACGTTAAAATGATGTGACAGGTGTATTGTATACAAGAACACACCTTGTTTATAATGTTTATTGATATTTTGACATTTAACCGTACAACTGCCTCGACGTTATCAACTAATTTATTTTAATCTAAAACAGCTCATGTTAATCATGTTTTGTGATTGATGTTTGGCATCTCCATGTCGTTGGTAGAATTTTTTAGCGTCATTTCGATCGACAGTTTGACGTACGACTCTAAATATGTTAATATATATAAAAAAAACATTAACTAAAATAGGGAGTGGATAGTTAACTACCTACTAGAGTGGATAACATGAAAATGATTACCTACTACGTTTTCAGTTTCCCAAAAAGTCATCAAACAACTGAAATAATGATATAATGGAGGTAGGTACTTTATAATTTATAGCCTATGTCACTTATCTCTGAGGTATACAGATAAGTTTTATATACTTTCTTAAGATGACTGTATCAAATTAACAAAGTTATTTATTACCAACGAATGCTGGCACGCCCGCACGCGTCAATTCCAAACATTTATTTTAAAATTAAAAAAATTGGATACCATCCAATTTTTGTGCCCCTGTCCTTCCTCATTGAGATCAGTTAGAAACAAGTTCACTCATAAGTGATAGAGGAAAGTTTTTAGCAATTTTTATTGAATATTCATATTTGTTATACTTAAGTTAAAATTAGCTCCTTTTATTTGGCAACTGCATTGAATCTAACAATAATGTTTCCTTGAGACAGTTTTAGTTATTCCATGGAACATTATCTATCATTGAACGATAAATTCACTTCTGGCTAAGTGACAGTGCAGTGCTAGTAATTCAGTTTAATTTAATTTATAATTGAATTTTTAGATGCCGGAGCTTACAGTGACGTCAGAGATATACGGGGAATATAACTATAATACCAAAATTGCACCTAGTATTGAAGGAAGTAAGTCTACTAAAATACCTATACATACGTTTTTTTACTTATGAGATAAGAATAGTTAAAGTAGGTAAATGCCTTCATTGTTATAAAATTAAATTTCAGATGTTATCTCGGAATTCCCTTTTCTTCTACCAAGGGGTGAAAACAGGATTCAATTTGATGAAGATAATGACTTGGACATTGAAAGACCTCAAAAGGAAGTGATAAGAATTGGTAATTGTTTTTATTTAATCAATAAATAATAATTTGTTTTAGTTTTTAGTGTAATGAAACTTTGAACCGAATGTGTAAAAAACAAACATAAAAAACCTGTCGAGTGCGAGTCGAAATCAGAATAGTTCTTATCATCTTTCAAATAAAATCTATTTGGATTACAGCAATTTTTAATGCGAGTTACGAAAGTTTTTGTTTCATAATTCGAGTAGTGTTTAGTTAATATGGACTTTCGGCTCATAAACTTTCGAAGGGAGAGACCAACCTCACCTCCTGTGTAATTTATCTCTGTGAAACTATGCGGCACAAAAAGTGAAAATATATTTTGTGAAAATATGTTTTGAAATTAGTAATTAAGTAAAGTCTTTTCACATTCATTTTTGTATGTTCCCAATTTAAAATCGACAGTTTTTGTAGATACGTCACGTTAATAGTGAAAGACGGACAGACAGACAGCCGGCCGGCCGGACGAAACATGGTCGGAGCGACGCCGAAAGAGATTCCGTTATACCTTTTTGGCATGGACGGAACCCTAAAAATATGACGGGCAAAGTTCCCAAGGGCCAAAAAAATTGTATGAAAGTTACAGTTACAGTTAGTTATAATCTTCTAGTAATTAAAAAAAGTAAACGGAATTATTACTTGCCAAATAACATAATGAATCGTGATAGGTCTGGGTATATAAAGGATGAATTGCCTGTTTTTTTTCTTTCATTGAATACAACATTTAATTACAAATTTCAACAATCTAACAAGTTAAAAAAAATCCTTATTTTCAGAACACAGCTCTAAGACCAAAATTGCCTTAGTGGGGCTACAAGTATGGAGAGGGGCCTTCCTTATAGGGGACTTACTTATCCATTTAGGAGTTAAAGGGGAACTTAAAGGCAAAACAATATTAGAATTAGGAGCTGGTACTGGTGTAACTAGCTTTATAGCTGGAATGTATGCCAACAAAGTTATATGCACAGGTAAGTTTCTGTCCGGGTTTTATCTTTCTAATAAATGGTCTTTATCCGTATTTTTAATTGTGCTTTGTCACCTATTGAAATAATTTATTATGTATTGCTTGCCATACTTGCTAAGCACTTATTATATTATAAAAAATATTCTTGCAAGACTTGATTTAATTACATATCGGGAAATTGAGCTGAATATTTAAGATTAAAATTATAGAAAATATCAATTTCCATTTATATTAGGTACATTTGCCAATACATATTTTTTCATATTTTTTTTGTTGAGTTTTGTTTGTCTGTTTGTCACGAATAAATGTTTTTTCTTTTCTTTTAGATATAGATCTTGGTGGTATAATAGAGCTCATTAAATTAAATGCGAAGTACAACCAGAAATTGATCAAATCGCAGTTCAAAGTAAGCACGCTGAATTTCACGGACACTGCTTGGAGCCAGCAACTTTCTAAGGACATAAAAGACGTCGACATCATAATTGCTGCCGACGGTATGTCTCTTAAGTTAGATTATCTAAAATTACTTTATTAGGTAGGTGGGGATCGTAGAACTTGCTATCTTGCTAACGATGTCTCAACGGTTTACTTTAGATAAATATGAAAATTCAAATATGTAACTAGTTACTGCGCAATATTGGTTTAAACTAACACGATTTTCACACATATTAAAACTTAAATATAAGGACTTAATCGCGTGATAAAATTAACATAAATTTACCTCGACGCTCCGTTTCGTCTTCCCGTGACCACGGCTGCTGCAACACATATTCTCGAAATGTCGAAGTAAATGTTTATTTTATTACGCGATTTTGTCCCTTTTTTCCCTAGGCACTACTGCGTGGCACTACCGTGCCAATTTTTTCGAACCAAAAGCAATTTAACAGTGTCGACGGAGCGGAGCTCCTACTTCTGGGTGTTCTTGGCCCTTCGGGCCTGCTACAGATCTAACATAAGCTAAACCTATTTATGATACTAATATTGACCAGTAGTGCCATTTAGTTGTGCCACGGGGAATACACTATTTAGTCCCGATTCAAAGTTTTAGTAACACGGGCACTCTTTTCTGCCAAGTAAAACAATATTGCTTTTGACACGTTATAGTACCTATTGGTTTTATTGGTTGGTTTTATTATTTATTGGTAGGTCAAGTAAATAAAAAATATCGTAACGTTGACAATACGATAACATGTCAAAAGCAATATGGTTTTACAGAGTTAAATAGAGCCCCAGATGTAGAATGTGGGGTGTGTGGTTGTATCTTGCTTTATCATTTAGCTTATCGATGCGTAGATGGGAAGGGTCAATATTCGGGCGTTTCAACCGCCGTCATTGTTGTCTTCAATATATTGACAAAGTTATCATTAACTACCAGCAACTTTTGATGTCAAAATCAACGGACCCGGGGGTAGTATCCAATCCATAAGAACAAGAAATTTATAAAGTTTATCTTGAATAATATACGAAGACAATAATGACGGCCGTAAAAACGCCGAATAATCACCCGGAAGCTAACTGACAAACCGAGATAAATACGAACTTACTGGACAAAACCCGATACCGTACGATTATTCCAATACATCATGATCATATAAAAGCAGATTATCTGGTATGTTTTAATTAACGTCATGCCATTTATCTCGGGAAACAGGTATTTTGGCCTTTTCGAAAGCATTCGACGCCACAAAGGTTTACCGCCAACGACGGATAAATCCGTCACGACTGAAAGCTCAAAAACGTACCTATATACGAAGTCGAACCCATAAGGTAAGACAATTACCAGACCTGCCATAGGCGTGTGGGTTAGCTGTCGCAGGGCCCCGACCATCCATTCCCGAATAAAAGCCATTAAAAGACTTACCTCTCGAAGTATAACCAACTATAAGAATAACCCCTTTGGAAGAAATATATGACTTAGTTATTTGTTAAACTAACTATTCACATAAGGGAAACCTAAAGAGCTAAAGCTCAGATCGTCAGCAGTAAATTGATATCCCCTTGGTTTTTTCAGTGGTTTACGATGACGATGTCACAGCTGGTTTCGTGGCCACCATACAGAAGATACTTAATATAAACCCGCCCAAAACCCTGTACATGGCTCTAGAAAAGCGTTTCGTATTCACGATAGAGCATATGGACTCTGTCGCTCCCTGTTACGAGACATTCCTCAGTCTCCTGGACAAGGTTAAAGCTGATAGCAACTGGACCGTAAAACAACTGCCTTTAGACTTCCCCAAATACTTTACGTATGAACGTGTCAAGGAGTTGGTGCTATGGAAAATATCGTCTAACTCTAATTGAGAGAAACTTCTGTGATAATGATAATAAATATCTATTTTGTTTACAGCTGTTTCATTTTGAAAAAAAAGACTTGTTTATTTTGTAAATCTCTATTTCAATTTGCTTTACTGAATCTACAGGGTACAGAAATACTTAGCTAACCGAATGGTTTCAAATAGACAAACTAACATTAGTACCATGAACGTGTACAAAAGTTGTATAAATTAATAAAAAACATTTAGAATAACTTATTAAATAATAGTCAGCCTCGTGTTGAAAAATGGCCAGTAAATTTCAAAAATTCAAACCCGGACGTTTTTGTTAAAAAAGCCATCAACAAGATCAGTTGACAAATTGACAATTAAAATTCAAAAAAGGCATTATCAGTAGTACGACTCACTAGTACAGTCAAATTCACCAAGACTATACACAGAGCACAAACATGAAGTTTCCTATTTGATGAACTGGATTGCACGTCTGAGAGCTTGGCAGGGCCTTTGTTAATGGTACTACTGGCAACGTCAAGACATAATTTGCGTCGACGAGGGCGAAAACTGTGCAACAGCTCAACTATCACTAGGGACAAAAGAACTTGTGCAATTATATCTAAGCTTACAATTATTTTTGCGTGGGCCAGTGTTCATTGTACTTGGTGAGGAAAGTTTTCCGCAGTTCCGAGTTGCGAGCCTGCTGGTCCTTCTCTTTGCTGAGGGTCTCAACGCTTTGGCCGACGCAAAGGTCGCCGGTAAAGTGTATGATGACCACTTGGGTGTTGAATGTCACGTTTTTGTCTGGATTCTGTTTCACGTAGGTGCTATAAGATGTCGGCGGGCCAAAATCCATAGTGCAGGGCAGCGTTAGGTCTTCAACTGTAAATGAAAACGTAAATGGGAAGTGGATATCGCTATGCCTTTGGATAGATATGGATTCGCCATGACAATATTTATTGCTTAAGAAAATAAATAATTTGCTTTAAGTGAAAGCAGCTACAAAGTTAAATATCCAATTTTTGAAAGCCAGAGTACCTACCTAACATACCTTAGTAGAAGATCCGAATAGGACACGACCTTCACCGGGCTGTTTATTCGATAAAAAGTATTTTATATCAAATTTAATATGTTAAGTAATATGTAATATAATACTTTTAATGTGGAAGAAGCGAAAGAGATTTGACAAGATCGTAGTAGGTGGAAAGAAGTGGTCTCTGCCTACACCTCTGGGAAACAGGCGTGATTTAATGTATGTATGTATGTATGTAAGTAATACTTATATGGCGAATAGGTAGGCAAAAAAAATCAGTCCAGTAGGTATATAAGTAAATAAATAAAAAATAAAAAATGTTTTTTTTTTAATCGCAATTGTTTGTTTAATAGACAAATTAGTAATTACATACCAATCGAAAGTATGAAGCCTATATAGAATATGCAAACGTTAGGTTGACTATTTTTTTCCCATCATAACTATTGGGTAGGTAGGCACGTATAAATAGGTAAGTCGTTATCACCAAATTTCTTTCATATGACTTCAGAAAAGGATAGTAATACATTTAACTGACGGATAGTTTTATCTGGGGATTGAAAAATCAGCCCCTAACATAATAAATCTATATATATAAAAGGCAAATCTGACTGACTTATATATCAACGCACAGCCAAAACTACTGTACCTACCTAGAAACTTGAAATTTGGTAAGTAGGTACAGGGGTTCCTTTCATGATCTAAGTGAGCACTAAGAAAGGATATTCCGAAAATCGACCCCCAACGGGATGAAATGGGGGGAGTAGCGGGAAACTAATTCTACGCATACGAAGTCGCGGGCGTCCTCTAGTTTGATATAAAATACTTTTTATCGATTAAATAGCCCAGTAAAGGTCGTTTCCTATTTGGATCTTAGACTACCTGGCTCACCTTCTGCGGATACGCTAAGGCTTATACAATACTATAATAAAGCAGCGGTAGGTTACCTATACTACTTACGTTATGTTTATCATGCCATTTTATGGTGGTAGAATAATGTACGGTACGTATTAAATACACTGCTATTGGGCTGTGAATGTGTTAAATATATAGCTCGTTCGCTTAGATATAGTCGTCGCTTTGTATCGCGCCGCCTTGGCACGCCTTTTATTAAAGAATGCCGCAGCGTAAACAAAGAATGCGAACGGTGTATCCGCAAGTGAATTTGACAGTTTACCTACATCGACTTAAATTCGTATTTTATTACAATAACCACAAGTGCGTGCGGGTGGTGTAGCGATAGCGACACTATCTACTTAAGGCAATCTAAGCGAATGGACTTTAAAGTATTATCCATTGTGAATGTATACATGTTTTTTATATATATACTATTCATCAACGTTGTTTATATTTGTTGGCAAATTAACCCTTCATAAGGCAGAGGCGATTTAGCGACCACATATAATTATTTAGAGTTTCAACCTTGCGATCTACAGAATATGATACATAGTCTGTTGTTTTTGCACGGAAAATTATTTGCTTTTAAATGATTCCCTAGTAACTTGTGTCAAACATGAAACTGTATTTGAATTTTACGTAGCATAACTGTATTTAAGTAGGTATAACTGGCGCCTTATAAAGGGTAATAAATAAATAAACCTTTTATGCACTATATTCCACTAAGGTATTTAAAATCTGGCTATGCATTTATATAATTGTCCCGCTTATTCGGACATTCGGATTATATCGGACTAAATGGCGCACTGGAATCTAGGTCGCGACCAATCACAGCGCTAGATTTTACCGCACTAGTTCTAGTCTCTTTGGATTTTGACATAGAACAAACCAATACAAAAAGATTATCCAAATTTTGAGCACAGATCTGAGAGAAGAAATAAGATATACGAGAGGTACATACATTGCGACATCTCTTAAGTACTCGTAAGTACGCCGTACTTATGGCTCGGCGACCTTACTCGCCCGTGTGTCACCCTAACTACGCGAACTTCTAAAGGTAAACACGGGCGAAAAAGGCCGTCGAGCTTTAAGTACGCGTACTTACTCGTCCGTCTTATAAGAGCGAACGAGAGCGAGTGAGAGACAAGTACAAATCCGAAGCACCTTCGTGCTCACAGACTATAAATTTTTTTACTCGCGCAGCTGTTGTCGGCTTATGTGCTTTCCCGCGCAAACGAGAACTGTTGAAAGGTATTTTTTGGGTAAGTAACCTTGGTCCTTCTAACATCTTTTCTAACACTTCTTAACCCGGCTTAAATTAGAAACGCACGTGCGCTAAACTCGTCTTGGCCTTGCACGGAGTCGCCGGTACACTCCGGCCCGCAGCGGCCGTCCTTCAGGATACCTCGCATCGTCGTCAACTTACTGATCGCCTTCTCGTTGCTCTTGCCCTGCTCGCTTTTGTGCTTGTCGATGTTGCGAAGGAATTTCTTCATCTAGCAGACGGAAAGTACCTTGTGAATTTATGTCATGTCATATGGCAATGCGAAAAAGAGTTTGGATTGGAAAACTAAGGGGAAAATGGCACTATGATTAATTTTTTACCTAAAAACTGAGTTTGTCACCTGAGAATATTAAAGTTCTACTTGTCACCACGGAAAACTCTTTTTTGCCAAGCTTTTTAATTACTTGGAATCTTAGAAGTGTGCCCAGGATCATTGTTTTTTTTTTCGTAGAGCCTGTCTAAGTAACAAAGACACGCAATCCCCATTTAACTTTATATATAATACAATGAAGCTTCCAGAGGAGAGCCTGTCTTTTCCACTTAGATAATCTCTAACTTCTCTCTTAACACCGTCTACAATCAACTTCATATGTGATTTGATTAGTCAAATCTGACATTAAAGCCACAAGGTACTAAAGTGATTATCTACTTATGACGTTTAATATAGGTAATGCAAAATTAGAAGTAGGTACTTACATTCTAAGATTCCATGTAGGTACAGTGGGCCATTTAAAGCATTATGATTTTGCATGGTAGGTAGAACCTGCGTTACGCATACAAAACTATAAACTAAGGAAGCCTGCAGAAAGGCTATAGTCGGGCTTCCATATTTGGCCCTTGAATTAAATGATCTTATACGCCATGTGCTCAAGTCTCAGTTTCTTAAGTTCGACAGTTTATTTATGATGTTTTCAATGTTTTTTATACAAAGCCCGCTAATACAAAAAATGTTTACTATTTGATTTACAACAAAAAATGACAAAGGCGAAATTTAAATGAAAAATTGTTAGGAAAAAATCTGTCCCTACCTAAGTTGGGAAAAATAATAGTCACTGGAAGGGGTAGGTACCTACTTACTAAAATACATACGAACAGAGTAAGTTAAATATAAGATTGTAAAAATGAGGAACACTTGATTCAAGAGCCGCACTAGTATAGGAGTCCGACTACGGCCTTTTATTACGATACGGTAGACATCTTTCATAGGTGACTGGAATACTGTATAGTATTAGCGGTATAGTCAAGGGCAAAGGCTTAAAAATATGTACCTACATAGACCTTAATGCCCGCTTTCCACTGCGAGCGGAGCGGGCTCCGTACGGACTCCGTTTGGCTTACAACGGTGACTTCAAATGTTTCCATCGCGAGCTAACCTCTTTAAAGTGACCGTTGTAAGCAAAACGTAGCCCGCTCCGCTTGTAGTGGAAACTGTGGAAAGTGGGCATAATACTATGGCAATTAGGTCTGTACATATTTTTGAAAATTGCGCCGATATTTATTTTGCCTTTGACTGTACCATAACTCGATTCGTTTTTGGATCAGCTAAGGGTCCGTTCACACAGACCGGCTCGAAGAGAAGAGCAGCTTTTTTATCACGTTGGAAACAGTTGTCAATTCTGAATGACAAAAGAAGTGCACATGCAAAAATAAACCTTATTAAACTGACTCAAAACTCTGTTTCCAAGGTGATCAAAATCGGCTCTCCTCTCCGAGCCGGTCTGTGTGAACGGACCCTAAGGCTACTTTTGTAACAGTAGGATCCGAACGGACAGTCTACATGGGCGTTTATTTAAAAAAAAAAGATTTTTCTCTCGATAGTCACGAATTGCATTATATAAAAGGGATCGGGCATCCGAAGTTTCTAAGTAATAAATATCTAGCTCCAGAAAAATACCTACACATTATTGACAAAGGTACATCTTAATATTATTCACCGTTGCCGCGTCTTTACGTTTGCGGCTTAATTCACAATAGCAGGGTCCATTGGGTGTATTAGTTGAATATCCATATTTACCTATATGGTTAATTACAGTATAGAATACGCGCAACATTTCGCTTTTGGGTTGATCAACTTTTTGCTGTTCTGTCCCGTAAGCCAAGAGACAGCAGTGATATTGTTTCATAGAAAAAATATTATATACTAGGTGTCCAATAATAGTAGATTATACGTCGAGGGGATAACGCCCTGTTTTATGTCACGGGCGCGATATTGAATCCTGAGCAAATGAGGGACTCCAGATTAACTCCCGAGCATTGCGACGAACCCGCCGGGTCATTATATGGTACTGAATCTCATTATAACCCGCTGCTTAGCCATTTATGGCTATAATGACTTACTTTGGTCCTCACCCAAAGTAAGTCATTATAGCCATAAATGGCTAAGCAGCGGGTTATAATGAGATTGAGCAATTTCGAGCATGTGGTGTGAAAAAAATGAGATTGTAAATGCCGCCATTTTGTTCATGATTATTGCGCATTTTTTCGGCGTCATGAATCGTTGGTCAGGTGAACATCGCGCATTTGCTATCAAGGCTTTCTTAGAATCTGGAAAATCGCTTACAGCCATTTTCCGGAAGCCAGAAGGAAATTTTGTTCTCGTTACAATCTACGAAGAATCAGTGCAGCACCTTCTGTTCAGCTTATAAGGTTATGGTACAAAAGGTTTGAAGAAACTGGATCCACATTAAACAAAAGTGTGCCGGGTCGTGGACTTTCAGTATCCACCGATGAAAATATCCAAATGATCACAGAGGCCGTGTACCGAAATCCACGTCGCTCTGTTCGAAAACACGCATCACTTTTGGGAATCGACCAATCATATTAGTTGAAATCCACATCTCGTCTCCGCTCCGCTTCAGTGGAAACAGTCAAGCGGAGATGAGCGGAGTGGAGAGGAGACGTGTAGGAATCGATCAATCACATTAGTTGAAATCCACATCTCGTCTCCGCTCCGCTTCAGTGGAAACAGTCAAACGGAGTCTTAGGACGCCCTGTATACTGCTTAAGGCTTCGGCTCCACTCGGCTCCGCTCGTCTCCGCCTCAGTGGAATCACTTAACTCTTTTCACAGCTCTGCTCCACTCAGCTCCGCTCTTCTCTGCCCCAGAGGAGTCGCAGCCTAACGGCCCAACGAAATAATTATCTATACCTACGCCAGGATTTTTTCAGATTTTTTGATTCATAAACTTCGGAGATAAGGGGGGGCGGGGGAACGATCATTTTTTGTACATTTTTGGCTATAAATCAAAAAGCACGTGCCAGAAAATAAAATAAAGAAATAGTTTTAAAATATGCAGATTGAGCCATTTCATATGACACCCCATTTGCTATAATCAAACCACTTTCATCTTTTAACCCCCCATTCTAGACCTCTTTATTATATTTTTTTTTACTAAAAACATGCGGGCAATCAATTTGTACAACTAAGCCAAATTTCAAGTTGATAGCATTTATAGTTGCTGAAAAAACCTGCTGTGGCATACAGGATGACACATTATTAGTTTCAACATTTATTTTGGTTTTTTATCTACTTCATTTCAATTGTTATTAAAACATTTTTAACGATTTAATATACAAATTAGGATGTCAAGTGTTTACATCCAACTGCCACACCAAGACGCCAAGACTGATATCCGGAATGACCGTAACCATGGCCGTAACATACCGTTAACGATATCAAAACTAGCGGTTTACAGTACGCGAGTACAAAATGGTTATTTCTCAAACATGCTCGGAAAGAACGGTTTTCCGATTGAAGCACAAAGAAAAAAGTGCCTCATTTTACTCCTAGGAGTAAAAAAACCATACGAAAAAACTTTCCGTCCATGACCATATTGTTTTTAAAAGTGCTCTCTATTGCGTATAACGGCCATTCTCAGAATAGAGGATTTTTGCATGTCCGGTCCAATATTTATCCCTAAACGTGGTCCGAAATAACTGCATACATTTTTCTTATATAGAATATAGTTTTATCTAAAGGTATTAGAAATATATTAGCTCTGTTATTTAATTATCATACTTATTTTATTTTTCAAAACCCTATTCTCCAATTACCGTAGCCTGTCCGCACGCTACCTTGGTCTTCAAAATTGCTTCTAATTTCAATTAGGAACGGTTTCTATGTGTGCCATTTTAAATCCTGGTAGGCTAAATACCGCCCGTATACTCAGATTTTTTTATAATTCACTAGGACCATTCCGTATTTTTTTTTTATTAAAAAACTGTCTGTCCGGCCCGAATATATAATTACCATAGCCATTGCTTTTCGAAGGTCTCATCCCCAATTAACAAAATATTTTTTCATTAAAATTGCGTGAGTCGCGAGCTGAGGGTTGTGCCTTGGTACTCAAAGTATGTAAACGCATCAGGTTTGTCGCATTTTGCCACAGTGCAAGAAAGTGTCTAAGTACCGTAACTTTGGTTTATAAATTTTCTAATTCCCGTACCCCGTGTTTTAAATTTGGTCTTAAAGGGAAATTCGCTGTCAATTATTACAACAAAAGAACTCTAAAGCCTCTGTTAACAACAATTTTGCAGTATTTTTACAACTTCAAGTTTTTGATATTTTTAGGAAAATGTTAAGTATTCTAAGTACCGTAGTGCTAATTGCCGTAGATTTACTAATCACCGTAGTATGAAAATATTGAAGGACTTTCAAAAATACAATCAATGTTGAAAAATATTGTGCCTAAAAAACACGATATGGTATATAAATCAGATTTTCATTACCAATTTATTTTATATTATATTATATTTAATCAATTTATATTTATCGTTATGTATAACCCATTTTTGCCAAAAAAAGTAAATTTTAACTACCTATATGTTCATAAATTAATAACGATAAAAATTGGTCGATAGAAATCATTTGAATATAATAAAACATCAAAATTCATGTTTTTAGTTGTTGATTTATAAATTATTACCTAATAATTTCTTTAGTCAAATTTATTTTCTAATTACCATATCTATCTCAAACAAAAAAATCTAATTACCGTTCTTATGAAATATTTAAATCTCTATAACTCGAAAACTTCTTTGTATATTCTGATGCCATTTCGACATATTGATTATTTAGCTTCCTGTTGTTCATATTCTTAGGTTATTAAGTCAATTAAATGAGAAAAAAAAATGGCTCCGGTAATTAGGCGGAGAACACCCAATCGTGAGAATGGCCGATAAAATCGAAAGGACCATGAAAAAAACGAGGATTTCCTGACTCATATTTTAGCAGCTGCTAACCACCTCGTCAGGACATCCCTTACTTTCCGCGCCTAGGCAATAATGTACTATTTTTAGTGTAAATCATCGATTTAAATAGTGACCCAAGAGACGTCACCATGGCAACGAGGTACAGCAAAAAGTTGATTGACCCTTTTGCGGGAAGCCCGCACGCGGACGGTCCGTTCGGTTCGGAGCGCCCGGATTTCTTTTTGCCATGGAGAATGAGAACGAACAGACAGGCTACCTGATTGAAAGCGGGCTCTGAGGCCCATATACTATTGCAATCTCATGACTTTTCGCGTTGCCAACCCTGAGGACTAAGATGGATTTGGCACTGCTGTCAAATCAGCATAAAAAGTTTCTGGTAACAACTTACGGTTTTGGATATTTTCTTCGGCGGGTCCTGGTAGGACATCTTAGGCTCCCCCGGATTACTCCCCACCACATACATCGTGTTTTTTGGTATATCAAAGTCCGAGTATACCGATGGCTGGCCCTCTACTGTCTCCTTCGGACGCCCTGATCCCGTAGACGACTTACTGTTGGTCGGAGCATACGTAGACTTTTCTGGTATACATTTAGGCATGGGTGTTTTCTTATTGCGGGTCCTTTCTTTCTTCTGAGCCGGTCGTTCATCTTCGTTAGACAAGCTTTCTTCTGAAGTGGAAGGGAATACTTCGTTGAGGCTTATCACCTCAACGTTGCACTCCTCGAGGTTGGCAGGATTTTCGACGTCGGCCAATTGACAGAGTTGGTCGGTGGAATGTATGCTGATGAAGGATTTCTGTCCCGAGCACAGGGTGGCCTCTTCCTCGGCTGCTGAGTTAGGCTTCTTAGATACTGTTACTGAAAAAGGATTTTAGTAGTAACAGCTCCCGGTAGTTGCTTGAGGCCAGGTTGCCGGTTTGGTCCGATCCAAAACTGAAGTAGTTTTGATGTATTTGTACACGTATACCAGAAAACTTCTTATTTGTCCTACTAAATATGGTTGTTTTTGAAGAAAAGGATGCTTCTTATGCTCACAAATCTTTTTTTAAAGGAGCGTCCTCACTGAGAGCATTCGCGTGAATATTCGAGTGGTGTGGACGTTGAGCCCAGCGTTACAAAGCTTACACAGCACTCGATGTTCGCGCCGAATTCTCATTACACGCGAGTGCTCTCAGTGAGGACGCTCCTTTAAGAACCTTAACCTACCTACGCTTGTGTAAGGTTGTCCAAAGGTTAAAAGCTAGGTTACAATGAGCCAAAAATCCCAAACGCAAACTATTTTGCCAATAAGAAAAGAGTCCGCGGAAAAGAGCAGGCACTGGAGCAGGAGATAACAAAGGTCCCCTCTGCTTCTTTAGTCAGAAATAATATCAAAAAGGATAACAGTTATTTTTACGGTTTCATAATTTTAACATTCGACCCAAAACCAATTTTTTTAATTTAAAATGTTGACTGTATCCAATTTTTAAACCAGGGTAATGTATAAGACGAAAAAAGAAAAGAAATAGGACAATACCAAATAAAATCTCTTTTGGTCAAGGCCAACTAATGTCACATCTCAGTGTAGTTATGTTGTATTCACATTTTACTAATTTTATTAAATGGATAATTCTTTTCCCTTGTGCGTAAAGTACAAGGCTCTTAGGTATGTATAACCAATTGATATCAATTTAGTTCTGAACGTTTTTTACAAAATTGTAAACAACACTTGCAAAATTATGAACGAAAATGACGAGAATTGGGGATTTGGAATATTTTGTGGTTTAGGCATCTTAAACCCACGTAACATTTTGAAATGTAGATTATTATTCAGTCTTTTACACTTCGACATTCACCGATTCCAATAACATCCAGTTCAGAGAGCCGCGGACAAATGGACCGGATTGCATAGGTTTTAAATAATAGGGCTCCGCTACTATTCGGGCACGTACGGAACTACTAAGAGTTTTCGATAGTAGGTATGTAATAATAACAACCGACACCCCGCCGTGTGTCAAAAAATTAACATTTGTAAATTCACAAATTAAACACTTTCAGTTTTTATTATTTAAAAAAGAGAAGCTTAAAGTGTCATCGCAACGTAATTGAATGTATCTTACCAGCGTATGTGCAACTCTCAGTGGCGTTGCAAGCAATTACTTCCCCTACAAAGAAACATAAATTAAAGTAAAGCTGAATGCAGAATCAACACATCAGATAAGCGACAGAGTGCACTGTTACCTTCCTCAACATGTTTGTCGGTCTGTATAGTTAGTTTACTTAAATCGGGTATTTTGCGGGCATTCTTCGAGTTTGACATATTTAAACAACAAATTTCAGTTTGTGAACTTTGTCAAATGGCTTCCCATGTTTCTCTTTATTTGTTACAGTTTTGACATTCCAATTTTAATATTTTCAACGACAAGAGGTTTATCAGGTGCGCCTTTTTATGAAATAAAACCAAAAAGTATTGAAAATAATTATTATTTCATTTCATAAGTACCTACGAGTAGAATCGATATAGAATAACAAAATTATTCCATTGAAATAAAAAAAAACAGTGAAAAGTGTAAAATACAGCAAATAAATGAATTAAACACCTCGTAATGACTAAATATAAATATTGAACAGTATTATTATTGTAGCTACTAGATGTAACAGTCTATTTTGTTCTAAATGTATTCGAAATACTATTTATAATTACATCGTGAGGTTATTTTGAGTGGTTTTAAGGCAACTGGACACCCTGCAGTCTTGATTTTACGTGGAACACCAAGTTGTATCCACATTTGCAAGTTCAGTGTGAATTAAAACGCCCTGAACCAACAAATGTGTGACAAAGGTACACTTTATTGCTTATTATCAAAATGGAACATCGTCTCGTTCTTGTTGCGTTAAATAAGTCTTTTTCTGAAACCGCAGCTAAGTCAACAGCAGTAGTAAACTGGGTAATGATATAAAAAGACCGCCACCGACTTATCTGTAAAATGGCAAGAAATTAACTTATCCATCCAAGATTTTAATTGTCCGTCAATACGGATCAGACGCACACTTCCTATGCTGCTTACCTATAAAGGAAAACTTAAGGCAGTTGAATTTTTCGAAGCATAGTAAATAGGTTGTTTATAATCGTTGCAATAATTTCTTAATGCCATATTTGAACAATTTCACAGAGACGTTGGTGGGTGACTATGTGACCAGGGCATAGTAACATTTCTAAACATCGAAAATACTTGCAGCAATCCAAGAGCCATCCTGTAGTGCCTTTGTTTTAATCGATAGCTTCACCATTAAAGTCATTACGCGGAAGGACAGAGCTATAGGAACTATTATAGCTGTCTCATTCACTTTCTATAAATTCTTGTTTATGGGATTACCTAGCTACTTTTACCAAGACAAAACCTTAAATACATTCTTATAATCAGCAAAAAACATTTTTTTTTCAATCGCACATGCAGCGTTTGTGAGCCTAGCTTTTATTCTTATTTACGTGCTATATGAAATGTATACAAAAAAAATAAAAAATCATTGTTCAGATGTTTGCATTCAATTCTGAATTTCTGA
This sequence comes from Acleris cristana, assembly GCA_948252455.1. Classification (NCBI taxonomy): domain Eukaryota; kingdom Metazoa; phylum Arthropoda; class Insecta; order Lepidoptera; family Tortricidae; genus Acleris; species Acleris cristana. The sequence continues at coordinate 11,006,149 of OX411784.1, read as the reverse complement.
AGCAAGGCAGTGCTGAGGCATTAACATTGCAGTACGTACCAAATAACTTTACGGCTCTAAAGTTAGGTGCAATACCATTGCAGACGTGTATTTCATAAGGTCCCTACTATAATTCGTTTGCGTATGTGGGTATACGAAGCTCACGAGTAACGAATGCTTGTTCTAGTCCATCGAGGCGTCGACTACGTGCGTTGTAGCATCATTGTACTAGTAATATATATGCGTTGCGCTGTTGCGCTCGCTTCCCCTCACCTCCGCGTCCCGCCCCCGCCACCGTCCCGCGCGTCGGTCGCACTTCAACTCGTTGGACTATAGTTAGCGTAAACAGAGTATTACCTAGTCAAGCTGCTCGCGTATAACCTTTGGCCGGATTTACACTTGTAAGTTATTACTGTAAGTTGTGAGACGCAACTATGGGTAAGAGTGGGTGGCAAATATCTGCATCTCTGTCTTGCATATAACTTTGTTTCAAAACTTACAGTAATAACTTACAAGTGTAAATCCGGCCTTTGACATAGCAAAACAGATAACCCAACCAAATCACATATCATCTTTAGCAGACAAAGCTATTGGCATTGAGTGCCTACCTTATTAAGGCGGATTATCATGAGAAATTATTACCGGTAAAAGGTTATATTTTCATCTTTTGCAGCCTAAGATATAACAATTCAGATCACATATGTCTAGGAAATCTACAAAAACAATAAAATAGTTAAAAACAACAATTTACTCCATCGTTTGGCACCAGTTCGGATGATAAATAAAATCGACCTTGAAAAAGCGCAATGCTTGGCTCAAAGATTCGACAACGAATACACGCGAATTCTTTGAGCAGAAAGGTGGAGACGCTCTTTTGTACCGCGCTGTATATTAATGTATGATCTGCGCAACGCGTCGAGCTAACATCAGAGCAGTAAAAGTTAATTGATGCTTACTGTCATTGACTTATGCTACATTTTACAAAGCTTACATAATATTTAAGGCCAGTTCTGTCATTAATTATTTTAAATCTGGAACATTTCACTAATTAGCTGATACAATGCTTGGTGGGTTACTCTACTCCAAAGAAAGGAAATACTAGACAAGCAACGAATAATCGTTGACCGGATACAGCAAATTCGGATTGGCCATACGGCGGGAGTCCGGCCAGGAGTTGAACTTAAGGGGGCACAAATGCTAAAGTCGGTAGGTTTGGGCGATCTGGATCTTAATAACTATAACGAGTATCGACCGAGTACCGAGTGTCTGTTCTTTGAATATATTAATCTTGATAATTTTCCATTGAACTTGTTCTTTCGACACTTTTCTGTTTCCATGACATCTGTTTGCATATTGTTAGTTGAATCTTCGAAACCCTACGGTCGTTTTTGATTTAATAGTTGTACTAATTATTTCTCAATTGTTCAAAACCATATTTTAATAAATGTTGTGGTTTTATAGTAATTTGGCGCTTAAGATGCTGAAATCGAGGCTTGCGAAATATCAATATGTAAACACCACAAAGTCTCAAAAATAGGTACAGACCTTATTACTCTGGCAATAAAGTTTCAATATTTTTGCAACTTTGGATAATTATTTTGCGGTTGACAGTACAGTGAAGCAGAGTATTTAATAGTATTATAGTATTTGTTATGCTAGAGAGTGTGAAAGTGATAGACGACTACTATCAAGCCAGACATTCACTAGCGACCAAATGTCCCGCGACACGTGTCGCCAGCGACAGTGCAGTGGTCCGGTGTAGTGGCGCAACATCGCCGGACTTCGATGGACGTTTCTGGGGACATCGCGCGACAGCTGTCAGCAAGCGAAGTCGAGCGACTCGTGAAACTTCGCAAGACATATATGGCGACATCGCGCGACAAGTGTCGGGTCCGCCACATCACGGCGACACATGTCCCACCATCCCCATCACTTAGTAGAATTTTCGTTCCTAGAAAGCTATTTTCTGCTGAACCCGTGTCGATTTCAGGTTATCTTAAACGTAGGTTAGGTTAGACTTGTAACCATCACAAGATTACCTGAAATCAACACTGGTTCAGCAGAAAATAGCTTTCTATTCAACGAGAATTCTGCGAAATCATACGTTCTATGAAATGCGTGTCGGTGAAACCTACGATAAACCGTCGCCGAGACGTGTCACGGGACATTTGTCACCTAGTGAAACCCTGGCTTTAATGCTCTGGTTTTACCGTAAATATTCTCACATTTTTTATTAGCCGATTGCAAACTTCGAATTTTTGGAGTAGAGCCCATAGAGTTAACAGTATATCGCGTTTAGCCGGCTAACTTTTTTCCAATCACTTAGTTACTAATATTTTCACTAACAGTACGAGTACACTCCGATTTTAAACATTCCATTCACAAGACATGCAGATGCTATGCTACCTAGTCGGGTGATAAGTTCTGTTACTGAGATTTATTACAATAAAAAAAAGGATTTTGCATAAACCTGTATAATAATCAAAATTTTGATTTATACATAATAAAAATAAAAATAACGTATTCTAAACTATTGCAATTATTTCATGTACGAGCTTGAAGTATTCCTATTTTGGACGAGAAAATCATAGTTCGAACCACGCACGACGATTATACTAACGGTCACAACTTTTGTAAGAGTTCTTGTAGAGAGTTCAAATTTGCGTGACATATTGAACAGACTTGTAGCTTTGAGTTCTGATATAAATGTATTCCAAGCAACTAAAGATCCGCTTGTACACCGGTCAATCTTAATGTCTCATTAAATCTATTTTACGATTTCATATGATTTTGCAGAAATACGAAAACACACCAAATCTCTTGCTTCATAAGTTGGAATTAAGTCATGTTGAGAAATATAATTGGTCTCTAAACATACACAGAGATAGGAAGTTTTATAATATTATACAAAAAAAGTTCTTTGGTAAACAAAGACTAACTTTTAAGCGTTTTCAAAAGTGAAATTTACAGAAAAGTCATTCGTAATTTCATCGATGCCGGCTGTGAATGTTAAAAGATCGTGTCGGAAATTGCGGCGACTAACAAGAATGATTATTTGTTCTTCAAAATGTACATTAATTAAGCGTTTAATTTTTATACTTATTGAGATTAAAAAATAAACATAAGTTAGTTTTATTTGCCTCAACCTTAGTATCAGAACTTATTAACCAACAAGTTACATACAATTCCCCAACTATGTATACCGGTATACCTATAACTGCGTTACTATATCTGTATCCAGAATAATTTAACACTATACAATCTACAACACTCAATGAACGAAATACCACATAAAGCAGACAACCTGCAAGCCAATATAGGCCTTAAAAGTAAATGGTGTAAAGTTTATTTAAATCTTAAGACGATTGAGGTGCTATTAGAATCATCACAGAAGAATAATTGATGAATATTCATCAAAGAAAACTTATTTTACGATGATATAACCCTAAATTGGCAATGATCGTTATGTTGACAGCCTTTATTCACTTATGAATAATATTATGGACTTCAAAGTACCTTTTGTATATTTTTAGTATAAGAGGGCTGAAAAAGCCGCAAAATATACCTCACGGTTTCAGCCCAGCTAAAGAAAATCCAGGTAAAAACACAGCAAAGTCTTTAGCCGCTTTCAAATGTGAAATATCAATATCGATTCTCGAATTAACATCGAACGTGGCAGTTCAGGGAGTGCAATCTTGCAGCACCAGATATACCTAGGTATTTTTTTTAACATGCATACTTTGCTATCCATATTTTTATATAATTCAGCCAGTATTTAACATTATGCATGAATACAAGAGAAAAAGAGCTCACTGCATATTATTATAATAAAATGACAAGCAGATTAAAGAAAGCGTATTTTACGAGCATTAACAAAATATTTGGGTTGATTTAATAAAGTGACGTAAACATTTAATTTTTGGAATTAAAATAATACCAGCCATATTTTATAGTTCCAAATGACGCTCAGAATCGTGCAAAATCATTTAACCAACTTAACAACAATGTCATCCATTATATGGACATTGACTAACACTTATCAGTTACATCCGTTAGGCAGTAACGAAATTAAATCACCTAATCAGAGCGCTAACACATAATTTTTGTCAAAATTAATTCATCAATTGATATGGCGCCAATTTTAAAATTACGCAAGGAACATGCAAGATAAATTTATTCTACACACCCGCCAATTATAATAAAACAATCATCATTCATCAATAATACGATCGAAAAACTAGTAAGCGTCATTAAAAAGTGTAAATCCGATATAAAAGTTGTAGTTTCTATCGTTCCCAGTCTTGACAATTTTATCTACGTACAACAGAACCTCAACCTTCATAGAATTTCACTTTTCAATAAACCTTCTATAATTTTTGACATTGTACTTTAAGCCTCGATCGCGGAGGTCATCGTTTCACCAACGAACCCGAGAGTATTCGCTATACGGATCGTTTCCTCTCCGATATAGACGATCTTTTGCGGCTTTGGATGCTACCAGAGGACATTTTTCTTTTGGTGTCACCATTGGTAGAAGTTGATGGAGCGTTCTTGTTGTAATTCGTAGGTTGGTTAGCCATTCTGTTGTTGAGGTTGGAAGTCTTCCGGCGGACGGAGGGCGAGGCTTCGACGTTGTTGAGCTTGGCGGTGGTGGTTTGTGGTTTGGGCTCGATGACCGCGGGCTGTTGGTACTTGCCGACGGCGTTCCAGTGTTCTCGCTGCGCTTTGAGCGACGCGCGCATCTTTTCTTTGGCTTCGGCGTTATCCGCCAGCATCTGGTTGAGCATCTGCATCGTCTGATACAGCGCGACGGGACTGAGCAGTCCGAAATCGTGCAACGAAGACATGTGGAGTATGAAGTTCCTGTATAAGTTTTTCTCTAACAGCTCCTTACCTTTCATTTGTAGGAACATTTGGCAAGCGAGCGGGATCTGGCAGTCCCCGACGTAGTTGTATTTCATAACGTGTAGGTTCCACATCTTCATGAGTTCCTTCTCTCCCTCGTTGACGTCGGTGAACTCGTCGATCATCATCATGGTCTTCTGTTGCAGCCACAGCGGGTCCGTCTCGTCCTCCGAGTCGATGTCAAGTTCGTTGGGGTACACTGGCAGGCATGTGATTGTGTGGTGGTAAAGGCTGGAAGGGAAATTGGGTTACTTGAGACAGAATGCACGCTTTAGTGGTAGAAGTTGGTGGTTTTAAAGTGGCGGCGACGCTCGGAAGAGATTTATGCCCGGCAGTAGGCATCTTTTGGCTGACATAATAATGATGAAGGCTTCAAAAGGTCATAGCAAAAGTGCCTATCACTAGTTACGGCGTGGAAGAGTATTTAGTGTCATAAGGTCACCGCGCGGGCCGGCGCGGGCGCAGCTAGTGCTGAGTAAAGTTACCGGTTGTGTCCAGTGAGATAGGGGCGCTGCGCCTCGACGAGCTCGCTGTCGTCCAGCTCGAGGAACTCGGCGAGGCTGTGCCGCTGCGGGCGCCGGCGCGCGCGCGGCCGCCAGATGAGCACGCGCGTGAGCGACGTGCGCCGCGTGGGCCGGCGCGGGCGCAGCTAGTGCTGAGTAAAGTTACCGGTTGTGTCCAGTGAGATAGGGGCGCTGCGCCTCGACGAGCTCGCTGTCGTCCAGCTCGAGGAACTCGGCGAGGCTGTGCCGCTGCGGGCGCCGGCGCGCGCGCGGCCGCCAGATGAGCACGCGCGTGAGCGACGTGCGCCGCGTGGGCCGGCGCGGGCGCAGCTAGTGCTGAGTAAAGTTACCGGTTGTGTCCAGTGAGATAGGGGCGCTGCGCCTCGACGAGCTCGCTGTCGTCCAGCTCGAGGAACTCGGCGAGGCTGTGCCGCTGCGGGCGCCGGCGCGCGCGCGGCCGCCAGATGAGCACGCGCGTGAGCGACGTGCGCCGCGTGGGCCGGCGCGGGCGCAGCTAGTGCTGAGTAAAGTTACCGGTTGTGTCCAGTGAGATAGGGGCGCTGCGCCTCGACGAGCTCGCTGTCGTCCAGCTCGAGGAACTCGGCGAGGCTGTGCCGCTGCGGGCGCCGGCGCGCGCGCGGCCGCCAGATGAGCACGCGCGTGAGCGACGTGCGCCGCGTGGGCCGGCGCGGGCGCAGCTAGTGCTGAGTAAAGTTACCGGTTGTGTCCAGTGAGATAGGGGCGCTGCGCCTCGACGAGCTCGCTGTCGTCCAGCTCGAGGAACTCGGCGAGGCTGTGCCGCTGCGGGCGCCGGCGCGCGCGCGGCCGCCAGATGAGCACGCGCGTGAGCGACGTGCGCCGCGTGGGCCGGCGCGGGCGCAGCTAGTGCTGAGTAAAGTTACCGGTTGTGTCCAGTGAGATAGGGGCGCTGCGCCTCGACGAGCTCGCTGTCGTCCAGCTCGAGGAACTCGGCGAGGCTGTGCCGCTGCGGGCGCCGGCGCGCGCGCGGCCGCCAGATGAGCACGCGCGTGAGCGACGTGCGCCGCGTGGGCCGGCGCGGGCGCAGCTAGTGCTGAGTAAAGTTACCGGTTGTGTCCAGTGAGATAGGGGCGCTGCGCCTCGACGAGCTCGCTGTCGTCCAGCTCGAGGAACTCGGCGAGGCTGTGCCGCTGCGGGCGCCGGCGCGCGCGCGGCCGCCAGATGAGCACGCGCGTGAGCGACGTGCGCCGCGTGGGCCGGCGCGGGCGCAGCTAGTGCTGAGTAAAGTTACCGGTTGTGTCCAGTGAGATAGGGGCGCTGCGCCTCGACGAGCTCGCTGTCGTCCAGCTCGAGGAACTCGGCGAGGCTGTGCCGCTGCGGGCGCCGGCGCGCGCGCGGCCGCCAGATGAGCACGCGCGTGAGCGACGTGCGCCGCGTGGGCCGGCGCGGGCGCAGCTAGTGCTGAGTAAAGTTACCGGTTGTGTCCAGTGAGATAGGGGCGCTGCGCCTCGACGAGCTCGCTGTCGTCCAGCTCGAGGAACTCGGCGAGGCTGTGCCGCTGCGGGCGCCGGCGCGCGCGCGGCCGCCAGATGAGCACGCGCGTGAGCGACGTGCGCCGCGTGGGCCGGCGCGGGCGCAGCTAGTGCTGAGTAAAGTTACCGGTTGTGTCCAGTGAGATAGGGGCGCTGCGCCTCGACGAGCTCGCTGTCGTCCAGCTCGAGGAACTCGGCGAGGCTGTGCCGCTGCGGGCGCCGGCGCGCGCGCGGCCGCCAGATGAGCACGCGCGTGAGCGACGTGCGCCGCGTGGGCCGGCGCGGGCGCAGCTAGTGCTGAGTAAAGTTACCGGTTGTGTCCAGTGAGATAGGGGCGCTGCGCCTCGACGAGCTCGCTGTCGTCCAGCTCGAGGAACTCGGCGAGGCTGTGCCGCTGCGGGCGCCGGCGCGCGCGCGGCCGCCAGATGAGCACGCGCGTGAGCGACGTGCGCCGCGTGGGCCGGCGCGGGCGCAGCTAGTGCTGAGTAAAGTTACCGGTTGTGTCCAGTGAGATAGGGGCGCTGCGCCTCGACGAGCTCGCTGTCGTCCAGCTCGAGGAACTCGGCGAGGCTGTGCCGCTGCGGGCGCCGGCGCGCGCGCGGCCGCCAGATGAGCACGCGCGTGAGCGACGTGCGCCGCGTGGGCCGGCGCGGGCGCAGCTAGTGCTGAGTAAAGTTACCGGTTGTGTCCAGTGAGATAGGGGCGCTGCGCCTCGACGAGCTCGCTGTCGTCCAGCTCGAGGAACTCGGCGAGGCTGTGCCGCTGCGGGCGCCGGCGCGCGCGCGGCCGCCAGATGAGCACGCGCGTGAGCGACGTGCGCCGCGTGGGCCGGCGCGGGCGCAGCTAGTGCTGAGTAAAGTTACCGGTTGTGTCCAGTGAGATAGGGGCGCTGCGCCTCGACGAGCTCGCTGTCGTCCAGCTCGAGGAACTCGGCGAGGCTGTGCCGCTGCGGGCGCCGGCGCGCGCGCGGCCGCCAGATGAGCACGCGCGTGAGCGACGTGCGCCGCGTGGGCCGGCGCGGGCGCAGCTAGTGCTGAGTAAAGTTACCGGTTGTGTCCAGTGAGATAGGGGCGCTGCGCCTCGACGAGCTCGCTGTCGTCCAGCTCGAGGAACTCGGCGAGGCTGTGCCGCTGCGGGCGCCGGTGCGCGCGCGGCCGCCAGATGAGCACGCGCGTGAGCGACGTGCGCCGCGTGGGCCGGCGCGGGCGCAGCTAGTGCTGAGTAAAGTTACCGGTTGTGTCCAGTGAGATAGGGGCGCTGCGCCTCGACGAGCTCGCTGTCGTCCAGCTCGAGGAACTCGGCGAGGCTGTGCCGCTGCGGGCGCCGGCGCGCGCGCGGCCGCCAGATGAGCACGCGCGTGAGCGACGTGCGCCGCGTGGGCCGGCGCGGGCGCAGCTAGTGCTGAGTAAAGTTACCGGTTGTGTCCAGTGAGATAGGGGCGCTGCGCCTCGACGAGCTCGCTGTCGTCCAGCTCGAGGAACTCGGCGAGGCTGTGCCGCTGCGGGCGCCGGCGCGCGCGCGGCCGCCAGATGAGCACGCGCGTGAGCGACGTGCGCCGCGTGGGCCGGCGCGGGCGCAGCTAGTGCTGAGTAAAGTTACCGGTTGTGTCCAGTGAGATAGGGGCGCTGCGCCTCGACGAGCTCGCTGTCGTCCAGCTCGAGGAACTCGGCGAGGCTGTGCCGCTGCGGGCGCCGGCGCGCGCGCGGCCGCCAGATGAGCACGCGCGTGAGCGACGTGCGCCGCGTGGGCCCGGCGCGCGGGCCCGCCGCGGCCGACCGGCCCTGCGCCGCGATCAAGTCGTGTGGCGAGCCCGTGTACGACCCGTCGTACAACTCGTTGATGGACACGTCGATGCGCGCGCCGCCCGGGATCGGCTGCCATAAACAACGGAAACATACATTCAACCATTTATACAAGTACAACTAACTATAGTCTGTGTCAATTGAAATTGGCAAACGTGTAAACAAAACCAAACGAACCAATTTACCATTATTACTCGATAATCGCATACTTTTAAACATCAAGTGAGGTTCATAAAACTTCCGTGAGACGGGGACATATTAAAGAGAGAATCACGTAAATAATGTCGAAAAACGCTCGACATGTTTTACGTGAGTAACCCGTTGTGATCTCTTTAATATTAAGTGAGGTCTTTGCAATGCTTAACACACTTGATTGAAGAATAAATAACTTTTAATTATACGTTATTTCAAATCAAAACATGCTTGATGAACATTTGAGGTTATGTGTCAAACAGTACTATAATATTTTTCATATTTTATTGTGCCGGTGACAGATGTCATGTAGCAAATTTAGTGATGCTGCTAATTAAAACCGCATTTTTTTTTTCGATTATCGATATGGTTCATAAAGTAAATCTAATCCTTTAGTATTCATTCATTCTTCTAAATTTAAAATCGGAACAATCGAATGCGATTATGAATTTTTGAAAAACAGTGGAGGCACTCCAAAATGATGAATTTCAATGTTTAAAACCGGCCTCTCCGCTATTCACACTAAAGAAGAAATGGAAGTAAAAACAAGTCATGCTGGATGAAAAATACTCGTAACTCGATAATTAATAATAATACCATAAAGTAGTATGTTGTTAGAAACAGTATTAAACCAGTTTTTACAATATGTGGTTAACTTTCGATAGTGTAATTTTATTTTCACGAGCATTTTTAACAAAATCTAGTGAAGATTTTGTTAGACGGAAGACTTTGTAGGAAACGATTTATTTTTCTGACACAATGAATATTTTTTCAGCTGAAAGTACCATAGTTATACTATCCCAAAACCTATTTAAAATAAAATAACCTGATACACCCTTAATATGTATATGCATACATTGCAAGTTTTTAAAGAAACAATCGCATTACATTAATTATTTCAGAGTATTGTAGGCATTCGACCATTGCTTATTATATTACCTAGACTTTTAATACAGCACTTCACATTAAATTTATTGATTGAGAAGGAATTCTATACTAATAATCATGAGATTCAGACAATAAATGTTTGTGCCGTCGTGTTGAACCTCTTGGAAAACCTCAGCACTTAAATTATTAACATATGTCACACATAACTTAAAAGAGAAATCATAGGAATTATAGCCAAATTGTAAACAACAGCTGTGTTCGAATGTAGGTTTAATGTTCAAGACATCCTGAAAACTTTCAGCAGAAAAAAACATTCGATGAAATGAAATTCGATGAAATTATAGGATTGATGAAGTGAAATTCGACAAAGTCAAAAACACTTACAAAATAGGTGAAGTTGAATCTGGAGTGGCACAGCTTGAGGTGTTTCAGCAGGGAGTAGAGCGCGCCGCAGTCTAACGAGCACCACGGGCAGTGCAGGTCGTCGCACGCCTCGGTTTGCTGCCGCGAGTTGTTGTTGTACAGGAACTGGTAGATGATCTGTTGCCGGTTCTCGTCTGAATGATCCTTTCTGACTGGGGATGTTATAAAGTTACAGGTGAGGCGAGGTTGGTTGTACCCTGCTGTTGAATAATATTTTTGAACTGGGGCTCTTTATTCTACTTGGTAAATCTATATTGCTTTGGTTTACCCTTGTTTCACAGACACTAATTTCATAGAATGTACCACTTTGCAGAATTTTTGTTTCATAGAAAGCTATTTTCTGCTGAACCCGTGTTGATTTCAGGTTATCTTGTGATGTTTACAAGTCTAACCTATGTGAATAATATTTAAGATAACCCGAAATCAATACGGGTTCAGCAGAAAATAGCTTTCTATGAAACGAATTCTGCGAAGTGATAGCTTTCTATGAAATGAGTGTCGGCGAAGCAAGGGGACAACGCTTTTGGTGTGTTATGGTATTGTTTTTAACTCAGGTGTCATTACTGTCAAGTAAATACGAGCTATAGTAACGTTGACAATACGATAGCATGTTAAAAGCAATATGGTTTTACCGAGAATAAGAAGACCCAGTGCCTCTATCATTGGCGGTAAAAACCATTTCGTCTTCGACCTGTTATGGTATTGTTTTAACAAGTAAATAAGAGCTATCGTAACGTTGATAATACGATAACATGGTTAATGCCAACGCCAACGCCATGTTAAATGATTATAAAGCTTGAATTTTGTTACACTCGTATATGATGTTCTATTGTGAGCTTCAATCAGTCTTGCTTGTGGTGTGCGTGCGTTGTGAATATGCAGATTCGATTTGAGTGGCAGCAGGGCTATTTAAACCGATTTCGGTCATTGACCCCAAACCTGAATTACGGTTTGGGTTGGGGTTACCTGGTAATTGAAAAACCGGTTTTTCACAAAATTCGTTCCCTTGAGCGAAATTAACCGGTTAATTTGACCTTGACACTACAGTATATATAGATAAAGCGACGTATGCTACCTCTGTTACACACTAGCTAGCTCTTTTACGCCCTATTACTTACTTTTATATACACTCACAATACCTACAATACCAGTTCCAATTAACTGAAGTCACAGTTTTATATCACGAAAGCGTGTGGGTCATACTTGTAGTTGTAACGCGTATAGACACGCACACTACGGCGACGCTTGGCGACGACAGCTACGCACCCAGAGACAACGTGCATGTGCAAGTACACACACAAGTAAGGCCCACCCGCTATAGTGAAATAAAGTATACACAAGATTGTACTTACTATGTTTTACATCTATAAAGTGACTACTTTTACTGCTGGAGGGCCGCTCTTTGCAAGTGACGCTGTCCTTTCTCGCACCGTTGGTTTCCGTCTGCTGGTACAGCTTCGGGCGGTTCACCAGGCCATTGGTGGGCTCTTGACTCCAGCTCAGCTTCAGTTTGAGCAGAGGTCTTACTTTGAATATGTCGAATGGATTTATGTCTGTTTGGATGTCGTTTTCCTACAAGATTTGAACAATAAATGTGTGTTAATGCCTGAGCTCTTACATTGATCATGATACGACACATTTTTGCTATGTTGAGTTATTTATTTTAAATGTTCATGTGTTTTTCAAGTTAAATAATAAATTAACAATATTTGCGCATGAATTAATGTAATAAACAGAGTATTGTTATTACAGTATGCTAATTCTAAAATTGATAACATGATAACCCTCCTTCGCGTAGTCGGGTAATTAAGATACTGTATGGCATTTATATTAGTGAACATGAAACTACTGATAGCATTTAATTATTAAATAAACACAAGCTTATCTAAGAGCCATATGCAACTCTGCGAGGTAATAAAAAGATTGTACTTAGTTAAGCAAGATGCATTCTACGAAAGTTTATAACAATACACGACACGTTTTGCCGAGACGTTAGCCTAGTTGCTAGTGACCCTGCCTACGAAGATAGTGGTCCCGGGTTCAAATTCTGGTAAGGGTAGATATTTGTGTGATGAGTGCTAATATTTGTTTCTTAGTCTTGGATGTTTTCTACATATATAAGGATGTATTTCTCTATATAAGTAAGTTTATCGTTGTCTAGGGCTCCTATTGAAAATAAAAAACCTACTACCACACTCTTTTGATCATCTGCAGGAATCATATCTTGGTCAGTGCTTCTTTGAAGTAAGATGCAACAGCCAAACATCCCAACTTACATTGGGAGTACCTCAAGGGAGCATCCTAGGGCCCAGCCTGTTGCTGATCTTAACGTCTGACATACTAACGCATGGTCATAGCAACATTATTTGTGACCTACCGGACTATATACATTAGGCCTAAAACTGGAAAACGCGTTTCTAAACAATGCAATCATGTAATAGTTGGGGTGACAACGTTATCCGACAGTTTTGACCCTGCAGAATACGGATCTGTCTGTCGCCGTCCCGAAATTCGTTCCTAGTGGTTAAGAGTTACGGCAAATTTTGTGATCTACAATATTGTAGAACCATAAATAGCCATTAAATAGATTAGAAAGGTTACCAAGAGCAGTTTCTATCAGAGTTTTTGTTCTGCATGTAATAACGGCACAGACGGCATTTTTACTTCGATTATCTTTTTTTGACACTTTAATGCACCATATCTATCTCTGCGAGCGACTTCCTTATATATAACTCTCGTCAAAAACTCAATGTTCCGGAAATGATAATCCTAAATCTGGTAAACCTAACTGTATTTCATTGATGAAGGCAAACAACAGCTTACATCAATCCTGTAAATATTCGTTGACATCTTCAACTGTTAAAGGTCACAAAATGTAACAAATTTAATCCTACTGATCTTACTTGAGATAATTCAATCAATTGCATGGCAGCACAATATAAAATTAGCCCACTTACATTAGGTATAGTTTCCCACTGAGCCATCAGGGCTTTATGCGGAGACCGAGCTATAGTGGCGCTCCGGCCTCCAGGGGTCGCATCATGCAGTACCAGGTCATACTCTCCGTTGGTCAACAAGCAGCGGTTATGTTTGTCATATACAATTAATTCACTGCCATAAAGTTTGGTCCATTTACTGTCCGGTGTTGAGTTGTGATGATCTGATGATTTTAAGCGTTTTGTTGCTGGCTCTGTGACATGTAGAGAAATTAATTTAAAGGTTGGTTTATCATTCAAATAGGGTTAAAAGAAATAATGTTTAATTAAATTTTATTGAGACTTATTTACATTTAGATCAGGCAAAACATACCATCAGTGGCCATATTATTATAAACACTTATGTTGTTTCCATAAAATTGCCTACAAACATGACGTTTTAATTTTGAGAATCAATCAAAATGCTGTTATCCAGTTTTATTGATATTGATTTTATGCGAGTTACACTTATCGTTACCTAATAAATTGATTTTTAAATCACGTACAATTTATCTCTGTTAAGAACAAACAAAGTGTTTATTTTATAAGGATTTGAAGGAAAAAACTTGAGCATTCATAAAAAGTTATAACATTTTGTATGAATGCGTTAACAATTAGTGTTTAAATCCCTATAAAATATAAGGTTTGTTATTAACAGAGGTTCATTGTTCATCATTTCAGACCTTAGTTAATGATCTGAAGTAAATTGTAAGTAGCAATAAAATTGGTGAAGCAGTTTTTGAATGGTGGTTAAATCTGATAAGTGAAATTTGTAAGTATATAGAAAAAAAGGAAGTTTTTCTAATAATATGGCTACAGATTATTTTTAAACATTTTAAAAACAAAAGTTTGCATAACCATTTATTAATATGTAAATAATTGTCAATCTCACCTTCAATTTCAGTATTCATTATATCCGTAGAAGTTCCCAAGCCATTTACATTGATCCCCAAACTCTTGGTCACCGTGACTCTAAGCATGAGCATGTAGGACTTGACATTGGGGCCCTGGGAGGGGCTGAAGGTTTCGCTGGAGATACTGACGGCAGATGCCATTGCTGGTGGCTCTGATGTGGACGGGTTGAGAGGCAGTGAGCAGCTACCGACCTGGACCATTCATAAATAACATCACAATCACCACTTGTCAGTTCAGCTTGATAAGGAGGGCAGGATTGTCATTAGGATTTTTTTAAACCATTTGGATACTGACAGTAAAACACTGTTGCTATTTTTGCAACCCCATTGCTTTGGATACTATGTTATCCAAGGACGTTGTTTTTAAAAATATTTGGATGGTTTTTACTAAACATTATGCATAAAGCGGGGAATGGGGATGAATTGTGTTACATGTAAAAGCTATTCTTAGTCTTAAAAATACTTCCTGGTCAAAGACTACTGACTGAAAGGGATATGGAAATAAGCTAACTTATAGGTTGTCTTGAAGGAAATAAACTGACATAACCTCGTAAGTCCCCGCTTACTTGTACAAGTACAAATTAATGATAGTAGTTCAGACCTGACTACTCACTATCGTACAAAATAATTTTAACTCTAAAGCACTAATTAATAGAGTCTAAAGCACTATTCTTAATGTGTACTTGGTTTAGTACATTCGGTAGTTAGGACTACTGCTGTTAAGAAAACACAGGACTTACGAGGAGGTTGTCTTGAACTTACACAAATAATAATTAATTGTAGCGAAATATTAAGGATTGTAATTTAAGAGAATATAAATAAAGAAGTATGGAAGAAAAAGATATGTTGCGCCGACCCCAAATAATTTGGGGTAAGGGCAGGAGAAATGATGATGATAAATAAAGACATAAATTATTCTGCTATTTCAGCTACTATTTTACACTTTTAAACATCCAAGCTCTGAAAGAAAGTGGCCCCTTATATAATCTAATAGGGAGTAAAATGTTCAGGATATGCCTTCAGATAGCTTCAAACAAATTAATTGCTGACCTAGCTTTCTCAAAATAAAGAACACCTTTGTTAAATAAGTTAAAATATATATTTAGCATGAGCTCAAAATTAACCAATAAAACATTTTAGTGCAAATATTGACCACAAAATAGTAAGAAGCAGTTAGATTTCTAGTATATAAAAAAAACGAATTTGTGTTAATCTTACAGTACAACTTTTAATTTGACTAATTTGTATGCAATAGCCTACATGCACTATGTCAAGCTTTACCTCTATGTATAATGTCTCCCAATATTTAATTAATAATATCATTTTTTAAATCAAATCAAACCAAATTTATTTATAAAGCCCTGATACTCACAGACACCTCCACAATTGCAGATGAGCTCTCTTTCCTCTTTTTGTGACATATTTTTAGGAGCAATGTTTCTACTTTAACTTGATAATCCCTGGAGTCCACCAGGCTTTTGTCATAGAAGCCTAAGAAGGTCAGAGTCATATACCCTCCCAGACTATTTGGCTGCAGCTCAGTACTTCTCTTCAAAGTGATTTTCTCCAATAAAGAATCAACCTTAAAACCCACGCGACTTTTGTTGCTTCGGGACATCCGCCTCTTCATGTAAGACAGTGTTCTATTCAAGAAAATCGGCTGGAAACAAAAGGAAACGTGCATTATCCAGAAAGGCATTGGAGCATTTATAGTTTTTCTGATAGAAATATGTACTGTACTCACCGATAACATGTTACGGGTTCGCAGAAATCTATATATTTGGGTTGGTTCTGTAAAACACAAAAAAGCATTATCAACTAACAATTATTATTCATCACTGAAAGCTTACTATTCAACACTGTAACTTACTTTCGAATGCTTGCAGAAACAACTCATGGTCTGCTTGAAGATGATCGATCTTGCAGTTTTTAGTACTATCATTGTCTTTATCGCGCTTTTTAGGTGGCATTTCTGCTTAGTTTAATTAATTATTAACGAAACCGCCAAGATCATCGGTTATCGGTTCGTTGACTTGCCTAACATACATGACATTTGACAGGTGGTCGACATAGCGGGCGGGCAGCGTCAGTGAGATCATAAACAATTTGTTAGGGTGGTGTCACAATTACAGTGTCTGTAGTACTACTTCCGGTTTAGAAGAAATCAAAATATAAATTTATTTTAGCTGTATGTATAAAATATTTTAAAACAACAACATCTCTAAGATACCATAATTTTATGCCATCGGGTTATCCTTTATAATCTAATAACGACATATGTTTCTCGGCTTTAGGTTAAATGTAAAGAATGGATGTAAATTTTATTTGACAAATATTATTATCTATTTATAAAAACATTGAAAGAAATAAAAAATAAAAATAAAAAACTGATACTTAACTAAAACATATTATCAAAACCCTGCATATCTCCCGCTCGGGGCAGCGTCCCTAAAATGCTTGCAGCATTACCCCGCTGCACGGCCAGGCTAAGCCGTTGGGCGAAAAAAGACCCGGCCCTGGGATCGCCAGAGACGCCAACCAGTTTATCCGAAACTTCGTGTATGAATTTTTTGGTGTCGGACGACCACGGCCCTAAGGTTTCTAATGCAACTGCCGCAAATACGTAATCTTTTGTTAAGAATGCGTATTTGCGGCACTTTACAGTCTGAGCGTGGTCAGCGGCAGTCCCTGGCTTTCGTGCAGAGCCCTGGACGCAGGACGGTGCCAGCGTATCGGTGCAGGTAACGTCCCACACCAAGGGCTTGCCTAACCGCCAAGGCACTAATGTGCATCCGTCAGGTCTCTTTCCGTCCGAGGCGGACATGCCTGAGGGCTCTAGGGTCGCTGGTATGGAAACAGTCCCAAGAGCCCGGCGAATTAGGTCGTTCAATGACGCATGTCTAAAAAGACGGCCAGCACTCTGTTGACAGTAAAGTCCGTGCCGGCCTAAGGCGTCGACCGAATTACTGCACCGGCAGCAGGTATGAGGTTCGCAAGCCTTTAAGCCGAGACGCAAACATACTGCGACTCGCAGCGAGCCAGGGTCCAAGAGGGTTCCGAGGTTACGGGAGGGGAGTGCGTGGAGCCAATGTCCTGATTCAGGCTC
The DNA here is from genome assembly GCA_948252455.1 of Acleris cristana. Classification (NCBI taxonomy): domain Eukaryota; kingdom Metazoa; phylum Arthropoda; class Insecta; order Lepidoptera; family Tortricidae; genus Acleris; species Acleris cristana. The sequence goes on along the minus strand of OX411784.1, from coordinate 10,988,951 downwards.
AGATACAGCCAACAGTCGGGCCCGCTCGGTGGAGTTCTGGCAATTTAATAAAAGTCTGTTAGCTGAGGATTTTACTACGATATTGTCCCAGGCGGCTTGTCTTCCTTTCTCCGTAGGATAGTTGTTGGGGTTTTTAGCACTCCATGCTGCCTCCGCATCCGCCAAGCATGACACCATGACATCGGTGGCGTTGGTCACGTTGAGAATACCGCCGATGAGGGTGATGGTGCTGTGGACGGATGACAGAAAAGCAGGGAGAGCTAGGTCACTAGTGGTGCGGATGCCAAGGCCGCCATATTTAATGGGTAGAGTTGCTTGGGTCCAACCGGAAGAGGAAGGGGAAATATTTAGGATGGAAGGGGAAATATTTAGGTTAAATGTTAGCCTTTTATGGAAGTATTTGAGACCTGTCAAAAATCGGCACTAGTGTTATAAGGATATTAGAGTACCTACTTTTTGACAGAAACCGCAGAAACGTCTCAAACGTCAATGTCGCGTAGTCAAAACAAAACTAGTACCTAATTGGGCAAACTATTTTTACATTTTAAACTTTACTCCTAAACAGTTTAAAATATGTGAGTTTTTAAAATTCCGTCATAATAATGCTAAAAGTGCCCCTCAGAACTAGAGCTTTAAGAAAAGCCCTGAGGAATACGCAAAGAAGTGCCATAGAAGGTGGATTGAACGGGGGTTTACTAAAACAGTATAATTACGTTTGCAATTATAATTATGAAGCTGCGAACAAGGCAAAGAACAGAAAGTTGGTGGTGGCGATAGTTATAGTTTTTCTAACAGTAGTGATAAGCGTGAGTTTGAGGAATAGCGTTTTAAGTGTGAGATGTTTATTACCTAATAATTACCTAGTGTGGGAGGCGACGCGGCCGCTGGCTGATTGTAGCTATTGCGCCAACGTTACGAAACCCATTATACTACGGAACGTGTCGCGCCGAGACTTTGCTGTAAGAAAGCTATTCATATCACATCTTCCACTTCTCTAATGTCTTTGTTTATAAGTCATTATAAAACTCTTCTATTTTCAGAGTTATGCCTATTCATCTAAACCTATCATCATAAAAGGTGCCATAAGCCATTGGAGAGCTACAAATCATCTAAATTTTTATACATTTAAGAGGCTATATGAAAATACTGTTGGCAGCTATGAAAGTATTGATGAGGGTTGCCAATTCCTGAACTTCAAGACAGATTTGTTTACTTTGAAAGAAGTTTTTAATATGCCCGATGCTAGAGCCAGAAACCAACCAGGACAGAAACCCTGGTATGTTGGTTGGTAAGTATGCTTCTTGTGACATATTTTATTTGTTATATTTGGAAATGGAAATTAAACTCTCTAATATGAATACAAGTCATACACAGGTTAGGTAGAACGAAGGCACAATGTACAATATGAGACAAAGTGCAATTGTACCCTTGACATGCCAGAGGTGCATAATGTCGGTGATACTGCAATACCGCGTAACTAACAAATTAAATAAAATTCAAAATACACAAGCAAGTAAGTAAGGCACATTTTGCAACTTATTTAGTTTGCGGTATTGCAGTATCACCAACAATAAGTTAACTGACTTTTGCTGGGTTGCCAGATTTTAAGGGTTATGTTAAACAGGATACATTCTTAACCCATGTAGAGTATTGAATAGATTATTTAATATTTTGTGTTACAGAAAAGTGCATTTTCATACTTTTCAAAATAATTTTGATAATATCTGAGCAGCATCTTGGCATTGACCCCTGTCATTTAACTTGACTAATTCAAAATATGACTTTAAAAACACCTTTTTTTTTTCAGGGGAAATTGCCATCCAGATATTTTAGCCAAAGTGAGGCAATACTATGGGATACCAGATTTCCTTCCAGAGGATGCAGAATTTCCAGCAACTGAAAACATATTCTTTGGATATGAAATTGGAGCGGTTATGCATGTAAATAAACCGTATTACATACTCATAAGCATCAACCGATTTTATATACTTACTCAACAAAATATGCATATATACACTAAAAAACATTTGCTACCCTTTTTCAAAAGACTTGACTATGGCATAGTAAAACAGGGTTATTTATAATTTGATGCTGTGTGTGTGCTTAATGTAATTTTGCAAGTTTTTCATTAATTTCATTATTACTAAAACTAAATGCAAGTGTAAATTAGAAATTTCACTCCATATTACCCACCCCACACATGTTAAAGAGCCATGTAGACAATTTACTCAATAAATATTTTTAATTTTGTTGTCATTTTGTCACTGACAAAAAAACAATACATAACACATCTTAATTTCTTTTTTTGTAACTATACATATTTTAGGTTTTTCAGTGATTAGGAGTATTTAAAGAAATTGTATTGGAATTTAGATCACACTGTTCGGATTTAGATACACTGTGCGGTGTGCGGGCGCCACGCCACGCCACTAAAACGTCGAGAAAGTCCACCTCTCCCTATATACCTTAGGCCTAAAATTATATCCAAGCCTAACATACTTGTTAGATACTTTATTTATTTTTTCAGTGAAATAGCGATTTTATTTGTTGCAGTTAGACTACATTTCAAGACTGATGTGGCAGGGACAAGTGAAAGGGCTCAAAAAGTGGTCTATTGCTCCTGTTCCGGAATGTGATGATGTTTGCCATAAACTTGAGTATTATGTTGAGCCTGGAGATGTTGGTAAGGGAAAAGTAAATTATGGATTTGTTAGTTTATCTTAATTCTTGTACAGTCAATGGCATCGCGGCACGTGTATGTCGCCGTGTTAATACGTAAAACCGTTTATAACAATACTCGGAATTTTTAGTTCGCAACGCAATTTTTACACAACACAAAAAATATTTTTTTCTAAAAGCTCGGTGTTTTTGCGATAATACGGAATACGCAACCGTCTGCCGTCAAGCATCTGCGTAATGTATCCGAATCACCACAAAGTGCCAAATTATACAGGTTTTTTGAAACTGTTCAGATATCTATTTTTACCATGGATAGTGATCTGTTATTTTAATATTTTGTTTTTTTTACAGTGTTCCTAGACACCAGACTCTGGTATCATGCAACGAGTATTCCCAAGGGTCAGTTCTCCTTGACCGTGCAATCTGAATATGGATAATCTAAGGACCAATTTATTTAAGTCATGCATAAGTACAAAATAAGCATTCTTTTTTACATATCGACATGCCAAACTTTTACAATGTTTTTATTTATACAAACTATTTATTACTTTCTCTATTTTTTATTGTAAGGTGCCATTTTTAATAATGTAGTGCAACTACTGTCTTCTGCCAAATTAGCCTAAGGTATTTGCAATATTTGTTTTTAGTGCAATTTTACACTCTTTTCTTTTTTATATTCTAAATAAACTTTTGTAAACTTTATGTGTTGTCGATTCATTACTTATTCCTACTTAAATATTGGAAACGCTAGTGACTTTGTGGGCTTATCCGCAGTAGGTACTACCTTATAGTAGGAAAATATAAGTAATTTTCCTGCAAAAGTTGTCCATTTGTTACGTTTTTGCGGCTAAATTTAACTGACCCGATTTTGATGAAGTTTGTCATGAAAAGTTCCGGGGGACAGAACATATTTAATATCCCCAAAATTTTAATGTCATCTCATGAGGGAAAAACTATTAATTAAGACCCTATTCTTAACTTGTAAAAGAGCGTCGAAGCGTGGGTCACATAACCCTTACGGTGAATGAAAACATCTTGAGTAAACAAACCTGCACATCCGAACAGCTGAGCGAGTGAGGTTCAATTCACACCGAGACGCGACGCGACGCGACGCTGCGCGCACACGCGACTGGCGACACGACAGATACACATGTCATTGTGAGAATTCAACGCTGCGTGGTGCAACGTATTCTGAATTCTCACAATATTTCAAAGTATATTTTGAGCTGCATGTGCGCGCAGCGTCGCGTCTCGGTGTGAGTTGACCCTAAAGGTGCTATTCCAACGGCGATGCAAGACTAAAATATTGTATTAAAAAAAACCCTCGCGCATATAAACTTGGTTGGGGTTCTAGTACAAATTTGAATTCTCGGCTGCCCCGTCTCGCCAGTGGAAAGGCACATCAAAAATCCTACAATGGTCAAAGTATATCCGAAAGGGCCCATCTGTGCAAGGCAAGACTCTATGCCTGCGTACGTGTACTCGCGATCTGCCGAATTATAGTTTTTTTTTATAGCAGTTTAATATAAAGATCGTAAAGCAAGCAGTTGCATATAAAAGACCTGCGGCGAACCGCCTAGGCTGTTTAGCGCTAGTGCGTAAAGCCGTTGGCAAAACATGTTTATAACATTAGACTAACAATCTGAAGGTGAAGGTCAATTTGGGCGGCCTATCTCCAGCAGTTGTTGTCTTAAAAGGTGCTTTAACGACGGTGATACGAGACGAAATTCGAAACCTCGTAGGTAGGCCCACTTCCACCAAAAATACAATCTCGCGATGAATAGAAATGATAAGCTAGCTCGCGCGAGTATTCGCTTGCGAGCAATTGAGAAAATAGTTTTCTTTCGAGGTTACAAACACTAAACTCAAGATTAAAAATAAATATCCGCACAAAGTTGCAAAAACATGTACATATATGTAGACCTTATTGCCATGGTAATAAGGCGGCCTGTGTACATATTTTTGAGACTGGGGTGTATACATATTTATGCCCTTGTCTATACAGTCAAGTTCACCAATGTGTATACACCACTAAATCTCAAAAATATGTACACATGCCTTATTCCTATGGCAATAAGGTGTATGTGTACATGTTTTTGCAACTTTGTGCAGATATTTATTTTTAACCTTGAATGTACAGTCGAAAGCATTCATATTTACACAGCCATCGCGTCAAATATATGTATACATAGACCTTATTATTAGTGGCATGGGGGCGTGTAAAATCTGGGGTCCTGAGTGTGTAAATATTTATGACTTTGACTGTACCTATTAGTATTTAGTACCTAAAGCATTTTAATATTACAATTACAAATATTTCTATTCCTGTATCCCACATTTTCACCAATTCAGACCATTTCTACCAATATGTGCTGCAAGAGAATTGAAATTGTGTTATACAAAACTATTCACTCTCCAATTTAATCTTCTTAGTGAAAAAGCACCTGTATGGCTGATACGATCATTATGATTGTTAAACAAGAAAACAATGGGGTTAACTGTAAAGGAAGGTATTTAAAAACATCATTAGTTTAAAACATTGTATTTTCTAATTCTAGGTTCAAAAAATTTGTGAAGGATTGGCTTGCCTGTAAACTTGCACAATTTATTATTATGAGCCACTAACATTTACGAGATACACTAAACACCAAATAGCAGTTACTTATCCAATCCTTCACTCAAGTGACTGATAATTGTAAACTTCACATAAAGAGATCAGTTTCGAAACTCGAGGGCACATTAAGCTCATAGCGGGCGTACTGACAGTAGTATCACCTCATAGAATTTAATCTAAGCACTGTGCAGCTGTAGTAAACCCAAATGCATGAAATGCAAACTTACAATAGCAATAAATAATACCTTTGACCAGATGAATGCCAGAATTTGATTGGACAATTTTAATTGACATGGCATTAGATGTCGCAAAAGAAATGGTACCTCGTCAGTACCAAGGATTTGGACATTATTAAAATATTGCAACTGCCCGAGTGGCTAGCGGGTAGGTAGACATCAACTGGACAGGGGGTTCTGGCTGCATGATTAGAAGAACTGCCACACACCAAGCACAGCATCCTTTATCGCCTCTACGTACTGTGCAGGTACCCAGTACACCCAGTATCTAGAAGCTTCTGTAGGTCCAAGTTGAAGACCCTGCAATTGTAATGTTATTTTACGAGTTGTTTTACGGAAGTATAGAGTATGGAGTGTCAGTGGCTTTGGGTGTCCAGTCATGATCAAAAGGTACTGAGTTCAAACCCTTGCGGGCACCATGTACAGTAACCAGCAGTAATATATTATCCAACATTGGGCACAAAAATATCTGACACGCTCTTCTTATACCTCTGGTAATAAAGACGTATCAGATATTTTTGCGGCCAATATTGGATAACATATTATAGCTGGTGACTGTACCATTGAGTGAAAGAAAAATCATGAGGAAACCTGCAAATTTAAACAGCTAATATTATGTGTATAACATAAGATATTTTTTATGGTGATAAGGAGTTTTGAGTAACTTACCATTATGTGATACTCTTCATGATCTTTGATTGGTTCAGATGTGATGCCTAAAACATAAAATATAATCATTTCATTACTTAATTATTTCAAGCCTTTAAATTACAAAGTTGGCAAGTCACTTTAACAGTACTATTGTACTGTTAAAGTGACTTGCCAACTTTGTAATTGTATGTGCCACGGGTATCATACTGTTAATTTGATTGTTGTACATATTAATACATTTTTATTGATACCAGAATTTCTAATGGTTTACTCAGGGCAAGCCTTCTAAATGAAAAAAGTCAAAGGCTAGAGAGAGAAATACTGAAAGATGATCTAAAACCATACATAGAGAATCTACTTACTTTTGATAGAAGTCATGGCAAGTTTTTCTGTGCGCTCTTTTGTGCCAAGCCACAGTTGATCCTGCTCTGGCTTGAATGTCAATCGGACCTTGCCTCCGTGTTTATTTAGCATTCCACTCAAAGGCACTGGCGGCAGTGGCTCCTAGAATTTATCATTTTTATGTTATTGTTAATTACAAATTGCCAGCTAACCAGCAGTAAGAATAGAATAATTGCTCCTTGTGTAAAGCTTAAACTATCTTGTAAGAATCTTGAACTTTAACAAAAGTTAGACTTGTATGCCGATATTAACATATGTTAAGGCTTAACCTAAAAATTTGTGAGCAGTTATGGAATTTACACACACATTGAACATGTAGAAAACACTATTATTATAAGAGTTGGCAATGAAGTACCTTAGCCCCTTTGAGTCCTGGCATAGCATCTGGTGGAATTCCTTTGTCCAATACTTTACTGTGCAATTTTTGCAAACATAGTGGCTCCTTACTTGACTGACTGCCAGCTTTCTCTTCTAATATTTCCTAAATAAATAAAAATATAAGCCAATATTTCAACTGGTTAAATCCCAATAAGAAACGTTTGTTTTGATACACACCTTTGGCACACTCTTTACTGCTAAAATATCATCCATCTTAGACCCAACCAGCATCACTTTTCCTCCTTTGACCACTCCAGCTTTCCTCAAAGTCATGTCGTCGCGTGCCATTCCTTTTATTAATAATTTTTGTGCGGACAGTGGAACGCCACATATTCTTTCCAGATGGGCTTTTAACTCTAACACTGAGGCATCATATGCGAAGGTAATGTCATGCTTAACTTTGTTAAAGAATACGGTAAATTCGATCTGTTCGGGGATCTCGCAGAGCCCCGTGTCGTCCGCGCTCTCCGAGGAGCATGCGGCGCTCTCCGCGGGAGCTTCCATGAGCGGTTGGTCAGCATTTGATTTACTTGCTAGAGCAGTCTTCGCGCCATTCGATAGTAAAGAGTTAGGATCACAGTTTTCTGTAGAATCTCCCTTTTCGGAAGCTGGTAAATAAGAACAAAACGTGAGTTTGCAAAAATTCTAGAACAAAAGCTCGATGCATTTTTGTAACAAAGAAATCAACTACATTTTTAAGTTAATGACGCATTTCATGACTTACCAATATAATCCATAATTTATATAAGATTTGTAAATGAATAAGAATCACCAAAATGCTAAAGTTGTTTTGAAAAATAATTAAAATAGAGCCGACCGAGTGACAAGAAGCAACAAATTTTTCGTCACCATTGTGCTGCGTTCGGAAATAATTTGTTTTTGTTTGTGTAGTGTAGGAGACATGAAAACATCAATAGAAATGTGTACGACTTCTTTGAAGGATAAATTGTATTAACTTATTTTAACCTTTTCTTAATATGCTGAAGTTTGATAAAGCAAACATACGATAAATCTAGCTTATTATTCAAATAATATATGTATACACAGAAACAGTGTAAAACCGTCTTAAGTAAAAATTTAGTACTCTGTGGTATTATTGTTTCTATGGCGGCTAATTTGTAAACAAACGAGCGTGGTTTTTTAATTGTGAGACTGAGTGATTATTTTACTGCAAAAATAAAGAAAAGTGAATTGATTATTTTACTTTTTACAATGAGTTTTAATCTAGACGACCCATTAGCGGGAATCCTTAGTGACGGAAGTGATGATAGTTTCTTTGACGACGATGTTCTGGGGAAAAAAAAACCCACGAAGAAGAAAAGTACTCCTTTAGCAGAAAAGAAAAATGCTTTATTTGATCTAGAGGCTAGCGAAAAACTCAAATCACAATCTGTTGATGATAATAAAGAATTTCCTACTTCAGATTTCAAGGTAGATAAACCGAAACCCCAAAGTCCGCTTACTTTCACTCGCACAGTATCTAAAGATTCAAAAAGTAAGTCGGAAAACGATAAAATAAGTGTTGTAAAATCACCAGTTAGGGCCAAACATGCAACAAGTGCGGAGTCACTAGACATTCTTGGTGATTTAATTCCAGAGACAAGAAAAGAAACCACTAAACCTTTAGAGAGAGGGAAGAGCTCGCAGTCTCTTCTAGATGATATTCTCGGGGGTACTTCAACGAAAACCGGTGGTTCCAGTGCAACAGTACGCCCAGCTACTGCCGCGAAAAGTCAAGATTTTGATTTAGACTCGTTTCTTGGTAAGAGCGAATCGAAACAAACAATTGTTTCGAGTAAGACTAATATACCAAAATCCATTGTAAAGGAAACGAAGAAGGAGCCGCAGAAAAAAACAAAAACCAGTGAGGATTGGCTTGGCATTTTTCAAAAAGAAGATGAGTACGATGAAGATGATGATCCAGGGATGCCAACCTGGCTCGCCGGTGGGGAAACAAAAAAGAAGAAAAGTGAAGATAAACCGGTACCAAAACCGAAACAGAAAGTGGAAGAGGCACCGGCTGAAAATGACGAGCAAATAGAAAAACACCATGTTTTTCCTCCTGTTCCTCAACTGGACCCAAAATTTGAAATTATACCTAAGACTGTGGCGAGTAATAGCATATTGCAGAGTGGCAGCGAGGATATCACGGCAGAAGGAGCGGCGATGTACTTGCAGCAACAGGAGGCGCAATTAATGGTCGCGTTACAACTGAAAGCGCAAGACGAAAAACTAGCTGCAATGCAGAGTAAGATTTATGCATTATTATTTTTTACTTTTCGAAAGATTTTTTATTATGAAGATGTCTTCAGAGTACTTAAGTTAAGACTAAAACAATTGACAAGGCCAGTGCCTAGTTTGTATATTTATTGGTTAACTGGGATGGACTCTCCTACTCATCGAATTAAAATTGGCGGGCGCCGTGCCGTTTTCTTGGGTACCTAATCGAAGGCACTGGTTTCACTTCACGAATTATCAAATGCGCTTAGGTTATGATCATTGATTAACCACGGGTTTTTTAAAACTTAGCATCATTACTCATTAGTATCACTAAATAATCCCACTTCTGACAGTGCGTCAGAAGGACACCCAGCGCGTTCAGCGCGAGTCTGCGCTGGCGCACAATGCCCAGCTCGACGCCATGCTGGCGCGCCAGGCCGAGCACCGCCGACAGATGCAGGCGGTCATCGCTGCACACCAGGATCGCATCACACAGCGGATTCAGGTAACTACCTAGGAGCTAATGTGTTTTCAATCCACGAAGTCCAGCCACTCGCGCCCTTCCATTTAGTTTTACGTACATTGACGCAATGGTGCAACGTCAATTTGAGTGTCCAGTACAAAAAAGTTGTGTTCAACACTAAGGATTAATATTGTTTACAAGTCATAAATCAATAATGATCCTTCCGCGGAAGCCTGATGCTTACTATTGTGATATAGGACTTCCGCAGCTTTCTTTCATATTTTTATCTACTTACTTACGTGTCGGTTTTGAGACGTTATATGTAATGTAGCGGTTTGAAGATTGATGTAAGTACAATCAGCAAAATGAAACCCTCCATATAATGGTGTCACAGAGTGACGTTAAAATGAAATCGTAAGAAGTGTCAACCAAATTGTTTAACAAAGCTACTGTGACACAGTTCTATGGTGGGTCTGGGTATTCAACATCATATTGAAACAAATCTTCGGTCCGTCTTGAGGGCCTACCCAGCGCCTCTTGGTACAGAGTCGCCATTAAAGAGATGGCTGATTATGGCTTATGGCTTACGTCTGCGTTATCTAGTCAACTCAAACTGATTTTGTCATATTTTAACATTCCTTGTAGTCTTTGCTCGGTTCAGCTGACATAAATACAGAAGATAGGGATATACCGGAAGGCGATTTGGAAACTAATCCAACTGTACGACAAGAGAGCCCGCACATGAAGGAAAAGAAGCAATTACTGCAACTGGTGCAATCCTTACAAGAGAATCACGACAAAGAAATAGACCTTATGGAGACGTCTTACAGGTACCTATTTTGTAAATAACGGTCTATACTTAATTGGTTAGAGAATATTTAACATCATCTCTTTATCACCTCTGGCATACTTACACAATGCTAAATGCAAACAATGGCTGATAATTAAAACACTCTTTTACTCCTCGATATTTTCTATAAACCCGCACAACCTGACTCGAGGAATTGAGAAAATCCATTTCCAATATGTAAATTTAAAAAGTAGGTATATTTACTTTGCTCTCGCTCGGTACTAAAAATGACAATGCATACTTTCAGGCGACAACTAGCATTTTTGGATGTATCCGTAAGCCAATCTGAGGAACGAATGAAAGACGAAAGCGACAAATTGATCAAATTCTATTCAGATAAAATAAGCTGGTTGGAAGAGCATCATTCTCTTCACAAGCAACACGCTGAGGAAAATCTGAACTCCTTAATAGAGCGGCATAAGGCAGAGACTGAAATGTTGAGACAACAACATATGGAAAATATAAGAGTGCTTCAAGAACATCATTCATCGTTGATGGAGAATATAAAGTCAGTGAATGCCATATCTTTACAGTTTTCAAAGTAAAGAAAGAAGAGTAAATAATATCCTTTTTTTTAGGAACGCAGTTAGACACGAACAAACTCTTATTCAAGATTCTGCTGGGTTCTCGTCAGATTTGCATGAATTGGTTACAAATGTGAAGGAAAGTAGAACTCAGTGCGTGATGCTCGTTGAAAAAGTTCAAGCAATGGCAGATAATTCCAAACACGACAGTGAAAAGAGTTTGCAGATCAGGGAAGCCCAAATTGACGGTAAAAACCTAAGAACTTTAATTTTAATTTTGTAGGCACAATTTATACTTGCTTTTCGTTTCTTGTTGGCTCCGTAGGAGGAAGAGTACTTTTGTGTTTCATCTTAAAATGTATTTTTTAGTGATGATCCAGCAATTGAAGAAGGAACGAGAAAACTTTGATAATGAAAAGTCAGAAAGTAGAGATATGATAAAGATGCTGGAGGCCAGACTCAAGCAGATGACTGCAGTAAGTATGTCTCAATACGCTGCATTGCAATTAGTTTTTATACCATTTCCTTAACTCGAAATATTTATTTGCATTATTTTAGATGATAGAGGATGAAACTGCTACTTTAAAGCAAAAGAGGATGGAGTTTGAATTTGAAAAAGCAACGTTCAACAAACAAACGGAATTCGCTAAAAATGTTCTTAAACGACAGGATGATGAAATAAAGGTAAAAAATACAACTAATATTTCAATTCACTACAAGTTTCATAGGTACGTTTCTTTATGCGTAAGAGTACGAATTTGGAGTCTCAGAGTTTGTGATGTTGTTACACACTTGTTGTTAACTTTTATGTAATTACACAATTTTTTTAGCTCCTGAAAGAAGATATCCAGAAGGAATACAAAGAAAAGATTTCCATAATAGAAGAAGAAAAACAGAAGGCCTTAAAGGATACTGCTTTGTTAGCTAAAGAAAAAGTTTCAACACAAAGTTTAAAACAAGAAATAGAGGTAGGTAAGCTACGTAATATGCAGTTGAACACCAAAAAAACGAATTTAAGAAAAAAAAGGCGTGATATTTTATTTTGCGTTCCTTTTCAGAAATTAAAGACTGATCTTCACGCTCAATTAGAAGAAGTTACTGAAGAGAGGTCAAGATTAAATGTAGAGAAGCAGCAAATGCACATGGAGGAACAAAGAATACTTGCAAAGTAAGATAATAATTACTCTCATATCTAGTTTTCGTCTAAGACAAAACATTGTACAATGCTAAACGTGTTCTTCCTGTTCTCTCGGGTTCTTGTCTGTTTTTTTTATCTATAAATTCCATTCACAATCATTTCTTACTTTGCGAATTCCAAAGTAAAATAATAATAATAATAAACCAACGATAAGCAACGATATCTTTTGCTAATTTGACACATGCTTTCTTCGACTCCGTCATTTATTAAAGCATATATACATACACATACATACCTTCACGCCTTCATTCGCAGAGTGGGGTAGGTAGAGCTACAGAATTACCAACAACTCTAAAAACTTGTTGATAACTGTAACCACATTTTCCACAATTAGGCTAAGATGTAAGATGTGTGTGTTATTATAGTAACTTATCTCTTATATTATAATGTTTTTATATGGGTATCCCATACTTATATTCGTTGGTTATTTCAGGAGTCGAGATTTAGATTTACTAGCGAAAACGGCCATAGAAAAGCAATCGCAGGCTGATAAAAAGTATTCAGAAGCAGAATTCATTCAAAGAAAGTACGAAGAAAGAATACGCCGAATACAAGAGCATGTGGTTTCTTTGAACAATAGAGAGAAACAGATTGCAAAGGAGAAAGTTGCATTGTCCAGGGAAAGACTGAATCTTCATAATGAAAAAAAGCAAATGGAAGGCAAACAACAATGTTCTCTATGCAAATCTGTTCAAAATGTGCCTCAATATAATTTTGATCAAGCGTTTTTGCCGGAAACGTTTCTAGAAGTTCCGGTTTCGAGAGACTTTAGTGGTACACATGCGAATTCTGCTATGAACGCGATTGAGCAAGAAATGGCGCATTTCATGGGTCAGAATTTTAGTCTCAGACATACTCCTGTTTTAAGTAATTTAAGTCGTGAGGAAAGACAATTTAATGCTAACGATGGTAGGATTAGAGAAGAAAGCGTACATCCTATGCAAATGACCTCTGGAACTTTTAAGGTTAGTAACAAAGTCATTTCAGTTGGTAGTTTCCTATACACAGAATAATGCAAACCGGACCTACAGCATCTTAAACAGTACTTACCAGCAGGGAAGTATGTTATGTTATGTAGGAGTTTAACCGGATTGATGTTTTTTTACTAGATATTGGCAGAATATTTGTTCGCCTTGTATACAACAAAGCTTTAAAACTTTTTGCTTTTTGTTTGAAGCTTTAGTTCATTCAAATAATTTGTTTCTTATTAACCAATGTCGGAGTCGTAACACCGTCCACTGCCCCACTCATATCAGTCACCCGCTTTAACCTTTTGAACGCGTTACTTCAAATACAGAATTTATCAATCACACGCCAAACATGTTCTATATGCTATGCTATGCAAATGACAACTTAATTTATACGAAACAAAGTCTCTTTTAATCTTCAATTTGTGTCGGCTGTGGCTGACGGTGCCGTCCGTCAGTGGCACGACATTCAAATGTAACGTTCGAAAGGTTTGTATCGTGGATAAACCCGTATTGAGTGCTCGTCCTGAGTCATGGCGTATTCGTAGTGAGTTAAAAAGAAGAATTGTTTCTAGGACTATTCGGATCCAAAATTCATGATGCTTCGCTTAGATGTCCAACAAGTTATCAGCAATTTGGACCAAAACAAGACAGAGCATACGGATGCAGCGGATGATGAACACAAGCAGGAATAGTTTAAGTGTAAGCAGCTATTTTCTTATGAACTGAGAAATAAAAGACTGAATAAATATTACGTTTCATTTAATTTAGGTCGATGACTGTTACATGAACATCTGTTAGATTAACATTATTAATCGTGTTATCAAAATGTACACAAATGCTTAGCTTAATTTCCCTAACTTACACTACACTTAAATATCTCATTGTAAAAATATAATACATAATCTTTTAAGTAGGTTAGATATAATATTTCTATCGACGCCCTGCGACGCCCTTAGACGCCCATAGACACACAATTTATTACATGGCGTATTTTCTAAAAAAATCTCTTCAAATAAAAATTAAAGTAAGTAAAATGAAACTAAGAACACTAATCGCACCATTTACCATACACTCCAGTCTTTCATAAATTGCTTTGAATATTAACTAGTATAAAATCTTCGTGGACGGCCTGGCCTTGCTCGAATTATAATATTTATTACAATTTAACACAGATCTTTATGTCGATTCAACACAATTATCTTAGAGACAGGAACAAATATAATCTATACATTACATACCTATCTTAAAATATATTTTATACAATATGTACACGTTATACGCTATGAAATTTATACTTGCGTTCATGGCATGACCAAAAAGTGGAAGAGCACGTTCAGGAATTTCAAGGTTCTAATCGTCAATAAAATAATAAAAAGTTTACAATAGTACCGAAAACATTAGCACAGGCTGTGCTTCCATTGTAACTTGAAGAAATCGATAAAATATTATTTTTGTTTATCACAGTATTTCATTATAAAATCAAGTTCAAATTAGAATATTTATTTGAAAAGTCTAAGTTTTAAAACAGTAACCGCGCTGTACGAAACAATACTAGTTGTACCTATGTTATGATTTCATGTCGATAGGTTTGGCGCATTTTACTTCGAGTAGTTGCGGGTAGTTCTCGACTATCGAGAGGAGAATACCGTCGATGTAGTTTCTCAGTTGAAAGTTGACGTCTTGCTGTTCTTTCAGCGCCTTCTGCAACTGTAATGTAAAGTTATTGTTAATTATGTGGTATATTTACATGGACGACGTTCTAATGACTTGACTAAATCGAGACTATACGGCTAATATCTAAGAAAACCTGAAACCCAATTATGTTAGCAGTATAAGGTAGGATGACGTGAGTAGGGTTACGAGTGTGTTTACCTTTTCTTGACCCGTGTAAAGCAAATACGTTTTTGGCATCAACTCTCATGCTCCCATAGTTGCTCTGCTCCAATAGTTATTATGGTCACCAGGAAAATGGACGCAATTATGCGATCGAGTAAGAATAAACATTTTTGACATAGCTGCGTCTATTACAGTGGTATTAGTTGCCAAACGTCTAGCACCACTTTATAAATGAGTTATGAGGTGATTTGTAATTAAAGTTAGTGACAAAGGAACATGGAAACATAGTTTGAAAAAGGTACAAATTCCAACCCAGAAGCAGAAAATTAGATGAAGGTTAATGTAACAAGCATGCATGAAGCCTAGAATTCAAACACAGTTAGTAAAAATGCGTACCTTTTCCAACTCTATGCTGTGATCAGTTTGTGTATCATCGAGCTGTAAAAATGATTATAAACAAAAATAAGTTCCGGCGCAAATAAAGCGAAAAGCGAAATAGCTTCAGAGGCTCTTTTTGAAAGAGTACACGTTGCAAATTTGAAAAAAAATATTACCACAAAATTAAATTCAAAATGTCATGTTCAATTTTAGAAAAGTTCCTGATGTAGTGATATTAGTTTGAGAAGTTTGCAACTTGCCACACAGTTAAATTAAACACTGGTGAAATGTATACAGAACACAAATGACAGCGAGGTGGTTATTGACACGGTTACAAATGGCATACAATTTATACAAAAAACGATGATTTAAATTTAGGTACGGAACAGTCAGATTGAACAGGACATTGTTGTATTGTTAATGAGTACTGTTATTCAACGGAGGTAATATTGATTATGCAATTCAAAACACTAGGTTAGCTCATACTTGCAGCAGAATACGATCTCTTAAATTTTAACGCGATAGCTGCAGCGTTCTATCCGTTTTCACCATTTAGCTTGAAGTAGTTACGACGAGATATAATACCAAAATATATTTTATTCTGCAATATCCTTTAAATTTTGCTTTCGAAGCGAGCATGCACTAAATAGGGACAAATGGCGGAAAAGAGTGGAGGCCTTTGCTCAGCAGTCAGTGGGACATTAGTAAAAGCTAAAAACAAAAAAATCCTTCAAATGATTTCAACATAGTAAAAAATGTCTGGGCAGGAAAAGTACGTTTTGTATCCTTTAGAAAAATTATGCATTAGACATTAGGCATCTATAGTCCCAGCCTAACACATCTTATATCTGACAGTGAACAAATAGAACCATATTAAAGCCCTTTCAAAAGCAGTTGAGTGTTCTAGGCTTTAGATAAGGGATAAGTAGTAGTTAATCTAATCTTATACGGTTTCAAAAATGATAATAGTCCTTCTGTGCTCGGCAGTTAAATACTTTGAAAGTATAATCTTTTAGTCTGTATGAAAATTATATGAATTAAAAACCTTCACACTTCACTATCGGGACCAAAAAGACCAATATTGAAACTACAGCCGTATGATCATGATTTTAGGGTATATGATGGTTTACAAGCTTTAATGTAATGTAAAAAGCGGACAAATTAGTTAATGAGCATACGTGTCACATGGTGATCAATGCTAGCAATGAACACATCCGAATCACAGGTTTTAACTTTCTGGGACCGAGTGAAATACATTGAAGTTTTGTGAGAGAATGGTACCCTGCTCGAGCTGCGACCAGTGGTTGATCACAATGATCACAGCAGCGTGGTTCTGTTACTTTAAAATTCGGTTCCATGTACTCGTAAACACAATTTTAACGGGACACGTCTCTAATAGGAACCAGGTGTATCTTCGAGTGTAAAAATGTCCAAAACTGATCCCGATTAGCGCTATTAAATTAATACCCATTTAAGAATTTATGAATCCACTGAGCCTCGTTGGTTCGAGGTCCTTTTCTGGAGCGGTTTGCCTTTTGGGCATTAGAAGCAATTTAACGAACCTATCCTACCCAATAGTAATTGTGAAAGCTTTCACCGTGCTTGTCATTTTGTAACCGTGTCCTGTTAAAATTGTGTCCATATAAACTAAATTAAGTATGGGGTTGTGTTTACCTGGTCGTCGCTCATCTGCGAGAGCTCATGCGCGAGCGAGTTGGCGACCAGTGGGCCGCTGACACCGTCCAGCAGGCTGCGACCCTCCTCTACGCCGCGCGTCAAGATCTGAGCCTGCAGCTCCTCTTGCGCTTCTGACAACGCTGCAATGGAAACACTTGGGTTTGAGGATGTGCAGATAGTCGAGGTAAAAACTTAACTATATAGGCTACTTGCCTCATATTAAATTTGGCTTAATAAATTAATATTTTCTTTAGTATTAGACTTAAGAAACCAATATTTATCGATTTCAGATATTAAAAGTGTAAGATGGCTACATATTTTTTATTTAAAAATTGTTCATTTTTATTTTTTATTTTGAACTCTGAAAACGCTGTCGGGCATGTTGTGACGTCATAGGACCTTAAGCAAACTTCATGTCGGTTCTTATACGAGTGAAATTCGCAATGGTATATTCTGCAAGTATTCTGTGCTGTGACATGACATTGTCATTTATGACTCATGAACTTTTGAGGTTGTGTTATGATCGTTTATCTATATGTCAAATGCTCTCGTCAACTGTCAAACAAATGTTTGTTTTCGGCCCGTATGACGTCACAGCACAGATAATCTATAGACTAATATGGCTGTAAGCGTTTTCGCCCGTTAACGAAAACTAAACTTTTAAAATAAAGTTTGGCGGTTTTGTAGATCCTAAAAAAAAGTGGGATTTTTTTTTTCATCTAATCGGACAATAATTTATAACTTGAGACCTACTTTAAAACAGAGGCAACTAGCCTATTCACCCCCACGACTCTTTAGCCCTCTTCCCTATGCTGGAATGTTTTGGACAGCTACATTTCGTTTTCAAAAAAGGAGAAGATTCTCAACCGGGCGCACGATACCTTCAATTTCAATTCGCGTAAAGCACAGATGATGCTGATGACGTTTCGATTCGCGTAATCATTTTATGAAGGTATCGTGTATTTTTTTAAATCATGTTAATTGTATATCTAATGAGTTCAAGAATCAAAGTATGTTTTGTCAGGGAACATCTCAAATTCCATTTTACTTTTGCCCGAATAAAAACATTTTCACATTGCATTCTTAAGTATGAAAATTCGGAATTTTGATCAATTTGGATTTGTAGTGTACCCGTTTGTTCCCTATCTCTAACTTATTATGTATAATTCTAAAAATTTAGACTTGGGTTGCTATATCAAGAAACCTAAACAATGGCGGCGTCTCCCTAGCCCACCTTAACTTCTTCCTTTCTTCGGCTCCTTCACTTCAGCAACCACTCACTCTAGACACTTACATTTGTTCTGAGTCCTGAGCAACACCAGCTCCTGCCGCAGCTCATCCAGCCGCGGGTCTGGCGGCGGCGGCGGCGTCTCCCTCATATTCTGCAACTCCAGCTTGGCTGCGGCCAGCAGGCCGGTGGCGGCGGCCGCGGACTCCCGCTCCTTGCGCTCGGCCTCCCGCGCCGCGCTGAGCTGTGCCACCAGCTCGCCAACCTGCTCCTGGGCTTCGCGGTGCCCCCGCTGCGCTGTTTCTGCGTTTGCGCGCAGGGTCTCTGCTACGCCACGGAGTCTTCCCACCTGGAGAATCAATTCAGATGTTTGAAGAACAACGTTGAGAATTTTTATAGGTGCATATCTGCACTAATGATTTCTATGGGTGGCCTAGCGATTTTGCAAAAATCAAAAGTTTATTGTTTTTGTAAAGCATATTATTTATGCTTTCTGGATAGCTAAAAGTGCTGATATTAAAAAAAAAACAATATAAGTACATGAGACTTGCTCAACCGCGATGTGCGTAGGGCCTACGTCACGTTAAGTCGGGTTAAACTTGAGGTTTTCCCTAAAGTGCCCGACTAAGCTTGGATTTTTGTTCAATAGGGAAATACCTGGGTTATATGAATAATTGAATTATTTTTTGTTTTACATATAGCGTATATGTATGTTTTCTACGATTTCTGTGCTAGGCAGTAACAGCATCACAATTAACTAACAAATCGTGTACCCCTTATTGTAAGGTGACAAGATTTACGAACGGTCAGTCAACTGGACTGCTGATATAGAGGACTAGGGTTTTTTTTCTTTTTATGTCTGGCTTAGCAAAGTTGACAGAACCCCGCATGGCGGGGCTCCTATTCCTGGGCGGTTTGCCCTTCGGACGCATGAAGTTACCTAATAAACCTAACCTACCACAGTAACTAACACAAACAACGTGGTCATTTGGCGACAGACATTTTATTACCTCGTAAGGCCCAACGTCATAAATTTAGGACATTTCAAAGTGACTTTTGACTTTAGTTAACCGACACAAGATTCTTTTTCTAACTAACGAAATTTGACGACGGCCTTACGAGGAGTAGCATTCTACAAGCGATGTAGTCTTTTTGCGGTGTCGGTAATTTTGCAACTTAGGCCTTCCGAGTCCATCCACTTCTGGGTTGTGGTGACTGTATTAGTAGGTAGTGATTGCGGTTTACCTCCTGTTTGAGGTCGGAGGCCTCCGTCTCGGCGGCGGCCAGGCGGTCCCCGAAGGCCGCGAGCTGCGCGTCCCGGTCCCGCTCCACGCGCGCTATCGCCTCCCGACACCGCTTCTGCTCCTCGGCGATGCGCTCCTCGCAACGACATTCGATCTAACGGAAGACAGCAAAAAGGTTAATAAACTTATAGCTTAACAGCTGATATTTCAATAGCAAGATAACACTTCTATCTGTCAGATAAATGTGAAGCGTGATAACTTTAACCGTGAGATAGGTACTTTAATTTGGGGATGGAAAAATTTGCCTTTAATTATACAGGTAACAGGTAACTCGGCCTATTCCTTGAAAGGGGTTATACTAGAGTTAATTTGCAATAATTTTTTCTTAGTTGATAGGGAGTGTACTGTCACTCTGTACCTTCATATCAGAATAAGAATATAAAACTTCAACGACGCCTATTACCTATTAAAACAATTCAGAGGCTGGTACCTAAGTACCAGCCTCTACCTAATACCTAATGTACTGACAAGATCCAGGTAGTGAATGGGACACATTGTATCTGTGGTGGATGTTAAATATGAAATACTAGGTAGGTACTTGGAAAGTAAGCAATATTTATTAAAGTCAATTTTATCCCCCTTGAAGTTGTCAACTGCCGATGCCGCCCCCTATTCTGTAGCCTATAACTGATAACTTGAGTTCGATCAGTTAATTATACCAAGAAGTTGGAGAAGGTTATTACGAAATGGATGGTATTTCCGAATAGACATAGGTACATAAGCTACGTGACATTTTACCGTAGGTAACCTCATACGTATAATCAATATCTTCCTCTTTTCAAGAGTCCCCCTTTATTCTCCTTTGACCCAGTTATCTACCACCTACCTAACCAATAGACTTAAGGGTCGTGGCTTAACAGCTCATAAGATCTGTGCCCGTGCTATTTTTCTTAAAAGCGGTAAGTAGGTAAGCATGTCTTATTATAGAAATAATAATGGCGATTAAGAGTGCCATAAGAAAAATGGCAACGATTTGTGACGACCTTTTGCTGTAGCATTTGATGATGCCTTTTAATTCTGCTTATTCACCTAGTTCAAATATTACGGCAAATGCTTATCTTTTAAAGTGCTAGCGGATGTTTGAATGTAAGCTAGTAACATTTCTTACATTAGTTAGCAACTGGTTTACGATTAATATGGATTGGCATTGCAATGGCAAGTATTTAAATGTACCAACTTCTTATTCTAAATACGTAACAAACTTGGAATTTTAGCAACCAACCAGTTCCACTTATTCCGATTCCTGCCAAGTACCTAGTTCAATTAAATCAAGCCGATCTTAAATGCTCGGTCATCGTCTGTCAATTGAAGTAAGTATTGTTTTAAATGAAGTGGATCTTTACTTGTACCCTTCAAATCAAGACGAAAAAATGATACAAATACCTATGTTTGTTCGGAAATTATAATATTTTTTTTATTAATGTTTATCTAACCACCCACTATAAAAGGCTTATCTTAAATTAAATTCCTATTATGATCGCGTTTATCGCTGTGAATAAAATCATATGTTTTATCCACATACCGGGATAAACTCGACCATAATAACAGGGGGCCTAATATGACTGCGTTTATCGCGTGACAAAATGTGGATAAAACATCCGTCACTTTTTGACTCGTATACATATAAGTACGAGAGTGACGAATGCTTTATCCATATTTTGTCACGCGATAAACGCAACCATACTAGGCCCGCAGGGCTGTACGTAATGTTACAAGTCACGTTACGCGCAACGCACCTCTCGTATCTGTTCGTCGAGCATGTGCACCCGCGCTTGTAGCACCGCATTGTCAGCCTTCGCGCGCGAGTAGCGGTCATCTGCCGTGCTCTGCGTGTCAGCTAGCGACGTCACCTGTTGCTGCAACAGTTGCACCTGTAACCAAAGGTTGGATTAGGATTATTCAAGAAATATGTGTTTATTGTTAAGAAACCCTTCACAAACATAAGTTCCTACTTATATGGAAATGTAAATCTCTTCTAAATGCATATTAGGGTGACGGAACCAGTAATGGACTAGGACCAATGATGGACACTTGATTCTTATTTTACAGAAGATAAGGGTTATTAATTTGTTTTGCAACAATCTGTTTACGATCGTATGAAGTTTGAATTAAGAGTTGTATCCATTAGGCTGCGGCTCCACTGAGGCGGAGATGAGCGGAGTGGAGCGGAGCTGTGCCAATATTAACCAATAGAATCTAAACTGACGTGCGCAAGGCGCGCTCGACATGACCGCATGCGCCTTTTATTGGTTAATATTGGCACAGCTCCGCTCGTCTCCGCCTCAGTGGAGCCGCAGCTTTACTGGTGCCTGTCAGCTAAAAGTGTTAAGTGTTATCAATCCATGAAAACTCACTACTTACAAGTTACCACCTACCGTTATAGTATAACACTTACTTGTGTTATGAATAATCTGTGTCAGTCAGTACCTATCGAAAACCTTGAATTACTATCAGTGATGCTAAATTTGTCACGTTAAGTAGGGCGTTTAGATTAAATACGTAAAAATGTCGTAATATATTTATTGACTGAATTGTTCTAGCATTAACCTATAACTATCTACATCTTTCCGATTGGTAGGTACAGTTAATGTCGTTTGAACTGCCACACGAATGATTAACGATTGTTTTTGAACGGAGGAAAGCGATTAGATACGAAAGTGGTTACCTATCTATTTATGAGATTAACTACACCTATACCGTTCAGTTTAAGTATAAAGTAAGACGAGACTTTACGAAAGCATGTTATACTTAATCCAGACAATCCACTTCTACTTTCCCCAGTTATCAGACCTATTTCACCTTTATCGGTGATCGATCAATTTATCAAGTAGCGATATTCTGTAATACCTACCTAATTGCGATTGATTTAGCTTATTATTGATGTGATATTATGTGACTCATATTTATTTTCGCGCCCCTCCTTGTAACTCGCGTATTCGCGGTTGACGCCAAAATTTATTTAAAACGCTAACGCTTCACAACGAATTTACCTCCAGTAGGCATAGCCAAAATGTAAACATTGCTAACGTTTTTTTACTATCGACTCGAAATATAATAATATGCAGTTGACATAAGCGGTCGGTCAGAGGGCCTAATCAAGATGCATACCTACCGAATGCTAAGTTAACGATTTTCGAAAATCGGCAACATGTACAGGTACAGGTTATCGTGCAATAATGAGCAGTAATGTATATAAACAATTGAAGGTAGTTATAATTTACCTTTGCGTCGCGGGGGTTAGGGAAGCAATGGTCAATAAAAAGCTATTATTATTACTAAAGAATGATGAGACTCAATAATCGGTTCTTGCAAAGAGAAAGAACTTAAAACCAAATAACTACAGTCGAGAAAATTGTTCAGAAATAGTTAATGCTCTCAAGCTTGTTAATTTTACGAATTAACTTGAGCTCTGCCTGCATTGTTATTTGTTAGATTACGTGACCAATTGTGACCAATTATGTAAGTAATTAATTAAATAAACGAATAGAATTACTGGTGCGTCCCCAATATCCATCCGTAGAAACAATTAGATCAATTTTCGAAACTTCATTCAGGTAATGCACGCAGTTGCATTATTTTATGCACCGATGATGCTTATATGGATTAGTTAAAATTCAATGTAACAGATAGGTGTAGCATGTAGGTTGGATTGTTTTGTGATAACTTCCTTAACGTATTGCAGTCTATGAATTCTATGATTGACTATTTATATTTTGGGTTGGAAAATTATGACGATAATATTTGCATCTCGAGATAGGCGCCATCCTACCAAAGTGAATGAGTACTATAACTTTTTTTAAACTAACAGCATCATTGTAAGTTAACTGGCATATAGGTTAGCCCTATTGTAGGCTACCAAGATTCACAAATGGTCAGTTAACTGTGTTGATGTTAGAACATTGCATCTTGTTCTTGTTGAACTTCCATTTTGTTCTTGTTCAACATCAGTATCACGATTCGAGTTATCTCTTACCTTCTCTATCGCAAAAAGAACAATAGATGCAATTAATATTTCTCGTAACTCTTGTTTTTTAAATATATGTTACCTATGGCAATTTAAATTCGTTTACTCGCCAGTAATAAGAATATTGTAACATTCGAGGGATTATTTCATTCCTTATATCAGTGGTTCTCAAACTTTTTTAGAAACGGAACCTTTTTTAACAACTTTATTTTTTATGGAGAATATTTCCTTGTGAAAAATTTGTTTTCGAAGGAGCCCTTGTTGAGGCCTTGCGGAGCAAAGTTTAAGAATACCTGCCTTATATTATAGTGCAATTAATGTGTATTTCAAAACAGTGTGATAAATGCAAAGATCGTTACACGCTGGTCATCCGTTATGCATACGAAAGTGACTAACAGCTCTACGGTATCGTCACCGCAGGAAGGAGCTCACTGACAAACAGGAAAGGCTAATTCAATGTTCTAAGACTAATAAAATTAATACACCGAGACGTACACACGACACATGCTCGCAACATGTTCAACTGACGCTTTGAAATTGTTCCCTTTGCTCCGATATTAAATGAAGATGGGATGGAAATAAGTATGACTCATACGTTTTCAAAGATCTTATTTTCAGTAAGATGTATTACTCAAGAATCTAAATTCAACGGCTCGATTGGCAAGAAAGATCAACATAATAAAGAAAAAACAACACCACCCATTCATAAGTTTCTGCTCTTCGTCAGATTTAATAGCCACACTAAAAACTAATGAGTAACGGCAGCTGAAATAATAAAAGAAAAAAATATTTGAAGTAACAAAGTTGAATGTACGCCAAGAAATGATTCGACTTTCGAAGAACTGCGATGACACGATTCTGTTCAGGAAGGTAACACGTAAGTACCTGTAACCCAATTGTTTAATGTTGGTTTCAGATATTCAAGAAGAAAAGACGTCTCGTCTTTGTCCATCACGATTTTTCTGCATGTGCGTAACGACACTAACGACTTATTCGGAAATTTACTTAGGTACAACCCTGATCAATAATTATAATCTTAATACTGTTTCATTCATAAGAACCGAATGAAATGAATGAAACATAATTGTAACTCTTGAGAACGCATACTAACGTAGCGAATCGTAACCTACTTGGTAAATAATCACAGATCTGCAAAAACTCCAATTCAAATGCTTGAATTCACTTTCTCATTGACTTACACGCATCCATTTCCAGTAAGTGGATGATTGCTATTACCAATACAATCAAGATAATATAGGGTAAGTATATTATTTAGTACACTTTGTAAACATCAACGACGTATAAGTCAAGTTAACTAGTATAATCGTTTCACGCTTGAAATTATTTGCTCCAGCGGATTATTATAATTTTACCGACATTCTATAAACATGCTAATGCGAAGTAAATAAGTAGCGTTGGAAAGTTGTAGGCTAATGAATAAGCATAGCAATAGATATCAGATATGTCGATAGTTAATTAGAATAAAATAAACGTATCTACATGTTATTCGATTAACGTAAGATAAAAAGCTCATAAAAGTTCAATTCGTTTTGCCACGATAAGAATAGATATTGGTTTCATTATACCAATAGCATGAATAACATTCGATAAGTATCTAAAGGATATAATGATCATTATTGACAAAAAAGTGACCACTAAAGTAAATAAAACTAGAAAAGTAGAAATTCCTAACGACAGTGTACTTATTTCTGAATATAATGAAATGTTTGGAAACGTAGGGAATGCATCCGAGTAGGCCGATGCGTGTAAAACTACTGACGAACAATTACGATTAACATGCTATTAAATCGAACACGGCAAGTGCGTGGGCAACATTTTAATGTGGAATTAGTGGCAATTAATGAATTTGCATGAGCACGCGTAGTCCTTGCACATTCCTTGTACCTTAAGCCTCTTATTGCCGCCCTCGTAGTCAGTTGATGAAGATGATGAATGATGACGATTAAGTCATTCCTTAGTGAAGATTTTTCATGCACAAGTTTGAAAAAGGAACGTCTCTAAAATGTCTCTGGAGTACGGTACAGCGGTTAATACAATAACTTATTTGAGATATGCTTTGTTATGAATTGATTAATAATTGAAGTCTTTAATCAATACAATGTTCACGTATCTTGCAGAAATAGAGATGCTTTAATGCGGTTCTCTTTTCTTTTAGCGACGGAATTATTTTGAAACATTAACAGAGTCCGAGGGCTCCGCGGCGGAGCACACTTTGAGAACAGCTGTTAATGTAAGTATTACATGGTATTACTAACCACGGAATCTTTAACGCCTGTGCTAATGAACAAAGCACAGGCATTAAAGATTCCGACATTTAAATATTACACTGAGTACAACATTAAGTACTTAGGTGTTGAGAAGTAAGCGGTTCTTGGTGAACTAAGAAATGTGTTTCTTTCCTTCTTCTATAAGAGGGACAAAACCAATAGGCTATAAAGAACAAGTAATACCAAAGTAGCTGTACTTGTAGTTGGCAATAGATAAACGGTTTTATTAATCTCAGAGCATGTTAGAATGTCGTATTTCCTTATACAGAAAGCTTTCTATTTAGTTTTCCTAGAGGTTCACAGACTAAACATTAGATATCGATATCTCTTGAAACGTTTTGACTTATGTACAACTCTTACAGGTGTTGCCTTATTGTACATTTCATAGCGATCGAATCATGTATTATCGTCTTTAGCCTTGTAAGGTTTCAGCTAATGCATCTAATACTACAACACGTTTTATAAAGCCACTTTACGTAACATAACATGTTTGTATATCTATACAGGTACACTTAAGTGGTTTTATTATGCGACTGAAGTATTGTCATGGTTCGCGGCACGTTTCGATACCACGATGATTATCGAATTCTCGAAATTAAGTGATACGAGGAACATAATTAGGCATGTAAATTTAATATTTTGCTCATTACCTTT
Organism: Acleris cristana; assembly: GCA_948252455.1. Classification (NCBI taxonomy): domain Eukaryota; kingdom Metazoa; phylum Arthropoda; class Insecta; order Lepidoptera; family Tortricidae; genus Acleris; species Acleris cristana. Next base: position 10,962,436 of record OX411784.1, on the reverse strand, counting down.
TGACATCATTTCGAACGGAATTTTAGAAACACTCGGGTTTTCAGTTAGTCAATAGTTTCAGTTAGTTTAGTTTGGGTTAGTTAGGCGGTTTCCTGCGTCATTTCTTATTCGCACTGCGCCGAGGAGTGGAATGCTCTCCCCGCATCTGTATTCCCGGAATCGTAAAACGGCTTTTTTCTGGATAAACGTACCACCCTCGACCTCGTCACCGAACATCAGGTAAGACTGAGGGCAAGCAAACCCATTTTTAATAAAAAAAGAAAATGTAAAAAAGAAAAATTGCTTGATTCAACCAGAAATTCCAGAATAACCTTACAGTATTAAGTTCGCCATTTGTGTACCTACCGTATTATTTTGTGCAAAAACCACAAATAAATAAATAATAAAAAGCGCAATAACCGCTTCCCCAAATACTTTATTATGAGATCAAAGGTTGTATAAAGCTTTCTTAGCGACTTGATATTATGTAACCGCAAGCGTTCCGCCTCCAGAGCCCATTTAATAAAAAACAAATTGCTCAGGTTACACACAAAGAAATGGATTACGTTTTGCAATTGAGTAGAAGCTCGAGTAATACAACCTCTGGCAGTTATAAATGGCCTCATAGGCCGGTTTGGATCAGAAAAAGCCAAGACGTGTGAAGCAGTAAACATGGGTGAAAGTGAAATTGATTTAGCAGATTGCATCTCTCTTAATTGCTTGAGACATTATCTGTTCGATTCTGGGTTGGAAATTAATATTGATAGCCGTAAAAATTCGAGCGTGAAATTTTGATGCTGGCACGTTGTAAGTATAAACTAAAATGAACATATGAGCAGCATTGCAGATGTTTAATGCAGAACCGGTTAAGTATTGATTAGAAATATAATACTCGCACTTTGGAATGCCACTTGACCTTGACCTCTAAGAGGTGTCACTAGTGTGTAACGTGTTAGAATAGAATAGAATCGAATAGAAAATATTTATTCAACGCACACAGAAAACAGTAGATAAATATAAAGTGAAAAGAAGACATTACGTTGAACAGGATCCCTATCAGCATTGTGCCGGCGCTGATTTTAAAACTTATCTAAATTAAACTAAAGACGGGTAACTGTAAACAGGTAACAGGTAACATAACAAATACTAGCGACTAGTGGTTAATCTCTCTGGTAATTTAAAATGCTCCAGTAAACATAAAACAATAAATGTGTTCTTATATAAATATAAATGCTGGTTCAATGCTTCTTGGTTAGCCGTTAAGGTCGTTTGCGATAACCTCATTATTGGACGATTTCAGGATTATATTATAGTGTGTAATGTACAGCAGACTTTGAACGTTGAGAACATTGAGATCACGCTGTTCGCTAATTCTATATTTTTAAGTCTGGTATAAATGAGCAGACTTAAGATAATCACGACTAAACCAACTAAACATAAAAGACAAGCGAAAATTACGGTAGTTAACTAAAAGATTGTGATCGTTAGGAGCAATCAATGGCCACTTGAGTTGAATAGCGAGCCGCGTGACTTCCTAGAGAACATTTTCTTGGCCCGCAGACATGTCTTGTAACTTTCCAGCTTTTGTAAACAGTGTTACGTTTACCTATACTGATGGATTGTTACTGGCTAACATAGAAAACGCTCTAACGTACCACACGGAGAAACATGTACTATTTTGCGTAGGTAGGAAATAAGTAGGGAAAAAAGGAACTGGTGGTTATTACTGGCCATGCAGCTACTACTTTAAAAGTGAACATCACCGATAAGGAGGTTTATACACAAGTGTCACTGGCCGAAAACAAAACAACAAGACGGATGCAATGATAAACATACCTACTCTAATTTTATTTCGAAATATCCTCTGACTTAATTACTAATAATTATTTTTAGATTTGAACTAATTAGCAGCTTGTTGCATTTTGCAAATCCTTCCGTATCAATCAAGGCTTCCTTTTCCACTGCGAATTTTATACGTTAAGCTACATTTCCGTAAATACACTTTCCTGTTTGTCTGTTTATTTGTTTTTTTTTTACGTTTGCGTTTTTAATTGTCATTCTTTGTGTCACAGAACACTGTGAATTCCCATATGTCACACTTGAATAGGCATGAGCGACTGGGTCGGCTTGCGGTTATTAAACTCTTCCTCGTTTAGACTCTATGTCTGTTCTTTACGGTTCAAATATAAATGAGCATTGTACTTATCAGTTGATACGTTTGTTTGTCATACCGCTTCCAATTATACCTAATTGCTAACGGTCAACTGCAGTCCACTCGGAACATGCACAATAATTGAGTTCATTAAACAGTTGACTGTTGTAATGTACATTGAACCGATAAAAACCGTGGTAAAGACTACATTGGTTTTAAAATTCAAACCGGTTTTGGTTTTGAAAGAAATATACAGCGTTTTGTGACATTTTACCTCATTAAATCACCTTGATGTACCTAGTTAGTATGTGTCAGTTTGGTTTAATTCTGAATCATTGTGATATTGGCTTTGTTTATAACTACGACCAAAACAACGCTTTCCTCAAGTGATTCAAATATAGACAAGATGTCCGAAGCAAAATTAACGCCTCTGGTCCACACATGACATATTTATAAATTAACGTCAAGGTATAAAGAGCGACGAGTCACTTCAGGGCTGGGTATTGACGTCATTAAATACTTGTTATAGGGGAAGTATAAATGCATTGCAAGTGCAGTTGCACACGTTAACCTAATTATTGAACGCCTGACGCGCAGGGCCGTGGCACAGTTCGCAAATACCCTTAATTAACATCGTTGAGCAAATACAGAAAATGCTTTTTTATTTATATAGGTACCTACTCGCATTTCCTTTAAATTATGAGTACGTATTAAGTACTCATTAATGCTCATGGCATAACAATTTTTTTGCGTGCAGTTTACTTATACACGTTTCAAATATTCAAACCACTGATTGTATATTTTATTACTTCGGTTCAATTTTGACGTAAAAATGTGTCTTAATTTGAACCCGACCGTAATTCAATTTATCCGCGTTGTAAATATTGGGAACGAGCCTTAGATGCGAAAAATAATGTAATCAAACGTAATCTATCGCCTGGTTTTGCAACGCCTTAAATCATAGCGTGAAATTAGTATGAAATTAATTTGTACTTACTTACTGCGATTACTTCGCCACTGTGGACATTAAAATTGCTTTATGGGTAACTTTATGTTAGCTTTATAACAAATTAACAATACAGAAAGTGTCAATTATAAGGACAAAATTGACTTGATTAACAGTCGTGTGGTAGGTAGATATAGCTATGCGTATAAATAGGCTATAGCTATAATGGACTTTAAATGTGATTAATTCCAGGGGTGTAAAAGGGAACGCTATTATAGTTGTAAATTGGATATAGGGAGGGGCATATCCCGAGGGGATCGTTAGGGAAATCAACTAAACGAGATTAGAGAATTCTAGAGAATTAGTTGAATAAGACAGTAGGTAAGCTTTCACTGCACACGTAAGAGCCTGCAACCGCGCATGGTATCTCTAACTCTAACAATTGTTCGCAAGAATAAATTAAATTATACTATTGTTACCATGCTAATCTTAGTTGGAAATACAAACGTAAATGTGAGAAACAAGTGAAACAACGTATTCGAGATAATGGCGGTTTATCTGAAGTAGAACGTAACAATGATTTATGTGACACTAATAAGCATTTCTTAATTTAAGTTCATGAGCATTACGCAATTGGTGCAAAGTAAAAAAATAACATTGCCATCGATAAACACCGAATTTAAAATTCTGACATGAAAGCACAGATACTGATGAACGATCGACAATCACGAAGAGATAGCAGACATAGATAATCCAACTGACTTTACTACCTTTGTAATAAAACACGAAGTTGAAGGAAGTTTCGTGGATGTAATACCTATGATTTAAGCGGGGTGGGTACCGGATCGCGTGACATTCGCATACAAATCTGCCGGCGACGGCACGGGCAGACCGCGGAATAGCGCTCCAATCGACCGAGTAAAAAAAACACTTGATTTCGATCGAGTTCCGTTGCCGGAGTCGGTTACGCACCGGCTACTGTAGTGCTGTTGAAATGTAGATCATTGTAAACGAATTTAACTATCAATGGCGATTCACAGAACCAACGCGAACGCCGTCTGGTCACACCCGGAGTGACGCTATACGAATCTCATCAACGCTAGTTTTTTTTAATGTACATGACTTAGACGGCCACTTATTACGTAAATCTTCAACGGACTAATATTGTCAGAGCAAACAAAGGGAGGATAACTTGATGCAAAATTAAACGTGACTTGAAGGAAACTCCAATGACAAACAATAGTTATTAGGAGGACGTGCGCTTTAAAACTAGGAAATATTATGACATTAGATCAGCTATGGCTCATAGCTTGTCAATTCATAATATTTTCTAGGTCTATAGCCTATATGGATCGTCTGTTATATATAAATAGGTTCATAAATACAATGTAAAACCAATCTCACTTGATCAGATAGATTGTCGCACCACTGATGAGCCACAGTTTTCTTTCCTCCGTTCAGTCCATTTGGCAAATGAGGGGTGAGAGGCGCTCCAGTGAACAGGTCCTCAGTGATGCTGGTGTCGGAGGTGATGCGCTCGCGGGGCTCCGGTGGCGGTCCCTGCGGCCCCACGAAGTCAAACTGCCCGTCCCACATATCGTACTCCAGCTCGAGACTGTCCTCGACTTCCACTGGTTCCATGACGCCGCCCGAGCGGTTAAAAAGGCCCGATTTAAACATTCAGCCGCACTTTTACCCCCAAACGTGTGCGCAAATTTTAACCCTTAACTTATATTTCACGACGTCAAAAGTTTCGTATCAAGTCTTAATAATAATGGCACACTAGAATGAAGTTCCAAGTATCGACTTCCACTTACACGTAATGAATGATGCGACTATTATTAAATTTGCACTGCATACACGTAACACGCGGGACACTGTCACATCGTTCACGTAAGCTTCGCAAATACGAGTCCTTCACTGGAACAACGCCGGGGCAACTCCGATCTTAATTGTTATCATACAGGAGAATTAAAATGATGTCGACCAAGACGAAACTTCGGCGGAGTTTGAAATTCTCTAACGGTTGCGTTGACATCGTCTTGTCTGTGGTGTCGGGTCGCGAGGGCGAATGTTGGGCGTCTTTGATAAAATCGGAATGTTGGAATTATTTAGTTGCGAAATCGTAACGCTAACAGCTGTAGTAGAGGAGCGTGGCAAGGCGCGTGGGGCCGGTACTGGCTCGCGATTCGAACTAACTAACCGGCGGCGCGCCCCTCCCAGAGTGCCTGATATCAGGCGCCCGCCGCGCTATACAAAATACAAATAAACTTTATTCGCTCCCTGCACCGCTCGTATGTAACGTCTGGTACCCAAGCCAATAACCCCTTTCAGAGCTCCCCCAGTCCAATGCATGGGCGCATCTCGTAATTTAATGGACGAAGGCCTACCATTGTGCGTTGGTCGGTGGCCGCCAGATGGCAAGCGATATAGGTTAAAAACATTCCGTACTGTTTAATTTGCAACCAAAACAAAGAGAATATATACAATAACAAACTAGAGTCTAAACTCAGTAATGTAATGTTTAGCTAACATAATCATCATTATGATTATAATCGTGTTGCCCCTTCTGTGCATAATAGTACATTATCTAAGGATTAAATTCTAAGAGTATTGGACAACGTAACATAAATCTTTGCCGTAGTCAAAGAACAAGAAGTTTCTCTGCATTACATTAAGACGAGTGCTTAAGTAGGGTCAGGGAGGGAACAGTAGCTCGGTGGGAACAGTGGCTCGAATGTGCTGTACTCGAAAGGGAAGGAGCCTTATGTCTGTCCTCTACATCAATCGGAGGCGTTCGGTACCCGATCATGCTCGAACTAATTAGTGAGTCGCTCCGGCGCCATGCGGACGAGTTACGATGCCTTTTTGTTATAACCCCTAATAAAACTACATTGTCAGATAAGTTTCACTCAATTTTATTCTTATCTCGTACGAGATTTTTAATTAGTTATATTTTTGTCTAAGAGTGTGTCTAATCGACTTAGTATTGGCTGATAATTCAAGGCCCTCAACTTTAGTGTTTGCTTCTAGTTTGATCTAAAATCTAAAATGGCGACAGGGTCAACAGTAGTTCGTTTCGGCAAAGTACTCAGTCGCTCATTCAACATTATATTAAACCAAAAATGACAATTATTTATTACTGAGTTTATTTAATTCACAAGAAGATTGATGTTCTTTTAATTTTTGCCTTTAGAGGTATGGTTGTAGATGTGCTAAAATGTGATTTAATATTTGTGTCAATTATTTCTAAGTAGGAAGTAGATACCTAAGCATTAAACCTTAGGTAAAAAAAAACAATACTTATCAATTTTAATTTTTTCCTAAAGATGTCAGAGCATATTTGGTCATTGAATATCAAAACGTAGCCACTGTATACTGTAAGAACAACTGTGTACTAGGGAGTGTACACAAAGGTTCGAGCCACTGTGCACTGTTAGAATCACTGTGTACTTGGGGGTACTAGTGACTGTGTACAGGTCGTAGTAAACAGTGGTTCGATTCCCATTTTTTTTAAAAGACTGGATATCTCTTTTTTGGTAAAAGTAATAGCAAATCTATTTGCTGTATATGAAACTTCAATATTGCACTGTGCTTTGTGCTTGGCATAACTATTTCAGGGATTTATATTTTTCATGCAACAGCCTGTTGAAAAAATCCTAGCCACTGTTCCCTCCTTGACCCTAATGCTTTATCGTTAGCTTAATTACGTAAAGATCCCATATGGCGCAGGCACAGCTCTTGTAAACACGATGCCATTCACCTTATCTTCAATGGAAACTGAAATAGACACAAACTACGTAGGAACTTAAAGGTGGGACGTATATTTTTAACGTTTGGTTTATACTTTAAAATTTTATTTTTAAGTAAACTTTTAAGAATGAGAAAGCCCTCTTTTTTATTTCATGCGATACGAAATGATATCGTAACTTTATTTTTATTAACGTAATAGCAATAATAGATAAACTGTCAGCTGTTAAGAGAATGCTACAATAAGAGCGTGCAAAGTTTTAACGCAAACGGACGTAGACGACTCTGAAGACTTCGTTCAAAGACAATTAAAACTTTAGACAATATTAAACATTTTACCATTAAGACAAACTAAAAATAGGCAAAACAGTGTTATACAACGAACTATTCAAACAATTGCGAGCAAGGAACAATGCGATCTCATACATTTTAATACTGTTTTTGTGCCGCGCCTGCGTGGTAAAATGGTAAATCGCTCGCAAACAAGTGCCACTCAATATTAATGGAATTCGAACAAGAAGCCTAATTGCGGTGTTTCGTGACAACAGACACAGTTAATTACGAAATGTCCATACGCGTTATTGTTAGTATAATTTCTTTAGTCTAGCTCTACTAGACTTTTGAGAAGTCGTTTTGTATACTTTGCGAGAAAGCTGAACGGATTTAAAACGTCTAGTTGACATTTATGCCTGTTTACTGACAAAATAAAATACAAACTTCTTGCTACTTTTGAAGTAAACTCTGGAATAAATGTTTTTTCCTGGCACAAAGTAATTTATTAAAAGAGGGTCATCTACTTCATTGATATTTCAAGATAGCGTTGTACAAAGGCGTTATCAGCATCAAACACGCAACGCTTTGCTTCCATTTGGTAGATGTTTCCCTACAGTAGACTCATTTATTAGGAAATTAGTCATTTGAAGGATAATGGAATTAATTGAGCAGGGCGCGGTCTCAGAATAAGGAATGATACCATATCCAACACCTGGCGTGTTAAAATAAAAACAAATTGCTATCCTAAGTAGTGGGACTAAAAGGGATGGACAATTGAATAAAACTTTGCGGGGCTTTGAAGCTTAAAATGATGTTGATCCTAGCCTAGCCTAGCCTAGATCCTAAAGTATAACTAGTAAGAAATTTAACATTTGAAAGACCCACTTACTAAAAGAAGAAAAGTGTACACTTATTTAACTTATTTTGAGGTAATTGGATTGTAAAATTATTGTTGTTCAGAGTTGTTATTTAATATTAAATCATAATAGTCCACCACGAAATTCAAATTTGACAACGTTCGATAAGTAAATTTGTAAAAAATACAACTAACAAAATACACTAATTGGGAAATCGGGTCTCAAAATTCCCTTGAACTGGGATACCTACTGCCATCGTTACGTAACGCTGGCTCTCTTGATCACTTTGAAGACTAAATACATTTGCCTTAAGAAATGCGCAAGCGGCTCGGTACGGTTTCAAATCGCCGGGTTCATGCGCCGTGGGCACAGTGATGACAAAATGATGATAACTGCCCCTCATGCGACAGTTCCGCACTCAACCGTACATAAGATCAGACCCTCAGGGTCAAGGCGAACTTGTTGCTTAAATTAAAATATTCAAATACCCTATACCGGTGTTGTGAATAATATGGATTAGTAGTTTGACGATTTTCAATTCCCATTTGGGATGCTACATGTGGATTGTGTACATCATTGGACCGTTTGAATAACCGAAAAACCGTTTATAGATTGCATCATTTCACTATGTATAATTTCGTTTCACCGAATGCTATGTCAGTTGTTTTCAGAAAATGCTGAACATTATTTTCATAGTTTACGGTACTACTTAAGTAGGCTGATAAGAAGTCAATCCCGCGACATATAGAATATCAATGAAGTTTCTGAATATTGATAAAACAACGCTATAATCCTTTCACACGCAACACATAAGTTAAGCATTGTTTTACTGCTCTCATCTTTAACAATATTCGGAAATTGCATGGTTATGCCAGGATTTTCTTATCTGCATCGTACTACCTATTAGACTCTTGACTATCAAAAAAATATACTCCGGACCGGTGTGGTTGGAAATATCCATACGAATTCCCTGATACAAATAAATACATTCTATTGAGTGGCGATGTATTAAGGATAAACTTCTTTCACCTTTCTTAATAAAATGCAACTTTGGTGAACATTCCAGTAACTTGTTTTAATCAATCATCTTACTTAGATTACTTTTATCATTTATCAGTCAAATGATAAATATGATAGAAAAACATAACTCGACGTTTAGTCACATTTCCGAAATTCTCTTTGAAATACTGTACCTAGTTGATTGGGTAGTATTAGCAGGTATAATACCCGTGTTGTGGGAGCCATAAACATATCGTTATCCAGGCCATCTTGGTCTTTTTACGGCTCTTGGGTTCCCGCGGTGTCATCTCACGCCATAGTTACTGGGGTATTAATTACAATTAAAAATATCTGGTCTAGATCTCCCAATATAGCGTTCCCAACGCGTTGATCTTCGTGCCCTAAAAACTATTCGAACATTTCTTTCACTGGTAGTTTTTACTGGTGTGTCCCCGATGTATGGCGATGCCGTGTGTGCTTTACCTATTGTGCCAACATTATTTTTAAGTCTTTCTATGATATACTTTATACCTTATAATTTAATGACTAATAAAGTTTGAAAAAATGCTTGTTTGTAATTTTTTCTGGTTTTAGACAATTTAGGATGCTATTGCTAAAAATGCACAGAGAAAATAAAGTATATAAGTCTTCGATTGGCACTCTTATAATCAAAAATAAAGCAAGTAATGATCGGTGTAATCGGCAAAGCCGCGAGAAACAGGTGGTTAACGTAATACGGAAATTAGGTGCGTAGTTATTTAAACGCACTACATCTGTTTCGGCCTCATCTGCACACAATATGCTGTTCTTCGCACGCGTTCGTTCGCACCACTTTCCGTTTCGCTTTACAAACGTTTTTAAGGCTAGCGTTAGATAACTATGTTGACGTTTTATTGACAAGATATATAGAAGAAATAACCCGTGATTAAGAAAGGTAACGCATTGAGACTCGCTTTAGTTGGGTCGTTACGCAACGATAACTTTGTTGTTTATTCGGGTCATCCATCATTGTAAGATTGGTAAGACACTGATATCAGCGTCCTATCTCTGATCATTTAAGATTATCTATTCTAAGTAAGTATGTTCAAAAACATATTTGTGTAAGTTTGAAGGAGAGCAACAAAAACTAGTCTCGTCTGATTAAAAGTTAGACGCATCACGCCCGAGGCCTTATTTAGATTTTTTACTGTATTATTTGTCTGTGACAACTTTTTCGCATTTGGCAGAGTGCATTTGATCTATATTCTCTTGAACAGCAATAAGAAGCTCAAAAATACAACGATGATGTACAGAGGGTTTAAGTTAGTTCATAGGGCCCTGCCAAGATGCACTACGCTTACTAGCGTTTCTATTCGATTCGTTTTTAAACCAATCGCGTCACTGGTAGATCACGTGACTTTTCGTATCACGTTATCTACCAGTGACGCGATTGGTTTAAACACGAAACGAATAGAAACGATAGTTAGCGAAAAAAAAGTGCGAAGTTCCTATCAAGCATGACCGACAAGATTGAAGAGACAAAGTAGCAATTGATTCAATAATTGTTGACATGTAGAAGAAGCTAGCTCCCGTATCCTTGGCACACTTACCCCACGCTATACCCGCCTACTGCGGAGATTATTATTGTTCGCTGGTACCCACTGATATGTTGATTCGGACTTCACTTTGACGCTGCAATATTTGCAAGTGAAATTGCATAAGGTCACAACAAAAGTAACTGCTATATTATGCTTTATACTTAGTAGATCTTTGTAGACTTTCTATAAATAGTTCGTTTTGTTGACGTTTTGAGAAATAAGTAATTTGTATAAAGGACGTTTTCAGAAAGTTCTAAAGTTCTAAAATGTTAATGAATTAGAATTGGCCTCCAATTGATTGCTCATAATTTTGCATAAGTTCTTTGGAAAGTAGTCGTAAATAGGTACTCAAATGATTTGCGTAGGTACTACTGACTGCTGCGTTCTGAAACTAGTTCTTCTAAACATGGTCGCTCCTGCTGGCTCCTGCTCCTGGCTCCTGGAGGCTGATATATGTAATACGGTTCAGGAACAAAGCTGACTGAGCAAGGTGCTAAAATACCCTAATCGCTATCATACCTACCAAGGGAATCCAGTCTAGTAATGAAAGCTGAATGTACAAGGAAGACAACTCATATACAATCAGCCTAACACACCTAGAGTAATTACGAGCAAGCCCTTACATAACGGCAAGTTAACAGTGGTTTCTAATTAACTTTCACTATTGTCCCTAGTATTACCAATTCTGTATAGAAGTCTAGATTACCGACTCCCTTCCTACTGTCAACTACGATTGGCATGCAGTTTCTCTTGACACCCATTGTGCATTATCTGCAGCGCTGGTTGCAACTTGATCTGAGCTTGGGAACGTAGATTTGCTCCTTATTTCGGGCAGATAAGGGTTGTGTTACGTGCATGTGTAAGTTTGTTCGAGAATACAATTGGAACATAGGTCCGCCCACGCGAGATAGATTGCCTGGTTCTGGCGTCCAGTGGTCCAGTCAACATCGCTGGCACTTGGAGTAAAACTATTGACGTAAATGGAACGAATTAGGACGGAAGTCTGCTAATACGGTTGTAATCTGACCTAGATCTTTATTTGTTCAATATTTTTGATAATTTTGTTTGAAGGTAAATATATTGATTACGGAGTATTTGCGTTGTGACTCACTAGAGGATTTTTTAATATTTTTCTAACGTCCATGATCATCGTACGGTAAGTTGTATTGTACCTTCAGTCAGTTTAGTAGTGTTCGACGCATCAGAGGCGTGCTTTATTCATAAGAGTACGTATTCATTAGTCACGTCTTAAACTTTAATTACCTAAATTAATTCAGATGGAGCTATCATGGCCGGATGCACACGCGCTAAGGGCGTTTCCGGCCATAGCCACTAATAAATGACGCGGCACGATCTATTGTCTGTGGTGCCCAGTGCCCATTACAAAGGGTCATTGGACAGGAATTGATATGATTGGACCCAGTTGTGATTTGTTTTAATATCCTTTGGAAGAGACATTATGAATATTACGATTATTTGATTTGGTCTTTGCCGCTTTATTTAGGGTAAATTCAATTTGATAGTTATATGGTGGATGTGGAATGGTGATAGTATGGAATCAGCGTGTTATTAATTATGTATTATATACGATAGGTAATGTAAAGTAAGGTACCTACTTATTTAAATTAAACATTTAACAAAACGAGATATAGGCAGGCTTCTCTTAGTTATTATGGTTTAAATTGCAAAAAATATACAGCAATCCTTGGAAATGGCCTTAGGATATGGAACGAAGCCATGTTTGCATAAGGTTCTTATCTATAAGTATTCCAATCTTCCAAGATGAAAGATGCTAGCGGAAACATTGGACTATTGTTAGCTATTCCGTAGTTTAATAATAGAAGTTTTTATGGGCAGTTGGTTGAATGCCAACTTGACTTGACCTTGATCTTATGATAAGAAACATATCAAACACGTGACATGTTTATTACTAGATGTAGAGTTTACTTATCGATATTGTCCCGGAAGGAAGTTTTTCTGGGAGCTACGTATATAGGTAGTAAGTATACTGATATTCTTTACCTTATTCAGACATGGCAGATATAGCTCCACAAATCTATGGCCGATGTACCTGCCTATTCTGTCACATCGAGGGGGCATGTTCAACGCGTAAGCTGAAAATGTCTACTGCTGTTTTTCGCGAATCGTATCAGATCGTTGGTCTACGCTGTGGGGGGTTTCTAACAACGCGCCCTCCGGTAGGTACGTAGCGTAGTCTTCACTACAGACTAACAGAACTCTTTCGCCTCAAGGGCTATCGGTGTTATGACTGTTACGAGCAATGTGCCCCGCCCTGCCCGGCGCGCCCGCTGATGCCCGCTGCCACTTAAGATTAGGTTAGGTTAGGACAGGGCGTACGAATAAACAAATTAAGTGCTTTTTGAAAATTCCCATGAGGGAGATCAGATAACCAAGAAGAAAAAGAGTTCTACGATTATATAACGATCATCCCCGAAAGACAAGAATAAAGAGTTGGATATGGTTTATTTTGTATTTTGCATTGGTAATCAATTTTACTGGGCTGTTTGTGAATTCAGAGTTATTTCAGAGGGCATGAGTAACGCCTGAGGGATATTTTGCCAAACCAATCATCGCCTGAGGCATCGTGTGCAACTATATTGTATAAATAAGATAAAAGCTAAATTGGCGTATTGCCAAATGATATCATCATGAATTAAATGTATTTATACGAACAGCAACGTCATATTTTAATTATAAGCTATTGTCTGGGACTCTATAAATTATAAAATGTAAGTTTCAGGATCCAAAGTTACCAATCTATCTATGACAGTTCATCTGTATCTTCTTTTCAACAAATGTCATTCACCCATATAAATGTACCTCTCTTTATCTTCTAAACCCATCACTGAGTTAATACAATAATGGAATCGACCCCCTTATAAGCTATTCATATCCAAATCTGGAAACTTTCGCGTGTATCAGATGTAATCTATAAATGTGATAACGCTGGGAGGAAGTGGACATTTTACTGATCAGAAAAGCAAAGAATGACTGATTGTTTACTACTAAATGGAACATACGTAACGTAATTTTCTTAAAAGTCGGTTAAATATTCTTAGAATACTTAGTTATCACTTTGTCACTAACCATTGAGCATGCGATGTGATGTGGTCATGGTGAATCACGTTACATTCATGATTGCGATGTGACCAAAGCATGTCCATAACGTTGAACAATATCGCTACCGCCAATTAGCCGCTGTATGTACCTATTTTTTTTAATACTATTAAACAAAAATATACATTTTTGTATATATATTTTTGTTCCTGTCCTCTTGAAAAAGGTTTTTTATTAGCATCTCAGGGAAGATCAAAGAGTTTAATTAATTTCCTTTAACTAACTATTTATTAGCGGGACGTGGTTAATAATTATTTAATTACACATTTAAGATCTATAACTGGCTGGATTTCAGAAATTTTTGTTTATTTAACTGACTTAATCCTTGATTTCCAAGAGCAAGTTCCTAATAAGCTTCTAATAATATTACTTTTGAAATTAAATGAAAAACAAATAAAAAAATAAAAAAAATGCGCTAAACAAGAGCATTTTTTTTTTAGTTTTGTGTATCATGTCTATTCATCGAGATTGTTCTCAAGATAGTAAAACAAATTTTAATGTCTTCCTAAAAACAAAAGTTGAGACATTAGCATTATCGGTCTTTTCATTGAGTGTTAATGTCATGCACTAAAACGCGAAGTCAAAAGACAAATTATCGTTTTAAACAAGTAGGTAGACACTGACCTTATAATTAAGACCTTGGACATCCTCTTCGAGTGACACATCGGAGTACATGTCATCAGCAGGCTCCCCTCCCGAGCCGCAGCCCGACGAGTTAAATGAGGACGAACGGTATAATTGGCTAAAACAAAACAAACAAATTTATTCCTTGTAAAATTTTATAAATTTAACATTATAAAATTTAAAATTACCAAGCGTACCACTAGCGCCATCTATAACCTAATAGCTAAACTACTGAGACATCAGCGCACCAAACTATGAAGACTCGATTCGTGCAACGTTCGCTTTTATTCTGCGCAGTGTTGCCACTCGTCAATAGATGGCGCTGACACCATCCCTTTTGTTTCGGTGATTCGACGTCGTAGCAGTAAAGTGTAGTAACTAGTAAGTTTTAAAAAGCTGTTTTTGTGCTCTGATTACTTTGCCTTATTAGTAAAATATTTACCTAGCTAAGACATTGGACCCGAGTTGTCGTTTCCCAGAGCTGAAACAAAAAAACGACAAATGAGTATGTTATTATTGTTAATGATACTCGTTATACTGGTTAGTACTGTATCATGCTAATGTAACGTGTGCAAATTATGACAAATATTCGTACAGTTCATAAAGCATTACGATCACGCGCGAGTGTGCTACCGAGGTAAAAGTATTTGTTCGATGGTCTACGGATATGTCGGACATCGTACTCGTTTAGAGGCACACCAAACCAACAATGAATTTGTGCTAACCTAAGCCTATTTTTATGGGGAGCTAAAATTTATATTTAAATTTAAAAAAAAAGGTTTCAAGTGTCTTTAGCGTATCATATTTTTTATGACGTGCGTAAGGCGGACGTGCACACAGGCCACCGGCCCCCTATTTCACCATTCTGGCAATGATAGGTGACAGGTGACAAATCTATATACATTGCAGACTTAACAAGTTCCTACATCAGTGGGATTGATACACTTGGGAGCAAAGAAATCAAGCCACTTAGTACAGAATTTCCATAGAAAGGGGCTCGATTTCTTTGCTCCCAAGTATATAAGCTGCTATAAGAAAAACTGCTATCATAAAACTAAAATGTCACCTGTCACGTATATTTATCAGGATGGCGAAATAGGGGGCTAATGGTTAGTGGGATCTGTGACATTTGTAAAAAATCCCGTTTTGAGTATTAATAATCACTTAACATACAACACAGTTAAATAAATATATTTATACATTCTAAATTTAATTCCAATGACCAAAATGTTCGTATTTTTTCTTCATTTTAATTGCAGTACTCATTTTTAGTTATTAAATAGACCATCCGACTAGTATAACTCCAATTATGTTCATTACTAACGCGTGTCCGGCTGCTCACTTCCCAATCTTAAAAGGTATAATGTGTGGTAGCGATGCTAATGAACATACGCCTTTTTAGATTGGATGTTTATTAGTTTAGTGCGCATTCTCTCGGGGAAAGAAGGAAATATGTAACTACTTAGATATTTACCTCTATATACATAACGGATGTATGAATCGTTTTATTACTCGAATTAGTTTTAATGGACGATATATTTTACAAAGGAACTTTTTTAATTAATTTTAGCGTGATTTAACATATTCAGCATCTGTTCCGCGTTTTTATGTAAATGCATAGGTGAATAGGGACTTAATTTAAACTTCTTACTAATGTTTAAATATTCTAGTGATTTATTAAAAAAACTTAACATCAGTTTTACTTTATGGGTCTCGGGAACAAAAAATATGTGGAGTAGGTAATCCATCACATTACAGCTAATACGTCTATCTGTGCAGTTAAGAACTCAATATGGGGTATAACAGGTGTTTTTAGGTCTTGGATCTAGTAAATTCTAGCTATGAAGCCATCCCGATATACAGGGTGTCCCAAAAACCGACGTCAACCCGCCTAGGGCTGATAGAGCAGCTAAAAAGCTGTCGATTTAACCCCTATGTATGTTCAGCGATTTTTACGAGTTTTATAGATAGAGTCTGTCTAGTAACGTCAACATGTACCTAAGGAACTGTCAGGCTTAAATATGAACACCTTTCGCAATTATAATTAATAGTTTAACATCGCGTTGAAAAATACCGAGATTCTCTAATGACTCAATAATAGAGACATGTTAGATATTAATATTTGCTAAGATACTGGTGGTGACTGTACCAGCCACAATCGATTGGAAACTCATGCGGTACCATCGACAATACCATGTAATTTGCAGGATGTCCGAGGGGAGTGACGGAGAGAGCGCGATGCGAGCCGTGACGCTTATGAAAGTGATGGCTGTGGCGAAATCTTGCCAATGTGGAAAAGTAGTTTTTCTACAACTATATGGAAATGATAATTTGGATCCCTTAAAACAAAAGATGGACCAAGGTAGCCCATCTCCGTTATCTATAGTTTGTATGCGTATGCACTGCACCCCTAGCCTTTGAGTTGGTGCTGGAGTTGGCGGGGTTGAAGAATTCACATCTAAAGTCGCCGTCAATAGAATTTGCTAATTATGTAAACAAAACCAAACGAACCAATACACCATGATTACTCGATAATCACGTACTTTTTAAGATCAAGTGAGGTGTTTGCAACGATTTATACACTAAATAATTATTTTCATATTAAGTTCAAGATGAAATAACTATTCATTATACGTTATTTTTAATAAAAACACGCTTGGTGAATATTTGAGGTTATGTGTCAAACAGTACTAATTTGTTTACATAGTTAGCAAATTCTATTGACGGCGACTTTAGGTGGAGTGTAGAGAACCTAAAGGGTAGAGTGAGCAGTATGTGCCTATAGCAAAATTATTTCTTGACGTTCAGATTTTATCTTAGAATCTCTTGCTCTACTAAAGATTTCTTCGTTTTGCTTTAGACTTAAGTATATCACTCTTGCTAGAAATACATAATTTTGCTACCTTGTGATATATTACTCAGAATATATTATAGTAAACCCTTTTTTGGTAAAATAAAAAAGTAATGGATTCAAACTTCCTTAGACTTTAAATAGCATAAACAAATGAAGATAATGTTATGGCATGTATCACCAATTAAGTTTTCCTTGTTCCGATATTCGTTAGCCCTCTTGCGTAAAATTATAATAACGGGCCACATCTAAGGAATTCGGCGATGATTCGTGTTGGCGTGTTTTACTTAAACATATAGTGCAGGGAATGACAACGAAATAATCCAAAATCAAAAGAAATTATTAACTTGACACGACCTACGATTTTGCTACAAGAAATACTGGCAGGGAATAAACTATCGAAGACCTGGATGATTGATGCTCAGCGGGCCGATTATGGTCGTGTTTATCGACGTAGATAAGCGTAGATAAAACATCTGTCACTTTCTGACCAGTATGTAAGTGGGAGAGTGACGGAAGCTTTATCCACCGCGATAAAGGCGACCATAATACGGGCCCTGAGGAATATTTAAGCTGTGAACGGTAGGTGTCTGTGACAATTCTTAGAATAGCCCTGCAGGCTAGGCAAGTTGCATTCTACAAAAGCTAACGACATTAGAAAACTGAAAAATTGAGCTAACATATAAGCGAACGACGCGACGCGACCACGCAGCAGCTGTGTCAATCCTAGCAATCCTACACATTTAATTTGATTTTTAGCAGTCATTCTCTGTCTTTAAATGAAGTCTCAAATATTTAAAATTTCAAATCCACACCCTGTGTCCAGCGGCGGACGCCATTTTCCCCTTACGTGATAATAAGTTTAGGTGTGTATCATAATCATAATATTAGCCTGCTTCATCATATTTGAATCATCGGTGTTGGTTAAAATTAATGTAACCTATGAATTCAAGCACTAATTAATTTTAATCACTAGCATTAAGCGAATCTGTTTTAGTCATAACTGCGGTTATTACAATTATTATTTATCTGCGCATAATTTAACCGTGTACCCTTGATTTGAGAAAGCGCCGAGATCTGCGGTTTCTGTCACGGATTGCGTATCACAAATAAACGGAATGTTGGGCGTAACAGGCGTAGTAAAAAGTGTACACGAATATTTAGATCATAGTTACAAGTCAATAAAGTACTCGTATTAGACCGTTTACAATTGCACCGTATCTGATGCGATTTCGACAAAAAAATGAGGACAGGTTTTGACAAATTTAGTCTTCTGCACTCATCTCATCAGACAATAGGCTATTTGACAACATTGAAAATATGCATCAAATTGTCGTCATCCTATTAGATAATAGCGTAAAACAACATATTTCACTTTATTTTAAACTAAATTAAGCATATTTTTTTGGAAATTACACGAAAAAAAAAAAATTTTGAAATTTTATCTGTGGCAGAAACGCTATGCGATTGCTTTGTAGCTGTGGTTACTCGCAGGTGACGTCACACGCAAGTAACCACAGATCATAAGGGCATATCTCTTCAAATGATTTTTCATTGTTTACTTGCATATAACGTCACACTTGTCACATGGCCAGCGCCACGATAGAAACAGCGTTTTTGGCGCGGTTTCGGAAATTTAAACTTTTAAATGGATTTTTATTGATAATATAGTAGAATCTCACGGAAATATCAATGTAGTGTGCTTCTTATGTAATAAAGAATCATTTAATAAGGTTTTCTAAAATTAGTCAAATAGCCTATTTAAGAGGTATGAAAAATCCTTATGTTATTTTGGTATTAACAACATAAATACATACATTAAATCACGCCCTGTTTCCCAGAGGGGTAAGGCAAGCAGAGACCACTTCTTTCCACCTGCTACGATCTTGACAAATCTCTTCTGCTTCTTCCACATTCATACATCGAGTCATGCACGCACGTCGGTTTCGGGTACTTAAAATTCGGCCCTTTTCCAGTATTAAAAATATGTAAGAATATTTTTTATCCTTGGACATTTTTAATGTACAGTCGAGGAAATTGATTCCTAGACCACTTTGGACTACGTCAAAGTGACACTGTAAATAAAATCATAAGAAGTCTCTTACGTTTTGATTGATTACGTCACGTTGACATAGTCCAAAGTGGTCTAGGAATCAATTTCCTCGACTGTATTTACATCAAATAACAAATTAAGGATTTAGAAAATAACAACAACCGTGTATAATTAAGGTAAGCTAAAGATGCAAATCTTCAACAACAATCGCGTGTACGTTCTCCATGTTACATCTAATATAATTAACAGGATGTAACTTGATACAATGTTTTTCATTAGTACAAAGTGGTTAATTGGTACATTGGTAGTAACATGAAGAACACTGGTTTTGCAAAATACAAGGTCTTGCCTAGTTTGGAGATCATGGTCTCCTAAGAAACTACAACAGG
Organism: Acleris cristana; assembly: GCA_948252455.1. Taxonomy (NCBI): domain Eukaryota; kingdom Metazoa; phylum Arthropoda; class Insecta; order Lepidoptera; family Tortricidae; genus Acleris; species Acleris cristana. The sequence continues at coordinate 10,942,848 of OX411784.1, read as the reverse complement.
GTTTAAAAATGAATTGTGCAATAATTAATTACAACCAACATTAAATAGCCTACTCATAATGATAATGACATATGCCAAACAACAACAACAAGTTAGTTAAAATCAGAATCCTATGCTCATAAATATTATTTAAAATTAATCAAGCAATTACACTGTTAAAAATTATGTGGTTTTACACACAAAAAATTACAGAAACCTGTAAAATTGCTTCAAAAACTGGGAAAGTACCTACCAAAAAATTGGAGATTTTACATATTTTAATGTACTACTACTTACCTATTCCCCTCCTCTTATTTACTTTTAGTTGGCCGGGTACCAATAATAAAGTTTATAAATACGGTTATGAATTGATTTTTGTACAATAAATGAATAACCCTTATCATATTTTAGAAAAAGAAGTCCTACATTAGGCCTTGTCCATTACCTTACTTACTTATGGCACAACTAGCACAGCTAACGCTTAGTAGTATTGGGTAACAGTGTCTCCTGAATTCAATTATTATCACTCCCCAAAAGAAATAGGGGTAACGTGTTTCTAGTTTAATGCTTCTGTGTATCTTCTTGGGAAGCGCTGATAAATTTTGGACGTGTAAAAGTGCCCATGCGGCCTACTTACTGTTTTCTTGTGTCTATGTATCCATCTGTGGCATCATAGCTCGCAAACTGATGGAACGATTAGGAACGAAAGCTAATTTAATAGGGATAGTTCTTAAACAAAGAAAAACAACTAGGTTTTAGGAATGGGGCGTTTAAAAAATACCAGCACTGAAAAAGGGGGGATATTATTTATTTCATAGTCATGTACACTAATATTATAAAGAATAGACTTGTATTTTTGTAACGAAGGTACTCAAAAACAACTGGACCGATTTCAAAAATTCTTTCACGATTAGGATGGTACATTATCCCTGAGTAACATAGGCTACTTTTTATCCCGGAAAATGAACGGTTCCTGTGGGGTGACTTAAATACGAATTCTACGCGGACGAAGTCGCTAGCAGAAGCTAGTATTGAAATAAAGTGAAAACGACCAGTTTTCATTATCTTCAATGTAAAATGAACTCTTGTCATTTAATCTCGTTAATCATTCTGCCAATAATACAAACTAATCTCGACAGTTAACTGGAGCGTAAAGAAAGTATGGCCTCTCATTTTATTACTCCTATAGACGCTAATATCGCAGAGAAAATGATCTGAGAAATAAAATATAGCCTTGCTAGTTAGCACGTGCGGGGAAAAATCGCGTGTGTGGAGTTAATCCATCACATTACAGCTAATACGTCTATCTGTGCAGTTAAGAACTCAATATGGGGTATAACAGGTGTTTTTAGGTCTTGGATCTAGTAAATTCTAGCTATGAAGCCATCCCGATATACAGGGTGTCCCAGAAACCGACGTCAACCCGCCTAAGGCTGATAGAGCAGCTAAAAAGCTATCGATTTAACCCCTATGTATGTTCAGCGATTTTTGCGAGTTTTGGAGATATTGATCATGACACAAAAAAACATTAATTTAATGTTTTATTTTACAAGTTTTTCAGTGGTATCTTACATACTAATTAGAATCATTAGGAATCAGCGAAGTTTTTAAACCTATTTGCCCGTTTTTTTTGCTTGAAATGACTTGCATGCTTGGCATTCCATCTTTAGCAGCCAACGAATTTGTAGTCTTAAAATATTGAAGTCTTGGCAATGCAAATGTTTTTGGGTCTCAAATTCGACCAATCTGCCTGCGGCCTGTTTGGGATGTGTGCCGTTTGAATTTTCTACGCCATACATTTTGTATTGCAACCTTGGATGCTACTATTTTGTTACCTGACTGTACATTGGATATAAAATGTTTCCCAACTAATGAGCCACAGTAAAACTGCGAAACAGTTGTTACTTCAATTGCACAACTTCCGACGTCTAATGTCTCTTATTTGCCATGAATAATAAATGTAAAGAAGACAGATTTAACTAGGTTAATGCATGTTATGGATAATTATGTTCATTTCTGAATTACGGTTGGTATTCGATCTGCTGAGTTGTTTTTAAATCGTAGCTTCATAAACAAATTCCAAGTCACTTGTGAATCGCGGTTTCAGTATTGCGACGATTTCAAATAAAGCATTTTTTTTATTGCAGGGCACAGTTCACCTGATGTTAATTCTCGTTTCTAATTACAATCTCAAAGCTGTAATCCTAAAGCCCGATTTACATTGGTCAAGTCAAGGACAGTGGCAAGTACAGTGCCAAGGACAGTGGAGTGGAAAAATAGAAAGCGATTCTATTCGAATCCACTGGCAAGGCAACTTGACTAGCCACTGTCCGATCGGTTTACACTATTGTACTGTACACTGTCCGCCCACTGTCCTTGACCAATTTAAATCGGGATTTAGACTATAAATAAGTTTCTCCAACCCCGAGGACTAAGATGGAATATCTCTGTACTAGTAATTTCACCAGTTGTCTTATTCCCACACCGGAACACAACAATGCAAATATTCTGCTGCTTGGCGGCAGGTTAAGGGATAAGATGGTGGTTGCCATCCAGACGGACCCTGCACAAGGTCAAGGTCAAAATGATTTAGATATTATGATTTTTTAATACAGTTGCTAAAAGTGGTACTTTTTGTAGATGCATATCGTGCAGAAAGTTGGACTTTTCATACTAGTATTTTTTACCTTTAGATTTTTTTACCCTTAATTGTTCAAATAGCCCTGTGATTTTTTATCAGACTAAGAATTAATAATTTCATTTTTCATTTTTGTTTCATTGGCATTTTTTCGCAAATGTATTAAAAGACGTCGTTTGATACACGTGAGGAACTGTCATTTTCACTTTGGACTCGTTTAAAATGTTACTTTTCGCACTTGTATCAAAATGCACTATTAAGTGTCTTTGGTGCGTTTGAGAAGTTAATTAAAATACTTACCAAAAGTATTTCACAAGAACACACTACTAGAAAAATATACTTAGTAAATTACTAACTACTTGAGGCCTATCAAAGATTATTGTGATAATGTCACTCCGCCAATAGGTAATGGTTATTGTGGTAAACATGTTTATTGTAACTGACCCATTTTACCCTGAAGCGGAACGACAAAGCCGCAGGCCATTGATGTAAATAACACACAATAGACACACTGGACACAATAAATACCCGCATACTGGCCAGAAACGTTGCGTAGGTATGCCATTAGTTGTACGGTAGTGCGGGGACAATAAAATAGCCGTGTATCTAAACAATCGGATAATTATGCTTATTTACCTCTTTCTTAGGTAACGTTATCACGTCACTACGGGTAATTTAGTTACGACTCAGTGCAAATTGTGTGTGCAAATGCAACCTAGGAACGGAAAATTTGTGTTTGTAAGGTCAATTTACAAGGATGTTTTCTGTAATTGTAAACTATGTTAATTACGTAAGGTTGCCTTTCAATAAATTATTACAATGCCATGTGACCAACCAACGTAAATGTTGGCCTGACGGACTGATTTTTTAAGTCTTTTGTGTCTACGTGATATAAAGTATGCAGGTATGACATTTTTTGGGGTTCCGAAGTCAAACTAGTAATCCTTATTAGATAGTTTCGCAATATCTGTCTGTTCATCCGTCCGTCGTCTGGGCGTCTGTCTGTCTGACCGCGGTTTAACTTAGAGACTGGTACTAAAAAGCTGTATTTCAATTACGTCTACAAAGTTGTCAATTAAAATCTTGAATTATATTTCTGGTAAGTCTATCATGTACCTAAAGGTAACAACATTAACGAAATTAAAAGAAAAACTGTCACGAGTAAGTAGAACTTGATTGGTTGAACCATCTAAGTCAGCACCAAATACCTCTACCTAAATAGAAAATGAGTTCATACCTAGTTGTTTTTTTTTTTAGATAGTTTTTTGTTTGTAGTAACGCTAACGTATACGTAACGTATCTATTGCTGTTTGTATTTATTGAATATCTTTTAGGTACTTCACTTTATTTTATCTTAAGAATCGCAGCTTTTCTAGCCTTACAGGGCAGTGGGGCTAGACCTGTTTAATCTTGCTAACTAGCGTAAATGCGGGAAAACCTAAATTAAATAATTTGTATAGGGCTAACGTAAGTTATCGGGGTTTAGCTATGTTATTTCCATATGTTTTCACAGACTTCGGCGAAATGCATCCTGTTTACTTTTGTTTATTTTGAACTATATTCACATTCCGTATTGTTTTGATGACTCATGTATATTATAGTAGTCTTTATTTCACATTATTACAAAATTAACTTTTCTAACCTGTACGGCCGCTTTCTGTAATGCATGTAAACACCGTTTCGCTCCAGCTTTACTAATTAAAATAGCACTTAATCAATTTCACTGTAGTCCGTCACAGGTCACATGAAACACAATTGGTATATCGACATACTTGCGATTGAATCGTAAAAATCAAACTAATGCACATCACTATTTTGACTTTTGTTTGTTCGAATTTGAAATGTATATTTGGAATTTTTTCGCGCGTGTGTTGTTTGGCGCGGGCGGCAGAACGCGAGTCGTGGCGGCGAGGCACTGACGCATCAACAAACGCAACGGCGGACCAGCGGGCTCGCAGCGGCCACGAACCATCAATTATCCACAATGGCCAACCGCGAAACATTCGCCTTTAATGAATTATGTAAGTCAAAATGTGGTGGGTTTTGGCGAATTAGCGCATCTGCGACAATGGAGCCAATTTGCATGGGGTTTATGAAATAGCGGTTTGTGGTTCATGTTACCTAATTAGAATACCCATCAGGGGCGTATTGCATAAAAAATAATAGCTTATATTATAAGCGGAACTCTCTTTCCAACATTATGTATTAAAAAGAGACTTCCACTTGTATTACAAGTTAGAAGTTTTTATGAAACGGGCCCCAGGTTATTTATTATTGAATAAGATAGACATTGTAGCAACTATTAAACAGATCTCAACAGTAAAACGTGTTTGAACGAATTCTAGCTCACAACATTTTCTTTGAATAAATCTCATTGCAATCAAACAAACATAGTAAATAGAACATATAGATATAAAGATAACAGATAACGAATTTAGAGACGTTGCGTTGAGCTGTATTGTTAGGTCAAAAAGGACGCTCAGCTATTGCTACACTGCTATACCACCGGTGCCTTAGCGCTGGTTCTCAGAAAGAAAAGAAAGAAAGAGTCTAGTTTTATCTACTATAGGTCAAACGAATGTGGTGACTGTGACATAGACAATTTTAACGAGGTGTGTACATCCGTCAGGTCCGTTACCCGGGACATCCTGTATGTTATGCTATCGGTTAAGGCATCTAGGTCAATTCGAACTAAATAGGCACACTACTAACCTAATCAATAGCTAATGGAGAAACCAAAAACAAATGCACACGATTTAAGGGCCAGTGTGCACTGATTAATGAACGAAGAAATTGATAAGACATCTAAAATCACGGTTCTATATAAGAGCGCAATCGCCTAGCCAAATGGTACAGTCCCCTACTGAAACTAGGTTCACAAATGTAAACATCTTTTTTGTCGATTGTATTACGCTTACTACGGACGCAGTTAAAAACTGCTGATCTGAAATTGTCTTTCAGCTTTTTCATACAAAAAACATCAACGTCATCAACGCGTCACAACTAGCTAAATACAATTAAAAAAAAATGAATGCAAAATATATAAAATAAATTACTTGAAATATTAAATTTCTAAATAAAATGTAATAAAAAACTGGGGTTAATTTATATCATCCCAATTGCACTTGCACGTGAGGATGCCTGAAAGCAGTTTTGATACTAGATTTCTTAAATTCAAGTTCTAAATAATTTATAAAACTCTTATATGACTTTTGAAAATGGCGGACCACACACTATCGCGTAAATAATGAAAATGCATAGGATTCATACAGACAGGATGCCGGTAAAATTGAAAGGATAATAAATTGTACCGAACAAAGGGTTCATGAATTTTGCTTCGCAATCGTTGGTAACAATGGAAACTATGTGTGGTCAGTGGACGCAAAGATGAAAGAACGATCAATAATAAAAGGAGGCATACTGAATTAAAAAACAAAGATAGAATGATAATTGAATACACGCTGTATACGTCGTAAATATAAATAAACATGTAGAAGGAACTAAGCAACGTTTATGTACATTGATTGCGTTTTTTAGCCGACATCTTCAATAAACTTTAAAGAATTAGAAATTGGCAAATGTTTCAAGAACAGTGAACTGGTGATGTATACGAATGATTTGTAATTTAAAGTCTAGCTTACAGCACGAGATAAAACAATAAACAGCGGCTTAGCCGAAGTCAATGACAGGATAATTAGTTGAAGACACGACACGGCGGCAATCCACGACAAATGACAGCGCGAGTGATTTGTTACGACTTACGTCATGTTGGCATCCCAGGCCAACGTTACCTGAACCACCATGGACATTGACTTTCCTTTCCAAATTAATGTTGTGAAATACACTTATAAGGGTTCATCTTACATTTGTGTGGTTACAACTTTTGAGATTCGGTCCCACGATTCCATTTTACTCAAATTCAAGGTGTCGAGATAAAAACTTGAGTAGTTTGATGCGTGTTCGCAATTTTGATGGAGTTCGTGTATTTTTTGTTGCCTAACAATAAAATTGTATGAAGTGCAAAACCTTTTAAAGCTCGTTTAATTGGTCATGACGTAATAAATTTGGGTTCGATGATCAATGACATTTTTTTCTATTAGCTATAGGACTCCACGTCTATTCGAGGTAAAGAACCCCGCCATTTTGATTTTTCCAAGATTCATAGACAATTTCTCGCTGCAAAGCGTCATCAGATTGCTTATGTAGACGATACGTTCCTTTTAACTGAAGATTCAATTTGTCTATTGGTTATTTAATCTACCAGACTATTACTTTAATGAGAGGCTGGCCGCGTGTTCACTGTTGGGCAACTGTGGAACGCGGCGTCAGCCAGCTGGAACACCAGTTCACTTTCTTGAGGAGAATCCGCGATACTAAGCCTGTAAAATTGCTCTATATCCATATTAATCACACTTGAAAACTAGACGAGTAATTTACATTTTAATTGGTTGCGAGGTGATTTCTTCAAGTACTGTTATGATACTTATGATGTGCCTATCCAACGGTAATTCCTGTAAAGTTCGCTACAGTCTTTTATTATTTTGATTTTAGGGCGCTCTAGCGATTCTTCCTCTATTGTTTTGTTTAACGATTTCGATACATGTCACGAATTGTACATCTTAAGTTCGCCTACTCCGCGAGCGCGAGGAATCTGTGGTAGGTATTGCGTTGTGACGATAACGAACAAAACAAATAAACAGACACATCCGATGGCTACCCGTAAACGGTGTGGTCGCAGCTTTCCTTGACAACAATGACGGCTGGGTTAGAAATGATACGATAACATGTCAAAATCAATTAGCCTTAGCCCGAGTAAAATAAAGCCCCAGTCCATTGAAGTTATAAAAGTTCCTTAAATATCATTATAATATTGAGATGAGAAGTCATAATGTGATGTTATTTGATGTTTTTTTTTAAACTTCAATGAACTGTGGCTCTTTAGTTTCATCAAATTTATGTTGTTGACTAAAATACCAGTACCCGTCGGATGTGTTTGATAAACGAGTTTGCTAAACGGTGCGTAAATTACGGTTCTCCGTTCTTCAAAATAGGCGCCATGGTGTTACTATGACCCGTTCTTTTGTTTACGTAACGTCACCGTATTTTACGCGTCAGTGTGGGCGCTCCTTAAATAAGAGCTATCATAGCGTTGACAAAAAGCGAAAAATTTAAAAATCAATATGTTTAGCCGGAATACAAGAGCCCCGACAGTATAAAAACTTAAATTGCGAGATCCGATTTCAGATATTTTCGAAACGCGTCGGTAGAAACCGTTGCGTGACGTCGCTCATTTGTTTTTGACGAACTCGCTGCAAATCAAAATTAGAATCCTTGCATTCGTAACGTTTGTTGCTCTACTGTTGCGGTATTTAGCGAGTTTCCAGTTCGCCACAAATTGCACGCTACTTGAAAGTGGCGTAACCGAGCCGGCACTTAAATTGGAAGCGCAAGTTTGTAGATGTTAACGTGACAGATGTGATTTTTCTATCGATACAACGTGAAAAGCGAATTATGCAGTTTCAAATGTGCTAAATCTTCTTTAGAATAAATGTGTAGGGTATTACTGTTGAAAGTTACATGAAGTTGTGGTATTTTAGATTCAAATAAATAAGGTGATACTGTTCAATTTAATAAATGTGTATAGTATGTAGTATGAGTATTACTAAGACTCCGCTGTCCGTCTGTCCGTCTGTCTGTCTGTCACCAGGCTGTATCTAACGAACCGTGATAGCTAGACAGTTGAAATTTTCACAGAAGGTGTATTTCTGTTGCCGCTATAGCAAAAAAACCTAAAAACAGAATGAAATAAATTTATTGCTCCCATACAATAAAGGCAATTTTTTTGCCGTTTTTTTGCTAATGTGGTACGGAACCCTTCGTGCACGAGTCCGACTCGCACTAGGCCATTTTTTTTAAAATATTATATTATGAACACAATATTACCAGGACCTTAGTTTGCGAGAAAACGAATAGGTAGGTAAGTAATAGTAGCAAAGTTAGGTTTATCCAGTTGTGTAATGTAAGTTAATAAAGGATGTCATTTGATTAATCCTTCTACATATATTCCGTTAAATATTTCCGTTAAACGCAATCAGCATTATTCAAAGGAAGAAAGCGAATTGAAATAATTAGATGCATTTTCATGCAAATATATTCCGAATGGAAATACACGTCAAGTTTCAATAAAAGTGTTATGAGAGCTGTCACCACTCACTGGTAGGTTTTAATTGGCCGACAAATTAACGTTAAGTGCTGAGCATAAGTATGACATAAATACATTTATTTAGGTGGATCAATGTATCATGTTGCCAGATATCGATCATTCAAATTACCCGTTTTTTATAATCAAGTTTTTAAGTAATCACATAAAGTTTGTTTTTCCATACTATGTATTCCCGTGTTTGTTTTTTTTCACTTCGTATGGGGAAACAAACTTCATGTGATACTGATTAACTTAAAAACTTAATTATAAAAAAACGGGCGAATGCGTTTAAAAAGTATAGTGTATACATATTTATGAACTTGACTGTAGGTACTCGTTTGCATTCTCTATCTACGCCATACAAAATAAATACTTTTAACAATGTCGATATAAATTATATTGATGTAATTAACGCGTTAATTATGTTCATATTAACCACTCGAAAGTTTCGCTAGCATGGTCGGGTACTTCATGCCCGTTTATGGCCATAACTCACAACAATAATAAGATAGCACATTATAGTATCTACTTTCTAAACACACAGAGAAACCTGATCTAAATCTTGTAAGCGCTTTTTAATGAGAACTGTATATTAATTTAACCGTAATTATTACCTAACCTGCAGATCTACCTGAGAGATTAACGTATACCTTTGTATTAAAAACAAGATACGCATGCGTACTATTCAGAAATAGTTGGTATATTAATATGATGCTGGGCCTTATTCTTAACCTCGCTTAACACTCAAAGACCGACTTCTTGAAGTACATTACCTAGTACAAAAACGGTCTTTAATTGTTGAAGAACCTTGTCGCAGAAAATAAATTGTTAATTTTGGCTTAATATATTTCTAATAACTAAGTTCTACGATAGTTTAATAAAAACCAAAGTCAATGATGAAAATTAACGTCATAAGTAAGTGATCAGGGGCTTTATACTAGTCGATAAAACCATATGGCTTTTGACATGTTATCGTATTGTCACCGTTTTGATAGCTCTTATTTACTTGACAGTAATGGCGTCTGACGTCATAACAATACCATAACAAGTCAACTACGATATCTTTTTACCGTCGGGAATAGAGGCGCTGGTCGGTTTAACGGCCAAACTCAGAGTCAGTTAAGTTTATGACGATTTAAGGCCGAACCCTACCTATATTCAAACCGCGGACAGATAAGGCTTACTACGGGTTAAAATTTGAAATTTGTAAATAAATACAATACAACTTTGTAAGGACGGACATGGGACGGACGGACAGACGGATATGGCGAAACTATAAGGGTTTCTTGTTGACCGCGGCACCCTAAAATGCCCTGACTGACAGGACACTCAGGGTGGAATTCTTGATTGGCCCAACAGATTTTTACAAGTCTTAGCTAAGAACCACCAGCGGAATGCAAACGTTAAAAAAACACTATATATCTATAAGGCCTAGACGTTAACTAGGCAGACGGGCATACATGGGGATCTAGTCAAAAAGGACGTAAGTAGACTTCACGCGTAATAAAAAACGGTATACACATAAACGGAATATAATAGACTTAAACCCTTTTTCACTTGATCTTCAGGAGACTTACACCCTTCTTCACTAGGACCCCAGTAGGCTTACAACACATATTTATTTAATATTACCTCCTATTTTGGGTCGGAGGTTATCAACGTCGTTTTAAATAAGCTTGTCTATGATTGTTTTGTTCGAGGACACTTCTAAATCTGACGTGACGCGATGACTCATTGACAATCTGAAAATAGTTGCATTGTTCCAACAGACAATTGTATCTACTACCAATCAACTTTACACCTGGCTAAGTCACAGTTAACTCATATAGGGCTAGGTATAAAGTCTAGAATGCTTTGGCGATTGGTTTAGTAGTTGTAAACAGTAACCTAGTAGAAGGCATACCGTCATTTTAACTTTATAGCGAAACTAATTACAGACAACACTTAGGTATACAAGTATAAAGTCTAGAATGCTCAGGCAATTAGTTTTGTAGCTGGTAATAGTATTGTGGTATTAAGTCATACCGTCAACGGGTCCGAGTTGTCGATTGACACGCACTTCTCTCCTATCTATTTGCGAGTCGTTGTCTAACAATAGTTTTGTTAGCTTCCTACATTATAGTTAATGCAGTGTGAAAGTTTATTGTTATTGTTAAATTAACTGTACTCTTACTTTGACGATGATAATGCTCGTTATGGTTGTTTGTTTATGTAAGATTTATAACCAATGTCTTCGGAAGATCGTATAAAAAAAGGACGAAAGAATACTGAAGCTTTTGAACTACCATTCCATCTTAGTTCTTAGGGGGGTGGCAACCAGGGAATAGAAAAAACAGTGAATGTGGCATGAGCTTCGCTTAGTATCAGACCTGTTGTCGCCAATACTCAAACTATCATAAAAACAACAGGCTACCATGGAAAAATTTTGGTGCGGCTATCGTTTTTACACTCCAAAATAGCACAATAAGGCATGCTTCTGGATTTATTTCCTATTTTAGAAATATCAAAACATAAAAAGCGATCGCGGCAAAAGTATGGTAGGTTATGCGGAACTCCGCATAACTATGCCACAAGCTGGCCACAAGTTACACGCCCACTTGACACTTCTACTGTTTTTTCTGTTCTGTGGTGGCAACTGTGGTACTATTGTTTTTCACAGAATGACCTAGTCTGAAAATATGAATGTTCTAGCTTTGTACTAGCTCAGGTACTAGACAGCAATATACGTAGTTAGTTATACGTATAGATCGTTGGAAGGGCCACTACTGCCTATTTATCGTCATTAAATGTGTCATGATCTCACGGTATGTTATCAAATTGTTTCAAGTTACAAATCACTAGAACTATTAAAGTAATGTTCCGAAGACTGTCTGTTGTAACCTGACCTTGCTATAGCGACTCTAGGTACTAGTTAAACTTGAGCAAGTCGCAGTTAATGTATGCGTCATCAAAACTCGTTTAGATTGCGTACAAATTACATTGATCGTTTCTATAATTTGTCTAGCTTAGAAATTCGGGGAGGGGCTGGCCTATTGAAAAATGTGTTGATTTATTTTCTTAAATAAATGCAGTTGAAATACGCTCTTTGCGTAGTATGTGTGGTGTGAAACTGATTGATAAAGTTAAGGAATGAAAAGGTCAGAGAGAAATGTGGACTAAAAGAAGATGTAGTGACTAAGATTGAAAAAGGCATGCTTCGATGGTTCAGTCATTTAGAAAGGATGGATGAAAGAAGTTTGACGAAAGAGATATACAGAGCGAAAGTGAGTGGAAGGGTCGGAAGGAGCCGCCCTAGACTTACTTTTTTGAATCAAATCGGAAAAATACTGGAAAAGGGACGAATCTTAAGTACCCGAAACCGACGTGCATGCATGACTCGATGTATGAAGAGATTTGTCAGGATGTAAATATATATAGAGCATCCAAGACTCTTTCATCGAGATTTGTGTGATGACATGACATGACACGAATCCGCAGGCTAAACACGTCGTCAGTAGTATTGGTACCTATTTTATAAATGAATTCAAACCATATTCATAAACCATATCGAGGATACGGCAGTAAGCTACAGATTTATAGTGTCACTGTTTGATTCAAATGAAACAAGAAGACAACTTATGCATATTTTCATTTGTTATATTTATTTGACATTTAGTGCTGTACCTACAGAAGACATCAACGCGTCCTGGAATTCGCAAAATATTTGCATCGAGAGAATAAAATCAAATGATAGAAATGGAAAATTTCAAAGTACTTATTCCTAATAAAAAAAACTCGTGCTTTAGGAATTTCGTAATAGCTTTGTGGACTACCTAACAAAACCCTCTTTTTGTCTTGTTTCTGCACACTAGTCGTGTATAATGTAATATATGTAACTTTAATAGTTAAGCCGCGCAGTGATTCATGTTGACTTAATTTTTTCCTCGTGACTTGACGCCGTCATTATGATGGTGGTTCTAAGCAGCTCTGTAATTAAAGTTGCTGACCGTACTCAAGCGTGTAACGATACGTAGTGGTTTTAAATGGAACTAACTTCCTATAGAACTGTGACACTTCGTCGTAGATGGCGCCACTAACATGTCTTCAATCGCTTGCGCACTACACGTGACTCCACTTAAAATGATAGTTTTCTCTTAGTTGACGTAAACTGAATAAAGTATTAGCTATTTTTACAGGTGATAGTACTTAACAACAAAAAGTTCATATACGATTAACTTACATCTTAACTGTTTATCTAACGAGGTTTGTAAGGAATCAAAATGCTTATTGCCTACAATCACTTCTTGTTTAGCAACGATATGTTGTAATATAAGGTAAACCACTTCAGATTGTTATTTACATTAGGCATGATTGAGAAAGCACAACAAATTGATAACATTGTCTGCGTTAATGTTAAATGACAATTTTGCACACTACTACATAAAGCTTACAGAAAGGTTTATTTATTTTAGTTTCTAGCCTTATGTACCTTATTCCTATAATATCATTTGTGATGTGAAATAAACGTTTTTTTTATCGTAGCAGGTGGAAAGAAGTGGTCTCTGCCTACCCCTCTGGGAAACAGGCGTGATTTAATAGCCACTCTAAATCTATTTTAGTTAAAGTATGCTTTATCACTTTCTATCAAATACAAATGTTACAATGACATATAAAGACAAAGTATATTGCATATTTTAGCTATTGTGTAACTAGATAGAAGCGCGTCCACAAGGGAAAATACTCTACCGAACAATTGTTCTCGCGTGTGATACCTATCGATGGACTTATTTCTCTAATTAAGTCCAGTAAAAGCCATTAATTAAACATAGAATTAGAATTAGCTATTGTGCGTTTATGAATGAGACTTAATGGCGTAATAAAATAAATAGACGTCGAGGTAAATAAGTTTTAGTCTGTGTAGAAAACACGTAAGTTTAAAACAACGATACGATAACATGTTAAAAGCAATTAGGTTTTACAGAGTAGAATAGAGTTTCAGAAGAAGACGGTCACGAGTGTGGCCCATAATTTCCGAAAATCGAATTTTATTGGTAGCAGAATTTCCTTTCCAACAGTCGTGTTTTTTCACTGACTCGTTTTTTCCTGACGCATTTTTTCTGATTCCAGAAATGAATTTGATGGTGTAGGCGGAGCTCCGCTGTCGCGGAGATCCTATTTCCTCGCGGTTTGGCCCTTCGGGCCTGCTGCAAAACTAACATAACTTAAACCTACCTACCTATTTCGGCCTAATTATAACGGGAAAATTTGCGACTGGGAAAATTTCAGAATGGACAATATGCAACCAGGAATAAGATCGGGAAAAAATGGGAATGGTAATTCCGCTACCAATAAAATATGATTCTCGGAAATTATGAACAACATACAAGTATGACCCACACGCTTTCGTGAGATATAACAACTGTGCTTGAAATAATGATCATTTATTTATCACGTTGACTACACAAAGCGAAGCAAACATAAAAGAAAAAGCTTACTGTCTCATGGATCCCCAACGCCGATGCGGCAAGTTCTCCTGGTGGCTATAAACAAAACACAGTGTAAGCAAGCAAGTGCGAGAAAAAACGGAGTTCCATTAAATACACCATATAAATAAATAAAAATAATATCAGCGATATTCTTAGTCTCACACATGGACAAATAGATGGACACATCATTCCGAAGAGTCCTAATTCCGAATAAAATTGTTCAATATTCCGAATTTTCATAATTCCGAATGCAATGTTTTGACAGAAAACTTAATTTCTTGGTATCGCTTAAAATCAAACGTAACCTAATCTACGTATAGCAATTAACGATATTATACATTTAATCTAAAATAGCTCCATCCTGACATAGCTTTCGGAAAAATGAATATTCGGAAAAAAACGCTATTACCTTATGGTGTTTCCCAAATATCAATATCTAACGATCTACAAAAAGTTACAGTCGATTCCAAAGTAGCTTCACATTTAAATACCTTCGCAGCTATTTAGTCTATTAAAACCACTCTCGCTTTGATGCGTTACTGCGAAAAGGTACTACAATGTACGACTTCTGAGTCTTCTGAGTTGTAACTACGATTGGTATATTTTTTTTCAATTTCGACTGGAGAAATGATGGAGAGGCCATTGCCTAGCTGTGAGAGGTGTGGGACACTAAATTGGTTAAGTTTAAAGATATAATGGGAAACAGGCGTGATTTAATGTATGTATGTACGTAAATAGGGAAATTTTATGGAATCCGTTCAAATAATAATAAAGACTAAGCAACACATAGGTAATGTTAACACCTTAAGAGAGGCGATGTCAAAGCGTGATGTACTTAATGTATATAATAAAGCTGTATATAATAAACCTTAAACATCATTATAAAAAACAAGTAAGTTTAAGTCAGTTCGTAATAAAGTCTCTACCGACTACACCGTATCACACCATGACCGTACTATGAACGTATCAGGCCCGGAAGGTAATAAGTATTAAAAAAATTAAATGTTGGTCGGTGACGGATCGAACGGAAATAGTGGGCACAGCCAAACAAAACAAAGATATTTTTATGTCTGACACGTTCCTATTACGTTCATGGTGTGATACAGTGTAGTAGGTAGAGTAGAGACCTTTACCCATCATCACGTTTGTCCAGCGTTATTCACAGATCATCGATAGTAAAAGTCACTAGTGACGAAATAAGACTAAAAGTACATTAATTAAGGTAACGTTGTAATTAATTGAAATAAGTGGTTAGTCCCTAATTTATCCTCGTGTTCTATAGTCCTAAAATACTTTCCCCCTTACTAATAAACGTTGAGTTACGGTGGTATATTTCAACTAATGGCATTAGTTGTGGCTATGGCTAGTTAGTAATTGCTAACTTATAAGTATACTACCCTCAAAACCATCTGAAGGCTCGGACCTTATAATGATCTTTTATGCTAGATGGGGATAACGAGCAATCGGGTTTAAGACGATCAAGAACGTTGTCAAGGACTTAGCTATTCGTTTAGATAAACCACGTGATCAATTTGTGATGCCATACATTTCTAGACGATAGAACAGAAAAACGTTAGCGGCGTTGGCATCTTGCCTGGGCACTCTGATGTGAAGTGATCACCGCTGCCCTTGGATATCTGCAACACCAGGAGAGGTATTGCAGCTGCGTTGCCGGTTTTTCAGAAAAGAGTATGCTCGTCTCTTGACCCCTAGCCAGAATTCTCAGCAGGTTTTTAGAATAAGTATTATGGTGAAGCCTGCATTCATTCTGAATCTACATTGACGTCCAAATGTCTCTCATGTTTATTTGATTCAAGTGCATGCAGTCGCGTAAACATGCAATAGTGAAGCGAGGGCAAGTGCAACTAACCTTGGCTGCGTTCGTCGAAGGCTCGTTCTGGTCCAGGAGTGCCGGTTCAGGTTCCCTGGGCTCCTGGAGCCGTTCTCAAGTCTGCAACAACAGTCATAGTTGAAATAGAAGCGTAAAGGGCTTGCGTCACTGCTAACGTGGACAAAACTGCCCTCCTAAGACCAATGAGCAGTATCTCAAATTCAATTACCAAAGCAGTTTTAATTCTCTTCTGTTAGCAATGAGGTTGATATTGCTACAGGAGTCTCAGGACCGTTATCATGAGTTACAATTACCATACTCGCTAGCGCATGCTCCGTCCCTCGCATTCTTTAAGAATACTGCTGCTGCGGAAAGAGTATTCGACTCGATAGCGAGAACGTTAATTGTAACTCATGGCATGGTAAGGGTACAGGAGTTAACTGAGATACTGCCTATAGCTTAGGAGGGCAAAGACGAAAACTTGTCAGATGTTCGTCGGTATTTTCCGGGAAATTTCGGTACCTTGGGTACTGGCTCTACATTCGGGTATCAAAAATTACCGGGACCACAAAAATTTGTAAATAAGTCCTAGACATTAGCAAGCTTTAATTTGCTGCAACGTGGTATGACTAGCTAACTAAAAATTTTAAAAAGAAAAACGAATCATTAAGTTGTTATTGCGCTTTGACAGTTTGACATAGTATTCTTTTAAATCTTGTACCATTGAAATCTCTTTATGAAAAGAGGTTTAGGTTTCTTTTGTAAAAATAATATCGTCCCAACATGTTACATGCTACTTGAGTTATAAAAACCAATTTCATATGTAGTTGCTACGAATACTGTGATATTGAACCGTTATGTTGAAGTGGTGTCTGCCTACCCCTCTGGGAAACAGGCGTGATTTAATGTATGTAAGTATGTATGTTGGTTCCGTATGTTTTAAAAGGCTTTCTAATACATTATTTACGTTATTTTACATTATTATTTTATTTAAACTTAACAGTTCCGACGACCCCGTTTTAATAGTTTTGCAATGTTGGACGTAAAACTGCCGTTTGATGTTCATTTCAGATAGTAATGTTTATTGACGAAATCGTTACTAAAACACGAACGTTAAGGTAACGGTACCGTATCGTAGTAATCATAGTAAAATAGTAATAGTCACAGTAAACGGGTTAATAACTTTTTTAATGGATAACATTTTTGTTTAGTCGCTTAAGTTTAGTATTGTAATAAGTGATTTATTTGGAAAAAACGGCTTACTGTTGAGTTTCTTGCGGCGCTTCTTCTCAACAGTGGTCTCTTTGGAAGCGCTGGTAGACTCAGACATGTAAAAGTGCCTGCAGGGCCTACTTACTGAATAAATTATTTGAATTTGAATTTTGAATTTGAATTAGTCTATTTTAGGGTATTTAAAAGTTCACTAAAGAAAAACACTTTGATCGTGTGTGTGGAATGTCAAATTGAATATAGGTACGAGTACAGCACGACACAATTAATATGGCGCGCGTCAAAGCGCTTACGCTGTTGGCAGAGAGTCTATTTTTGCTTAAACCGCTAGCCATACCTATTAATTGTGTCGGGCTGTAAAGTAGGTAATTATGGTGGTATAAAAGGTTTTCTAAAAAAAAAACTTGTTTATAGAGGTTTATCTCAAAAGTAGGTTTTTTTTTCACTCCGCTGTCCGTCTGTCTGTCTATCCGTCTGTCTGTCACCCATCTCACTAACCGTGATAGCTAGACAGTTGATTTTCACAGAAGACGTATTTCTGTTGCCGCTAAAACAACAAATACGAGAAACAGAATAAAATATATATTTCCCATCCAAAAAACGTGTTTTTTTTTGCCGTTGTTTGCTTATGTTTTATAGATAATGGTACGGAACCCTTCGTGCGCGAGTCCGACTCGCACTTGGCCGGTTTTTTTAACCCTCCACGCAAATAGAGGGGATGTATTAAGTTTAACGCGTGTAGACACACGCTATACCGTTCGCTAGATCTCTAGAACTAAGCACTGTAATTTTCATCTCGTGCATGAAGCAACATCACTTTCCAAGGAGTTTGCATGTACGAATGGGGCGGTCGCTTTTAGCCATTTAAACGCTTGGATAAGAATGGGAGTAACACGATTCCAGCGCCTCTATTCTATGACGTTAAATAACATTGCTCTTGACGTGTTATGATATAGTCACTTGCAATAATATATTATCCAACATTGGGCGCAAAAATATCTGACACGTCTAGATATTTTTCTAGAAGGTTAAAGAGTGTGTCAGATATTTTTGCGCTTAATGTGGGATAATATATTATTGCTGGTGACTGTACCTATTGCTTTTAACTCGGCTGCTATTACTGTCAAGTAAATAAGAGCTAAAAAGCAATATTGTTCGTCGTCGTAGAATAGACGCTCGGTTAACATTAACTTTTCTAGACGTGTCAATAACCATAGACAAGCAAAAACTAAATTCACAGTCGACACATTAATACCTGGATTCTATGGGCCTCTTATGGGAAATTTTAAAAGCGATCCTAGACTCCAAAAACTTCAAGAATAGTACATTACTTAACAAGGGCTGTAAAAGAAAGAAAGCCCGAAATCGCAGGTATTTGAGACCCGAGCCGTAGGCGAGGGTTGTAAATATGCGATAGAGGGCTTTCTTTTTTACTGCCCGTGATGAGTACACAATTTTACGTCTTCACCTGGCCACAATGCGAGTTTTACCGTGCGCGTAGCGTGCGATAAAACTCACATTATGGCCAGGTGTTACGTAAACATTGTTATAAAACATGCATTCCACATTGTATAAATTGATCAAAATGTTTATATATTATGTTAATTGTTTAGAACATAATTTGCGTTATACTCGTATTGCATTTTAAATCATCGCAATAGGTTATGGATATTCTCTAGGTATCCTTAATTAATGTTGCATGTGTCAGTATAGTACATATAATAAAGTAGGTACAAGTAATGTTCGCTTTTAGTTGAAAGCTAACCTTTCCGTCTACTATCATTTTGCCACCTTAGGGTGATGGAACCAGTAATGGACAAGGCACCAATAATGGACAATTGATTCTTATTTTACAGAAGATAAGGGTTATTCATTTGTTTTGCAATAATCAATTTAGGACCGTTGCATTAAGTGTGAATTGTCCATTACTGGTGCCTGTCAGCTAAAAGTGTCCATCATTGGTACCGTCACTCTACTTTTTTAGATATTTTTTTTTACATAGTTCAAGCCTGATACTAAAGCGACAAGATACAAAATCGATCACTTATAACACGTTAACTTAATTTAAATTGATCGGATAACAATCGATTAACGGCGACTAAATAAGTTCACGATCACTTTCTTCCCTTATAGCCCTTATAGGGTTTAAACTGGGCTTAACTTATTGGATTACTTCGTAAGCTTATAGCTAAGCTCCGGTTGATGGAATCCCCTTGAAACATCGACACACATTTGATCGAATGTATCATTTCATCGAAACCTTCTGCAGAAACCTTATTGTTTTAAGGTTATCTCAAGCATGGATTACGTAGGCTAGCTTAGGTTAGGCCTGTAACCACCAAAAAATTATAACTTATGCCGATGAAATGAAATTTCGGCGAAATAAAACATTGTATGAAATTAATTTCGATATTTCAAGGGTAAACCCCGTGTGATACACGGCGTGTCCTAACGCGTGGACATTGGACATCGTTAGTATCGATCGAGGCTAAAAATAAGCCGCGGCTGCCCGCGTATCATTAGGACGATATAGGAAGTCACTGGATAATCTTAAGACGATTTTTTATTCATTTATAATATTGCTATATTTTGACGACACGTTAGTCTAGTTGGTTTGTGACCGTGCCTTCGACGCTAGCGGGTGGTTCAAATCCCGGTAAGGGCAGATTATTTTCTTGGATAGTTTATATGTATTTAAGGCCACATTTCACCAAACTGGAATAAGACTTACTCCGAGATTAGTCTATACAAATTTGGCGTTTAATCTAGGTATAAGACCTTATTCTCGCTTGGTGAAATCCGCCATAAGTATGTAATCTAAGTGTATATCTATATAAGTAAGTCTATCGTTGTTTAGTACCCATAGTACTAGTCTAGAGCTTTGTTTGGGGCTAGGTCATCGTGTGAAATTGTACCCTCATATTTATTTAATTTATTTTATAATCCTTCAAAATTATTTAATTTTAGCAATTCCTTCTTTACGAGTATTGATAGAAAGACTAGATAGTGATCGTGTCTTACTCCCGATGCATGGACCTCAACAACTACTCAAAACAGTAAAAAGCAAATCGTGTTTGACCTGCTATCGTATTGTCAACGTTTTTATAACTCTTATTTAATTGACAGTAATGGCGGCCGAGTTAAAAACCAAACCATAACAGGTCAAATACGATTAGGATTTTACCGCCTAAAATAGAGGCGCTGATACAATTCTAAATTACTTACCTAGAAGCATTTTCAATGCGAAGTGGTGCCGACTGGTGTAATGTTTCGGCTTACTTTAAAACTGCTACAACATAATATCTGGGTTCCCAGTAAAAAAGGTTGTAAGTCTCCTGAAGATCAAGTGAAAAAGGGTTTAAGTCGAGTGTACTCCGTTCAAATGTATATACCCTTTTGAAGAACCAGTTAAGTCGACTTATACCCTTTTTCACTAGGTCCCCAGATATTTGTTCGGACTTGAATATTTGATGTCTGGTCCGCAAACACCACTAGGTAAAGACTAGGTCAGAAACTAGGACAATACCTAAGTAAGTAGTTGTAATTGCTTACGTAAAAGCTGCTATCGCACTTTTTACACACAAGTGACATAAATAGTTTTTGTTTCCCCGTTTATTTCATGTTTTATGTACCTAGTAACAACAATAAATGTTTCACTTTATATTTTTGTATACAGAATTGTAGATTAGGTGGTTAAGATAATAATTTATATTTGTTTTAAAGAGTTGGACATATCAGTGAGGCCTTTATTATAAATCCCACAGCTTGAAATTTCGTATCTCAGCAACAAATATGTTTATAGTTAGAAATTATTTCAAACACAAATTGTAGTTCATTTACTCTTGTTTATTTTGCTGAAAAATTCAAACTTAAGGATATATTTAATAAAAACAGTAAATTTCAAAATGTTCGTTCTTTTATGGACATGGCAGAGGCCGCGGTAGCACGGTTTCGGTTAAACGGTTAAATTTTTAATTAAGATTTCCAACGTGTAGAACGTGTCCAAAAATGGGAGATAGCCGACCTTTTGCAAGGTAGATATCATACATATTTTTGGAACTATAACGTCTCGTCAGCCGCTTAGTTATTAAATTTCTACGACCTACCCCAACTTGCAATCAAGTGGTTAATTTAATCTACACGAAGCAAGCAACATAATCCTAGTGATCTGATTGCCACGCAACCATCAACAATTCTGACGATCTGCCAATCAGAGCACGCACGTTTACAGCGATATACTTATAACGCGCGTTAATTATCGCACATTCAATTTATTATCTCTTATTAAGAAGAGATTAACTACCGTGGACTGTTAGGGTTAATTAATGATTTAATGTTCATACTAGGGTGATGCTTATGAGTTTGGTTATGTTCGTGTACAACGCAATGGCTTTGGGTATTTGGGTACGTAACGATAAAAAATTCTCTGTTTAGAACATAATTTCGAGTTTTCTTAGGAAAAGTATTAATTAACTAATAATATAGCTCAAACAGTGTCGTATGGTTCTGACAGTTCCAACTATAGCTACTAAAGAACTGAATTTTAGTCCCATAATTTGATGGTAATTTTGGTACTTTACATTATTAAACTTTGCCACCACGCGACATCATACTGTCCTCTAATTCCCACCTTGTACGGTCACAGACTTTGACGGGCCACGAACTTACCTCAATTAGTTTAGAAAATCAATATCAAAATTTTAATAGGATTTGTTTAAAGCAACTAGGCGTTATGATGACAGGGTTATACTCATACTGTAGCTTACCAGTAAAAGTCCCTGATGGTATAGTCAGCATCATAAATAGCTATACTCCTCGCAAATCTGTTAAAAGCGTTATAATGACAGGGTACTGTTGCCATCAAATATATATCGGAACATAAGGTGCTCAATAATGTATCTAATTCGATCCTCTTATTAAAACCGTTAAAGCGTGATCAGACCTTTTAATAACCATACACTCTAATATATTTGACGAAAACTGCACTAAATTTATGGTTCTGACCGCATTGTCCCAATTCTAATTATTTCATCGATGTATACTGACGTGTTAGAGGACACATCGGCGTCTGCCTCCCCGTAGCACTCGAAGTTTTCCACGTCGGAGATGGAGTTGCCAGGGCTGGAGTCAGCCGGCTCCTGGCTGGACCCGGACCCGTTCTGGAACGTACGAGAACATTCGATTAAACCACGTGCTAGAACTATATGAAGACTTTGTGCAGAATAAATTTATCACATACTAAGGGATGCATTATATGACAATAATTGCATACGTAGGCTAAAAAACTTTAAAAACTCTGTGATCCAAGGGTTGGGTTAGCTATACATCGGAACGATGTCTAAATAGTCGTGGTAAAGGGACAGCATATTTTTTTCCTTATACGAACTCCAAGAGTAAAATAAAGTAAAAGATTATGGCCTCACCTTACCTAATTTCAACTCAGGACCACTCTCTCACTAATGAGCTATCGCAAAAACAACATACACACACAGCTATAAGTGCGCTCGCAAAGCGATTTCGCAATAGCTCACTAGAAAGAGAGTTCCTATAATGCCAATGCCGTCCTTATACTACACACACACACACACAGACGAAGTGCCGAAAATTTTAACTCAATTAATGCCATGGATCAGAGCAAATTTCAAAGTAGGTACCGATTGGAACACTATCTTCTTACCTTTACTTAGGAAGAAAGATTAAAGAATACGGTTAGTTTTGGTTGGTTAAGTGTGGAGATAAGTACCTTGCCGAACAAGTTTGGCCTTAAACCTCGACAGATATTGTTCGTTCGTCTATCTACACAACTGACAAGCAGTTGCACTTAGAGATAAGTTTCAAAGTGAATTGGCGATTTCGGTATTTCGCAATCATTTCCGTAGTTGGGTTGTAAGAGTACTGTTTCAATAAACTGGTTGGAGATAACTTGGTGTCCCCAAAATAAATTTAAAAATCGATGGAATGTTTCGATTGGACCTTAGAACTGGGTTCACTTGATACAAGTAAGAAAAGGCGTTTGTCCATCTGTAGCTGTAGCTGGCTTTCAATAATAAGGAACTTCGAAGTATATAGGTCCACATCCCACAATCAAAGCATTCCATCGATTTTTAAATCAATTTTGGGACACCAATCGGTTGTGATACGCAGAGTTCTCTATACGTTGTTCCTTTAGCTCGACTTTGTAACGGCTAACTTCGCTTATTCACCACAATGTTGTTTTTTAGTGTACCTGCAGTTTGCGGGGGACCACGGGGGGCGAGCGGGGCGAGCGGGGCGACTTGGTCCGCTGCAGCACGCTGGGCGCCATCATCGCCGGCACCTTCAGCTCTGGAAAAAAACACACGGGTCCTTGAAACAGCTGTCATCTCATCATCAAAAATTAGGACTCTGCATAGCTTGGCAAAAGAGAGTAGCGAGAAGACATATGTTTCACCTCAGTACCACAAAAAATGTTTTGCTGTTTAAAGACAGTGAGCAAAATTCGATATTGCCGCGAAAGTGAGTCAATTAACTTTTTAATAAATAAAAACAAAATATTTTTTTTGTAGGTATATTTGCAAAACTTCAATAATGGTAGTAATAGGTTATCATTTTTGAGGTGACAAAGATTTTGAAATGGTGACTGTAACCTATTTTATAAGTTAGAAATGTTAGAATTGATAAGACTGTGCCAATTATAAATGGCTCAATTATAATGTTTTATAAGCCACATGACATAACTGTTATCGATTGAACACTTATCTGGATCGAAATGCGCCTATTCTAGATTTGAAATTAAGCTGGTATTTCTAATATTTAATGGTGAATTGTACCTACGAAATACCAGATTGCCTCTAATTCTCACACAAGTTAGAGAATAACACAACAAGTCGTGACTTTAATCTGTTTTCAAGAGCTTACATTTGGCTTGGAATGTTGCGCCATGGAAATTGCCGTGGCTTGGATTCACGAGGAAACGTAAGTGGCTATTTTACACATGAGTTCAATTCGATGGGTAATTGATACATTGGAATGTTTTTACGATGAAGATTTTAGTACCAAAGACCCGCTAGGGTGTCCATTCTGAATAGAAACATTACATTAGAAACCAGGATGACCACTAGAAGAGATATACGGGTGTCGATAAATCTGGCGTCAGAAACCAAATGGGATGGAAGTGTGGTTGTCAATAAAAATAATTTTGCCAATAAATTCAAGTAGATACCTACACCTCGTCATTAACAGTGGACAGGAAGAAAGCTATGTATAAACAAGATTCCTAACAACTTCCTTCCAATCAATAACCTGTATAGGTATAGCCATCAAACTAGTGAGTTGCTTTAATGGTCATTGGACAGTAAAACAAACGCTTGAATTCCTAGAAATAATTATACAATGGTGTCGGTAATTGATTTGAACTCCTCGAAGCTAGTGAAACGTAATCCACGGCGGAATTTCACAAATACAAGATAAGCGAGTTATGTAGTAGAAATTCCTTTGACTATGTAAACATATCGAAGTAGTTATTGGCAAGAGGACTAAGATGAAATGTCTCTTTATGTGATCGTCTTGCTTTCCCCCACATCGGAACATATTGCTAATTCCACATCTACAGATAATCGTGATATATTTAACGATACCTCGCAATCTCTTAATCAAATATCTATTCACTCATCATCATAATGTACATACTTATTACCAAATCAGTGTTTTGACCCTTTTCTAAAACTAATAATTAGTTTTTTACGGGAATTATTTGTCTTCTTGTTACTTATTATGGCGATGGACGAAGAGGTGCATAAATCTAAAATCTGCTGATAAGGTATAACATGAACCGTCATGTTTTAGTTTTCGACGCTAAAGATTCAAAAATGTAATCTAGAACATTAAATAAATCCTACCATATAAGGTTTGCTGAAGCAACCGGCAGTAGCACATCAGGACCCTCGCCAACAGCAGAGCTCCCTGCCACCAGCTCTCCGCCAAGCGGATGGCTTCTAGAGCATCGCTTCGCAGTACCACTACCACCTCCGACAACCTTAACTTTTGGATATCTGGCATTTGGAGATCAAGAAACTCTGAGTTTATTTACGTTTTAAGCCAGGTCTCTATCTGTCCGTACCAGTTACTTTTAATCAAACAAGATTATTCATTCAGTTGTTTTATTCCGCTCCATTTAATCAAGAATGATGAAGAAGGTATCTAGGATTGTTTCTATTTTTGCGAGCTCTCAATTTCCAGTTTGATTGTTTTCTTACTTAGCTTTTCTTTCTTGAAATCTAAACATGTTAGTGCATCATTTTTGCATTGCGCAAAAGTAACAATACAGATTTCACAATGCGTTTCCAAACGGTTTCCGTAAAACCTTTTTCAATCAGTTTCCTTTCACTTTTTATTTTTATCGTATGAGGGCCTTATCTTAAAATTGTAGGCATTTTAATTGTTTTCCGTTTATACGAATGTGATAAGAGAATGGTGTTAGTAGTTCTAGCGGTACCACGAGGTACGCAGTGTTGCCGTTACTATGTAAATTATCATGCGTGAATGGGTTTTAGCCATCAGATTTTTTGCTTTGTAAATGAAAATAATGAAACTACTTCAATCGTGTACATTATCTTTTATATTATTTCAGTGTTTGAGAGCTTTTTGAGCAGGAAATTCAAACATTTTAATACAGTCTTGGTCACAACCCAGACTTGAACGAACTGCTTGTAAGAGACGGAACTTGAGTGGTTTTATTCCTGCTTATTGAACCAGATCTACTAGATATACCTGTTTCTTTTGCGGTCAGGTTTCCTATTTCCATCTCCTACATTACACAGTACAAACAAGTCAAATGCCTTAAACCTGATACTTAATATATTGATAAGGTTTTCATGTCTTCATATATTTCCACATCAAGTAAAACTTGCGTGTTATATTTATGACGCAAATCAAGTGTCACTTTCATAGACCAGTTAAGGTTACACCTATGCAATTATGAACAAAATCTGTTCACTTCACGCTATCTGCACAGTTATCTCGAAATATTTAATTGCACACGGTTGCATGTGAAACGATTTGAGAGCAGATGCATTGATACGTAAACGAGGAGGTACCTTGTCACACTCGCTCCAGTGGTTCTGATAACAATCTGATAGGTTGCAAATACGTTCATGTATGTGTATTTAAGATTTCACACACGCAAGTGAAAATAAATACCGACAAACGTTTCCAGGCTGATTGGTTGATATTGGGCCTTCGAGAACTATTTCCTCAGTTTTATATAAAACAAGCAATCAGAAAGTTAAAGATAAGACAAACCCGAGGAGAATTTTACACAATCTATGGATACTAAATGGCTCAGAATTTTCACTGCCAACGCTCAATGATGGAGGGACACTTGAAAAAGAATTAGACACTTCAATAAACCTTCTCTGGTCGTCTTTTGTTAATATCAAATGCATTGTCTTCAAGGATAAATAAATAACATGATGTTACGCCAGTGATAAACAAACAGTTCGTATCGATGAACCACATCACCACATAGGAATGTCAAGATCCCAAGCAGTTGTGTAAACTTTCTCGAACGTATCCACAAGTTAAATAATGTTTTGTCATACTTGACGCACTTGATAACGACATATGAAGTCATCGATATTTTAACTGGTTCTCAAGTATTATTTAAGCTGGTTAAATAGGTATGATAGTTGCTAATTTCCCGATTAAAGGCCAGGACCGGCAAGGCCCGCCCGCCGGCGCAAACTGGCCCTGCAGCGCTTCACTGCTTGCTTTATGCAACTATTCGCTATTATAGCTAACAATCGCACAAGAAGCTGGCAAAAAGGCAATATTAAAGCTATTGCAACTGGCACCAAGTTGCGAAAGTTGATAACAAATGTAACAAATGGTAACCATAGTTACGGTAGTGTCTGGTTTAAGACCAAAAATGCAACAAACGGAAGTATTGCGCTACAATCTTGGCAACTTGGCTAAGTGACATGACTTTACCCCGAAGCTAACACCCGTATTCACAAACGTCACTATGAGGTCTCACAGTGCTCACGAACGCACAGGTCGGTTCAAATAGTCGCATAAACAAAAGGTCGGTCAAAAAGGACCAATCAC
The DNA here is from genome assembly GCA_948252455.1 of Acleris cristana. Lineage (NCBI taxonomy): Eukaryota > Metazoa > Arthropoda > Insecta > Lepidoptera > Tortricidae > Acleris > Acleris cristana. Next base: position 10,915,420 of record OX411784.1, on the reverse strand, counting down.
AAAGCTGTATTGAACGCAGTACATTTACTCAGAAGGATCCCTTAAGTATTGTTGTTCGTATTCACGGGTGTAAGACATCAGCCAAACAGGTCATTCCATGTTTGAAAATAATAATTATATGTCGACGACGTGTCACTTGAGACGGCCGGACTGGAAGCCAAGATTTAAAAATTAGTTTTATCTATCTGGCCAGATGTAAAATTAAGAGTAGGAAGGAACGTAGAGGAAGAAAGTACACTGATTATGAGAAGGAAATAACAATTTGCTATACGTGATTGCAGTGTGCTACTACTGCATGCCGATAAACCAGTAAAAGGAGGAAAACTAAGATTTCCTCGCTCGTGACTTTATTTTCTCCAAACATAGAGTAACCATAGGTTGTGCTAGACAGATAGAGCATACTGACGATGACGCCGCAAAGTCAAGCTTTAGAAATATATCATGTTATGAGTACTTAACTATTCATTGTATGTTATATTAATGGATAAGTTATAAGTAAGTTTAGGATTAGATAAAAGCAAGTAAGGTGAAATTGTCATTGCGTAGGCAATCTTCATATAAACCACTGAAATTCCTGAATGTATCGAAAATTAAGACGGATGACGGATCCTGACCTGACGAACATGATGGCTACATTGACATGAGGGCATCACTCGAATTTTAGTGACGTAGCCTGTCGATGCGGCAGGGTTCCACTGTCGTACGCAATTTTCCTTTACTCTCCATGCAGATTGTTACCAATTTATTCTAGTTCACAAAGTAGGTACAAAACCGTTTCTCTCGACTGACAGTGCGTTTGGCCAATAGGTCGTAGTATTGAGAAATGCAATGTTGACCAAATAGAGCGAGAACACACGCTATTCTTACTCACAAGCATGCAGTCGTTACTTGAACCGGCCTTGAGTTATTTAATGGCAATTAAGGTTCAAATTGAAATCAAAGACTTTTGTGTGGAATTAGACACATTCACTGTTGGGTCATTATTTGGGCGTTTGTTCCGAATCACTTTCGTGGTCACAATTCTCTGGAAGTTGCTGCAGATTTCGTTTTCGTTTCTGGTTAGGTATCTAGTTTACCGGACATCTAACAAATATCCAAAACGTAATCAAAATATACGCCCAATTCTTCACAAATATGTCCAAAAATGTGAGGCGTTCGAAACGCTCGAATAATGACTCAGTTGTAACTTTGCGTAGGCCCTTCCCCAGTTGCCGCATCTTATTACCCCCCAAAGTAAAAAGAGGGGAGTGAGAAGTTTAGCAAGTATATCTTATCTGTGCTGTGTGTGTCTCCCTGTGTCTGTCTGTAGCACCTAGCTTACAAGCGGATGGACCCAATTAGAACCAGGTCTTTTTTAGCGAAGGTACTTAAGTATATTTGGAATGTTTCTTAGCTAGGTATTATGTAAATCAGTTGGGCCGTTTACCAAATATTAGCTGCGAAAGTAGGGGGCCATTATATCGATACGAAACCAGCATTCTACTAAAAGGTACCTACTATAAAACCGTGAATTAAATGAAAGTAGTGAATTCGTTACGCAGTCAAAGGATTATTAAAAAAATTCAGATGTCATTTATATTATACAAATTTCTGTGCACGCGCACGATCGCCTTGATAATTTTCGTGATGCCTTTCGACACAGCATCAGTTCAATGCGCAGCGGTCGGATTTTCATTCAAAATGAACCCCAAATTGGGTGTGAAGCACTGAATGGCCTTATAATCTATCTAGCCATTGAACTATTCGGTTTCGCAATCTATTGTAACCTTTTAAATATCAATAGAGTCTTTATTATAATTGGTTATTTAAGCTCTATCTCAGATTTAATGGTAGCTATCAAATAGATATACTTTACCTATTAGGTGTCCCCAGTGTTTGCTATTAACTTTGTATGGAAAAAAACACTTTATGTGATTACTTAAAAAAATACTAAACAAAAAAACGGACAACTAGGTTTAAAAACTTCGCTGATTCGTAATGATTCTAATTATGTTAGATACCACTGAAAAACTAATGAAATAAAACATGAAATTAATGTTTTTTCGTGACATGGACATAAGGGAAAATTACAAAAATTCAGATTTAAATGATCAATATCTCCGAAACTAGCAAAAATCGCTGAACATACATACAACACAATCGATAGCTTTTTAGCTGCTCTATCAGCCCTAGGCTCGTCTGCCTGGCTATCGGCCCTGACGTCGGTTTCTGGGACACCCTGTATGTAGTGTTATAAGGGATTCCTATAAAAAAAACTGGATTTTTGTCCAAGTTTTTACCAACATAGAGACCTCCCGTTGAACCGGACGGATGTGGGAACGTGGTTCGCATACCGTCGTTACTCCGTAATGATGTAACGACCGCCGAGAGACGTCGTAAAAACTTGCTTACCGAAAGTTAAAGTCTGCTTTCCTTGTTAAACTCCCGGGTCACGTCTGAAAACAAAAAAAAAGGTTAGAACCTAATACGTTTTATACTTTACACACGGTCGTACACGTACATAAAAAATTGTGAATACATAACCACAATACAAATAGACAACTGCCCCAAAATATTTGAAGCTCGAAGCAGGTAGGTACCTAATTTGAACTGGAAATTCAAAGTTCAAGTTTCGCAATACTAAATTACCGATCCGAAAATCATAACTTCGATTCGTGACGTACCGACTAAAAGGTCAGAGAAGCACAGAATTGCCTTTTGGCACACCAGAGTCATTCCGCGATTCGCCACACCCTGTAACATTGGATAAGGCTTGGCTTCGCTTCAAAATATATAAATGTTTATGTTTAGCAATCCTTGTTTATAGACCTATGTAGCAAGGCAATTCGGAATAATATTTACACAAGGCCAGCTCAAATCTGAAATTGTTAAAAAATAACGAGTAACGTTGACTTATCGCTGTTATTTTGTTTAAGTTTAACTTTGTTTGACGTCAATTCCCACGTGTTGCCTAACTTGCAGTCACGTTTCAGCCACGTCTGTTCTTAATTGGCAAACGCGTGCAAAGACACGGGCACATGTCCACCAAATCCGGTATTGAGTTTATTCGATTATACGCATGCTTCTTGGTTTATAAGTAATGTAATTTGTATTCCTACCGCTTTTATTTCCTCTTTGGTTACATTTGGCTTTTCCGAATTGCTACACGCACAGAATATTCCTGCGTTTATTTGTAAGGCATGCATTGGTTTAATATTCATGGTTGCAGAGGTATTTTGGCTCTGTCTGAATCATCGGGAAAAAACAAAAAGACATGAGGATAACTTATCTTATCTGATCCTTATCACCCCATGCCTACCTTTTTCTATAACAATTAACCCATTCACTGCTACAGAACTCCAAGTAGCTACAAAAATTCACAACAGCTTTAGCTTTTATTATAGCTAGTGTTAAAGAGGTTAGGTAATCTGCGGGCCTAGAATGGCTGCGTTTATTTCGCGTGTCAAATGAGGATAAAGCATCCGTCACTCTCGTACTTATTTACGTGTCAGGTGACGGGTGCCTTATCCAAACTTTGTCACGCTATAAACGCAGCCATATTAGGCGCCCTGCGGGATAGTTTATTGTATCTATCCTGCCTGGACTACTAAGAGATCCAAGAGACATTCAAGGCGCATTTGTTATTTCAAGAACGTGATCAACTCTAGAGTTCAAACACGGTTGTTGCACTGCCTACGTAATGCAGTGCTCGTCAATAAACTAGTCTAGCTAGATGTCTATTGCCCACGCATTACGGCTAAGGTGTCATTACGTACGGTTCGCGGCCTAACGGTGCTTTACTGATACCGACAGGGAAGAGACTGAACACGCAATAAACGATTACTTTACGCATTAGCCAGTCGCTGTTCATAAGGGTATGGTTATGGAAGTAGCCTAAATACAGACTTTGTTGCAGGATGTTATTTAAGCGGAAAAGATTCTGTGGAGCGTGCATTAAAGTGGTAGTTTAGGTCTACGGAGTTCTCTTTAACTGGCTTTGGTTTCTGTATTGTTAAATAACAAGGTTTTTGCAACAATAAGGAACCTTTTTTATCCATATGTATCTACCACTCAAATCGCGAGTTAATATTTGATTTAGATATTGTTTTACTTGATAATAATGACTGGTGCAGACAAGACAGATAATAAATATGATACGATATCAAAAGCCAATTTACGTGACAGTGTTAAAACATGACTTGATAATTTGGGATTAGTAATAGATAATGGAAAATCTTTTTGTTAATTTGAAACAAAAGGTAATCGTAAAACTGCCCTCGGTCTTCAAACACCACAGTGGGTTGTAAGGTTAAGGAAGGTTAGGTCCGGTATGTCTTAACGCAGAAAAAAAGATCGCAAAATAGATAACAGACGACCAAATCATATAAGAAATATGAAACACTACCCACAAACGTGTAAAAGAGCCCTTATATGGAGAATTTAACAAAACAAATATTACTTTACTTTTATTTTGTAAATGGTTATAGGTTATGGGCCATTGTTACTGCGTAGAATAGACCAACATAGAATGATGGTGAATGATAATGACATTATTGACTATCTACTAATGTTTAAACCGAATGTAGTTCCAGAACTAGTTAATTTTTGGGCCACTTGTCTATTACTTTAAGTATTTACTTTGGTTTAAAAGGAAAGTAGGAAATGTTTGACCTCTAAAAGTAACTGTGCGTAGCAAGCGGAGCAGAGGCCGGTCAATCAAACGGAATGGATAGGCATTTTGTTCGAATCAATATCTCTGTGCCGTGCTGTTTGAATACCGATCACGTTGTATACTTCAGTGTCTTATTAGTTATAACCACGGTGTAGTCGATTTGCGGTTGTTTTAGGAGGCGAGCCGTTATTTCGCTCGTTCCCAAAACATCAGAATTTTAAAGTTGCACTTCTCTCTTTACGTAATTCCCAAAACACCTGTGGGGATACTCATGTTGCGTAATACTACTACTTATGTATGCGATTTTAGACATAAGGCAAAATGTATAGGATTGACGTAAGCTGATGACAGAATTGTCGACCGCTTATGTCAACTCCATACATTTCGAGTCGATAGAAAACAGAAACGTTAGCAGCATCTTGACTACGCCTACTGAATCAAAATATTTGGTACAGATAATCAACGATATCTTTATTTGAATGTTAAGTTTTGTGTTTTCAGTATGTTGAGAATCTGGTGTTTTAAAATTCTGGTATTACGGAAATGTGAGGGTTAATTCTGTGTAAATCTTACTATTGGTCGGCAAATGAAGTAATGACAAAACTAGAGAAATTAGGTACTTTATTTAAAAAACATATTAACGTTTATTTTTTACAACACGTTGACTTCTTTACAACTTGTTAGAGATTGTTACGTCCATTTAAAACCATCATAAACAGGATTTATCCTATCTACAGGTGTACGTATGTTATAAACGTGCCTGTAACATCATAATAATAAACTTCCTATATAACTGGTTATTCGATTAGTCATTTCCAAAGCCTTTACATTACAAAAGGCAACCGGCGCCCACGTCCACGCATCGGTCCTTATTTGTCCAAACCAATTCAATGCCACAAACTGACAATCGTATCAACTGTGAACACTCCAAGCGTGTCACCGGCCCTGATTGAGTTAACTTGTTCATTGCCAGGCTTACCAATTTAATACAAAACGGAGCTAATTTTCTTGGCACCGACTATTTTAAGGCAATATATGTAGCGAAGGTGATTGTCATTAACTTCGATTGTTGCAGCTAACTACAGTGACATTGAGTTTCACTATCTACCATTTATGCTTTCAGTGTGCATAATTAGTCTTTCAAGCGTTAGAATTGTCCACATTTAAGTTTCTAAACGATACAAGCGAGTGCTAGAACCGCTAGACCACAAACATATTGGCACCAGTTTTTAATGTCGGTATGTATGTGCATAATAACTTTTGTTGTGGTATATGGCCTTAAGTCATGAAACTAACATTCACACGCCTAATCTGTAACGGTTTACAAACACATTCAGTCTAGAAATCGTCTTCAACAGAATCGATTTAGCACAATTTATGGCGACCGCAGCGGTAGATAACCTACATTTGGAATAGGAATTAAACTACTCGTTAAAGGAAATACGATATTGTTAAAGCTTTGATGTGACAACTTTGATCGTTAATCCGTAAAACTATCTAGCTGTAAAAATGTAGCGATTACTGAGGAAGCAATGCCCTTTGAAGAAGATCGGCTGTTAAATGGCTACGAAATCGATTTCGTAGGAGCTAAACGAGATCTAAAGCATAAATCTTGTTAAGATTAGATTATAAACGTAGATGTACCTATAAATAAACACGAATGACTACGTTTAAACTGTTCATTTGATGTTGATAGAGATGTTTGTTTTGGGGAGCATGTAATAAATTTTGTTGCTAATGTGGGATATAAAGAAGGAAGCTTTAATGATTGATATTATGGAAAAGATATGTATTTATTACCACGTGTTGGTAACTAAGGTTATATTAATGCTTTTAAAAATAATAAGCCACAAATAATGATTTAAAAATACAAGAAATGTCTCCCGTACACGTATTTGTATTACTTTAAAAGACTGATGCCAAAAGTATATTGCCATTTTTTGTATTTATTCCTAAGGCTTTCTACTTATAAGCAATATGTAGACGAGATTGTTGTTGGTGGGGGAGATCCGGATGATAAATGCATACTTATAAATATACGTCTTCGATAGATGGTCTAGGCAATCCATTAGTAATCTCTTCCAACCCCATTTTATTTCCGTGGAAGGAGTTGGCTGCTATCCAGAGCCGAGACACATTCGCTCGTATTTCACTCAAAGCGAAATAGTTGTGTATATAAAGTGTACTATTAATGTCTACTACTGGAGCGAGGCGTCCCATAGTCTGTACACTGCGGCTAATTTTACTTGGGTTTATAATAAACCCAGCACTTTGAGCATACGTTGTTACGTTGTTAAGTGATATGCGAAAATATACGCTAAGTAATTAGTTATGTGGTGAAAGAAGTTCAAAGGAACTGTCTTAGGTTGACGGCATTACATAATTAAAGTCACATCAAAACAAGATTTATCATACTTTATAATATTCTGTCCCGTGTACTTACTAGTTACTAGTTTTTCAGTTTTAAAAAGGCAGATTAAAATGATGGAAAACGTTCGACATGACATCAAAACATGTTTCGATTAAGATAAGGGTAAGGCCGCGAATATTGACCAATTTGGACGTTTCAAATTTAAAACGCTCATTAAAAAAAAAATTGGTATCACCTAGAGGTTTCAAAATAATTTTATAATATTACGCGATAAAAACTGTCAAGGTCGCAAGTGACATAATTGATTTAATTCCTTTCAAATAAATAATAAAAATATATTTCCGTCCAAAACGGAACGAAAGTTGTAAATTTTTTTCGACCACGTTTACATAAAGCCCTTTAATTTTCACGATTTTCAACTTCCCATGATCATGCTTTTGTTCAAACAAAATTTTATGATATAACGATAGTTCTACCAATTGCGAAAAAAATATATTAACATAATTTACTTGTTTTATCTTGCATTCTTTTATTGGGCCACAATTCCACGTTTTCGTTACGAATACTTTCGTGACGCTTTATAAAGCTAGATTTACATCCAATTGTGGTAGAAATTCGTTTTTGTGCACTGGCAACTCATATTCTAGTAGGGCAACACTAGAGAGAAACCAACTCGTCAGTTTATTGATTAAATGGCGGACAAAGGTGACGTGGACAAAGTTAATCTAAATATCTTCTAAAGTTCTTGTGTGATTTTAAGGGTAAGTAGTGATTATTTTTAAGCGGTTGTTTTTTCATACGATGGGTTAATGTTATTCTCGCACGTTACATATATTCAAAATATCGTTATTTCACCATGAATATTTTATCAAAAACACAATATACTTTCGTTACGAATACGTTACATTTTGAAGTAACGTGGCGAAAACATGTGGTAAAGGGAAGTGCACACAGAAAAATACGAACTTAAATGAGTTTTACTAGATTTCCAACGACAAAAACAGTAAGTTATTAAGATGAATAAATTTAAAATTGTAGGTACGTACAGGGGCACGTTTTATAAAGCTACAAGTTACAATTTTACAGGTCTAAACTGGCAACACTGCTCAAATGGCTGGTCGTCATTGGTCGATATTGTGTCAAATGGAAACTTGTAACCTGTAAATTGTAATTTGTATCTTTATAATATAAAACAAGCCCCAGTAGGTACAGGATACAGGCAAGAGAATGAAATCCATACTATGCACATCCATACTTCCATACTAATACATTATACTAATATACTAATTACTAATATTACTAATTACTAATTACGAATTAATAATTGAGTTTCTTGCGGCGTTTCTTCTCAGGAGTGGTCTCTTGGGAAGCGCTGGTAGATTATTGACGTGTAAAAGTGCCCGTGCCGTGCGGCCTACTTACTGAATAAACATCTTTTATCTTTTATCTTTAATTACTAATATTACTAATTAACTAATTTACTAATATTTACTAATATAATATTATAAATGCGAAAGTTCCACGCAGACGGAGTTGCGGGCAGAAGCTATTATTAATCGAACGAACTTATGTTGATTACGTGAAAATACTTTACCTATTCGTATTTAGTCAATAAAAACTTTTTTTTAAAACATGTATTTTTATTGCGAATGTTTAGGTACCAGTGTGATCTAAGCTTAATAACAACTTATGTTACATTATAAATGCGAATGTGTGTCTATCTGTCTGTCTGTCTGTATGTCTGTCTATCTGTTACATCTTTACGCTTAAACTGCTGAACCGATTTAAATTAAATTTGGTATAATTTGAGTACCGGAGAAGGACATAAAATACTTTTTATCCCGAAATTCTTCCCTTAAATAGAGGGTGGAAATTTGTATGGAGCTACGATATAAACGAGTTCCACGCAGACGGAGTTGCGGGCAGAAGCTAGTATTAATCGAACGAATTTATATTGATTATATGAAAATACTTTATTCGTATTTAGTCAATAAAAACATATTTTTTTTAAAACGTGTTTTTTTTTTGCGAATGTTTACCAGTGTGATCTAAGCTTAATAACAACTTATGTTACGTTTTATGGTAACGTCACGTATTTTTTTTTTAGGTTAGTTCTATGTCACATTGGTCAAAATTCGCGGCCTTACCCATAAAACGTTATACTTATTTTGATCACCGACTTCGCTATAACCGTTAAAAATATGGGGAAATTCCAAGTACACACCAAGTTCGGCATGCCAGCACGATTATTTCTCATTTCTAGATACAAAATCCATGAACAGTGTACGGGTTTTCCTTATTACCGGACCGGTTTCTGACGGTCTTTTTATTTATACATACATAAGGTAATCGTCTCTAGTAAGATGAAAACAGGGCAAGGTATGTTTATAGCATTTTACCTATCTGACGTTTACGCAAACTGAACTGTGTGAACTGTGTATAGGAAGTAGTCTATAAGGTAGTTGTAATGTAGGCTACCCCACCGTATAACTATACTGAGCTGATGTTGAGTGACTCAACTTACATAACACAGGCTCAATTAACAACTGCGTGAATAATCAGAAAAATCATAACACAGACAATGATTCATCGTCTCCTGTTCCTAAATAATGAAGGCTTCTTTAAAAAGTTTACCGAGTTGTCTACATACACGATGTGAAAAGATTTGACCTAGGTCAACCAAACACGACAACCCTTTCGAGTTAATAGGGATTACGTGTCAAATAATTGCGACAGATACTTTGCATGCATGGGGTTATTTTTGGGCCATTGAACCTGTATCGATTGGCGAGGCAGTTTTCTAGGGCAGACGGAAACGGACCGCGGCTCTACGCCATTCTAGGGCAAGAAGGCGTACCCAATCCATAACTCGATGCGTCGTAGCTTAAGGCCTAACTGTCACTTTGGAATCCCTATTATGGGAATTCCAAAGGGTACTGGTTTTTCCTCTTCCCATTATGTACCCGTACTGTATGCATCCTCGTACCTCTTTCGTTCTATAACCATATGAAAATTATTTATGTAATATCTAGAACTTCTCGTTTCTTTTTATGTAAAGTACTTCTATCTGCGCGTTGTGTGTTAGTTAAATCAGAAACGCAGTGATTTTTTGCTGACGTAAAGCGTTTTGTCTAGTCTTATGAAAACCACTCGTTGCGTTTATAAAACACAATAACTCTTCGTAATGTTTTTGAACGTATTTAACCAACTGCAGTAATAAAGGTTTCATTTTGTTTAATGCAATCGGATTGTAACCGTTTGCGTCGTGAGGTCATCGTTATTTTAAACAAATTACTTAGAAAGGATAGCTTACGTCATTCAGAATCGAGTTTCTAAAGTACATCGGTTTTGGATGCATACTTGATGATATGATGACTCAAGTAACTGTTACGTTTTCATTTTAAACTCTATTTTTTGCATGGAAAGAGATTCCGGTAACCTTCGGGGAGGGAAGACGGCCAATTGGAAAATGTTCGGCTTTTACTTTTGATTTATTAACTATATTTTTCATTAGGGGCCAGAAAAACGTAGAAAAATAACGATGATATCAAAATTTATATTTTCTTCTATTTGATATTTACTTCTACTTTAAAAGGGACGTTGCGCGTTCGTAAGTCGCTCTTTGGATCAAAGACATGCATACTGTTTTGGCTTTCGGGCCGTAGTTTACCCCCCGCTGGCCTACGTCATGATTCTTGGCTTTTGTTTGAGATTTAATTAAAGAAGTGTGTAGGTATGTGCATCACGTTGTTGATATATTTGGCACGTTCCGCAGAACGTCAGATCACGTCATCATGACACGTCTATGAGATCAAGGTCTTTGGTGTAGTTCAATGTCGCTTCATGGCCGGAAAAAACATCATTTATGAGCCTTTTCATACATCACGATAAGGATAGTTCGCATTTTCCTCTCACCAATGCAACATACATACAGAATTAGCTCTGGCTAGAAACTAATTGATTTATCCGCTGTATATGATAATTGATAACATTAAAAGCGAGTTAGAAGCGCTGATGAAGGTCAGACTACATGTCGTTCCATTCAGTTCGCGGGAATATACTAACCAGTTACTAAACAGCATGACCTAGCATAATATGATGCAAATCTACTTTATTTATTTAATACACAATGGAAGTGGAAAAATACTGGCTGTAAGTTGCTAACTTATGTGTCGTTCGCGACAAGTTTAACTGTTCTACAGTTGTAAAGCGTTGGCTTCAGAAACGAATAACAACGCTATTTATCAATATTGACTTTTTTTGCAGACAGCATTATCTACAGCAGTCATGCAAATAAGGATTGTAACCATACTCAGTAGCTGTATAGCGCAAACTTATTCACATTACTTAGTGACACTTAAGAGCTGTAACTAAATGGTAACTATTCCCATTAGGTTGATATATGGGGCTATTCAATCACAAAAGAGGAAGGATACGAGGAATAAATCAGAAATGTTTGGGATATCTCACGTCAACTGGCGGTTTTTAGCGACATTAACTAGTAACAGGGAGTTAATTATTTGTATCGAAATATCTTTGGTGATGGACGTGGACTTTAATGAGATATTGCTTGGAATTGCGATTAGAAGCGGCCGTGAAGAAAATGTAAAAATACATTAGACGCGCGCGCGTCGTTTTGTTCAGAATGATTATTGTGTTCTGTTTGTTTACTATTTCACCAAAAGACCTTAAACCCTCACGTTGTTTATGTAACCATAGGTTGACGGGCTACCGTCTGTTTTATGGCATGCAATTTTGGAATTGGTTTGAACACAATAGCGGTACTAGTTTCGGTAAATCTATCTATATATATATAAATAAAAGTCTTAACTGACTGTGACTGACTGATGTATCAACGCACAGCCGAAACTACTGTACCTAGAAACTTGAAATTTGGTACAGGGGTTCCTTTCATGATGTAAGTGAGCATTAAGAAAGGATTTTCCGATAATCGACCCCCAACGGGAAGAAATGGGGGGAGTAGCGAGAAACTAATTCTACGCGTACGAAGTCGCGGGCGTCCTCTAGTATTACATACAAACCAATCCCGAGATCGCATGTCCTAGTATGCTTGTAAGACCTGAGGCCATATTAAGGTGTCAGAACCAACTAAGTTTCAGGCAGTGAAGCAGCGCTATACTTACATATAGCAGTCATAAAACATAGCTCTGTCCCTTATACTGCCTAAAATGGTTCCACCTTCCGTGATTTTACGTGATGGTTCCAACGGAAGACCAGTGCTGACTCTAATGCCAGCATCACGCGGAGTTGGGACCATTTCGTTTCTACATTCTTCTTGTGCGTGTGTACTTTGATATGTCACGAATAAATGCATTTCATTTCTTTTTTTTACCTTTCAGGATGGCAAGGGTTATTTGTAACAGACGTCAGTTCAACATTTACTAGCAATAGCGTGTTAGCGTTAGCATTCTCTTCGAGCTATTGTCTTACGGAGAACCGTGTTTATTGATTTATGCCAAAAACAACTGTCTGAACAATGAGCGACGCCGCCGCTTGAGCAAGTGTCTCAAAACACCGCACAGAGTCGAGCGTACAGTCTGCCAAATGTGTAAGATTTATTTATCAATGGTTAAGTAGTTAGGCCAAGTGTTTTGTGTGATCAGCGGTAGTTGTTACTGGTCCTTACATTTTGTTAAGCAGCGGTACGTACGTAAGTTTGAAAAAGGAACGAGTTAAATCGAAAAGTCGTTACTACTATGTACTAAAAATGGAAGTAGAAACCTTTTCATATCACCACATATCCAAGATATTTTCGCTATTTTCAATGGAAGCCAGACACAAACAATTACAAGCCACTTTGTCAATCAAAATTACAAGTTGAATAAATATAACTCAGCTGATAAAATGCAAAAAAGTCTTGCATTAGGTAAACGACCATTTTCCAATGGTCTTGCGTAAGGCAGGCAAGATCACGGCGCGCCGTGCTGTAAAGCCCGAGTGTGCCCGTGCCTGCGGATGTGGGTACCGTGGTGGCACCGTGTTCGTTGATGCGAGTAAACCAGTGCTAGTTGGAAACCGTTGGCAGTTTTTCGTGACGACGTTCAGTTGTTTCTTTTTGTGATTTAGCAGCGGTTGACGTAATAGCGTAGCATTGTAATTGGAATAGAATATACTAATATTTTTCATCGGAAGCTAACCTCGCTGCAGATAAATGATGTTCATATTTTATGCGATTATCTTGAACACCTGTCTGTAATTCTGTATTATATAGTTTTGATTTTGTAACGATATTTTAGCTCTCATGCCTATCATGGTCTGTACATAACTACTCTTCTTTAAATGTCTAAATATTAATTCTTGAAATGTCTAAATATGAATTTCAGTGCCCGGCCGATAAGAAGTCAATCAATTCACCAATTCAAAATCGAAGTTCGAAGTTACGTTAACTCCATCCCTATTACTCATCATTCGAGACTAAATCGAGAGAAAGACATAGATCTAACGTTACTTCGAACTACTATTTTCAAAGTAGGGCCCCTGACACCTGTCAAACCCTCAAATAGATTAGTAAATGTACTACGATGACAAGTGTCAGGATTGGCTTCTTATACGCCGGGCACTATAGTTTGGAGGTACCTACTTGTCTGCTTTAATGAATGTCCTTTTGTTACCATAAATAATCTACAAATATACAAACATTTATAATCAAAACGAAACGTTACACATGTTCAAATCAATTGAATTATTGGTTCTAGTACGCAGATGTTCCAATTGGGTGACTTAGCTGAGCGTCAAATAACAACACCAAAACAATGTGGCATCGATTACTGACAGCGAAATTATCAATGAAACTCAATCAGGATGAGCACCAGGCCAGCTCCGCCCCTCGGATCGCGTTTCAGAATTGAAACACGTAGGTTAGATGAATGAATAAATTAATAAATATCAAGAGCAATTTACTACAATTAACCTAGTCTTAAACCAAGCCCTAGGCTTGTATTATTTATGCTTACCTATACATAGAGTGGTGGCCTGATAATGATAACTAGCAACGCTTGCGATTTTCCGACCTTTAATTGGTTGTCGAAATTTATAAGTCATATTTGTAGGCAATCGGATATTTTCTTGTATGTTCTTGGGCTTTTTTAACCAATAAACTTTTATTAATATAAATTAATAAGATTAGTGTTGTTTTAAGTAATTGTGACTATTTAAATCTAGGTACCTACACCTATACCCCAATTTTAGTTTAAGTGTCAAGTCGTGTTTTGTTTATTAAAATTTTAACACGTTTAATACTAATAAACTTATATTTATCTTTATCGTTAATTGTATGGGAAAGTCGCAAGAGTACCTTATTATGTCGCTACTGTATAAATGAGTACTTAGAATATATCAAGCCACAGAAAAATATCCTCCTGCTTATCAAACAAATATTTGCTCTTACGAGGATCGAACCCAAAAGCGCTAGCTCCGTAGCCACGGTCTCTAACAACTCGGTTAATCGCGTCTTGCAAACACCCCTTCCACTGAATAGCTAATACTAGTGTTTATTTAAGAACAAGGTAACACATCCAGGTCAAGTTGAGCGTTAAGTCTCAGGCTCTAACTCGTTCGCGATAACTGCGACTCATTGAACAGCTCCCATGATTGAATTGCTAAGTGCAGTGAAACGTGAGATTTTTGGACGATTTTAAAACGATTGCATGTTTGATAGTCAGAATCATCCGTCCGTAGTCAAATCAACTACTTTGTTTTTGTTGTATAAAGAAGCCTGGGTCTCAATTCAATTTGGAAAAACCATATTACCTTTGACGGGTTTGGGTATTGTTTTTAATTCGGCCGCCATTACTGTCAAGTAAATACCTAAGAGCTATCAAAACGTTGACAATACCAACGAAAGTCATTTCTCGCCGCACGAGTTATTTTTTTTGGGTAGTCACAACTATAACCTAACCTAACCTACATAAATAATGTTTATAATATCCTCAAAATATCATAGTTTCAGCAGAAAATTGCGTTCAATGAAAATGATGTTACCGTTTTTGTTCTTTTATAATTTTAAACTTCTGGTTGAATATGTAAGTAGGTATATTTTTTTCAATTTCTACACGATTTTTCAACGTGGATTTAAGATATTTAGTGAAAAAGTGCTTAGTATCTATATTGTAGATACATTTCACAACGCACTAAGCATTTATCGATAAAACCAAGTTAAATTCAGAACAGAAACAGTTATTTTTTATGTTTCACATAACGTGCTTCCAATTGCCTATCCAACACACTATAGAAAACGTTATCACAACGTAATGTCGAATTAGGCAACTATTGCACGTGTAGCCTCACCTTAACGGTGGGATTTACTAACAGTGAGACAATGGGTGATATTTGATAAGAAACCGTAGAAAGCGCTGAGCTGCGTCATGCGCCGGAGCGATGCCTTTGTCACAAAGAAAGCCATTGAATTGTGCTTTCGAGTACACACAGATGTCACCGACGTCAAGTTCACGAATGTGTTATGGAAAGCGGACTTCTTTTATTGGTTCCGTATAACTAGGCCATTAGATGTAAATAAAGGACTTTTAAATTTTGACACAAGTTCCAATGAAATCATATTCCTATAAAATTGATTTGACCTTCAAATTGACACTTCCATCATCGTACATCGACCTTATTGTTTCAAAGTGAATTCGCCTGTAACATACTGTATAATTATCAGGCCGACTCTACGCTCCTTAATCTGTATGTTTGTCTTTAGCAATTACACACGTTTGTTTATATTATAGTTATATTTGAATACTTCTGTGGCATGAATTATAAAAAAATACTTGCACGTTTTGCCCGAAGGGCTTAACGAACAAATTTTAATTGCCTCCTCGCGCATTTTCGGTGGAAATGGTTTTTTATAACAATTAAAATTCTTGCGCCGTCTTGTCTCACCTCACTTCGCCTGTGGCAAAGCACCCTTATGCTGGCCTAACCCGAAAGACTTTTTAAAGTAATTGCACTGTACCTACCTGTAATTTTTAAATGTATCATTTGTGTCTAAACAGTTATTTTGTACTAAAACCTATAATATTGGCTCTACCTTCTTCAATGACTTGTCTGCCGACCATAACAAGATACCAAACAGTTGTATTTGTACGACTGTGTCGAATCACGAATGCCAAGCATAAATAATTAGAGAAATGCACGTTAATTACGGTTCTTTTGAGAGAAAGCCTTTTAAACGAAGGCTGACCGTTTTTATCTCGTACTTAGTGGCATATGAGTATATAACGAGTCACTAAACAAAGCTAAAGAAAGTAACGGTCTCATGGTGGACACTGTGGAAGAAATATTTTCTAATTTTCAAAACAAAACATGTTACGTTACTTTAGAAATATGTGTGCATTATTCTGTTGCGTAATTGAGTTTGAATGTTATCTCCATCTTGGTTATGATGCGCGTGTTGATGGTTACATTTAACTATGTGTAAAAAACTTTCTATCCACAATTCTTCTTGAATTGTTGGTTATCGTAAGCTTGAGATACTCAGTATTATTGTATTACTGATTTATATTAAGCAAGAGGAAGGTAGAAAGGCTTCTGTGGCTCTATTCTACTTGTTAAAGTCGTATTGTTTTGGACATGTTATCGTATAGTCAACTTTATGATAGCTCTTATTTACTTGGCCGAGAGCGATATTCCACTTTGTTTAAAGCTATCTTGCTTCTATAATGTAATTGTCTTGTTGACGTTACGTTACGTAAGAAGTACGATAATGTCTAGGTAAAACAAATCATAAGAAGTCTCTTACGTTGATAACGTCAGTTTATTATTCCATAGTGACTTGGAATCCAAAATGGTTGACTTTAGGCCGTATTTACACTTGTAAGTTATTACTGTAAGTTTTGAAACAAAGTTATATGCAAGACTGAGATGCAGATATTTACCACTCACTCTTACCCATAGTTGCGTCTCAGAACTTACAGTAATAACTTACTAGTGTAAATCCGGCCTTATGATGTGGAACTGAAAGTTTTGAACTGGGATAATATAGGGTCGATATTGAAGAAATCAAGCGCTCAAAAGTAGAAAATAAATCGTATGCGAAAGCTCGTTACGACGAACATCGACTTAAAAAATTAGAATTTTACCGTTTCACGTTTATATTCGAATGAAATTTTCGAGTGTTCGATTTTCAAAAATCGACCCGCTGGTTGCTTTTATCATTATCTCCCGACATTTTCCTACAGCTGTTTCTTTCTTAATAAATTACAGTTGTGGTCATATAATTAAGAACGATTTGAAGTTCCAGAATTCATTTATTTAAATCATGTCATGTGTAGTTATGTGTTCCTTCTTAGAAGTAACTAGTTATGTTATGAAATAGCCACATGAATAGAGCAAACGGGATTAGGAATATAGAATAAAATTTCTAACTATTTCTTTTACAATTTCTTTTTATTCTCTATAGTAACAAATGCAAATAGTAATGAAGCTGGACAAATAATTAAGAACGATTTATTAAATTGCTCGAGAGTTGTTTTATATGAAACTTAGAATAAACAAATCACATTAATGTGAAGTGCGTAAAGGAAAAAAGCTATTTAATACATTTTAAACAAAAATTAATAGTTAGTAGCATGTCCACGGCTTTTAATTACTGCTTTACACCGGCGAGGCATTGACTCTATCAATTTTTGACATTTCGCAAGAGAGATAGACTTCCATTCTTCTAAGAAAACGTCATACAGCTCTCTTAAATTGCCACACTGTCGATTTGAAACCTTTTTCTTGACTTCGCACCAAAGATGCTCTATTGGGTTTAGATCTGGGCTGTTAGCTGGCCAATCTAAGACAGAAACTGATTGCGATGTGAGAAATTCCTTAACGGTGCGTGCAGTATGCTTTGGATCATTGTCGTGCTGGAATGTCCAAATAACCGGAAGCACGTCTTCAGCATAAGGTAACATTGTTTCTTCCAGTATATTTTTGTATTGGAATTGATCCATGTTTCCTTCTATCAACTTAACAGGTCCAACACCATGTCCAGAAAAACACCCCCAAATTTTCACATTTCCCCCACCATGCTTTAATGTCACTTTTGTGTACTTAGGGTCGAATGCTTTATTCGGAGGGCGTCGTACATATCGTTTTCCATCAGAACATACCCTGTTTATTTTTGTCTCGTCAGAAAAAAGAACATTTTTCCACTGTCTAACTGTCCAGTTTTCATACTTTCTTGCAAATGCAAGCCTGGCTTGCCTATGACACTGTTTCAACATGGGCACCTTCCTTGCTATCCTTCCGTGCAACTTTTCTTCTACCAAACGCCTTCGAATAGTGCGTGCCGAGATTGCTGAAGGGTTGTTTTCACCAAAATATTCTTTTCTCAGCTCATTGGATCCTTTAAAAGGATTTTGTTTTGCCAAACGAATGATATTTCGATCATCTCGACGACATGACTTTCTCCGTTTAGGTAAACGCGGAACATTTGAAGTAGTTTGATACGTGGCAAAGTGCTTCACAGCGTGGAAAACCATCGTTTTTGAGCATTGCAGATGGTCGGCTATCTTTTTATACGACCAATTCTTCTCGCGAAGTTTTATTATTACTTGCCTTGTAGATTTATCACAACTTTTATTTTTCCCCATTGTTTTCATATAAAGCAATCACCTTATAGACTCTTACAGCACTAAATGGCGCCAAAATCATAAGAATAGTGACTTACAACCACAGAACTACAGAGTGTTCTCTATTTAAATTTGATTAAAAAAATAAACTATTCAGCGTTCTTAATTATGTGACCAGCCAGTAAGTAGTAATACTAGGTTCAGATCTAATGTATAAAGTTTATCTATTTATTTTTTTGCCAATCATGTGTATCAACGAACGTACCGGTAGTATGGAAAAGTTTTGCGATACCGAGAGAAATACAAAAAAATACATGCAATTAGTTATACTTGTTAGTTGGAAAAAATCTTCCCTATAAATAAGCGTTCTTAATTATATGACCACCACTGTATATTCAATTACTAGAGGACGCCCGCGACTTCGTACGCGTAGAATTAGTTTCCCGCTACTCCCCCCCATTTCTTCCCGTTGGGGGTCGATTTTCGGAAAATCCTTTCTTAGTGCTCACTTACATCATGAAAGGAACCCCTGTACCAAATTTCAAGTTTCTAGGTACAGTAGTTTCGGCTGGGCGTTGATATGTCAGTCAGTCAGTTTAGCCTTTTATATATATAGATAACCTCAAAAAGGTATAAAATATTTTTGCGACGACAGGTGTCAATTGACTTCTTATCAGCCAGTATTTCGAATTGTGCCTTATGTATAATAACCGCGCCAGGTAGGTAGTAGCGCATTTAAGGTTGTTTTACCTAGCGCAACAAATGTATATACTTTTGAGTACTGGAAATAAAACCAAGTGACTAACAAATTATTATAACCAACCTAACTGCTATAGCTATTTCAGCATCGTTAAATTAGCATTTAAGTGCCTTTCGATTGTACCATTTGTACCTCAATAAAGAACCCTTCACACCGTGATCATCGTTCCGAGACTCTTTCCTGTCGTGTGAATTGTGAATTCACGGGAGTTCACGGAGGAAGGAACTTGAGTTTTTGTTCTGTGGCTTCCTAGCACGACACGACACGTCACGACAGATGGCGTGGGAAATGGCTCCCACACGTTCCTAGGGGACCATTTGGAATTTAATAAGGTGTAGTTAATGACAAAGTTTATGTTGTTTTAAGTGGCTTGTGAACTTGGTATGTTAACTTAATGATGTCAAGTTTTACCACCTTATTATATAGCTAGTCATAGCTAGATTGTGACTTATGACATTATGACATTTGGAATGTGACGGAAGGGACGAATAATACTTTAACTAAATTAAGTTTATTATGCGGTTGTGAATAAGGGGGTTACTCGTTAAAGGTTTCTGATTTCTGATTGAAATGTAAAAATTTACGTAAATATTAATTGACTTCCTACCAATAGTAAAAGAGTTAATGACGATTAAGTCATTCCTTAATGAGGTTTTCATTAACAAGTACGAAAAAGGAACGAGTTCATTGCCTCTATAATTATATCACTGAGTACGGCAGTAAGTGTACGGTCAACAACTTTAATTGTTGAGCACCTATAGAATCCTGTCGTAGAAAGACAATCGTTAATTTTGACGTAATTTATGTCTTTAGACTTGACGTTGTTATTATGACAGGGGTCTATAGGTGCTCAACAACTAAAGTTGTTGACTATACATACAAGAAGATCATCATCCATGTAATTTGACTAACTCATTGGTTCATGGGTGCAACCTGAGGCCCTACTTTTAAAATCTAAGTTCCAAGTTACGTTAGCTCCATCCCTTTCTCTCGATTTAGTCTCGCGTGACGAGTGACAGGGACTCCGCACCCAAAGTTTCGAATTTAGTGCTTCTTGGTAACCATCCTGCCTATTATACGAGGGTTCATGTGCTCAATTTCCTTTAAAAATTGAAGCCGTTCTTACATCAACTACAAAAATTTAACACGTTCACCTCAGTGTTCCGCGTCTGATAAAAAAATGTATAAATATGCGGAAGCGATCTTCATCAAGTGTAAATGTTTTGCTAATTTCGCAACTGGGTCTAGCTTGTGCAATGGCGACCCATCAGTTTGCGTAACAGTGCTCTTTATGAATACTTTTAAGTCTTTTAACTTCTTTATTGTGAGTCTACCTTAAGGTTTAAACCAGTAAGCATCATTCTTAACTTCTGATCATCAACAGGAATATAAAAAACCGTTTACAAGTGAGAAGCAAATAAGAAACCTTCTTTAACGTAATGTCATAGAGAAGGAAAACGAGACCACAGACCACCTGATAGTAAGTGGATCCATAGATAGTTGCAATCTCAAGATTGCAATCTGACGATGACAATCTCAAGACTGCAAATCCGTTGCCAACCCTGAGTAGATAGAATGCCTCTAAGCTAGTCATTTCACTGGCTGCGAAAACTATATTATGCTATTTGACGGTATGTTAAAGGGTAAGATAAGATGGTGGTAGTGGTAGCGACCCTGCACAAGGCCCTACCACTAAAACCTGTTTGTTTGTTTTGTCACTTGTACTACTACAAGTATATATGTTTTTATTAACCAAAAACCTTCTGGTAGCCTCGAGGTCGACTGCCTCCCACTCCTACACTCAATCTTCGGTCACGGCTAACTTGCCTTCGAAGAAGAATTGCCCGATTGCACGATCGTTTCTTAATGAATTTAACAGTCCTTTGTCTAGTGTTAGATACTTTCGTTAATTTTATGTTATCTTATCCTATACTATTAAACGAGCAATATTTATATATACATACGGTTCGTGCCCGGCGCCCCTAGGTGTATTTTTAGGGTTCCGTAGCCAAATGGCAAAAAACGGAACCCTTATAGATTCGTCATGTCTGTCCGTCCGTCCGTATGTCACAGCCACTTTTTTCCGTAACTATAAGAGCTATACTATGGAAACTTTGTAAGTCCTACCACTAAAACCTGTTTGTTTGTTTTGTCACTTGTACTACTACAAGTACATATATTTTTATTAACCAAAAACCTTGTTGATGTATTCGGTGAACCGCATTAAGATTTTCATACAAAAATAGAAAAAAAACAATAAATTTTTGGGGTTCCCCATACTTAGAAATGAAACTCAAAAATTTTATTTTCATCAAACCCTTACGTGTGGGGTATCTATGGATAGGTCTTCAAAAATGATATTGAGGTTTCTAATATATTTTTTTTCTAAACTGAATAATTTGCGCGAGAGACGCTTCCAAAGTGGAAAAATGTGTGTCCCCCCCCCCGTAACTTCTAAAATAAGGGAATGATAAATGTAAAAATAATATATGATGTACATTACCATGCAAACTTCCACCGAAAATTTATTTGAATGAGATCTACTTAGTAGGTAGTTTTTTTTTAATACGTCATAAATCGTAAACCGCAATTTACCTTTCACGGAACCCTTCATGGGCGAGCCCGACTCGCACTTGGCCGCTTTTTTAATTACGAACACAACAAAAAAGAACTAATCTGTTAGCCATTCTCGAGCTATGGCGTGATCAACAGGTTTTCATATTTATATATTATTATACATATAGCTATATAGATATTTGCAATCACGATCTCGAACAAGGCTATAACGATGTCGAGGAAATTTGCAACAGGAAGGTTTACGGGGGCGAAAAAGCGATCTGTCTAGTTGTCATCTTCGGGAAAATTCGTTATCAATCCGAGCGACGCTCAATCAATTGTCAAAGAAGGTGACAACAGTTTGAACGGATGTTTAGCAGTTAGATATAGAGAGATCTTATTACAGTAAAAAATACAACGATTGATAACAATCGCATTGCTATTGTTAGCATATTGGTACAGTCGAGTTCATAAATATGTGTACACTTTAGTACTTTGTCTATTTAATATCATGTTTGAAATGCCATAATTATACTTATGAATCGTCACAGCGATTAAAGTGACAAGGTACATAAGTGTACACATATTTATGAAGTCGACTGTAGTGAGTAAGAACTAAGAACAACGGATAATCTCAAGTGTAAACGGTTTACACTCAGTTTAACTCTTTTTGTTGGCGAGGTGTATTGTCTTGCATCCCGGATGTATGGTAACCGATCAATTCCAACACAATATGTCATTGTTACAGCCATCAGCTATGGGAAATATCTCACCGCAACTACAGCTTCTTCTTTATCATCAATATACAATATGTTAAACAAGAACTTAATGTAGCAGATGAAAGAAAACAACGCAACATTTTCAAGTGTGCCCGGCATGAGACGTGAAAAAGAAAACTGTTTACGCTTATTGTTCTACGTTGCCTATTATTTTTCTGTATTAAAAGATTTTGAGCATTTCGATAGATACAATACATAAAAAATATTACAGCATAATGATTAAATTATACCTTTAAATAAAATGTCATCTCAATTATTTATAACGTTTCGGTCGTTGCTATTCGTAAGGAAAATTATTAGGTGTTTATAAATAACTTACTGAAGTTCTATTCTGCTCTGTAAAATCACTTTTGATATTATTATCATGTCATGTGGTCACTTATGATAACTCAGTTACTTGCGGCGAATTAAAAACAAAACGATAACATGTCAAGAGCAAGAGCTATATGGTTTTACAAAATAGAATAGACCCTCAGTCTTTATGTGTCTAGCGTTCTTCTACATTGATGTTAATTAATATCCTTCATAAAAGATACAGTTACTTCAGCGAACTTGAGCTTCGCATTTGATCAATTAGCTCCTTCGGATCAATGTAAAAAATCCAACATCGAAGAATGTCCATTGTCTGTATTGTTGAACAAATTAAAATACTGCGAAGCACGTTCTATTCATTATTCATCGGATCTACGTGCGAAGTACTACGAAGCCTCATCGATGGGTATCGCACTAGGTACGCTACGTTCGTTCATGTGTCAACGACTTCATTATAAAAGTTTCATGGAAAAGCGTGAGGCAGAAAAACGTGGTAACTAATTATTTATGAGGTCAAAGCACTATTGCATGCAATGCAACTTATTTATTCAGCGAGATAGAGCAGAAAATGCGGGCGTAGTATGGAAACTAATATCTTTAAATTCAATTGACTACTACAAATTACAATGTTTTTTGGATAGTAATGTGCAAGTTGGAGAACATTTCCAGAAGTTTAAAATTATTTTCAAGAATTACATGAGAACTTTTTTGGAAACATTGTAGAGCATTAAGAATGTCCTTCTCATAAAAGTTACCAAAAATTTCTCACAGAAACTTTCGCAATTCGAGAAGTTTCTCGTGGGTACAATGCCTAACCAAAGTTTTTGTTTGAGTTTTAATACTACGATATCATTAACACTAAGGGTAGAGTGGTTAGAGTTCCGTCGCAAGATATATTCCAATTTTTTCGTGAAGGAGAAGCGAGTAAAGATGCGGGGGCATTTAAGTATATAAAAGAATATTGGATGTCGTATTTCGTCGCCTCCACAAGCGACAAACTGGCGCCAAGAATCTAATAAAATAACAATCTCGTCGTAGGCATCATTAAGCATGATAGGTATTATATGCAATAAAAGTTATATATTTACTAAACGAAGAAACTGACATGATGTCATTCAACGTACAGCCTAAGCCAGCCATTGTATCGTGGTGCAAAAAGATTAATAATGATTTCTGAAAATTCTAACCCTAAAGAGATGAGAAGATGAAAGAGTTCCATGAGCCTGAAGTCGCTGACAAACAAAGTCTTAATCATTTGGGTTTTAAAATGCAAAGTTATATGCTATAGGAATTGAGATGACTAAAGACTGTGAAAGTTGGAGACCTCGACGTCGCCTTTATGGCCCGATGTTTAAAATGGGAACACTCCTAAAAACAATAGATAGCTGTCTTATTTAGACAGAACTAGATTAGAGAGAACCTATTAGGATTTTGTAAGGGAACCTTGCAATGTTTCAATAAATAAGCAACCACAATTACATTTTCATTTGGAAAGGATGGATGAAAGAAGATTGACGAAAGAGATATACAGAGCGAAAGTGAGTGGAAGGGTCGGAAGGGGCCGCCCTAGGCGTACTTTTTCGAATCAAATCGGAGAAATACTGGAAAAGGGCCGAATTTTAAGTACCCGAAACCGACGTGCGTGCATGACTCGATGTATGAATGTGAAAGAAGCGAAAGAGATTTTTCAAGTTCGTAGCAGGTCGAAAGAAGTAGTCTCTGCTTACCCCTCTAGGAAACAGGCGTGATTTAATGTATAATATGTAATTACATTTTAATTACAAAATATAAAAGTTCAATTTGAAAACACCTCCACCACTCCACAATACATAAAATTTATTATTTTATTGGGCTATTAGGGCACTTTTATTAATTGGTCTCTTGAAGCCCAAAAAATATATACAAATACTACCTAAGTTGGCTTGCGAAACTGTTTCCTTGTTATACCACACCCTTTTGTTTGTTTTTTATTGAATTCATATTCATACCAACGTTTGCGTTTCGTTTTCCTTATCAGTCAGTAATCTGCTCGTTCTGAAACCAAACCGCTTTGACCTAAAAAGTAAGTGCTTAGACATACTGTGGGAAAGTAATTTCTGTTTACATTGCTATCTAGAAGGACGTAGCCGTATTAGTCACAAAGTTTTGATGATGTTTTCAGGAAAGAGAGACAATAGCTGTTTTATCTCACGAAAACGGGTGGGCCATACTTGTGTGTGTAGATGCACGTGCACGTTGCCTCTTGTCTCTGAGTGCGTTGCTGCACTGAGAAAAAATTCTGGTGTCATTAACCTGAATTTAGTTATTTTAAACAGAAAACATTGTATTATATGTGAAATCTATCTTCATTGTTCAGTTTACTAGAATAATCTAGTTATATCCCAACAATAAATAAGATGAAATTTAAAATACATTTGGTACACTATACAAACATTTACGCATGGTGTACACGAAGTGGTTTGTAGAAAATACTTGTTTTTATTTGAGATATTACGGAACGAGTATTGTTAGAACCACTATGTCTTATTGTGGAGTTAACCTGACTATCTGTAGCTACAACAAATAATTACAGTAGGTATAAGTAAAATAAATGTAAATATTACTAGGGTGATTTTTTAGTGTAAAATATTTTCTTTTAATCTTACTATTTTTTTTGTCTTGGGAACCAAAATGCGGTTAGCCAATATCGAATAAAACAGTTAGGTTTACTATAATATTGTTAAGTTAACAATATTTAGTTCATGTAGTTTACTATAATATTGTTAAGTTAACAATGGTTACTTTATAAAGTTTACTATAATATTGTTAAGTTAACAGGCAGCCAGAGGCCCTACTTTGAAAATAGAAGTTCGAAGTCACATTAGCTCCATCCCTTTCTTTCGATATAATCTCGAATGACGAATGACAGGGATGGAGCCAACGTAACTTCGAACCTCGATTTTCAAAGTAGGGCCTCAGGCAGGCAGGCAATTATAGGCAAGATAATTATTGAACAGAGAAGTATCCAATAAAACAAGACATTTAGTTATTATATTTAGTTTATTTTTCACCCAGTACAAAACGACTTTGCGCGACAGTCGACACGGAAATTGATTTCCTAAAATAAGGCTGCGTACTACTGGACTGGGTGCATTGGTCGGCGGCGCGGCAAGCGTCTTCACGTGCGATTTGTCCAATATTGTACTGTTCTCTGTACTGTTCTCAATCACGCTATCACTGTTAGTTAAGTTGTCCTGTAAATAAAATACAAATTCATTAAGATTACTGTCACATGGGAGTCCAATTAAATGTTAAATTAAAACATAAATTTACATGTACAAACATTTACTTTTAATGTGTTAGCCAACTCGTTCCACTCAGCCAATTTTTTGGTGAAATGGATCCTGTCTCCGATGGGTCCAATTAATTCTTTAATTAAGTTTGAATCTAGGTAACCAAGTGTTTCTAAAGTTATTTTGTTATCTTAAAACAAAAGATTTATATAAATAAATAAATGTAAGGGTATAAATTAAATTTGAATCTAGGTAACCAAGTGTTTCTAGAGTTACCTATTGTTTTATGTAAAAACAAAATATTTACGTAAATTAAACATACCTATGGGATAGGTAAGTAAATGCACCTATTATGGACAGAGCCGCAGTGATGAACAATAACAAATTCTAACAAACAGGGATATTCAAACGATTAAATTCAAATAGTGGTATTAATAAGTAGTTAGTACTTAAGTCTAACTTCAAATATATTTTTCGAATCTCACCTTTAAAAATGGTTTTGTATGAGGACAGCTATCAGGATTCCAGCAAATTTTCCACCGTTAGAAGGCTGAGGTCCAACTCCATATTCTCCATTGTATTTGTATCCATACGAAAGTTTTTACAACACTTATTTTATACATATATGACAATTTTATTATTGCCTCCAATCCGATGCAAAAAGAGTAACTAGTAGTAATATCAGGTAGTAAATAAATGGTAAGTAATTATTTATTTCACCCGGTCCGCACGCACTGACCGCACTGTCCCGCTCGCGTTGCAACAAGCAAAGAAAGAAACAAAACAAAGCACGGCGTCGCGGGCGTGAGGCGGCGAATTCAAAAATATTATATTAATCGTTAACAAAAGTTTAATTTCATGTAAACTACACATGATTGTGTTAACAATATAAGTGATAACATTAAAATATAATTTCGTAGCTACAAATATATTATTGTTTGTTGCGTCAGCCTATTACGTTTTGCAATCGAAACGTATTGTTTTATTATGGTAACATTTTTTTAGTAACACTGAATAAGACAGTTGGCTTAGTGAAAAATAATCTGGTAAACAGGACTATATAAATATGGTTTGGTTAACTAGGTTCATATTGTAGCTGATACTTGCTGCATTTTCAAATATGACATACGCATAGTATTGATTAATGACAAGTAGGTACAGCGAATAAATCACTGAAGTACATGTGACTATAATAACATTAAATAATACCAAAATTGTATTTCTTACCTCACACTAATAAAATGTATTCATAAATAGTTTTATGTGTTGCAAATTAAACAGAATATTCTGGCATTCATTAAAAAGCAGCTTTGTGTTGTTTTAGATAATTCTAGTAAACATGACTTAATTCTGTTTTGATTAACCAGAATGTTATTTACAATACGTTCTGGTAGTATAGTTGAAATATATTTTCTCCGTGTGTCGTCGCTAAGCTCGTCGTAGTGTGCGTGTCTATACGTGTAACAACTACAAGTATGGCAAACCCGCTTTCGTAAGGTAAAATAACTGTACTGCCCTCCTAAATAAAAAGGACGCATTAAATTGGATAGTCAAAGTGCATATAACCCTCTATCTTAAGAAATAAGGTCACTAATCCATACGCGATTCTATGAAAAATACGCCGTTTTTTCAAAGGAAGGCAGTGTAGGTTACTTACATGGGGATTTATATTATGTTTTGCAATTTAATCGGGTTGGTTTTGTTACGTAAACATGAAAACTCGGTTGGGTTAGTATAGTTTTCATTATCGCTTTAGCTTTAAAACTGCGTTGATGCCAACTTACCGCGTTAAACCCGATTGTTGTGATCCTGACTGCCGCACTCAGAGACGTAAATTAAATTTAATGCTTGTGACTTGTTTGCTTATTCTATTGCAAAGAACGTGACAGCAGCAACTTTAATCAAGCATTAAATTAAATTGACGTCTCTGAGTGCGGCAATTAGAATCACAACAATCGGAATTTATCAACCTTAACAATTATTAAAAATTACATATGTATCAGTAAACAATCTCATTCATTCGGTATTCGGCTTGTTCGATACATTCGTGTTGAAAAACACGGGCACATCTCAGTTGAGAATAGCCGAGTGTTTACAAATTGGGCGCGGGAGTTTATAAACCGCGCAGCGTTGGCGCACGGCGTGTGCCGCGTGATGAGGACAGCGGACATTCCGTCCATTGAGAAAAAATGATGACCAATCCACAAACCACCTACTTTTAAAGATCGATATTTTTTAAACCCCGACGCAAAAAGTCTGTGGTACCTAAACGTGTAAGAAGGTTGTTACAACCTTTTTGATTTCGTGTCTGGCCACTCTTACGTTTATTTTATTGATCTAAACCAGTGATCCCCAAAGTGGTCAATGTGAGCGGAAAAAATAAATGGGGGTTCATAAGATGAAAATTGGGGTCTACTCGTACGATAGTTTTGGCTTTAATTTTGGCTTTCTTACGTAATACTTACTTACTTACGTAATACTTTCTTATAAATAGGTATATAAATGAACAAATATTATCTACATAAATTGTTTAAATTTTCTCTGTGTGTAGTTTCACGAAACTCTAAATTCAAAACTTTACGCGCCGAATCCCTTTCACTCGTCATTCGAGATTAAATCGAACGAAAAGGATGGAGCTAACGTAATTTTGAAGTTCGATTTTCATTGTAGGGCCTTTTGCATATCTATGTAGGTACTTCTGCTGTCGAAAAGCATGTTCTTTAAAGATCTACGATTAATCATTTTTAAAAAGGCTGTTTCGTCTAAAGAAATCGTCAACGTTTACGTAACGATAACCAACAATTGGCATTCATTTGCAACAAAAATAAGAAACCGATCGATTACGAACAATGCTCGCGGTTTACGTCGGCAAGTTGGGTTTTGAAGACTATGTAACCTGCATTGTTTAAACAATATGTTATGATCAAACTGTCAACCTAAAAATTAATCAGTCAGAAAATCAGTTGGATTCAGCAAGTAGCTATTGCGTAGGTAAAGAAGTTTTAAAAACAGGCGTCTAGAAGTTATTTCTATTTTAATTGTCTGTGCCTGGTTACCGGACTATATTACGATTACGACGAACTCGTTCAAAACACAATGTAATTCAATGAAAAGGATTTCCAAAGTGATTCTTTTCGTTAATGGCGCCTGACATTTTTTCTCATTGACTCGAGGTGAGTCAGCGTTGTCGGCTCAGTGGTTCGGTCATGGGCATCGGAATTTGGCAGCCATTGAAATTTTAATCCCGATTTCAAGAAATTACTGGAATATTTGACAGCATAATTGTATTCGTTTTACATGCTTTTTTATGGAGTTTATTAACCAGCAGTAACAGTTACTTATGTAGAGTATGGCCCGAGTTAATACCGATCTCGACTATAATGCCAGTCTCAAGATGCGACAAAAATGACAGTTTTTTATGGCCTGACGTTTAGGTAGTTTGACGTATTTTGTGACGGGCATTTCAGCCAAGATGAGTTTATTAATACGGCCCTATGTGTGTGATGTTATCTACCCAATAATGCATAAAAGGTCGTTAAATCATTGCAACTAGGTATGTGAATATATTAATGCTTTAATCCCATAAACAAATAGGTACTTAGGAGGGCGGACTTGTTATAGGGGGTGTTCTTTCTATAGTTTTGTTTGGATTATTTATTATTATTTAAGTACCTAGCTTAGTTTTATTTTTATTTCAGTACTTACGTTTAGTTTTAATATATTTCTATAATCGTTACGTAAGTAATCTAGTGTTACGTTTTCTGAAATAAAATTAATTATAAAATTAGGTATAACAAATTATAAATAAATAAAACTAAGTAGGCAGGTATTCTACGTGAAATATTCTACAAGTAACGTGAAAATTAGGAATTTTTATTGTGGGATCTAGCAATCGTCGCCATAGCTCTTTTATCATTATTGCAGAATTTAAAATTCATCTCTAGGTTGAAATTTTTAGATAACTCTAAATAATAAACTTAACTCCGAAACAAGCAGATTGACTAACTAATAGTAACTGTATTTATGACGTTCCTTTTAGTATTTACTCGTATCTATCTATTAAGCCATCATTTCAATATTTTAGACCATTCGTCGGCAAACACGTGATTACAACAAACAACAGCACCGGTCACTTACTTTTAAAAAAGACATGCACTAATTATCGTACCGTTGCCGGACCATACTTTCAAATGCAATTAATTAAGCATTCGCAAAAAATAATTAGGTATTACACCCCGAATTTAAATTACAACATAAAATATTATACGCTTAAAGAAAGTCAGTGAGGGATTTGTGATGTAACCAAATAATATGTATGGTGGTGACTGATAAAAAAAAACCTTTAGTAAATAGCAGGTAGTTGTCAAACATTGGGCCCCATTTTTAAATCCGTTGCACCTGACTGCACCCCCACAATTGAAGCACCTGATGCTTGTCGAACGCGATTTTTATGAACGAAATTCAATCTTATAGCTGTGTCAACAAGATATAATTTAATGTATCATAAATTTGATTCAGATGGCAATGTTTTGGTTGCTCAATATATTCCTCGTACCTACGTACCTACGTCAATACATCGGCTGTCTAAACTTATAATTAAAGTTGTATGGTAGTAAATGCTATTTATAAACACTATTGAATTAGCTGTCCGGTTTGTTGTCATTATTATTAGAATACGCAGCGAATTTATATTTTGTCATTCCGGTACCTATAATTATTAACTTACCGGTTCTTAAAATTATTTGTTATTTACGTCCGGAAATTTTTAGCAAAATATCCGGTTCCGGAGGACCAAATTAGATGAATGATGGAAACATATTTAATTATAATAAATGCGAATAATACAGGCCATATTAACCATATTATATTTAAAGGAGAGTATTTAAAAATAGGTACCTATGTGTGTTGGCGCTATGTTAGCGTTATTGACAATTGAGCATTACCTTGAATTAAAGCGACATCAAAAACTATAAAAACATTAAATCTCGGACGCGTTCCGAGGGCTGCATAAAGAGCATAGAAAAAAGATAAAGCGCATACCTTCGGCGCTAATCGTCTCCAAAACGAAAAAGAAACGGAACCAGCGAAGCCTCCCACTCAAGGACCGTAGTACACAACACAAGAACTTGTCACTGTTTCGAAACAACACTTAGCACACTTATCCAAACGAGACGTGATCACTTCTTATTAAACACTATACTTTACTAATATCAAATAAGTTTATGTTAAACTTGTTGATAAAACGGGTTTGGGTTTACGAGATCGTGAAACATTATTCGCGGGCAGCACACCTGTGACTCGCTGGCGCTCCGCGGTGACTGACTGTGCGGCGCGACAGAGACGGCGCGATGCCGCGAGAGAGAGAGACACGCTGTCGCGGGAGGGACGGATCAAGAGCGCACACTGGGCCACTTTCATCAAATACCGAATAAATAATTCCGATGCACAACATGCTCGACATTTCTCCTAACGATTGGCCTCAATGCGAAAAACGCAGTAATGCATTTAGTCATTAATATTAAACAGTAATTACTCCTTGTAATTAGAAATTGAAATGGTCATTACTGCACGCAATTAACTCGTATGAATTTGGTAATTGAAAAAACCATGAATTATTGTTAACAAAATATAATTACTGCCGCAAACTATTGGAATTACGCAAATATGTTGCCTCATTTAGGTATTTTATCACAGGTCTAATCAGCTTTTATAGTGATTGTAAAACTACTTTAGATACAACTAAACGTGTTTTGTCTTAATTACTTAATTTGTTCTAAGTGGTGTTACAATAATTATAATTACTCAGCGGTAGGTACTTTAATATATATCATTACTTAATGCACATAAAAAAAACCAATATAATCGTATATCTTTTAAATTTGGGATTAGGTGTATCCACTCAGCCTACGTCAGCTGTAAATACGTAAGTAAGTGTATCATATTTTTATTTTGTTAGGTTACTTCAAAATGTGTCTGTGCCTACAACGTACATTCGAAGATTTAAATTTGTAACCCATCTTGGGTCCATAGTTAATCTGACATTCTACAGATTTCGATTTGAAAGCAACGGATACAGGGTTTTATGCCGTTTATGTGAACCATGTTGAGGCATATGTTCATTGTAGCAGACGAGTGTATGCTGTGAAGAAGATGAAGAAGAAGATTCAAAGACATTTGACAAGATATTACTTTCAACGCTTAAAAAAATGGTAATCTGTTGAGAAAGAATGCCAAGCTGTATCTGTCAAAGTTTCATCAGGCGTACCACAAGGTCTTGGTCACTCGTTGTAAAATGTACTAAAT
Source organism: Acleris cristana (assembly GCA_948252455.1). NCBI lineage: Eukaryota > Metazoa > Arthropoda > Insecta > Lepidoptera > Tortricidae > Acleris > Acleris cristana. The sequence goes on along the minus strand of OX411784.1, from coordinate 10,882,837 downwards.
ATATCTTTATAAATGTCATGTGTGTTTTTATTATTTTTAGGTTTTACTTAATACCGGTAATACTAAGTTTACGTTTAGCCCCTGAACGAAGAGAAGACATTTTAGGTATGTAGTATCTTTAGCAAAATCATATTAAATTATTACGACAAAATTAATTTAAAGCTTTTAAGGCCTGGGCTTCAGTATCGATAAATCGGCTTTTAATTGATTTGATTGCAGTTAATGTTGCGATCCCGCCGCGCTGAAAATAACGAAAATGTTTTTGTTTAATTTGCTGAACCATTCAACTGAGACGCAACGCAATGTCTCACGATTAAATCTGACTAATGTCTAAACTTTTTTAACTCGTACAATGGTTTGTTTTGTATTCCATTCTCTAAATTCTCTCTCACGAAATAGTTTATGGGTTCCTTTCCTGTTATATTATAGTATGTTTGACATGCAATTACAAATATTTTCATAATTTTGTTTCATTAGAATGCGGTTAACCGCTCTAACTCTGTTTTAAACGTTTGGTAGAAACTGTTGTAGGTCTGAACCGGAAAATGAAAGTCTTTGTTTTTTTACCTTTTTAAATAAATTTAATAAAGGTAAAGGATAATTAATCTTGAACTTTATATCTGGCATTTTTTTTATTAAAACCCCTGGTTAAAATGTATAGTAAAAAAAAAACCTGCATTCTGTATTTTGAATTATGATACCAACTGTTCATACTTTATTTTTAGTAGCTAACTGTAGTCTTTGCCTAATCATCTTCGTAAATTAAACAAAAAAACTAAGTAAAAAGTTTTACACGCAACTTCACCGAAATATCGTGAACTCGTACAAAATTGTAATCTAGAGCCATATTACGTAAAAAAAACTGTGACCGAAAATAAATTTTTTATTATTTTTGTCCATCTCCGCGAGCGCCGATGCACTGTGCGACCGTACCTCCTGTTACCTGGCACGGACCGCGCCGCGCCGCGTCTCGAATTTTACTACTTCAGAGAATGGACAAGACTTACAAGAAACTTTATCTTAAAGTTAATTTTGTTCATACTTTACATAGATTTATATTAGTTATATAAAGCTTAGAAGAAAATATGCCTTTACAATAGGTGAAATGACAGAGATTGTTATGATAATGCATCTTCTTTACTTTAGTAGTTATTGAAGTTGCTGTTGAAAACTTTTATGCTGTGTTCCTATTGCGATAAAAAAGACGCCTGGAAACCATCTCTACGCAATTCGCGTGGCTGATAGTTGGCTCGAAGACTTTCTGTGATTAGCATCCGTATTTATAGTCAAGAAAAGTAATGACTTGAGTAAAAGTAATGACTTAAGTAACTATTTTTATATGACTTTTGACATTATATACTATTACTCAAGTAATTACTTTTCTTGTCTATAAATACGAATGTGGGTCTGTGTGTTAGTATATTTTAACAAGGTTGCTGTGATACTTACTAGGGCTCTATTTTACTCGGCAAAACCATATTGCTCTTGACATGTTATCGTATTATCAACGTTATGATAGCTCTTATTTACTTGACAATAATGGCGGCGGAGTTAAAAACAATACCATACTCGTAACATGTCAACACAAGAGGATTGCGAGGCGACGCTCAAATCGCGTTGCCTCCAAAAAGGTTCCTTACAAATTTAGCTCCAGGCAATAACGTGCCTTACGTGCCACATCCCCTTAATCAAGTCCGATTTCCACGACTTTTGAATATGTAAGTAGTAGTTATTATGAAATTCTAGGTGTGTACGTTTCCTTTTTTATTATCTTATCTTATCTTATCTTATAGATGGGTCCTTTCTGATACACTTCGACCCTTTAGGATCTTTTGTGCAATTACCCTCTTTCACAGTCAGCTGTTCGAATGTGCAGGTTTCCTCACGATGTTTTTTCTTCACTGTAAGAGCATCGGTAAATTTACTTGAATTAGAAGACCGCGGGGGTTCGAAATCGGTACCTTACGATCACGAGTCGAACGGGATCCCTTTGAAACGCATAAACTTTTTACGCATAACGTATCTTTACGCATATATTTTTTTCGCATAAACACCCTTTAGGCTGACATTTCAAAATTTTATAAACGTCTACTCGTCGTCTATTGTGTAGGTTAGGTTAGGTTAGATTTTTAAAGTAATTAAAATAATACGTTTTCTATTGTAAAAACCGTTTTAGGTCAAACGATTTTATGCGTAAAGATACGTTATGCGTAAAAAAAATATGCGATTCAATAGAGACCCGAGTCGACCCCCTAAGCCACTAGGCCACCCACGCTCTCTTCCGTTTTTATGACTTTTACTTTGTTGCTTTCCACGGAATATTTTCTTGGAAAGGAAAGCGTACAATACTATTTCATAATATCTACAACATATTCAAAAATCTGAAAAACCGGACTAGGTTTAAGGGGAGAGAAACGTTAACGCATTTTGTATTGAAATTTTAGCTTCACCAATCCTCTTTTAGTCGTTCGTATGACTTCGCGCGTTCGATCAACCGTTCGACAAGAAGCCATTTGAGAATAACACTTCAATACAGGCATGAAGTTATAATTAACAGTCGAGTATGTTGACGACATGTGTCAAGAGAAAAGCACCCTGCCAAAGTAGTTTGATCCTAATGGTCTAAGATCCGAATAGGAGACGATTTGCACCGGGCTGCTTATTCGATCAAAAGTATTTTATATCAAATTTGATACGCTGAATAATATGTGGCGAATAGGTCGGCTAAAAATTTCAGTCCAGTAACTTATATCATTCAAAAAAATATTAAATATGATTTTTTTTTAAATTGCATATGCTTGTTTAATAGACAAATTACATACTAATCCAAAAGTATGAAGCCTATAGAATATGCAAACGTTAGATTTATTATTAGTACCGACTTAGGTACCTGTTTTTACCTGCCTATCCAATAGTTTGACGGGAAAAAAAATAGTCAACCTAACGTTTGCAAGTTCTATAGTAGGCTTCATACTTTCGATTGGTATATAATTTGTCTAATAAACAAGCAATATTTTTTAAGCCAAAGTTAATTTTTAATTTTTAATTTAATTATATACTGGACTGAAATTTTTCAGTCAACCTATTCGCCACATATTATTTAGCGTATCAAATTTGATATAAAATACTTTTGATCGAATAAGCAGCCCGGTGCAAATCGTCTCCTATTCGGATCTCCTACTATAATATTCACACATTAAATCCAGCAGTGAAGGAACTCCTACAAAAGTTAGTTCTTTTAACTGCAATAATTTCACTATTCAAATAGTTATTCTCGTAATTCTGGAGTACTAGTGAAGAAGGGTGTAAGTCTCCTGAAGATCAAGTGAAAAAGGGTTTAAGTCTAATATACTACGTTTATGTGTACACCGTTTTTATTATGAGAGTGAGTCTACTTACGCCCTTTTTCACTAGATCCCCAGAATTTTGGGGTGCTAGTGCAAAAGGGTACTTATAAGTCTTTTAAAAATCAAGTGAAAAAGGGGAGTTAAGTCGACTTGTACCCTTTTTCACGAGGACCCCAGAGTTTAGTATCTCTGTTGGATTTAACGTGCGCTATGATCTGTCATCGTAAGGCCCGGACTTAGAGACCCAGCGGGCTTAGCACGCGAGGCGAGATTTACTGTCAGATTTGACGTTATCCATGAATTAGTGTCAAATAAAGAGTTGCTCAGAGTTAAATGACATTAAATCCCACTTCAAGATGCTTAGTAATAAAAGGACTCAAGTCACACAAATTACACTTTTATTTAAAACCTTAAACTTTTACTCTTACGTTAGAATATGGAATAGACATATTTGACACTAAATCTCGTTTGACGAATTTTGACGTATAATCCTCACCTCGCATGCTAAGCCCGCAGGGCTCCTAGCACTCTACATTTGCGCCCTCCCCCATCTCACAGCCATTTTTTACAAGCCAGGCTTTTGGGCTTGTATGATGGTTCTGCCACTGGGTTCTCTAGACCGGCTGGGCCCCTAGGCTGGGGCCTTATAGGCCTGGGTGGAAATGTGGTGTTGGTCATCGTACAGTCAAGCACGTAAATATGTGTAGACCTTAGTACCTTGTCCATTTAATGTCATGCCTAAACTGCCATATATGAATTGTCACAGCAATATAAATAAGAAGGTACTAAAGTGTACACATATATTTATGAAGTCGACTGTACACTATATATGTACGTAAATATATGTAGTAACGACGTCGTATTTTGTCAGATAATCATATTCATCTTGCTTTCTCGGATTAGTTTCAGTATCCTCCTATAAGCTAATTAGGAAAGCGAGAATGCGATGTCGTATAATCGTTATACGTGAATCAGGGCTTAATCGATAGCGTGTTTCATTCATAAATGACGTAAAGCTATTTATGTACTTACAAACAGCTATTTTAGTATAAACTGTATAACTCTACTAAAAGGTCACGAGAACCCCAACGTCTCACCATAGCTAAGTTTCTGTCAAACATTTCAATTTCGAAACAAGCTTTTTATGTCGTCTCTACTGTTTTGCACAGTATTCACTTTTTAACTCGACGGACGAATTATTAACCGACAAATATGGTTGTTCCGTCAGAGCAATCATCGGCAAGATGTTGTTTTTAAGAGAATAACACAGCTCAGAGGTCCATCTCTTAAAGTATAACCTCTCTACTAAAAACTACGAAAAGCTCAACGCCACTCTACCATTACCTACTAATTTTCTATCAAACATCTTGTTTGTGAGGCAACCTTCTATTCTTCTCGGTACTTCAATATCATAAATTTCAGTCATTAAATAGAATGTAAAACGGAATATCAAAAACTCATTTAAAAATGTCTTGAAAGATTTTTACATTGGCAAAAAACAAACATAATAAAAGCTCTTACAGTGCAATAGCTCATAACTTAACGAATCCAAGGACAAAACAATCAGTGGAATACCAAAGTTTAAAAAATTAGTCATTGACTATCAAATTTGGACGCCGCGCAACTGACTGCGTAACCGTGTTTGCCCACCTTAAGGATTTATTCCGATCTACGTGTTTAGGGGCCTAGTCAAACATTAGTGGCATGAGATAGGTCAGGTCAGCGCTGCAGTGGGGCGCAACAGGTGGTTAGCAGGGGGAATGGCTGATACAAACTTCCTTGTTACCGTCTCAACGGTGACTAAAGATAACATTCTTTGACGACGCTGTTAAAACGAGGTTAAGTATGCGGTCCATTGAGGCGCAGACGAGCGGAGCGGAGCGGAGCTGAGAATATATTAACCAATAGAATCTAAACTAACGTGCACAAGGCGTCTAGTTCTTGACGAATCAGATGACACCATATTTTTAGGGTTCCGTACCTTATGGTGAGACCGGGATGTCTGTCTGTCACAGCAGTTTTCCTCAGCAACTTCTGAACCAAATAAATTTAAATTTGGCATAGGTGTACAACAAGCTTGCCCGCTATTTATATATGCCTGTATAAAATAAAACAGTTAAAAGAATTCAACGACTGTAGCGCATTCTGGGGCCCTAATATGGCTGCGTTTATCGCGTGACAAAGTTTGTATAAGGCATCCGTCACCTTCTGGCACGTAAATAAGTACGAGAGTGACGGATGCTTTCCACATTTGACACGCGATATAGACGCAGCCATACTAGGCCCGCTGTACCTACTCATTTTCAATGTGGGATTTAAGTATTTTTTACGAGAACGAGTGCGACTAGCGCCATCGAAAATTCGAATAAAACTTCAGTTGCATTCTGGCGCAAAAAAAAACACATGAATCAAAACAACATTATTGTTAACGAATGTAATTTAGCTACTCGACGACAGATGGCGCCAGCAGTACTCATTTTCGATAAGGGATTAATAGTAGATTGTTTAACAAGGGACTAAAACAAGCCATAATGACACGAGATGTTTAGCCACGCGAGCGAGCCAGCGAGCGAGAGTGGCTATAGTTCGAGTGTCATTATGGTTGTTTAGTCTCGCGTTAAACACTCTACTTTTCACTTTGAATGCGAGGAAAAATAACAACGTTCAGTGCCGGATTAGCCACGTACCTAGAAAGAGTAGCAAATGCTACGGGCCCCGCGCATCCACATCTAACCTCTAAAATGCTAGTACTTACATCAGTATGCGTATGCGTGTACCTACGCATATGCATCCAGTCGATATTCTCCACCAGAATAACCTAAAACAAAGACCCACGCAAAATAGGTGCATATCTAAGTCGCTCAGTTGCGGAAAAAAGACCGCCACAACCTGTAACCTAAAACAAACCCAGGGGTCTCTTTATAGAATTTGCTACGGACCCCGACGGGCTTGCTCAATCCAGCACTGACGAAGTTCTATACACATTTACAATATTGATTATAAGAAAGTTTCTTACAAATTTGTTCCGCGGTTTTTTTCTTTTCTTTTATTATTTTTTTGTTAATTGCCGCTTTAAATGCTTGCATATTTAGCCAACAGGTTCAAACTTGAAAACTATTTTAAAACTAATTGGACCAAGCATAATTAAATGAATTCATCCTTAATATAATTAAATATATTCATATTCGTAATCATTAATCGTGTTTCACGAAATTAAATCATTTTTATTTGTATTTTTTCACAGTTGTCATTTTGATGTTATTTCCACGCGCTAAAAATTGTCTATACCACAGAATAAAAACTAAAGGCATAGAAACCGTACTAAATAGGCAGAAAATACATTATGGTTGACTTCCTTTTACTTATGGTTTTCATAGTGAGTTGGAAAGAGATCGTCACAAGGCGTGATTTGGACCTTTAAGCACCAGTGTGGAAGAAAGTAACGCCAAAGAAGACCGGTCGTTGATTTGACGTTTCTTCACCTTCTGATCATGACAGATTAAAGAAGAAAAGACACCTAGTTTTTGTTTCTTTTTCTCTTATCAAAATGTAATCTATAAAGTAGAGACAAGTAGCTGGTGCAACGTTCATCTTATTGCACGGCTTCTTTGCCTTTACTCTTTATTCTGTGGTCTATACAAAAAGACTGAAAATAGCAATAAATCCTCCATTCACAAACACCGTGATTGGATGTAAATGGGGATTCCAAAGTAAATTAAAACAATTTTACTTTAATCCCTAGAGATTAAAAAGGAACTTTAGTCCCGATGTGCAGAGACTAAAGTAACATTTTAAGAGCATGAGAAGTGAAAAGTATATTATGGGATATTATAGTATTTTTTGAGATAGTGCAGTGCTACGATACGATCTGGTCTGGCGTGATGTGACTTGACTCGGAATACCCCCTTGTCCCCATATCCCTCCCGTTCAACAGTAAATAAGTTTTCTTTGAATTATTATAACTAGCGAACACCGAACGCACGTAAAAAAATAATTAAATTTTGATAAATAAACGCGATTATGGATCTCGATAAACATGAGAAATTAACAATTATATTTCTCGTTTTATAGAATAATAATACAATCGCTATTTATCGTAGTAAAATAGCAAGAAACATTTATCAATATTCATAGGTAGGTAATTTAATCTTCTGTAGCTTTATCTTTACATAGTGTAAAACAAAGTCGCTCTCGCTGTTGGTACGGTTAGATCTTTTAAACTAATACGCAACGGATTTTAATGCAGTTTCAATAGGAAGGTTTTTTATGTACAATAAATTCTGGTTTATGTACGGGTGTCACAGAAAACTCACATTCACCACCGAAGCGAAGCGAGGGCGGGTCGCTAGTGTATTATAATTATTATAAATGTGATAGTAATTTTGTACTTAAGTATGTTTGTTTGTTGCGCTTTTACGGGTAAGTCGCGAATTGTTACGAGGATAGCTGGAAACCTGAGAAGGAGCCGTGTAGTCTAGTGAATGTATTAGTTATAGATAGGTGGTTGTATGGTAGGCATGGTAGCAGACGCTCGCTCGTTTGAGGTACGAGTATATGTACCTAGTATTATTACTCATATGCAATCTAGTTAATAAAAATCGCACAAATTAAAGTAGCACAATGTAAATAACACCTTTAGAGCTTAATATTTCCTAATCAGTCCAACAAATCAAAAAATAGTTGTTTAAAGGTTGTTGTTATGCTTGTATAATATTATATTCATGAATTTTAAAACGGCTTCTAACTGCAATATTTCATTTTTTTTTTTATATCTCCAATCGAAATACTTGTAACCTCAAAACGATTGGACACCGTCACAAACTAAATAGAAATAGGTGACTAAATTACCCATTCTATTGAAGCCAATTGAATAAAATGAAGCTACGAAGGGCAGTGCGCATCTACTCCCGGCACAGGCGAGTCTACTGCTGTAATCATTGTGTAAATACGTAATCTATAGATAAAATAATCAAATCAATACAACACAAGTAACATCTCGTGTCACTAGGCAAAATAGAGTGTTAAGAAACTGACATAGTTGAGTTTTAAAGAGCTAGTTTTGTAACGTGATTCATTTTGTGAGGAATTGCGCTCAAATTTTCAAGTGAGTATCTATCGTTGTTATTTGTTAAGAAAAGAGTTTGCGCTTTGACACTTAATTCAACCAGCGCCTCTATTCAACACAGTAAAAACAATATCGTTTTTGATCTGTTATCGTATTGTCACCGTTTTGATAGCTCTTATTTACTTGATAGTAATGGCGGCTGACGTCATAACAATACTATAACAGGTCAACTACGATATCGTTTTTACCGTCGGGAATAGAGGCGCAGCATCTGTTCTGTTAAGGGATGCATACTTTTTTTTACCATTTATTCATGTCAAGAAGAAGGCAAAATATGCTCACGAGCCACTTGAAGATAAGTGGTATCTGGGTAAGTAAAGTGGAATGCCTTGGTGCTAGTAATTTCACCGATTGTGTTCCCCACACTGGAAGACAGCGATGCAAATACTGCTGCTTGACTGGCTGGATGTATTCGATTTACTTGAGGATACCTTTTCAAATGAACACCAAATAACAGTAATAAATTATCATTCATAACTATTTAGGTATTAGAAAATACTTCAGTTATGCCATGTTATGCACGTTTAGTGCTTTGCAATTAGAATACATCGTATAGAATATATTCAAATCAAATGCGCAATATAACACGTTGGTTGACTGCAGCTTCATAATTAATTAACTCTTGTTAATTGGTATTCGTTTTCATTTGAATATACTTAAGTAGGTAATATTACGAAAAAAGAGTGAATAATAATGAAAGAGCGAAGAAATTGCGATTCTAAATATAAATATAGCATTTAAAACGCCTTGGATTAAAACCAATCAAACATTACCTTGTATTACAAAAAAACGTCAAGTTATTTAGTCTACAAGTCACAAAAAAAATGGATTCATACATTCATAGTAAGATCCGAAAAACATCGCCCTTTTTCTTGAGCAGTTGTATAGAAATAAAAATACATCGTTGTGTCGATATATAGGTAAACAGTGCTATGACACGTCTCCCCCAAATGCATTATATTATAACGCATTCCAATTGCGTTCTCACTCTATGCACCTATGCACTAGTTAGAACGCAGTTGATGTAAATAGGAAATAGGGTGCTGTAGAAGTGTGTTTGTAGGTATTTTATGTAATAATGCAACGTCGCATTTAATCAGTTGATACCGACTTAACTGTTTCTGATAATTATTATGTAGAGTCAAGGCATTATGTGAAATTTGGAGCATAACCCCATTATTTGTACACTCGCAATGTCACTTTCTGTCCAATTCAAATGTTACAATGAAAGATAAGGACTAAGCATATTTTAGTTATATTGTATATGTATGAAATGAAATGATAAATGAAATAAAATACTATATTTTGTAAATTGGCCACATCAGGGCTCTTTTACACGTCGATAATATAAAGTGAATCTACCAGCACTTTGGACAAGATCATCATTGCGGAGAAGAAGCGCCGTAAGAGTAGTCTCGCCGTACGATTAGGGGGGTAAGTTTTCAGCGGAATGAGGGGGCCAAGTAGAAATTATACAGTGAAATTATGACTCAGTGCCTCATTAGTCTAGATAGAGTCATGTAGGGTTAAGGAGGGAACAGTGGCTAGGATTTTTTCAACAGGCTGTTGTTGTTGTTGCATGGCGCCGGAGCGACTCACTATCTAGTTAGAGCATGATCGGGTACCGTACGCCTCCGATTGATGTAGAGGACAGACATAGAGCTCTTTCCCTTTCGAGTACAGCACATTCGAGCCACTGTTCCCACCGAGCTACTGTTCCCTCCCTGACCCTACTTAGACACAAGATAAACATAACTCACTGAAAAAAAAAATGGTCGCTACCAAGAAGACTGTGATTGTTGTACATAAGCGTCTTTATTCCATACGAGCCTAACAAGACGTTAGATGCATCAACTAAGATGTTAGTTGAATCACTAAGGAGCATACTGTTGTTACTGTATTAGCTTTGGTTCATATAACTAATATCATAAGTATTGTATTTTTTTTTAACTAAGAGAAAATCTCTCCTGCTTGGCTTAATTTTTTTAAGGTTCTTGCGGCGAGAGATGTACAATTTTCGCAATTTCTCGAGGATTCGTCATGAGTTTCGATGGTCAAGAGTCTACATTTGCAATCTGCTCCCAATGCACTAGTTAACAAAATTGACCAGTTGTTTATGAGAAACCTTACGACTTCGTCAAATTAGTTATTTATGTAACTGGTTCATAATGAAGCCTCTTAAGGTACGAGAGCCGAGGTTAGAGCGCGAGCTTGCGAGCGCTCTAAATACAGGCACGAGTACCTTAAGAGCTAATTGTGAACCGTTGCATACATAACTTTTTCTACAAGCTTAAAATGATAATGATAAAAATAAACAATCGCTAAATTTTCTCGTATACTTTACTCGATTTTTCTGCTAACAAATTACTAATCATCAAAGAAATTTTCACTATTCCGATGCGCATTAATAGTTTGTGAATTTTATTGATAAATGTTAACAAATTTCACGCGTATTTTAATAGTTACTAAAAACAGTTCTATCAATTTATCATAAACAAGTTGGAATGCCAAACGAAACGCCATTTTGTTGATATCCATATTGAACGTAACCATGGTAACCAAATAACAAATCGATGGATATTAACCATCTATTTTTAGTAATTGAATAAAAATGTTATTTTAAACACATATTTAGTCTCAAAATTAATTTTATTTTTAATATACGTATTTTTAATTGGTGTTAAAATGTTTTTAACGGTTTATATACAAATTATTAGGATGTCAAGTGTTAACTAAACGCCAAGACTGATATCCGGAATGACCGTTACCATGGTAATAACAATGCTATAATAAATTATAGCACTGTTATTACCATGGCAACGCTAATTATAGAAATGTTTTTACTCTTCGGTTACGCTATAGGTGGTATTCTGACACCATTAACGATATCAATATTAGCGGTTTATAGTACGCGAGTAGAAAAAAAAAGTTTACCTACTGTCTGTCATATATATATCATTATACTTTATGTTACATTGGCCAAGAAAAGGATTCAAACCCGGCAACCACACGGGTATATTTGTATTAATTTGACAATTTCAAAATAAGGTTTTTTAAATTCTACGGAAACTCTTTTTATAAAAGCTATTAAAAAAGTGTTCATTTTTCATCTTTTGACACTTCTTCAGTTTTTAATCATTATTGTTGAAAGTCTCAAATAGAAATACGTGTGCCGTATGTATGTCGTATAAAATATCAGCGGTCTTGTTAATAAAGGAAGGCCATAGCTCCTAAATTGGCCTGTGAAAAATACTAATAATGTTTTCTGGTCATGTGCACTTGAGAATTTATGATTACTTCAGTCGAATAGTCGGCTACAAAGGTCAGTTTATATTTAAATACTCCGCAGGATTCCACTTACTAATACTAGAACAGAGCCCCATTAGTTCACTTTAATCCAGGTTTCAAAAAGCCCCGAAAACTATGACCCAATGTCCAATACTAGAACAATGTTTGAAAAACACTTGTTTTGCAACAGTCCAGTCAATGTTTTGTGATTGTGGAGTTATTTACAATTTAGTTTTGTTATTACTAATAACAAAACGAATTTGTAAATAATTTATTTAGTACCACAATAGGTTATGCTTCCATCTTCATATTCAATTTGGATCTCAGTTATGTAATCTTGGTGTATTTATTTATGAGGTATCTATAGGATACACGTGTGATTATTTCTCTTTTTAAGGTTTCGTCGTCAAACTAGGAACCCTTATTATTAGCTTTCGTTCTTGCAAGCGGATAATATTATCTTATTGGCAGTGCCGTTAAGATCCTTGGTTTTTAACCGACTTCAGAAAAGGAGAACGTTCCACTGTTTATTTTTAATGTATGTTCAATTGTTCACCGATTTCTCCGTCAATTATGATCCGATGTCAAGAATATGTGTCTTTTTTCAAACAAATTGAGTTTTAAATTCGTATCCCAAATTTCATGGACATATCCGAGTTTGAAGTTAAGCGACTCAAATGTGTTTGGGTCTCGCTTGTGTCATACGCGATCCATAATATCGTTTGTCCTAAAGTCATATCGCAAAGCACGTTTGCCCTAAGTAAAGTTTGTCATAACATACATTTGCCATAATGACTGTTTTGGCATAAAGTTATTTTGTCCTACACATCATTAACCAGAATTTTACATTACCTAAGCGTCTAAATACCTAATCTTATTTATCCTAATTATCAAAGTCGTAATGCACGTTTATGACGATATTAGGGAATTCAAATATAGGACAAAAACATTATGGATTCCGATATAGACCCTTGGGTCTCGAATCTCACGATCTTACGATTTCTCCGTACCGGAAGACGCAGGTTGACCGACGAGACATGGTCTAAGGTTGTGGGAAACTGTTGGAAGCAAGCGACCCAGAGGCTCTACTTTGAAATCCGTAATTCGAACTTCGTCTATTGCTATCCTTTTTTCTCTCGACGCGTCACTAATTCGCAAGAAAGTGACGGGGCAATCTGAAGTTCGAATTACTGATTTCAAAGTAGAGCCCCAGGACAGATCCTTGTGGCAAACCTTGGGTGACTCCTATGTCCAGCAGTGGACGTCTTTTGCTTGAAATGATGAAGTCTTCTGTCTCCACCTTGCCTAGGTCTTACATCAGACTTGTTCCAGGGAATCAAAGACAGCATGGCGAGGATGCTGAAGACGTGTCTGAAGCGGTGGCCGCTGCAGACCAACGTCGGCATCTACGCCACCTTCTACACCGCGGCCGATTTGTCGCAGCAAACCTTCAACAAGTACTACATGGTACAGATCCTTTATTGCTAGCTCCATCCATGTCACTCATCATTCGAGACTAAATCGAGAGAAAGGGATGGAGTTAACGTAACTTCGAACTTCGATTTTCAAAGTAGGGCCTCAGGGGGCCAAGTCAAGATCCATAACGCTATACTCCATTTTCTTTAACGAACTAGTACTGGAAAAGTGCACTTGCACGTGATTGGCTAATGAGAATCCGCTAAAGCCGCACTCACAATGGAGCAGGTAATCAGTCGGCTCTTACATCTGTACCGTGCGGACGCGTTTGTTCTCTCTTCTTGCGACTTATTGTTTACCTGCGACTTGGCTTTTGAAACGGACCGATGTCTCCTTAATCTGTACCATTTTGTGAACGAGTCCTAAGAAGATTATTGTTTGTTGCCGCCCACTATCTTTTGTCCGTGTCATTTGTATGACACTGTGCGAGTGAGAGAAGCCTATACTAAAGTAAATGGAGTATAGCCATTTTATAAAGTTATAAATGTATACCTAGGATTGATGTACGCTCGCTACGCTCGCGTATGTCAACTCCATACATTTCCGAGTCGATAGAAAACAGAAACGTTAACAGCGTTTGCATCTTGACTAAGCCCTTATATTATATTATGTAGGTAACATAAAGCCCATAAGAGGATTGTGAATCTGAAATGTTCATACAAAATGATATTATGTTTCTCTCCTTCAAACAAAGTTTGAGTTTTTTTTTTAATTATTAAACGATAGAATTTTTAATAAAGGAAAAACTACGAGCCCAGTTCGGGGTCCATAGGAAGGAATGAGAGCAAAATCGCGTTAGAATCAAGCTGATTAGATGATGGGGTCAAAAGGGGGGTAACGGGTTCCCTACTCTTCTTAACTTGTGAGACCCACTGAGTTTGAAGTCGTTAGTTTGGTATATCGATAAGAACCTAGTCAGTGTAAAAAAAACCGGTCAAGGGCGAGTCGGACTCGCGCACCGGGAATCCTAGGTACCACCCGACATTCCCGACACACACTTGGATTTTATTATTTGTTAAGTAAATTTATTTGAGGTTTGAACTATAATCAGACCAAATTTGAAGTTTGTATGTATTATACCAATGGAGCAAGAATAAAAAAGAAAACAAAAAAAGTTGGCAGCGGTGGGATTCGAACCCACGCCTCCGAAGAGACTGGTGCCTTAAACCAGCGCCTTAGACCGCTCGGCCACGCTACCGTCGACGTGGCGTGCGTAAGTTGACATTAGTTGCTGTCGCGGGTTATGTCACGGTGTGAAAGATAACGTGACGTAATGGGAACACGATAATTATAGCTCCTTCAAGTACAATTCGTTGTTTACCAAGAAAGTAGATATAGTAGTAGGTAGTATAATAAATTAACATATGCTTATCCTAGTTTATTTTTATTTTTAGCCCGAACGTCCAGATATTGACTTCACGGCAACGGCCCGTATAGTGGCTGTGGGCAGTTTTCTATATGCGCCTACACTGTTTTATTGGCAAGTATCCGTTTTCAATGGCCTTAGTGCATATAAAGCAATAGTACTTATCTATATTGTTGCAGAGGGTAGAAAATACGCAATTTATGGACGAGTCATACAGGTACCTAGAGGGTCGAAACGAAGATAAGGCCGTCTAGAGTAGGTAGGTACGATGCCAATACTTGCCCCTCCTGCCGAGGCAGACATTGTGCTTTTCTTAACAATTGCGGGAAAATAAAAAAACTAAGTATGTAATAAATGTCGCATACTTAATTTTCACAATTTATCAAAACAATAAAAGCCCCATATTGTATATGTAGGAGGCTTAGTGCAGTGTTCACCAACAATTAAACGGTCGGTTAGCGGTTTAACGGTTGTCAAATGTATTAAGTAATAGCTGATTAAGACTTAACCGTCTGTTAAATTGGTTGGTGAACTCGGCCCTTAAGCTACTTTGAAAGTATGGAAGAACGACTTGGGGGGCTTTCAACAAACCAGGGCCTCCATTCAACACGGTAAAAACAATATCGTTTTTGATCTGTTATCGTATTGTCACCGTTTTAATTCCTCTGGTGTTACGGGTGTTTATTATGTCTGTCTACTTTTTCCCATAAAACAAAATTAAATAAGAATTTTGGTTTGGGACTAGATCAATTAGTGTAACATTGTCCCCTGATATTTATTTAATGTAATTACTGAATAATTCCTATCTATTCATTGTATATGGAAACTAGGTTAAGTATGACTTGTAATTAAATTTAAAATTATTATCAATAAAGAATTATAGCTTCTTTCAAGAATGTCCATGTACACGTCTTTATGGGGGGTCTATATTGGAATTCATAATATCGTTTGTCCTAATCGTCATTTGCCCTAATTCATCGTTGGTCCTAAAAGCCATTTCCGCCTGATTTTTAAAACTTAAGTGTTGTTATAACACAACTCTAACCTAACTTAACCGTAGGTAGGTATTTTTGGAAAGCTCAAAAAGTTGTCTGACTCAGCTGAAACCAGTTAAGGACAAACGATAAATTAGGATAAATGACGATTAGGACAAACGATATTATGGATCGCGAATGACACCCCTTTATGGTATATTCCGACACAGGTACCAAGTGTTGGATGGGAAGTTCCCGGGGAAAACGCCAAGGATGGTGGCTACGAAGGTGGTGCTTGACCAGGCCTTCATGACACCCTTCCTTCTCGCCATATTCTTTATTAGTAAGTTATTGAATTGAAATTTTAACGCTTTAACGATTAACGAAGTTAACTTCTTAATTAATGAATGAAAATGAATTTAGATTAAACTTGCCATTGCAATTTAAAGATTTTGGGGACCGTTTAGGCACAGGAGGGCACTATGCCTATATACAGGGAGGAAAAATGTTATGGGCCCTGGAGATGAACCACCTCCGGAATACTACCTACGTTTCAGAAAACAAAAATGCGCATTGCCTAGGGCAGATAAACCAGTTTTAATACAGTTTAGTTTTTTATTTAACCGCCTTCTTACAAAGAGTGGTTAAGTTTCGTTAAGACGAATTACATAATGCATTAATGGGACTAAATTTCAAATTGACTTACTCGCACAAAATTTCAAATTGTCTCATTCTAATCAGTCTGTAGGGGTTTCTAGAGTTTCTAAGGTGCCAAAACTTGTTCTCTTTATTTAAATATTTTATCAACTATTGCCCCTATATGTCTATGAGAAGTATAAACAGGACTAAATTGTGCATAATTTTTGCATACATGCCTGACATCTGAATGTAGAATTTAAATTAATTGTAACTAGGTATTATGTTTGTGGTGTGAAAAGTATAGTATCCGCAGCGCTCTAAGGACAAGTCGTAGTAGTGTAAAAAATCACTAGTCCTTAGCGCGCTGCGGATACTAAACGTTTTAAACTTTTGATTTATGTGACTAAGTAGTTGAATTTATTTCCAGTAATGGGCTATCTCGAGGGCAAGGACGACATATACAGTGAGCTACGAAATAAATACAAGACAGCGTTTGTGTTTAACCAGTGCTTCTGGATCCCTGGTCAGACCATCAACTTTGCGCTAATGCCGCCAAACATGCGAATCGTGTTCATCTCCTGCGCATCTTTCCTCTGGATCAACGTGATATGCTTCATCAAGAGACAGAAGGTGGACGAAGATCCGAAAAAGTTATAGATAAAGGGATTAGTGAATTATCATAATCGGATTGTCGCCTTCGTATCGAAATGCGCTAAAAGTATGGGCCCGTTGTTTGATCAGTAGTTAACTCAACTAATTGTTAAAATTCGAAAATGAAATCGAAAATTTGTACATTTTCTTGAGATTTAACCATTAGTTACGGTTTTTAACCATTAGTTAGTTTAACTACTGATTAAACAACAGGCCCTAAATGATAGTTGCAAAACTAGCAAAACGTCTAAAACCAGGGCGCGTCATGTGGACCGACGGTGGTCCAAAAGGATATTTGAATTTGGAACTCAAGAGTGGTTCGAACTAATGTAATGCCTGCACTTCACTCTCGTGCGAGACGAGACAAGGCCGAAATACATTGATGTTATTATAAAAGTTTTACAGTCCGTCTCGTATTTAAAGACGGCAGTGTATCTCGGCCTCGCGTCGACTCGCGCGAGCGTGAAGTGCGGGTTTAAGATTGATATTGTAATATTTATGACACGACATGACGTTCCACGGGTTATGAAATAGGTAATATCCTATTAGCAAAATTTACTAATGGCCCTAAAAGTGAGATTCCCAAAAAGTGAGAATTCATAACATCTGAATGGCCTAAGAGTCAAATATCCTAAAAGGAGAACAACCCTTAGTTTAGGGCATGGACTTCGGAGTTTTTTTAAGTAGATTAATATTAATGGCCACTCCTCACGTCTTTGTATTATTTTTCTATTACTGTCCTGCAATGGATCAAAATTAAAGTTCAGGTAAGAAATCAATTAATTTAATTTTCTTATTAGATGAGGGACTGACGACGGTTGAAACGTCCTTGGAATCACCCATTTATTCGTGACAAACAGATGAACAAGAGATATCAGGGTCGCCATTATATATCGGGGGTTTTTATCTATTGAATAAGGTCAAGAGCAATGAAAACGGGTAACTTTGTATTGAATCACCATAGGGAGTGACTCGTTTTTATTGCTCCTGGAGGTGAGCGTAGTTATTGATAATATCGGTGCACTATCTATGGTGTACATACAGTAAGGAAATTATTGTAGTATTATATTTTATACTTGTCGTACGTTTTGCAATTCAGTTTTTTGTTTTGAATTGCTTGAGGCTTTGTCTTTTTAAGATGAATTGACTTCATTCTTCATTGGCTTTGGTAGAGTCTTGCTTTTGGGATGTTTTAATTTTAAGGCGATGATGCTCGGGTTATAGACCTTTTTGCTTTTGGACCGTTTCGGTACGAAAGACAAACGATCACCTTACTGTAAATTTGACCTAAGTAAAAGCGTTGAGAAACTTGGATATATTTTAAATAATAAATGTGCTTAGCGCCTAGGAGCTCGAGTCTTTGAATGGGAGCATCGACTCTTTAAACAGAACTTATATTGTTATATATTTAAAATAAAAAGCTTACTTCAAGATAGTAAAATTGTAATTTCTATTTGAGAAATATGGTCAACGTCAACGCTTGCATTCAAAGACCCGGACTCCATTTAGGTAACCTATTTAAATAAAAGATGGTGATATCTTATGAAAGCTGCGCTACCGATTGTAGATCACAAGTTTATTTTATGTAATATGAGTCAATGCATTTATAGCTCGTCTGAAAACTTCAACTTGATAGAAAATTATTAAGCTAATCTAATGCAAATATAGGTTATGTATTGCTTAAGTTATTTTCGTGGTGCAATATTAAGCCACTTGTTTGAGGTTATATAAAAATAAAAATATTTATTGTTTCCACCATGATGTTTTAAAAACGCTTGCATGAAAAGTATGAATGAAAGGAGGCGATGAATACAACATGTTACAGATAAGTACTATAGTGAATAATCCTTTCCCATCGTTTGTTTTTTGTCGGATAAGTTCGTATTTATCTGTTTTTCTCAATAAGCTTCAGTACCCAACAATAAGCCAACTGAGAAAGCAAGACAAATACAAACTTTTCCGACAAAAAACGATGGGCAAGGGTTATTCACTACATCTGTACCTACTTGGTACGTCCTTTTATTTGTAAAAAGGTTTTTATGGCACTTGTCCCACTGCCGGCGAGAAAGCGATTAGCAATCGACTATTTTCTCGCTCAAGAAACGAACAAAAGATATAGAATTATAGATCCCGAGTCGGTAAAAGAGACACATTATATTAATACATAGTTGATCGCTGGTGTTCACACCGCCAATTGATAGTTTCAAGTAAAGGACGTACTCAATACTCGATTTAAAAAAAACCTAATTTCCGCAATTCATTTTGGAATGTTACATTTGAAGCTAAATTTTTGAGGTGCGAAGGTAGTCTCTTATATACCTACCATCGGTCCCAAAATATGCATAGTTTTGATAGATTTGGTCGGTCTGGAGCTTGCCGTTAGTAGTCTATTTGTAGATCCCAGTCGCGTACGGGTTAGTTTCCTGTTAGGAAAATTATCGATGTTGTACCTAACGAATCTAACCACATCATTGACGTACTGAGAGGGTAGTGTTTAAATGTTCTGAGTCCTAAAGTGTGCCTGAGCAGGAGGTCCATGAGGCGAAGGAGACATGCGAACGGCGCGCTTTTGTAGGAAGAAACCACGCCACCACTTGGTAAGTGCACCACAACTCTGCCTTTATTAGCCAAACAGCAGCATCTCAAATAATTCTCCTGTAGCAATCACAACCGTATTACTAAGCTGATAGGATTCAATATACCTACTTTGGCAATTCAATCTGAGATACTGTTTATTGGCTATGGAGGGCAAAACGCCAGGACGTAGGTCATCACCGAGTGAAACAACGAGAAATAGCTCGATCTCTACTGTTGTTGTTGTACTGGGGTCCTAGTGAAAACGGGTACAAGTCGACTTAACTCGTAATATAAAAGGGTACTTATATAGAAGAACGGAGTATACTTAAACCGTTTTTCAATTGATCTTCAGAATACTTATACCCTTTTCCACTAGGACCCCAGCGAGCCTACCTAGAGCAAAACAAGCACCTGATAGTTTGGTAAAAAAATGACCCCCAGAAATTTCGTGTCTTGTACTTGTTGGAGTGAAACTCTCCACCAGGGGTCTACGAGTAGGAGGCCTACCGCCTAGGTTAATGTGCATGACTTGTGTTTTGGTCAGGTTTAGAACTAAACCATTAGTTGTTACCCATTTTTGTAGTTTTAAGATGTCGGATGTTACGCATTTAAATAGGGCATAAATAGTTTATGCGGTGACCACATCACACGCGTCATCAGCAAAAATATACATGTTCCGACTTCAGGCCGGTCGGTAACTTGGATAAAAAAACACGCAAATTTTAGCGCGTTCATTCTCAATTGGGTAGATTTATAGGACATTGAGACAGACATCTCACTTCACACAAATCACAGTTTTTTCTACAACTGTCGGGGAGGCGCACAAAAAAAATATTGTTTACTTCATTCGCTAACTGATTTGATGATTCGTGGAGCGAGTATTGTTCCTAATCATGTGTAAACAGCATCGGCGGTCAACGAGACAGTCAACATTGAAACCCCACATATTTGGCTGACTGTATTTACCACACGTAATAAATTTCGACATACCACGCAATATTGCATAGTGTTAGCTGAAATATAATCTAATAATCATTCTAATCAAATAAGGCTGAACATTTTTTTACGACTACTAGGGCTTCGCTGCTTTACAAGTCGGAGGCGCGACTGAGGCCTCTCAGTTGAATCGTAGAATTGAAGCATGCTGCAAGATAAAAAAAATACAATATGCTGTTAAATATGGAGAACTTTGACTATTTATTAAAGTACACCGTGATAGAAAAGATAAATAACCAAACCTTATTCCCAAGTAATGTGTCATTAAGTGTTCCCTTCGAAATAACAAAATCGGCTGGATATGGTACTATCTTTGGGATTGTGACTGCAGTGTTGGCTTATATGTTCTTAAATCAAAAGGTAGGTGTTCATAGTGTCCATATCCTATTGAACACTTGAATAATGTATAAATTTTTGATTTGATCACAAATATGTTAATGTCTTTTTCAGTTCCACGCGATATTAACTGCTCCCTCTTTAAAGCTAAAGAGTGATTCAAGTTTAAACGCCAAAACTCTATCAAGAGCCATAGCCCTGTGTGTGCTATTGTTAGTCTTGCCAATTTTAATTGTGTTTCTTCTCGTGGCATTCAGTTACAAACTTTTGTGCTCAGTACTCATCAAGAGAAAAGACAAACACTTCGCTGGTTTTCTTGACAGCTTTGACGTCTTCTGGAGCCTAGAAGACGACTCTGCAAAAAGCGTGATAAACGTCCTCGGAGTCATTGAATCTGATTCACCATATTCTCTAACCAATAACATCAAAGAGAAGCTACGGAAAATTTTCCCTAACAACGTGACCGACAAAATTTTCTTCAGAAGAAATGAAGAATACGGCTTTTATTATTGGAGAAAATTCAGCAGAATAGATATAAATCAATACGTAGAAATAATTGAACTTCCAGCAATCCGCAATTCAGCAGATATGGAAGATTTAGAAAATCTGATGACCGAGATATCAAGCCAATCTTTGCCGTACAACGATAAGGGACTTTTTAAAATTTTGATCACTAAGCAAAGAGTCGGCAATTATGACAATGTCAGGGGCGAATATGGGATCGTTTTCAGGATACATCACTCTGTTGGAGACGGAGTTGCTCTGATAGAATTTCTATGTAAAACTTTAGCTGATAATCAGGAGGACTGCTCAGTGAACATGTTTTCGAAACCCGAATCTAATAATATGAGAAGTTCAGACTCTCCTAAAGCCTTGGTAAACATGATCGAAACATTGTGGGAAATACCGATTTGTTTCGTTGATGGGATCCTTAGGAAACCCGATGACAACTCGCTGCACGGGACGGAATTACTTAATAAAAGAATATTTAAATGGACTGAGTCCGATGAAAACTTGTTGATAATGGTGAAAGACATTAAGAATAATGTAGATAAAATGAAATTTACCGATGTTTTAGTAGCGGCTTTGTCTAGGGGTTTGCACAATTTCTTTTTGGAGGTAAATTGTGCTCAAATGTAAATTATAACAACTAGTTCAAAATTATTACGCATTAAAATTATTTCTTTACGCTTTTAACAGACGAAGACGCGTATCCCTGAAGAAGTAGCGGTAGTGTTGCCAGTTAGATTCTCAAGTACATCGAAGTTAGACAACGACCTCAAATTGGAAAACGATTTTAGTGTAACTATATTAGATTTACCGGTAAAAAATCACAAGGTAGAAGAAGTCCTAAATCGTTGTGGTACCTTGCGTAAGAGTGCTGATCCCCTGGTAAGGAAATAGTTACTTAATCGACCTCAAAATTAAAACCTAAATGTTCTTGTTTGTAGTAGTTGAAATGCAGATAATGAGAAAGCAAATTATGGTGCCGATGGTTATTAGTTGTTCCTCTTTCAGACTAATTATTACCTCCTGAAGGTACTAAACAGTGTTCTTCCAAAGCAAATACTGCAGCCCCTGTTGTACAGGAGGCAAGCTACAATGGTGTTCAGCAACTTACCTGGGCCAAAGCGCTTGAGCATTTGTGGGGGAAACGTGCTCAAGAGACTGATGTTCTTCGTGCCTCAGAGAGGAAATACTGGTCAGTTTAACTTATGTCAAAAGTAGTCGTGTTTTGAGCTAACCCTGCTTAATAAGCATAGCAACTATCAACAACAGTGTTTCAAAGGGGCAATGACAGTCTATACGGGATCTTGGTCTATAAAAAACCCAAAGTAATCTATGTTGACTTCCCATTTTCCTATCATGAAGTGCCTTCGGGCCAAATTAAGGGTCCTTTGGCTGAAATTTGGGGCTGGGTGGATGACAGACGCGGGTGGACCTTTTACGTGGGCTATTCCTACTGGTCCGCGCACTTTTGTTCGCACTGTGAACGCTTAACGTTCCACTAGTTTGCATACTGAGTTGCAGTTGTCGTTGCAGTGTGGACAACTGGAAGAAAAACCAACTGTGCGAAAAAAATGGTGCGGACAAGTGGGAATTGCCCAAACTAGCCTGCTTTGGCCAGATATTCTCACTATTTTATTTTCCCAGGTATTGGAGTGACAGCGCTATGCTACGACGGGGTCCTTCGCTTCGGCGTTGCGGCCGACACGGCACTGATCTCTGACCCTGCCCACCTGGCCCTCATTTTGGACGGCATGGTGGCAGAAATACAGAGGATTCATGGACAATTCATCAGATAGTTGTTGGACTTGAATGCGGCTTTGTTGTGACGTTTCAGTAAAAGGTGCGTATAAATATATAAAATTAAATGCCTCTATTGATTCGTGCATGCTACGTAGCTAAGTAGGTACTTTTTTTAATTATTTTGTAACCACTCCACTTGTCTACGATGAAGGCCTTCTCCAGATCTAGCTAGTTTTTCTCTATTTTGAGCTTTCTTTCCTACTAATATTTGTTTGTTTGTTTGTTACTCTTTCACGGTAAAGATATCCTCCATCCCAAAATTCATTAAAATTATAACAAATATTTAGGTATGAATACCTAAACCAAAGTAAAAACGTCGTTAATTTATTTTGGATGTGTGGATACTGAAGGACAAAATCAAAATGGTAAGATGATGGAACCAGTAA
The DNA here is from genome assembly GCA_948252455.1 of Acleris cristana. Taxonomy (NCBI): domain Eukaryota; kingdom Metazoa; phylum Arthropoda; class Insecta; order Lepidoptera; family Tortricidae; genus Acleris; species Acleris cristana. The sequence goes on along the minus strand of OX411784.1, from coordinate 10,859,366 downwards.
TGATGGACACTTGATTCTTATTTTACAGAAGGTAAGGAACCGTCCGTAATTAAGAATTGAGTGTCCATTATTGGCGCCTACAGCTAACAATCTAAAGCCCGCTTTACATTTGGCTAAATTCAGTGTGCTAAATTTAGACAGGCGGCGTGGAGGGGATAAGCGCGTCCTCTTGACTAACATGCTAACTGCCTTTACACTTGTCTTTTTTTATAGTCTTTTTCATTCAGCACACTGAATTTAGCCAAATGTAAAACGGGCTTTACATTGGTGCCATCACCTTATATGTGTATAAGAAAAAGGAAATTAGCGACTGCATGGTTTTAAAACTTTTAAACCATTGTGTGCTATCAAATGTCCTAGCCCTAGTGATGTCAATGTTCTTATGAAAGTTGACTTAACTTCATACGGGAATAAAAATAAATATCAATCTGTATGCAATATACATATTTATTTTACAGGTATGGAGACTGGCAACCTGTAGCCGCTGCATAAATAATCTACCTCAAGAATTATTTATATTGCTTTATTCTACTTTGTATAAATGACAAATTACATACTTACGTTTATAAAATTAAAATGTTTCCTTACTTAAAATATGTTAAAGTTTGTATAAATATCATCAATACAAAACTGTTATGTGTCAAAATCCCACGGTTTGGCTGGCGGAGCAAGTTCCTGGATTTGAGCTTTCAGTCGCAGGTTTTCTAGACACAATTGGTTGCATTTTCGAATCTGAAAGGTGCTATGTATCAATAGGGATGTGGGGCGATAGGTCGCATCAAAAACCTTTATGAAAGGTCGAAACAAGACCTTGTATTGAATTTAACATACCTAAAGTACGGACCTGTGAAGTCAGAAGTCCTTATTGTAAAATAATATACTATCACGAGTAATATTTGTATACAACATGTTACCAAAAAATATATGTAGGAACTATGTCATCCCTAGTAAGCTATCATCTCAATCATCGAAGTTTTATGACTGACAATGAGATGACAGCTATGGGGTTGAAATCATTTTTATAATTTATTTGTTTTTGGATATTTTTGTAACAGATTGTATAAATATATTTGTAATCACTTTCTCGAAAACGGCTCTAACGATTTCGATAAAATTTGCAATACTTAGGTATTGGGTTTACGGGGGCGAAAAATCGATCTGTCAAGTGGTCATCTTCGGGAAAATTCGTTTTCAACTCGAGCGACACTCGGTCTTCCAGGTTAATTACAGTTCTAATTAAATTAACTATTTATGGTATCCAATTGGGATACACCAAAAAAAATAACTGCTTGATTTTACATTTTTATTCGAAAGAATAGCCTTTTATAAGAAACTAATTTGAAGCATTTCATGATTAAATGTATTATTGATATTTAAAATAATTTATTAAATTAAAGTAACCTTACCTACTTGTAGCGACAAGATGACGTAGATATTTATAAAGAACGGGTATACTTCATCTAAGACTTAGAAAGACGATTTTTTATTATCTGTGATCTGTTTTCAAAGTCATAATAGACGAACGTCATTCAAATATAATGTAAACAAACAATCGCAATATGATATAATTTATTATTTAAGAGTATATAAGCATTCAACCATTGCTTATCACCTAGACCTCAGTTAATACAACACTTCCTACATGACCTTGTTTCTAGACTAGATTTACTTAACACAATCACATTAAATTTGTTGAAAAGGCGGATTCCATACTTCCAATCATGAGTTTCTACAATAAATGTTGATGCCGTCTTTTTGAATCTCTTGTAAAACCTTACCACACAAATTATTAATATTTATCACACATAACTCAAAAGAGAAATGGTCTCATTAATATTTTAATTTAATCATAAAAATTATAGTCAATTTGTAAACAAATAAATTTGACATGACAACAGCTGTCTTCAAACGTAGATGTCAGCTAGATATCTAAATTGTACTTTTAAAATAAAATATTGGAGAGGTTTTATATGTTTAATGTAAAACCACAAAAGTCCTTGATATAGCGCAATTGGGACGGGCATTTAGGGGTCAAATGAAGGTCATTTCTTAATTTTAATATAATTAATTCATTGTAACATATTTTTTTAATCTAACTACTGGGATCGATTCGAAAAGCCTATTCCTCGAAATGGTTTTGAAATTTTCATAGATTGTTAAAAATGGGTGTATCCCAATTGCAATTGCGATACACCAAAATCAATATACCCGGCGTCTTAAATAATATTAAAAAAAATACCATTTCACCTATTTAATCTTTCGTTTCTTGTCAAGTTCAGAAGCGTTGATGTATTTTGTAGGTATAAAAAGTAAAAACGAAAACACGATCAACTTGTCATTTAGCATATTCCTCGAAATGTTTTTTTTTAATAACCTACATTGTAAAATAAATGGTGTATCCCAATTGAAGAAAAGGGCGGGTTTCTTGATCTTGATCCATGGTTAACTCTATATATGTACTGTAATAGTTAAAAATCGTAGCTTAATGGTTATAAACATTAGATTTTTTAACAACGTTTTAAAAATTCCTATTTCTCATTTAATATCTAGAAGCCTTAGGCCGTCTTGGGCTAAAAAAATGTAATATAGGCCAATATTTTTTAAATATTTCACTTACGTTAACATAATGGGGTTAATATTATGTCCGGTAGGATGTATTTACGATAGGTCATATTTCTGATTTCTTTCGACCTATGTCAAACTGGACAACTTTACCATGAGACAAGATTCAATTTCAGATGTTATGTAGGTTAGAATTTTGTCGATGTATATTTCATTCAGCGTCACTCACACGCCAAACGTGTTTGCTATGCTATGCAAGTTACAACTTAATTAATCAGAAGTAAAGTCGCTTATAATTTTGATCATCGAAATTACCTACGTGACCCAAATGAAAGTAAATAATTTAAACGCGGAATTCGTAACCTAAAAAACCCGCCCTTATTACCTAACTTCATAAGAGCAATTCATTGCTGGTTTAAAATAAGGAGGTTTTTTATAGTATACATAGTACCTACTATTATGTTTTACCTCGGCAAGTAATAGAGCAGTACTGCCAGTGCGCGCACGCTTCATTGCTCGCGCCAGTCGCTTGTCCAGTTCGAGCCGCGCCCGGTCCGCCGCCGCCAGCAGGCCCTGCACGGTGCTCCTCAGTCGGAACACTCGCTTGGAGTACCAGTAATTCTGTATTTGTGAACAAAAAATCGTCTTAATTACAATTCTAGCGTTTAATTTAGTAGGTTCCTGGGGTAGTGGAGCGGTGCGGGAGGAGTGTGTTTTCGTTACGTCAAATGACGCAAGACTTCAGTCGGGCGACTCGGGCGTCGGCATCGCTGTCGTCAACACGTGTAATTTGGACAGGCCGCTTTGAACAAAATGCACACGAGATTTGAGAAGATGACTCGTCCTATGTATAGTGAGACAGTTCTGTTACGTCACATGTATCCCCTCGCGCACCGCCCCACTGCCGCAGGAACCTACTCAGTTATGCGCTATGACTGTAACTTAGGGTACAGTACTAAATGTGATGGAATACGGTTAAATTTCACGATTAAAAGCCGGAACGGTCCGACATGTTTTGAAAATCAATAGCAGTCCATCATTAGTACACAGCATAGTACAGTACTGCCAGTTTCATAATAGCAAGAGGCAATCTTCGATTTTCAATGGAGTAAAAAACATACTGTCGGATTGCAAGTGTGACAGCGATAACAAGTCCAACGCTATTAAGAAGCTGGGACTTTAATTGAAGTTTTACATAATTCCACAGACCTTCATTTGAATAAATAGGAAATAAAACTGGGAAGACTTATTTAAATAATGTCAACCGCGATTTAACAAAGGCATGACAATAGCTGATGAGAACAACGATGGTTTAATGCAGGCCCGGGGAAGCAAGCAAAGTGTTCCAAAGCGGCAAAAATCGTGTGCGGGGTGGCATTGCACCACTAGTCGTAGGTACCGTACGCCTCGAGGAGACCACGCTTATGACTTACGATAATTGTGACCATTTATTGGTCACAATTATCGTAAGCCATAACGAATATTTTAAAGAAACTGTAACTTTTCAGGTTTTTTACAAATCGAACCTAACCTAGCCTTATCTACACGTTACATATTAAAGAAATTCTGAAAAGTTTATGGTAAGTTCTTTAATTATACAAGATGCGATGTCCTCTGGATTTCAGAAGAATTCTTAAAAACGGCGGCACTGGGAAGGAGATTCTCACAAATCCTCAAGAACATCTAGCTAAATATACACACGGACTTACTTGCGCAAGTTTTCTCTGTCGCATCGCTAAGTACTTCTCGCCGACGGCCACCAGCGCTCGGTGTGCGCCGTCGAGCTCGTCGCGCGCCGACGTCGCGAGCTGCCGCTCTTTTACCAGCTCAAGGTCTTTGGCACTCGCAGCGCTGCACCGCTCGTCATACGCCTCGAGGAGAGACTTGTACCGCTTGGCTAGCTCCTCGTACCTGGTCAGAGGCTTTATGAACTGTCAAAACCTAAAGATCCTAAGGAATGACACTTTATGGCCGCGGATTACCTACATAGTGATACAAAATTTAAAACCGCGCGGTCGTGCGCTTTTTTTTGAAATTTACTTTGCAAATCCATCCCTTTCTCTCGATTAAGTCTCGAATGATGAGTGACAGGGATGGAGCTTACGTAACTTCGAACTTCAATTTTCAAAGTAGGGCCTCTGCGCCTCCACGCGGAGAAGAGGCGCGATGTGGCCCGCGGCTTATCAATCCACATTTTTTCTAGCGATAAATACGACCAGCCTGCAGGCAGTGAAAAAGACAAATTTATGTGACTTCTATAGCTCTAACCCTTTCACTGACTGCAACTTGGCAGGGTTTATAATAGTTGATAGTATGTATTAGGCTTTAGAAGTGTTGTATCAGGGGATACGGGATGTGTTCAGAATATGTACATCTATAATCCTGAAAGAATTTGATTAAATATATAAAGTAAGGCCAACGAGAAGAGATAAAGAATGTAAACAAGCTTTCAGGAGTTCAAAACGTTTTTATTTGAAATCGTGTCACTTCGAACGCAATCCAAACCAGGGATCGGATACCGGTATTTTTCTTCAAACCGGTTTTGGCAATACACCTCAAACCGAAATGAATAGCGTTCTTGGTTTCGGTTACCGGTATTATAACGGTTTATGGGGAAAACCGTTTTTTGGAAGATTCCGTTTCTGTTGAACGAAATTAACCGGTTTTATACGCGACAGAGATACAAGACTCCTTCTTTCTCACTTACACATAACATAGATGGTTTACGTATGTTGGTGGTAACATTTTCCTCGGCGCGATATTTTAGGTACTTACACATTATTTTTAATGAAGTTTTTAAGTTATACGTACATTTGTATTATCTTTTAGTTATTTTATTACTGCCGTATCTATCTCATATGTTTTTCACCATTACATATCTCGTATGTCAGATACAAAATTATTATTTTACATGCTAGAGGTTATAGTAATACTTAATATAATTGTAGTGGCTGAATAATTTCTAACTATTAAAGCATAAATAATGATGGCTTGTCCTGAAAACAATAGCAGGTATTCGTGAAAATTCCTTTAAATAAAGTGTGTAGTCTTTATGAAATTACATATAAAATACACCGCATCGCACGCAAAGCAAAGTATGGAAAAAAAAACGGTCAAGTGCGAGTCGGACTCGCGCACCGAGGGTTCCGTATTGAAGATAATATGCTTGGTAACAGCAAAAGAAAATACTCATTTTGTTATGAGCTTTATTTTCCAGGCAATAAGGTCCATTTTGACAAGCCTAAATTTTAATACAGATTTTCTTAGTTTTTTGTTATTTCTCGAGAACCGTAAATAATGAACACTTCATTTTATTTTTCCTATAAAATATAAGTAATTATCTATACGTCCGGATTTTCTTTCCGATTTTTTGATTAACAAACTTCGGAGATAAGGGGGGGGGAACGGTCATTTTTGTACTTTTGGCTATAATTCAAAAGTACATAACAAAAAATTTCAAAAAAATATGTTTTGATATGTGCAGATTAAGACCTTTCATATGACACCCCATTTGCTATAATCGAACCACTTTCATTTTTCATCCCCCATTCTAGACCCCTTTTAAATTATTTATAAAACTAATTTCATATTTTTTTACTAAAATTAGATGCGAGCAAGCAAGTTGTACAACTATGCCAAATTTCAAGTTGATAGCATTTGTAGTTGCTGAGAAAACCTGCTGTGACATACAGACAGACAGACAGACAGACAGACAGACAACGAAGTCTCACCATAAGGGTTCCTTTTTTACCATTTTGGTACGGAACCCTAAAAACATCGGTCAATTGTGATAAAAAAAAGTTACGTATCTTGATCAACATATAAAAGTACCTACTCGGAGGGCAATAAAATCCGATGACTAGTTTTGAGATTTTTTTTGTTAGAAAAATCATGTAGGTCTATTATGGTTCCACAGAAAAATGGATGGAGGAAAAAAGTGGCCTGTTTTGTGGAGTTTTAGAAAAAAAAACGACTTCTTCAAAAAAAACTGATTCAAAAGGTATTTGGCTTTTAAGTTGTAGTGTTACATAAAAATAAGTAAAATTGGTTTGCTTTTCTTACTCAATCGTAATATTTACGTTTTCTGCAATAGTAAAAATTAATTAAAGAGATAAGTACTTTGTATTCTTCAGTATTTAGATTATTTAAATGTATTTTACGAAAAATGCTTTATAGGAGATACGAGAACTTTAATGCTTTTTAAGTATGTAACACGCGATATTACTAAATACCTAAAGCACAACCATAAAACGGAAAAAACGGAACCCTTATAAGATCACTTTGTTGTCCGTCTGTCAAGACCCTTTATCTCGGGAACGCGTGGAGGTATCGAGTTGAAATTAAAACCATATGCTCCGGTCTACAGTCCTTACAGCTGTAAAAAAATCAAACTTCTACATTAACGTAAAAAAAGATACGACCGTTTATGCCGCAAAAACGTATATTTCGACACTCGAGGGAACCAAAATTAATAGGGTATTTCCCGTTGACCTAGAATTATAAAATTTGGCAAGTAACACCGTCTTTTACTACAAGTATAGAAAAAAAACTGAAATCTGTACATTTTTAATTAAATCACACAAAAAAACAGGGTTTTTATGCAAGGAACGGCGGTCCAAATTTTGAATTGAGTTAACCGTGTAGTGCGAAACCCTCGCTAGGCGAGTCCGACTCGCTCTTGGCCGGTTTTTTTTTAAATAGCTCTCCATTCACTTTATCTATCCATATAGCGAAAATTTAAAAACTTTTGTTATTCTCTTTACTATTTTTCTCTGGCTACGCGACTAGGTACTTGGCCAATTTTTAAAAGGAAAGAATATATTTTTCTCCTGTAATGTGAGAACAACAAAGATAAGAAAGAAATACAAATAATTAAGTAAATAGTCATAACAAAACATGGAGTAGATTCGGTTTTCCTTTTTCCTTTCCATTTTAATATTAACAACAATTTTATTTAGGTATTGCTCTTGATGCTAGATGTCAATCAGACATTATGACATTTATGACATAATGCGCGGCCGAGATAAAACAGTTCAATAAAGTTTCTCGGAACGTTTTAAATTTCGTTCTTCTTGAATACCGATAACCGAAATGATTTCGTTCTTTTACTAAACGTTACTGTGATAAACCGGTATATAAAAGAACAGAATCATAACCGTTTACGAGCAAAATTAAAACGGTTATTTGAAACCGGTTCCGATCCCTGATCCAAACAGGCATGAACTTCACAAAATGGCAGCCATAATATTGACAACTTCTGTAGGTAGGTACTGACCGCTTTCCCGTACCACGAATCACGCAACGACAGCCGTCATCGAGCAACTGAAGTTATTGCGTACGAGCGGTACCAGAAATAAGGACAGTTTGTTTACATTTTTTAACTCGTCTCATTGGCCGTTTTTTAGATAATTGTACTTTTTCAAAGGTGCCTTCGTCTATATGGTCCATTGGTGAAAATAGGCCTCTTCCATTGTACGCCATCGAGCACAGTTCACTTTCACAATCTATAAAAATCTTTCCTTAGACAAGTATTTTTGATGACTTAAAGTCTGGATCCCCTTGAATTGAGTGTATTTGATCAAATGTATCATTTTCATCGAATTTCATTTCATCGAAAGCTTATCTCTTCTGAAACCCTATTGTTTTTAGGTTGTCTTAAGCATGGGTTACGTAGGTTAGGTTAGACCTGTGACCGCCAAACATTAAAACTCCTGCACGTCCTGTAATGCTGTCAATGAAATTAAAATTCAGCGAAGTAAAACATTCTATGAAATAACCCTTTTTTATAAAACGAGCTATGGTAAAATACGTAAACGCAGTTTTCTAACTTACTGATATTGTAAACATACGATGCTCATCGTTGACCAAGACTCCGCTAACACACTGTTATCTTGCACTTTTGTGTCTAAACAAGAAAAAATATTATCATTTATATTGGTTCATAAAAGTTCTTTGCCCAGCAGTGGGACATTATGGGCTCATAATAATAATAATAATAATAATGGTTCATAAAAGTTATTAAAAAAAAACCTGACTGGCGCCTAGTCTGTATCATCTTTAACCTCGTGCCCACCAGGGGTACCTTTTATGGAATGTGTTTTTGAAACTTTAAGATTATCTTGCCAAAGAAGGCTTCCTTAAGGTCTCTACCCGCTACACCGTATCACACCATGACCGTAGTATGAACGTATCAGGCCCGGAAGGTAATTAGTATTAAAATGTTGGTCAGTGACCGAACGGTACGTGGGCTTAGTCTCATGATTTTTAATACAAAGATTTTTTTTGTCTTAATCTTTCCTATTACGGTACATCTTTGGCTCCCTCGGCTTAAACTAGCTATAATAATTAGTGATTCCAAAAGTTGAAAATATCGTACTAGTAAGAAAACATCCGCCATACTTGGGCGCCATCTTGAATCGAACCTGTGTTACTGAACTTCATATACTTCTCTTCCTGGTCACTTTCCCACCACTTGGAAATGCCGTGGGAGTGAGCGTGCGAGCTGCGACACCGCATCAGCTGTTCCTCGCACTTCCTGGTTTCATTCAGGCTTTCCTGCAGCTCCTCCAAAATGTTCCTAGCGTTTTGAAGCCCATTCATAAAGTTCTTCTGGTTTGAGTCGTTTTGCTATAAACGGGGAATTATGTTAACCTTTAGAATCCGCGCCACGTCAAATGCAAAACGTCGGTGATACTGCATTTCCGAGTACCTAACTAAAAACTTCATTAAGTTGCATAATATACCTTACTGTCTTAATTGCTAAGGTGTATTTTGCACCTTATTTATATCACCGACGAAAAGTCAATCAGGCATACGCAGGTTACGGCTTTAACCGTTGGCGATAAAACTGTGGTGCGTCTAGGGCGTTGACAAAGTTATATATAGTTCTCAATGTACCTAGTGCGAGTACCACAACTAATTACCTTTACCATCCTTTATTAACATTGACTATATATTTAATATTAAATATTTAACGCCAAACACCACACCGAGGGAAACACGACGGATGAATTTGTACGCGGCGAAGTCGGTACCCGGAGGTAACAGAGGCAAGTATACGAAATGAATGAGAATTATTAACCTACCTACCTACTAGGTACTCATTACATAAAACACTAGGGATGTTACAGAGATTCTATTCCGATTCCGAAACTTCTGATTAATATGAAGTACAAGTCCGATTTATAAATCTGAGGTAGAAACGCAGCGGCGGCGCATAGTGTTACTTATTTTGTGCTTGTCGCACGAGGTACCCTCTCAAATGCCCTCAACACATGCTTTCTGTTGATTACGCTTCCTTAACAGTAACACACACACATACAACTCTCAAGTCCTTTGCCTCCGCCTGCGATTCCGAGTCGGACAAACCAAATTTAAAAACTCCGATTCCAATAAACCCACCTCCGTAACCTTCCTCATGTATACTGGCACACCTTTAATGAAGACGTAGAATTGTTTTACTAACTTACCGGATAGCTATCCACAGTAACACATTTTATATTATCCGCGGCAAACGGTTCGTTATTTATTCTGCAGTCTTCCATTGCAATATTGATTCAGAAGTCTTCTTCTTTCTCTTTTGATAGCTAAGTAGTTCAATGGTCAGATAACACAATTCAAATATTATGTATATTTCGTAGAAAATTCTTAGTTATGTTATGTCAATTCTGCTGTCAGCCTGACACGATTATCAATAGATTATCACACGGATTATAAGGGTATGTCTAGTCTAGATTTTCATATTTTACCATCGTTAAGGCCTACACACATTTATTTATTGTTATTTTTCAAACACTTGCACAAAAAACTTTAAATTTGGAATCACGATTATTTTAACTAGCAACACTTATGGTATGCTTTTGGTATAAGTACTTTTAAAGCGAGTTCTTGAGAGTTGCCACACCAAAACCATTTTGTCATACATAGTACCTACACGTCGCGCCCTCATTAACTTTTACGCTTTTATTACAATGTACCTACGATTGTGTGTATTTTACACGAACTCCGTCCGTAGGGCATTCATGATGCATTCTAGGAAAGCTAACGAACAGATGATGATGCATAAATCTGACAATGTGATAGGTGAACGCACGACTGGCACGACAGCGGACAGCTTATTTCAATCCTATACTATACATATTCTTTGCATATTCTTTGCAGAATGCAACTTGTCTCAACAACCATGCAACCTCTAGACAAATGATTACGATAACGAAGAGAGATAGGCTAAAACCAAATTGGAATAGAGGCCTCTGGTTATGCGCCTGCAAGGACCGAAAAACCTCTTCATTTGATTAAAACTATCGATAGTCATATGTCAACCCAATCTTTATGGTTTCTCTATATGATTCTTACCGTAACGTTTTAGGGAAACCTTTTCGAACTAATTAAACGCTTTTATTGCGCCCAAAACCAAAAGGTTTTTAGTAATTTTCATATCTAAGCACTAAGTATTACTCTATTGATCGCCTCTGTTTTCACCTTCAGGAGACTTCGGCTCACCGCTTTCGGCTTATGATTTTTTTCGGCACTGCAATAATAAAGCTTGAAGCCGTTCCATTGACCTTATCGAGGCGAGGGATACACATGCCTCACAAGGATGTTCGTTTTGGTAAGAGCTAAGTCGAATGGACCTTATCGTTTGGTTAACCTTTTTTTGTAAGTCGACGATAGGCTTACCGAGTCGTTTGCGTATCTTGAATGGTAAGCGGGTCTGGCCTGTGCTTCGTAGCCTGTTGCCTGTAATAATCTGACTGATGGACAGTCACAATAGTCATATCCAACCAGGATTTCAGGAACAGAAGGATTCATCGCTGCTGGATGGACGTAACCGCTAACGAATTCACTGTCCTCCCTTTGCTGAGGTCTTTCCTCTTGTTATACAAATATAGCATACTGCAAAAAGGCACATAGGTAGAATCGGTTAAAGCACTGGGTAAAACGTAGTAGTTACATTTACTTTGGCACTGGCATTTTCCACTAGTGCACTGAACAACTAAGAGAGATGGTTGATAAAAAATAATCATACAATCACTAAACTTTTAAACAATTTATTCAACTACAACAAAAAGCATAACTTTTTATAACTAAATCAGTCTAAAAATATTCTATCTCCTGCAATGCTAACTAACTATGACTCAAATATTTCATTTAAAAAGAATAAATCCAGCTACAACCTACAGAGTGCATTTATTGCTATCGTTTAACAGTATCATATCATGATTCATGGGTTATTCATATACTTTGAAGGCAATTTCAATATGAAACAATATTTCGAGAAGACTTAGGCCTATTAGGCCAGTGTGGCCGTCAAACTAACGTTTAACCTAGTATTAGGCTCAATTCATATCAATAGCGCATGTATATGTACTATTTTAATAATGTGTTTCATACAGTACTCCCAGCTTCTTTACAGCGTTCAAGGCCTCTATTCCCGGCGGTAAAAAACCATATCGTATTTGACCTGTTACGATATTGTTTTGACGTCAGCCGCCATAAACTAAATAAGAGCTATCAAAACGTTGACAATACGATAACAGATCAATAACGATATGGTTTTTGGCGCCTAGAATACCGGCCCTGTACATTTCGACATCGGCAGTATATTTGTCACTCGTTTTCCATATAATAACGAGGATTGTCAATCTCTATTAAAAAACAGGTAGTACTATACCTACATGCTGTTGTAATACCAAATTAGTAGCACTCGAAGGATTCTATACTCTATTGGTAACATCATAAAATTTAAAATGCTTATACTATTCTGCCCTTTTCGGAAAAAAGGGCGTATGTCTTATAGAACCGCGCACGTATTAGAGACCTTATTTCTTAAGATAGAGATAGGGGTTAAATTTACTTTGAGTAACAAATTGTGAATGAGTCCTTTTTTTTGGTATTACAGCAACATGATACTCATAATACACATCTTCCAATACACAATGTATTGTCGGATTGTCAATTTCAATCTTCAATTGGATCATGAACTAGTACGCATTATAAATATTATAATTGTCGATAATGTATACAATGATTGATTTTTATTTACAAGTGGCAATGATTTGATTGCAATAGTTTAACAAGTGTTTCATCTCGCGCACTTTCATAAATTTATACCCAAAAAGGTACTATTAATTTGTCAGTGTACAGATTATATCATTTATAATTATACAATTGATTTAATAAATTATTTTGACACTTAAATTGATACTGCGCCACTATCTTACAGTAGTTTCAAAGAAGCAGAACTGAACCTTGGTGGTACGTGATATAGCCAAACGCATTTGTTGATTAGTCGATCATGACATTATTTAACCACATTTCAACTTTATTTTTAAGATCTTAAATTCAAAAGTGGCAAATTACATCATCGGTATACGTGATATTTACAGTTCATTGTAAGCACCGCTAATCGATCTCCCAACCAGATCAATAACTTTAAAGTATTGGCCACTTTTAGCTGGTCACCAATAACGGACACAAAACTCTGAATTCAAGGACCATAAGGTTATAAAACATGATTGTGGCTAAAAAATAAGCATAAAAACATACATAAAAACAGGTGATTTTAGAACCTCCTTCATTTTTGAAGTCGGTTAGCAAATGAACCCTTATCTACTTCGACATAAGATTCAAGTGTCCAACATTATTGGTTCCTCGTGGTAACCTAGTTTAGTGGTGTCGTCAACAATGAACTTAATGTACTTTAGCTTGACTTGGTTATGTCAGAAATAGTTTACACATAATGCGTATTGAAAGTCGCTAGTGAGCCGTCAACATGTATAAAAAAAGCGGAGTTTCGTTTTAATCATAAATTCACGAGTGAAATACATTTTCGATATTACGGTCACGAGCGTTAATTTGGAACCAATTTCAAGAAAAATAATATATTGAAGTTTTCAATGTCATTAGAGATGTCAAGTCATTTGTCAATTTTAGGAAACTCAACCTTATTGTTGTAGAATGTCGGATTGACTTTGGACCTAAGGTGGGTATCAAATGAAATCTCGTGACTGTACAATGAAATAACAATTATTCAGTTCGGAAATTAGATTTAAATGATAACAACAAAAAATGCAGCACTTTTAAGTATCGTGTGAAACGTTAACTAATTAACTTTTTTGTGGCAAAAACCAATTCCCAATCTAGTTCTGTTTTATCTCTTTGTATTAGCAAGATTACATCTCAATTCATCAAAGTTATTGTAAAACCCTTTGAACGCCAAGAACCACTAAAGTGGTCGTGTACTTTCGTGCCTACCACTCCATCGACCATTTTAGTGGTCACAGATAGTGCAAAATAGACCCGAGTATTTGTGACGTAAGGTTGACATTAGTTGTGGTTTTCAGCTGTCATTGGCGTGTGAGGACGACGTTTGTATCAAGTCAAAGGCGTTAAAATCGAAAAGAACTACGTGTTAACAAGAGCTAACAGGCGAATTTAAAAATTGCGACTTTTTAAAATTCAATGCAAACGTTCTGAACGTTGTTGTATAATATAAACCTATTATCCTTGCCTTGATGTATTATGATGATTTATCCGTGAAACGTGAATTATGCAGCAGTACATATTGACATAACCAAGTCACACATTCACAGCGCAGAGGTCTTAGTTTTTTTAATCTGAAATTCATGTAACATGATGGAGACATAATACTTGTCTTTTAAATATCAATTAAATATCTATTTCAAAACTCAGAAAAAATCTTTTAAAACATTAGTGTAAATAAATAACATCACGATTTAAAAACAACTCAATAAAATCTGTTTGTTACAAAATGTGTTGGGTATAGGGTGAGGTACGAAGCTTGCTACAAAATGAAAGTACTATGAACTTTTATTTCGTATCAAGATGCGTGTTGAAGCCCTAAATACCCGCGCTAACAAACAATGAATTAAGGCCTATGTACATCTATATTGATGCGAACATGTCTTGTAATTTTTTATGTGCAATAAAGAGTTTATATACATAAATACCTTCCTGGGAGGTGGCAACGTCGGCCATTTTGAATATTTTACAAAAAGACTGAGCAAATGAGACTCCAATTGGGCAACTAATGCCCGGTTTTATAAAGGCCCGTTAGTAAATATGTCAGATCAAATTTTAGTAACTTCATACAAGTTTTGACATTCCTGACCGAAATTTGATCTAACGGATCTTTATAAAACCCAGCCTTAGTTTCCCTAATTAATAAATTTGTTTTGGTAAACAGTTCTTATTGTGTATGAAATAAAGTCGCATCATTCGTAACAGAATGAACAATAAAAATATCTTGTTTGGTCAGCCGGCTACTATAAATAAGGGTTTACGGTATCAGTTGTTTAAATACAGAAGGTTAATTGATTCTAGATTGACCGGGTAGCAGAAATGGTACAAAAAAACTGACAGCTATTTATTTGAAGATTAACCGTATAACAATACATTTGAGTCGCTTAAAATATTATTGAGAAATATTAGATTTGATAGTAAACTAAGACGTTGCCACGTCGCAGGACAGTATCAGCCTTAGAGATTTAATTATCACAGAAACTAAACGTTATTGTGATGACATGTCAGTTTAATTGTAACTGTATTGCGCATAGAAAACACATCTCTAAAATATGGCTATATTAAAAAAAAATAGTTTTTCGGAAGACATTTTAACAGGCCTCAGTTGACAGAAGCTATTCTAGAGTAAACTAAAACTATAACACGACCCGTCGTCACGCAACGACAACAGTAACAATGATCGAAATGGCGTATTGTGCAGATAACATGACCTTATCATGAATACTGATCGTTAACAGCCGTATATATTTATTTTATTACACATTGATAAAATTTCTCACATATCTATTTGAATAAAGAACGAGGAAAAATATATCAGAAACAACTACGACTAATATAGGAGATAGAAAGTACAGAAATAAAAAATATAAAACTTAATTTCAGAAAAGCTGCAAGCTGTAGGTAAGGCCTAATCTAGTTATTACAATATATCTACTTGATTCTATTGAGTAACTATATTGCTGTATGGAGGCACTTAGTATTACACTCGTAATTAACTAATTATTATTCAACACTTTGTGAATAGATTTGTCTTTTCATTATAAAATGTGATGGTTTTTACAGACTAGCCTAAGTTTGTTTGCTCTGAAATTAATGATTTGATTGGAGCAAAAAATAATATATGCAATGTAATTAAATATTTGATTAAATTTGTTCTTCAAAACTGCGAGGGCTTAAAATTACAAGAAATAAAAAGAACAGCTAAGAAGTCATTAGAGAATCGCGTCATTTAGTAGTGTATTTGGACTGATTAAGAAAATTAAGGTTTGCTATGTATCAACTGCTATAAAATATCTTTGGCATGGAATTGTTTGAATATTAGAATTCAAAAATTTCTGTATTACAGAAAATCCTGTAACAAATCGGAAGCATTACATCCATAACAGTTCATCAAAAATACGAACATTTACACAAAACCAACAACTTAAAGAATATAATATGATTCACAATAACAATTCTCGTCGCAAACGTTTTGTTGAGCTTTTGGAATTTTTCACTTAAGATATGAAATAATGAGATCCGCAATCGAGTATAGATTACTAAATTCAATCGTCATAATTTAACATAAAGTCAATGATAAAAACAATAAATATTAAAAATTTAATGTTATTGATGTATTTATTCCTTTGTAAGTACATGTAAATTCAAATGGTAAATACCTTCCTATGACACGAGAGGTGTTCAGGCCTCGCACGTATAATATATATTTTCATATAAATATGTAGAAAATTTAGTAAACTGTACATGATCGGGACTTAGGCTACGGTCCTACGGTGTTCCCGCGGGAGTTTAGAGGGAGTTGGTGATGTTCTGGAAGAGCCGCTTGCCCCACCACGTCTCCAGGTCGAAGGGCTGGAAGTCGCGCAGCCCCGCGGTCGGCGCCTCGTGGTAGTACAGGCTGGCTGGCGGCGCGGGCGACGAGCTGCCCGACCCTGCGACAATACTTTTTTGACCCGGAGAAAATGGGTACCTTCGCTTTGCCTAATGGGAGCAAAGGCTGATGGTGTCCTGCATGGAGTGAAACACCAATGCTTTCGCGTTGTTGGGGCTACGGAACCGCTTTAGCGGCAAATTGTCATAACGTACCGTCAAAAAGGACACAACCCTATAACAAACCCTATTATGATGCAAGCAGTAAAGCATACACGGCACTTACGATTATTTCCAGTAGTTTTAATTTGAAGGAAATGAAATCTTATAGTACAAAATATATTGTTTATTATAATTTAGACATTTATTTATTTTTCTGTGACATAAAATAAACATTATGAAAAACCTAACCTATGGGTGCCACTGGCAGCGGGTCAGGGCTCAAGCTACCGGTGGATAGGGCTGCAGAGAGAGAAACCTCTTCACAATACGTGCTGTGTCGAGAAGTATTGCTTACTGTATCTGACCCTTAATCCAGCCGTCTAGCGAGAGTTCCTTAATTCAGGTGTTGATCGAAACTCTGCGCTATGATACCGAAAACAACTATCTGAACAACGCTCGTCGTGTCAACATCCCACATGGCGGTTATCTCGTGAGCCAAGTCAAGGTACTTGATGAGCTTGTCCTTCTCAGCTTGCACGAGGTTCTCGTCATGCGGGATGGTGACGACGATAAGCACTGCCCGACGTTGAAATCGATCTATCAACACGATATCAGACTTATTGTCGACGATAGTCCAGATACTCAGATGCTTCTTTATTGGTCCTGTCAGTGATGGCAGATCGATCCCAATAAAGCGTAGCACGACCATTCTCGAGAATTGGCGCCGGTGTGTACTTATAGTACGGCACTTCGGACTCAACAAAACCGTATTGAAGAGAAAGTTGCTGATGGATGATCCTGGCTACGAGGTTATGTCTGTGCAAGTACTCGCCGTTAGCCAAATGCGAACAACCGGCAATGATATGTCCGAGGGACTCGCCGGAAATATTGACCGTACCGTCCATCAGAATATATTTCCGGTAGCTAATCGCCATTACGACCTTGTCAGCAATATTGCACAGACAAAACCTTCGGTTTTCCCAATGAGGTCACCAAATCGTAGCCAGTTCACGGACACTAAATAGTCTACGTTCTCTTTTGCCAAGGAGAAACGCGTAAGGCTCCGGTCTACTGCAACCACATCAAGATGCATCCCACACTCATTGCCAAAGACATAATCTTTGTTAGTACACCTCGCAGTTGTGGAGATTCTTAGCATTTAAAATCGCCTTAATCTCCACACTTCCGCGGGATGTATAATCTCATCATGGATGAGCGTGTGAATTACTATTTTTCTTCATAAATAATACTTTCATTTTATTTTATAGCATTAAATCTTATTTCCTTACAGTATATTGAAACTACTTGAAAACCCAAATTTTCTCTGCAAGGTGTCTTGGTTTTGTTTGTATGCATTACTATACCCAAATATCAGATTACAAGCTTCCCCCGTGCAAGCTCTAGGTTATGAAAGACAGACGGGACAGACAGACTAATAAAGGTCTTAACATAACACATAACTTCTTCCTGGGTTGGGGTTTGTAATTTGAAAGGAATGAAGCACCGATGTGCATTGTACTAAATAATATCATGAAAGGTCACATCATGGAAACACTCACCAGAACTGGAAGGTGTTGATGGTTCACTGTCGCCATATGCTGACTGTGCCCAAGCTGAAAACAAAAAAAATACAGAGGTAATCATAATCAATCAATCAATCAATCAATATCAGGGGACAATCTCACAAAAATTTACCTAGTCTTAGGGCCTGTTTCACAATCCACAAGTAAATTTATGTGCCAGTTAAAGTTAACTCTCTCCTTGTCTATGTTCAATTGTAAGAAAAGGAAAGGGCTATTGTGAAACAGGCCCTTAAACTCTAGGATTGTAGGTAAACATTGTATTATGGCTACTAGACAACAATAAACATACTTGTATTAGTTTCAGGAACTAATACTCTCATTCATCACAACAGTGTATTAGCCCTGGCGATGAAAGTTTTAAATAAAATGAGATTTAATATTTTATAGGTTGTTTGCAAAGAGATTTAATATTATAGGTAATAGAATGGGCATCGGAGATATTTTCATAGAAAAACTTTGATCATAAGCATCATGAATGCCATCTATGACGGGCGTGTCAAAGTAGACTAAACGACGTACGACTTGTTACCTCGAGGTAACAAGATTTGCATCACTTTTTTGTTCGCTATGCCCCGTCTATTACTACTATACATTTAATGTCTTTGGTTGTTTGAAATAAAGTTGATCGAAGAGAATAATTGCAATAACAATAACAACACAAGATAAATTGCCATGACTATTATTGATAGCAAAAAACAGTACAATGATGTAACTAGGAGTTTTGTATAAAGATAGGGCTACAGATTTACTAGTTTCCTAGTAATACCTAATATTTTCCCTGTAATACTGGCCATATTGTTCTGGTGCATTTATAGTCAACTAAAATTATTTACATAATAATGTTGTTATCTAAATATAATTCTCATGTTTATCAGTTCATCATTCAATATCATTTACACAAACTTTGAGATATTTTAATAGCTGTTATGCCAGCTGTGCATACACCCGTCGAAAGGCTCTCACAGAGACTCTCGGGCTGAAACCGACCGCGGCCAGAGGGCTTTTTGTCTAATGCACTCGCAATCACGAACGAAAACGATCGCTTGTCTGCATACAAAATGAAAACAATTGCTCCACTTTGAAACCGGTTGCGATTGCGAGTGCGTTAGACAATAAGCCCTCCGGACATGGCGAGACAAGACGAGATGAAAGCGAGTGAGACAAGACGAGAGGAGTATGTACACACTCGCTTTTGTGTGTAGGTACAGCCGGCATTACATTTTTTCAACACGGTCTGACTGGGTCTATAGAACAATAAAATTGGCATCAGTTAAGTCTGTCATTCAGTTAGTCACATTAGCATTAAAAAGATAAAGAGCTCAGCTTAAACTATGCAAATTGTTCAGCCACTAAAGAGACTGCTCTTATTAATGGTGTAAAATAGTACCATCAGTAGACATAATGTGGTCTATTAGCAACCTGATTGTGTTGGAAGACCCATGCGATTCGTTCCACCACAATAACCATAAATAAAATGCATATCTGCGTATGCATGACTGTCGAACGCGGCCATTTGGTACATTTAAGTGAAAAGGCTTCCAGCTTCTAAATTTAAAATTTTATATTGGAACAATTAAATTTTGAATTCCAAAGTTTAAAAATGGGCCTATCCACAATGTATACTAAAAAAAGTAAAAACTCGACCAGCTGGATAAAAAAAATTATAACTCCTCAATAAATAACAATAATACCATAAATTAGTATGCTGTTAGAGTCAGCATTAAACGGAAAAGATTTTACAATATGTAGTTAACTTTTGATAGGGTAATTTTTTTTCACAAGAATTCTACTTAATCTATTAAAGAGTTTGTTAGACAGAAGTCTTTGTAGGAAATCATTTATTTTTCTGACGCAATTAACATTTTTGCAGCTGAAAGTACCACATTAAAAGGGAAAGATACACTATCCCAAAACCTATTTAACCTCGTAAGGCCCACGTCAAATTTCGTCGAAAATCTTGTGTCGGTCAACTAAAGTCATGTCACTTTGACAGATGTCCTATATATAGGACATCGGGCCTTACGAGGTTAAAAAGAAATAAGCCAATAGGGATACAGTAAATTTCCAACAAATACTAAAAACAGCCACGGCAGACAGAAGTTGTAGATTAAAAGATACTTTGTTTCATTTGAATAAGTTCTGATTTGCATAGCATAGCATGCTTGGCATGAGAGTAACACATTTTGTATTTAACATAAGGCATACTAAATTTCAAGATAAATAATAAAAAGAAATGATTGCTTACAAAAACAGAACAAATCAACAACACATATTTTATCAAGTTATAATTTTTATAACACTGGAAGACATTAAATACTCAGAAATTCTGAAAAATATTTAACATGTCAATTTAATAATAATACTTGTAGCTTTGAGTACTGTTTTTAAATAAATTGACTAATAAAGCTAGGTTATGTAAGGTTAGAATTTTTTAAAATGCCCATGAAACGGTTTCAACAAAAAATATTTAATAACTTGCGATCATTACGAAAATAAACCTGGTCTAACCCCTCCTACTTTAATAAGGATAAGTGTAGTGAATTGTGTAAATATCATCCAATTCATCAAACATTTAATTTAGAAAGTTCTAGAATATAATATGTTACAGTAATACTTACTAATATAAAAGACAAATAAACTTACTTTCACTTATAAACCTAATCATTTCTTCGTGTTGCGGCGTTATCACGTGGTGTTGTATTCTTTGATGTACAGTTTTTTTACCATTGGAATGAAATACTGGTTTGGGCATGCTGAAAGAATAAAATGCTAATAAGAGAATGATTCATAACAAAAATAAGTAAACGCATGTTATTCAAACTATCCACATTTTTACTCGATAGTAAGCGTGCAACAATAATAGAAGGTTGCAATCCAAAATGAAATAAACACTGCACTTTCAGGTTATGTAAAAACACTGATGAAATATTTTGAAACAACCAACTTTCAACAGGGAAACATAAACAACCACGTACTTGATAACTTCTCCATTATCGGATTCAGAAGACTTCCTATTGAGATCTTTACGACTATCTAGTCTATCCAAATTTTGTGAAAGACCTGCAAATAAAAATACTCAAAATGACACCTCTGTATGTCACGAGAACACGGCATTGCCGCAAAGTGTGTAGAAACAAAATGAAGACCATTATTATTACCCCTTCTTGTTTTGGCAAGAATTTTGCTGGGTCCTTTTGAGACTGTATACATTTTATAATTTTGACCCGCAAGTAAAAAAACAAATGGAAAAGTCGCGCTCGGCACGAGTTATGAGACCAATCCAACCAACCAATCATAAACTAAATGTTGCAATATGAAAAAATATGTCAAAGCTTTAGATTTTTCATCGACTCAGTCTGAATGAAAAATTGAAGACCTTAAAGCTTTAACTTAAACGTGACAAAACTTTCTCCAAATACTGAAACACCCTATGAATTATTTAAATCAAATGTTTTTACTTGTAATAACTTTAAGATGTTGTCGATAAAATTATTAAATGGCAACACCTTTAATTTTAACGTTCCGTTTTACACATTGTTATTTCTCTACTCGTTTTGGATAATTGAATAATTGAACTGAGAATAATTTTAAAACATAGACTATATTATAAATGTAAAAAACATAATCATGATATTATTTGGCATATCAGTAGTAGCCCCATTTTGAAAATCGAAGTTTGAAGTTACGTTAACTCCATCCCTGTCAATCGTCCTTCGAGACTAAATCGAGAGAAAGAGATGGAGCTAACGTAACTTTTAACTTCGATTTTGAAAGTAGGGTTTCTGTATTCAGTACGTACCTAAGTTAAAAACTTCTTGCGCTCTCAACAAAATGAATTCATGTACTTCTCTATCGTAGGACCCTGTTCTACAATAAGTACTTAAACTTGAGTGTGTGATGTTTATTGCGACAGAGTTCCATAGATATGCAAATAGGTACAGTCAACCAATTTGATTTCTAGGCCACTTTGGACTATGTTAAAGTGACGTTGTCAACCAAAACTCTCTCGTTGACAAAGTCCATAGTGGCCTAGGAAACAAATTGGTTGACTGTACATTTAGTTGAGAGCCAAAGTCGCGCCCGCTCTAATTTGACTAGTCAAGTTGGTTTTTAGAGTCAAATGATAACCCTTCACTTAGCCCACAAACTTACAAATTTCTATCACTTCTATAGGTACCTTGTTTGCTTTAGGAAAGACCTTTCAAGAAGTAAATATGTAGATAAGGTTTTTTATTAAGAATGTTTACGGTACCTAGGTAGTATGACAGAATTACTGGAAAATTATTACTTAAAAACACATGTCGGACCATTATGCATCACAATAGAAAATTGCAAAATGAGTGGTTTGCTTTTACGTATTAAGATTATTCAGTAATATACTTAACTCGTATTATAATCTACTTATTGAGTTAACATTTTTTGTGCTAATTTTAATTTATCACAAAATTATTGCTTGAAAAAAACCCAAAGAAGCAGATGTCACAAACAAGTGGAACATTTTAAGGCCCAGCCACACCGCTTGCGTGACGTGCACGTGCACGTGCGCGTTCGCTTTCCACTGCGTTGCATAAAGTCGCGCCGTCAATAGAATTTGCGAACTATGTAAACAAATTACCTAGTACTGTTTGACACATAACCTCAAATATTCACCAAGCGTGTTTTTATTAAAAATAACGTATAATGAATAGTTATTTCATCAGTCATCACTTAATATGAAAATAATGATTTACTTAGTGTATAAATCGTTGCAAAGACCTCACTTGATCTTTAAAAGTACGTGATTATCGAGTAATCATGGTGAGCTGGTTCTTTTGGTTTTGTTTAAGTACATAAGTAGTTCGCAAATTATATTGACGGCGACTTTAGTATGAATTCTCATTACGACATGTCACTATACAACGCACGTGCACGTGCACGTCACGCAGGCGGTGTGGCTGGGCCTTTAAGCTTATAATACGGTTAAATTATAGCCTGACCAGATGAATAAAAAACCTCTAATGGGGTCGCCACTAATACTTTTTTATCTGCGGTTCGTGAATTGCAATTTGCAATAGAAATGTCAGTTCATATAATTTCCGCAATATGGCGAGGTTTTTTATTTTTCTGGTCAGGCTATAAAGAGATCGTGTCCCGTAACAGGGTCCATATTGACTCTCATAATTATTTTTACTCATAAGGTGTTTTAAGTCACAATCATCGGAACTCATAACGTATTTTTTTTGTAAATGTTACTTTTTCAGGATTTTTATAAATCAAACCTTACTAACCTCGCCTTATCTACACGTTTACGGTTTATGGTTCCAGCGATAATTATAAATTGTGAATAAATAACAATTTTATGAAAACAAAATGATTATGAACAAAAAAGTTGTGTAAAATTCCCTCCCCCCGTAACAATACGGATTGGGTATTTTTAACCGACTTCAAAAAAGGAGGACGTTCTATGTTCAACTGTAGACCGTATATTTTTTTTAAATTCAATTTGTCGCATAATATCTCCACCATTCATTACCTACCTTGTTTGTGTATCTTTGTTTTTAAACGTCACTCTCATGTCGTAGTACTTATGTCTTGCGAGTGCGATACGTTCTAGGTATAGTCAACCAATTTGATTCCTAGGCAACTATGGACTATTTTATAAAGTGACGATTGTAAACCAAACGTAAGAGACTTCTATGATTTGGTTGACAACGTCACGTTGACATAGTCCTTTAGTGGCCTAGGAATCAAATTGGTTGACTGATTATTATCGTATTAATACATTATTATCTTTCGAAGAAAAAGGTTAACGACACCTGCTTCTTTGTTTACCGAATTTCTAATGCTAAAAAAACGAAATATAGGTACAGTCAAGGACTTTAATTGTTATGCCACTATGGAACCCTGTCGCATAACGTTAATCATTAATTTTGGCCTAATTTTTTTCATGTGGTTTGACGCTGTCATTATGACAGGGCTCCATAGTGGCATAACAATTAAAGTCCTCTAAAGTCCTTGACTGTACTTAAGCATATGCAACGAACTTTCGCTATTGTTAAGACCTCGCTACTTTCACCGTTTAAAAGTCATTAATGCCACCGCATGTTCTGAATAGACTTTAGCGTCCTTAGTTTCTATAGCTGTAGGTACACTTAGCTTACTTGAATTAATAGAGAACCGTGGCAAGCTTGACGCTCCCGGAATCAGCGGCCTGCACACGTAAAGTTTGGACCGAGGGAAACGCCACGCGGCGTTCCAATCTTCGTTCCGAACCGTACGTCTAAATGCAACTGTAATAGTTAAATAGTAAAAAAAATATACGGTTCGGAACGAAGATTGCAACGGCGTGTGGCGTTTCTAGCGGTCCGAACTTTACGTGTAAAGACCGCTATTAATACCTACTGTGCGGCGGTTCGGATCCCTTGGTTCACGAGTCCAACTCGCACCTGACCGGTTTTTTACGCTCTGACGGATCAACTTCAACTTGCCGGTTGATAATAGTGCGTCAAGTTCCAAGAGAGTCGTCAAAGATAATCACCTACCTGCTCTCAACTCAAGAACTCTCAATTCAACGACGATTGTACTACAATTCCCGACTATGGTTGACCGGCCATTGCCCCCAGTCAGTTCAGTCTGGTAAAATTCAGGTTCAAATCCAATTGTATCATTATATCATTAAGCTGTCCATATGCAATTCAACTCAATAAATGATGACGAATGAGACCTTTCACGATGCGAATGAATGCGAAGCAACTAACCGACTAGCTAGGCACATTGATTTCCTTTTGCAGCCGTTGTACGTTGTTGCGTTTTTGGAGTTCCGAAAGCAGTGTCAAAAAACCCAACAGCTTGTTTTTATTGTTACCCGACTGCGGCGAAGCCCAAAAGGAGGGTGGTGTGTTTGACCTTTATATATGTCCGACTCTATGTCTCCTTGTAACTACTAAACGGCTGAACCGATAAAAGTAAATTATGCGTGGTTAGATTCGTCTTAACCAATAGAGCATAAGCTATATTAAAATTAGTTAAATATGAAATTGGCGAAATAGAAAATATATACATGATAAGATTGATAAGTAACATTACTTTGACGACATTATCCGAACAGCAGTTAGGTTTTTTTAAAGCTTGCTTTTCGTTAGACTTGTTTCTGTGGTAATTAATATTGATGCCGTTGTTGATATTTGAAATCGTCGGTAAAAGCGACATAAAGACAAATTTTACATTAACTCATTCGTAAAAGATCGGGCCGTCGAGGCAGGTAGGTATATCATAACTCCGGAGGGTCAGAATTCCGAATTGATCAGAATCTCGAATTTTCATAATTCCGAATGCTATGTTTTGATAGAAGACTATTTTTTTATATTGCTTATTAATTAAACTTAACCTAACCTACGCAGCTACTAAAATAAAATAATAATCTAAAATAGCTCCAGCATATCATACCTTTCGGAAAAATGAGAATTCGGACGAGTGAATATTCGAAAAATTATAAAACGGAATTGTTGGTCGTTGCGATTATATCTTAAACATTATATCGGATTGCGATTGTTTGTTTACATTATGTTTGAATGACGTTCGTCTATTATGACCATGATTATGACTTTGAAAACAGATCACATCAGATCAGATCAGATCAGATTTGTACTTTTTTTGTGCAATAAAGGTTAAATTATTAAATAATAATAAATCAAATATAGTACAAAATCGTCTTTCTTAAATCTAAGACGAAGAATACATGAAGTATACCCATTTTTCTAAATAGCTCAACAGCTAACATTTTTTCATAAGTACCACTAGGTAAGGCCCCAGGTAAATCAGCTCTATGTTTTAATCGGTACATTGCAACCACCTATAATTGCTTTTGACAGTTATATCGGCTTATACCTATGAATCAGAGTGGAAATGTGGAGAAAGCATCCGTCACTCTCGTACTTATTTACGTGTCAGAAGGTGACGGAGGCCTTATCCAAACTTTGTCACGCGATAAACGCAGCCATATTAGGGCCCATATTCTTTAATAATTTAACCTGGGGTTAACCTACGGTTAAATTTACACCATTACTGTCAAGTAATTAAGAGCTATCATAACGTTGACGATACGATAACATGTCAAATGCAATTCCATTCTACGGAGTAGAAAATAATCCCAGGTACAAATAACTTTCTTTGGGCGTAATCTTTATCGTGTGTCTTTGAGATCTGTGGGCCTATTGCCTAACGCACTCGCAATCGCAATCGACTTCAAAGTGGAACAATTGTTTTCATTTTGTATGCAGACAAGCCTTCGATTTTCAAGATGAAAACGATTGCGATTCCCAGTGCGTTAGGCAATAGCCCCTCTGTTTGACTGTACCTATGAATGTCCCGACGACGGTGTGTTAGTGAGTAGGTGTACTTAATTGTTATCATCTTTTAATTTGGTACTACACTATAAAATATGTGACCTAAACAAACTATCTTCAAAATCTTGGGTGAGTTAAACATCTTTTCATAGATCACAATATATTCGTATATTTGTATAATGCAATTAAGTAGGTAAACTTTTTTCCGGTTAGACATAAATACACATGGAATCATTGACCGCCAATACAACTCGGACTCCGGGTTTTTTACAGAAACAAAAGCCGGTCAAATTAACGCATATTTCCTCAAAGGACGGTGACATGTCGGAAAATAATTATCTACGTGCGGTTCCCCTCGTTAATCGTACTAATGTATCACATCACGCTTACTTTATAAAATGTGAACTATTGTGTGGATGTTTTTGTTACTGTGTATCGCTTTTGCAAGAACAGTCACAGTTTCAGTGGTATCGCTATATACCGCCATCTTAAGGTGCGACCCCACCGCTGCTTAAAATACGGAGATGGTACGGAATAGCAGTGACTCATCGTATCCGAACCGTTTTTATCGTATGCCCTCCACACCGGTGACCCCCTCTGAGTTGATTTGTACAGCCTACGTAAGTATTCGGATCAATATCAGAGGGGTGCAATAGGTAAAATCGTAAGAAGACTGATTCTTATTATTACAAGTAGGTAGGTAAGGATGTTTCAATGTACCTACATGGATGATTATCTTTCAACCACACATAAACTGCGGAAAGGATGTGTGCAGATAGCCTATATTCTAGATTATAACAAAGGATGACTGTTGTACCGCAAAACTTTATAGTTATCGAGGACAAATGCATAAATGAGCTCTAGGCGGGCCAAAAGTGAAGCTTTATTCGACGG
This sequence comes from Acleris cristana, assembly GCA_948252455.1. NCBI lineage: Eukaryota > Metazoa > Arthropoda > Insecta > Lepidoptera > Tortricidae > Acleris > Acleris cristana. Next base: position 10,831,927 of record OX411784.1, on the reverse strand, counting down.
TCTAGTTTTAGGTTTTGAATTAAAAAGAAATAAGAACATTTATTCGTGTCAAACAACAATACTTGGAGAAATTCGTACAAAAAGAATGCCCACGAAATGGCCCCAACTCAGCGCAAAGCTGGTAATAAAGTCAGCGCTGGTATTCTGTTGGAACCATCAGGTGAAACCACACACGTTATAGAAATAGAACATAAATTAAAAAATAAGAAAAAAAAACAAACATAAATCACAAACTAAATAAACAACTAAACTTATTCCAGCCTTAGTGCTCGCTAGGCGTCCCGTTGCGCCGGCGCGGCCCTTATCGGGCCCCATTATCTGCGTCCCGTTACCGCGTGGGAGCTCTGCGCGTGCGCTTGCTGCGAAACGCCATTGTTCGCGGCAACAGAAATCTATTGCACTTGTACACTGTCGAGCCAATAACGGGGTCAAGTACTGAGATTATTGACAGAGCAACACTTTATTTTGCTCGTCAGTGTAGGTTGCGAACCATTCAGGTTGATTTATTTCTGTGTAAAACGGCTCTCTTTTGAACGGTCGATCGAGCGAGCGAAGTCATACGAGCGTGTTCACTGGACGGGTAATGCTACTGAATTGAGAATACACGTCCTTGTCCTTAAATGTAGTTTTTACGCTCTGACGGGACAACTTTAACTTGCTGGTTAACGATTCGTCCCTCAAGTTAAGATAAGCACTTACTCAGATCGGACAATTAGTCAATTGTATAGTGAAGGTGTGTACGACTTACTATTTTAATATCGATAGAAATTGTGCATTTCAAAAGTTAATGTTTGATATTTATTTATTTACTTATATGGGTTGTTAAAATGGGTTGATATGGGTTAATTAAAACCTTTAGAAAAAGATAACTATAATTTTTGATTTATATTGGAATCCATGTATCCGTACGAAATATTAAATATGTATGTTTTCACGACACATAACAAACTCACGTTTATTAAAGAGTTCAAATTCCACGGACACTTATTGGCCACGAGAAGTTCCTTTAATCATCAACATCATAGCAGCGGGATGTTTCCATATATACTCGTATTATCGTCGGTATTGCAGGAATGTAATTACAAAAGGCTTGGCAGACTTTTACATACTTTGTTAAATAAATAACAATTGCATAACTTTAAACGATAAATAGGTAATTTAAATTATAAATAAAGATATGAATATGAATATTAATTATTTTGAAGCATTTATCATCGTAAATATCACGGAATAGAAAAAACAGTGGAAGTGGCATGGGCTTCGCTTAGTATCAGACCAGAGGGCCCTGCCAAGATGCATTGCGCTAGCTAGCGTTTCTATTCGTTTCGTTTCTAAACCAATCGCGTCACTGGTAGATCACGTGACTTTTCGTATCACGTCATCTACCAGTGACGCGATTGGTTTAAAAACGAAACGAATAGAAACGCTAGCTAGCGTAATGCACCTTGTCTAGCCCCTCTGTTGTCGCCAATACTCAAACTATCATAAAAACAACACGCCACCATGGAAAATGTTTTTGGTGCGGCTATCGTTTTTACACTCCAAAATAGCACAATAAGGCATGCTTCTGGATTTATTTTCTATTTTAGAAATATCGAAATAACGAAATAAGCGATCGCGGCAAAAGGGCTCAGGCCTGAAATATGCGTTTTCCTAAAATGTATTTTTATCAAAATGTCTGCATTTTCACAATGTTGGCACATCTTTTGCACAATGTCAGCTTCCCAAAATGTCAGCTTCTTATAATGTCTGTCTCCAAGAATGTCAGTTTTCATATAATGTTCGCTTTTCAGGAAGAGCTTATTCTCAAAATGTCTTCAACCTCAACATATCCGCCTTCTTACAATTTTTGCATTCCAGAAATGTCTTATTCCCAAAATGTCTGCAATCATGAAAGCCATATTTACACCTATAGGTATCTTTATTATTTTAAAGCGATTTTTTTATAATTTGCGTCGTTGGCGGGTAAAGGGTTAGGTACAGTCAGCGTCAAAAGTAACTGATCACTTCAAGCTACTTTTGTACTTTATCGCATTAACAATCTTGTTTGACATTGCTTATGTGACAGTAAAGCGACAAGGTAATTAAGTGATCAGTTTCTTTTGACGCTGATTGTACGAAATAACTACGAATATAAAACGATATAATTATAATTGAGTCCTAAGTAGAACAGAATTTTTCAAACATTATATTTTTCGATTGCATTTACCATCTCAACCCAAAATTGACCAAAAGTTTGTATAATTAATTTTCCTGTTAACATTTTACGTAATGCTAATGGTTGCTGCCTTGGAAAATTTAGAACTTTGATTTGAAATAAAGCAGACATTATAGGAAAACAAACATAACAAGACGAAAGCCTATATAAAGAAGTGAACATAACGGAAAAGCAAAACTTATGGTAATGCTAATATTATAGGAATGTAAACATTGTGAATAGACGACTTTCTGAGACTGTACACATTTTAAATAGCAGTCATTTTGAGAAAACTGACAAAATAGAAATGCTAACATTGTGAGAACGCAGACGTTTTGAGAATTGTACATTTTAGGAAAACGCATATTTCAGGCCTGAGCCGGCAAAAGTATGGTAGGTTATGCGGAACTCCGCATAACTATGCCACAGCCCACACGTTACACGCCCACTTGACACTTCTACTGTTTTTTCTATTCTGTGGTAAATATAAACCCAATATTCAATATAACCATATAAATATAAAGAAATTACTGTGACGGCTACCAATATTCTTAATAAGTATGATCACTTTCAAAATTGCCTGAGGAGGGTCGTTATTAGCTGCATTTACGTTACTAATTCGCTGAGTTATTCGTATGTCGGTGCCTTCAGTTCTTCTGCGGATCTCCTCATTTCTGATTCTATCACGCAGAGAAACGCCGAGTTGAACGACCCTGAGATTCTTATGAGGCCCATGTGAGAGACCACGTCTCAGATCCATATGTCATCACTGGTAACACACAATGCAAATGGTTATAGACTTTCGGCTTGAGGCACTAAGTTATTTTGGACAAAAATACATTGCGAAGTTTTCCGAACGCTGCCCAGCCGAGTAGAATTCGACGATTGACCTCTTTCTTAAAGTTGGACCTGCCTAGTTGGATCGTTTGACCCAAGTAGACGTACTCGTCAACAACTTCGTGATTGGAGCCGCCAACCGATACAGAGTTGGCCGTTACTGGCTTGTTCGGGAGGCTGGAATTCAACAAGCCTGCGTTCGAGACAATTCGTGATGATTCTAGAAAACAGCTTATAAATTTATGTGGCTCAGCAGCGTGATGGGTCTGCAATTCTTCAACAAGGTTTTATCATCTTTCTTGAAAAAAAGGACCACCACACCACTGCTCCACGATTCAAGCGTTTTACCCTCGAGTAAGACGGAACTGAAGAGCTTCTGAACGCACGTTTCATACGCTTTCAGATGCTCCGATGTGATTTCATCATCCCCTGGTGACTTGTAGTTCTTAAGCTGTTTGAGAGCCGTCCTAATCTCGTACAGCCCGATATCCGGGATATCTTCGGTATAGTGTTGGGTTAGCCTCGCTCTTAGATCTTCGGCTTGGCCAGTAGCGGGTCCAGCAGTCAATGAGCTGTCCATAGAACCTCTCTATCTCCCTTAGAACCTATCTTTGACTTTACACTCCCATCCTTCGTCTTCAGCCTCATCAACTGGCTTGTCTCTGCAGACATTATGGAGCCCTTGTTTAATACTTTTAGTACTTACTAGGTATACCTAGGAGCGAATATCGTGTCGACTTGATGATCTGTCTATTGAACTGCCTATAAGACTGCAACTTAGGAGGTTTGGAGCGTTAGCAAACGTCGTTTGGCTATGAGGTTCTGCCTTCCGGGTCCTCTCGAATAGTTTTTTAGGTCTAGTTTTACGGTAGGGTTAGAAATACGTAGACCCCACCGCATGGACATCGGACAGGTCTATCAGCCCGCCACTAAGGTCGTTCACAGATATACAGTTATCTAGGCATTCGAAGCGATTACTCAACTCTAGCTGAAAGCTCTCCGGGTTTTTGAAATGACATTTGAAGGTCGGGGCGCCGACTACAATATGTTACGCCGGAGCTAAGCCGCAGCTATTTAGAATTAACTTACATACTTATGTTTATTACGTTAGGTTAGAACTATGAGCTAATTACGATCAATTTTGAAATTAGGTCTCTCTTGTCATTGTTGTAGGTTCTACCGTGACTCAAAAATTGACAACAGGATTTTTTAAAAGGTGCTCTGATAAAAATCATATTTATAAAGGATTGCCTCAGAAGCATATAACCTTATTTTTTTATTATATTTACTGTAATATTTTTAATTAAATATTATCAGTGTTTACTACGCCCGCTATGTACTAGTGGTCGAAATCATCATTCATGGTCATTTTGAATTTGATTGTGACCGCGTTTTGTTTCTTAAATTTTAAAGCTCTTTTAAGCAGAAAATTTATCATTTTTTTTGCTAAGATTTTTTTTAATTAAAAATAGTATGATTTTGAGACAAACCAAAATTAAGCATGATTATTTTCAAAACACCTATTAAAAATGTTTCTGTTGTCAATTAATGTTGTTGACTGTACATATCAATCCTAATCTAATCAATGAACTAAATTGGGGTTACAATAAGTGACATTGTCTATTGAGACCGTGATAACTGATAAGTGATAAATGATAATGGTACTTATAGTTAAGTACCTATGACATAGTTAAGTACCAACTTTAAAAACCAAATAAACCAATTAATAACGTAAAGAACCGCTCTAACATTCGAACATTAATATTCTTTCAGAACAAAGACAAGTCGTCGTACCTACTCGTATTTTTAAACATTTGACACCATTATAAAAGTGATGGGAACCGAGCACATTCAATACCTAGAGTGCAAAATAGTGTCAATATTGTATAAAAATTAGGAACTTTAGGCACTTGAGCTACCCAATTAGTTTCAAAGCGTTATGTCCCAGTTTTGTAAGTCGTAGAGTCGATTTTACCATGGCATTGACGTCAGAAGGAAGGGCTATTCTATTCGTGTACTGCTTCGAAAATAACCTGCTACTTTCTGACGCAGTAGTGTTGCAACTGACACCGTAACTCGACCATTAGGTATATCGACAGCAACTCTGTTCAGGGCCCATATTATGGTCGCCTTTATCGCGGTGGATAAAGCTTCCGTCACTCTTGCACTCACATACTGGTCAGAAAGTGACAGATGCTTTATCCACGCTTATCTACGTCGATAAACACGACCATAATCGCCCCCAGAAGCCCCTGCCCAGATGCATTACGCTAACTAGCGTTTCTTTTAGTTTCGTTTTTAAACCAATCGCGTCACTGGTAGATCACGTGCATTTCGTATCCCGTCATCTACGGACGAACGAAACGAATGGAAACGCTAGTTAGCGTAGTGTATGTTTCTTATGCTTCTTCTTCTTCTTCTTCTTCTATTATCTTTTAACCTACTGCCAAGCAGCAGTGTTTTCATCATCTGTTCAGATGTAGGGATAAGGTGAAAATACTAGCATAATGGCATTCTACCTAAAATCATCAGAGTTGGCAACGCAATTGCAGTCTTAGGATTGTGATTGGAGTCTTGAGAATGAGTGGTCTCAGATCCACTTACCATCAGTGGCCCATTTCACGAAGCTACAAGTTACAAATTACAAGCGGACGTCTCTTTTTAACTCTTTTTGCTAGAAAGGGAGTTCCGCTTGTAATTTGTAACTTGTAGCTTCGTGAAACGGGCCGCAGGTGGTCTTCTCCTTGCCGTAAAAAAACTCCATAGAATTTGACATAGAATATGGCGCTACAAGCTACAAGTAGGTATTTACATTACGTAAGTACAGTGGGTACAGTGCTCATGTCGTATGACTTTGTAATGGGGTCAATTAGCTTCGCCTTCCTTTGTTAATAAGCGATAATCGTTACGACGTCTGTTTACTTACTTCTATAGTACTATAATTTCCTTTTTAAATTACCGATTCAACGACACAATACGTACTCATAAAACCTAGAGCATATCAAGACATGAAACACGCACATGCCGCCAAGAACGCCTATTGTTTTACGGAAATGCTTATGAAATAAATTGGTAATTAAAAAAGGCTTTTAGTTTTGAGATAAATGAATGAGAAGGGGACAATATGATACGTGCGTCCTATAAAACAACCGAATGCTAAGGCGTATGATTGAACACTAGATAATGCAAATAATGAACATTTCTCTAAATTTCGGTAGGTAGGTAGTACCTTTAAAAACACCATTTCAAGAATTATTTATTAGCTTCCCAAATATCTGGATCGTAAGCAGTTTTACACACACGAACACGCACACACACGCACACACACACACACACACACACACACACACACACAGATAAGATGGTTTAAGGCATAGGCATTTTTTTTTACGCCATCTATCGCCATACTGTGCCTAGTCTCACTGAAAACCAGCGTCTGTGAATGTATCTACGGCGGGAATGTATTTTGGCCATAACAAAAAAATTTATGTATTTAAGTTAAGACATTTTTATGCTTGAAAAGTGTTTTTTTATGTGCCAAATAAATTATTTTTCTTTTCATTCATTTCATTTCAAAAACTGCAGGAATGCGAATATACCTTTTTTCCGTTAAGTTGTCTACACGAAGGTTGAAGGTTACCTATTAAATTGTGTATTCATTTGCACAACAAAAAACCATCCTCCGATTTCAAGGTTTTTTTAGAAAACACAATAATATAGTAACGATGGCGGGCGGAGGGCTCCACTGGACGGGCTAAAATGGTTACTAAATTGTTAAATCTGAGCCAAATGTGTCACATTTTCGATTTTGAACCATTCGGTTAACTACGTACTACGTACTGATCAAAAAATCGGCCCATAGAGGTAGGTTTTATTATTGCGATTTATTATTTATGATTCGTTGATGTAATTTTTGTTATAGGGCCAATAGCAACCTGCAATTTCGCAAAGAAAAAGAAGCAATAATGGAAATTACTAACGTTTTACTGGTATCTACCTACAAACCATAACAGTACTAGAGCCCCAAATCAGATGTATAGATAACAAGAAGCCTGGAACCGTATGCAGAATTCTTTAAGATTTGCAGCGTATAAGTACCTATAAAGCGCAAACCCGAAAGCATGCGGGTGCAGACTGCAGCGTGCAGTGCACAGATCTCCCGCCAAATCGCTCAGTTAGGGCGCTCAAACGGCTCAGTCGTCCAATCAGAGCCACGCGCGCTCTACGTACGCGCGCGCGCCTTTATCAAAAACGATAATGCTTCCTGGCTGTATGCGTTCACTGAATAAAAATAAAATAACTTAAAATCAACCATTTATCTTCCGCCTGGCACAATACGGGTGACCTTCGAGCCGCGAGCACATCACGATTGAAAAAAAAAACAAAAAAAAGCTTACAAAATAAAAACAAATCCGCGGTCCGGTTTCGTTTCCGCGTTTGTTTCGGCTTCAGCACGATGAGGATGACCAAATAATTGGCTTACGGGAACATTAAGCGGTGTGTTTGTAAACAATCCGTTGTTTTGTAACACTTAAGATTTAGGTAAATGCCGTTAATATTTGCGTGTTTTTGTTTGCATTCTTTAAAGTGTTGATCAGTTAAGTAGGCGCGTCGAGCGGGACTAACAGCAGTGTTAACGACTGAAAGCGACAGTAATGTGTTGCGAGAGTGTGCATTAATAGCAGTAAATCTAACCTCGATTATAGTATCGGTAAGTACCTACTACCACTTTCGTTTGATCGAGTTTCCGGCCGGCCGGGCCAATACCGTAGACTTTTAAGTGGGTTAGGGCACTTAACTACCTAGTTACTAACTCTTTAGAAATTTTATTTGAATACTCCTAAGTTAAGTTGTTAAGTCTCGCGTTAAACACTCTACTTTTCACTTTGAATGCGAGGAAAAAAAACGAAGTGTTATACAAAATTACAATATTGATTAGTGATACCAAATTCTTACAAATTTGTTCCACGGTTTTTTGTAGAGTGACGCTTTAAATGCTTGCATATTTAGCCAATAGATTCAAACTTAAAAAAAATATTTTAAAACTAAATTAGACCATACATAATAAAATGAATTCATTTTTAATATAATTAAATAGATTCATAATCGTAATAATTTTTTTAAAAATTTTTTGCACAGTTTTCATTTTGAGGTTATTTTCATGCCCTAAAATTGTCTATACCGTAAAACGGGGTGAGTAGGGATTAAGGGGTGAGAAGAGGTACAACCTAAAATGAAGCTTATAAGTTACTAATTATAAGACTGAAATTATTTCCAATACACTTAACGTTATTGTCCATTTAATAATTGTTCTTATTTGTAACAAGTTATGACTTATTTTAAGTTGTGTCCCTACTCACCCCGTTTCACGGTAGACAATCACTGAAAATGGCGATAATCCTCCATTCAAAAACACCGTGATTGGATGTTAAGGGGTTTCCAAAGTAAATAAAAATAAAATACTCTAATCCCAAGAGATTAATAAGGAGCTTTAGTCCCGATATGCAGAGACTAAAGTAACATTTTAAGAGCATGAGAAGTGAAAAGAAAGTAAATGTTATTAAACTAAAAGCTGGCAGTGAAATAGGTAACGTCGCGAACCGTAACTTCGCCTTTGCTACCTGACCTGAAGGATGAACCAATTTGGATGCGTTTTTTATTTGAAAGCAGGTTTTCTAGCGGCGGTTCTTAGCTAGGTTTTATTTAAATCGGTTGGGCCGTTTAAGAGATAGCGGCTCTGAAAGAAGGGGTCACCATTATATCTGGGGTTTTTATCTATCTAATGGTTATATTCAATTATTATTGTTTTAACAAGCAATAATATTAAAAAAAAACCTCTCCTGAATTTTGATATTAACACCTTTTCAAGGCCGGAAGTGTAATATCAGAAAAATTGATACAAGATTCCGGAATTTCGAAATTCCGGAATGCATGCTCTAGAAACGGTGGGACCAACATACTTAATAAGTATGTTTTACTACAACTTGCTTGCGCATCTAGACATATATTAGAACACACAATAATAATATTTAGGGGCGCCACTGGACAATCGGTGCAATCTTAATAACACCCCTCTTTTTTGCGTCGGTGGTTTAAAATATAATTGATAAGATAAGATAAGATAAAGATAGGTACATTTATTCACCACAATACAATATTACATTAAATAGATACAAAAAGAACAAGACACAGAGAAATTGTTGCGAAACGGTCCCAACTCAGCATTCGCTAGCCGTAAAGCCAGCACTGGTCTTCCGTTGGAACCGCTTGGTGAAGACACAAAACAACATTAAGAGAAAAAGAAAAACAAACAACGTGGACGAAAAAAAAACAATCAGTCGTTCGAGATTATCTCGAACGACCATAAAATTTGCAATCAGTCATCAATCATCAAGCAATCATTGAGTGCTTCAAAATGAATAAATGTGGATAACTGTCGTTAATAAGTTTCAATACAAAGTTGTGTTTAGTTACCACTTAAATAACGTTATCACGGCCTGATAAAATTTAATGGCCACAATAACGAAAGGCAACCAACACAATAGCAGGTTATTGACCACGCGTTAGCCTAGTTGGTTGGTAGTGCCCTGCCTACGAAGTTAGCGGTCCTGGGTTCGATTCCCGGTATAGGCATATTTGTGTGACGAACACGAGTATCTGTTCCTAAGTCTTGGATGTTTTGTACGTATTTTACCCCCTTACTAATAAACGTTGAATAACGGTGGTATAGCTATAGGTACAATGTTTTGTCCTTATCTGTCAAATTCAAATGTCACGGTGACAGATAACGACAAAACATTGTATAGCTATACCACCGTTACTCAACGTTTATTAGTAAGGTGGTAAGTATTTATTTCTCTATATAAGCATGTTCATCGTTGCCCAGTACTCATATTACAGTCACGAGATTTAATTTGGTACCCACCTTAGGTCCAAAGTCAATCTGACATCCTACAACAATAAGGTTGAGTTTCCTAAAAGTTACAAATGACTTGACATCTCTAATGACATTGACGACTTCAAGCATATTTTTCTTGAAATGGGGTACAAGCCTATAGAGCTTAGTTTGGGACTAGGTCGATTGGTGTGAGATTGTCCCCAGATATACGTATCTCTTATCTCTTATTAACTTGAGAGTAATGTCGGCTGAGTTAAAATCAATACGATAACATTTTAAAGGCTATATGGTTTTACCCATTAGAATAGAGGCCCTGGAGTTAGATGGCGCGTCTTTGGGGTTTGGAAACAAGTGGAGACGGACATTATAGGATAGTTTAAAGTTTTAATCTCGATATCCTATTTTTTCGCTGTGGAATAACTTTGACGCTTACAATCTAGGCCCTAGGGAGTCCAAGGTGGTTATGTGCGGGACTCACCAATCGAGAGTGGCCAGTATATCCACTAAAACCCAGTGATTCTCCCTCCACGCCGTTGTTGGTGAGGGCCGCAGGTTCTGGGGTGTTATTCTCTTAAAAACGGCGGTCGGTCGAACGAACGAGCGAAAGCACTTTCACTCGTTCGTCCGTCCGTTCGTCGTTGTTGAGAGAATCACACCTCTCCTTTCGCATTCGACTACAACCCTCACCGGCAGGCCCGTGTAGTGCACGCTCCGACATCGAAAGAGCGCCCCAGGGGAGCTCATAGTTCACTGGACCAAAGAAGGCAACAGACCCCCGATCCATCACCCGCAGTCCACATGTTTCAGCCGCAGTGGATAGGGAGAACGGCGCACCGTAATACTGGCACTCCTCTTCCTCTGCGGCCCCACCCAGGGACCGGAACCGCTTACCCTTTAAAGGGTTATCGTAAGGGTATATATTTGACTGGTTTTTACAAACCCTAACGATGCGATAAGCAAATCGTCGACTTACCCCAATGAAAAGCTATCCCATACGATACAATTAATTATTTAGGCTTTCCCTATGAAGTGTTTATTGAACGGCTTCAAGCTATTTTAATCTCTACGCGCAGTCCATACAAAATATTTTTGCACTACTTAGCAATTGATTGGCTATCCACACACATAGGCTTGAAACCAACCAATCACACGAATCTGCGAAACAGAGTCAACGGAGATGGAGAATTGATAGGGTAAAACTAAACCCTTACGAAACTAGTAACCTCAATGGTTGTAGTTAACTAGTTCGAATCAGTTTCCATATCATTAGGGTAAGCCTATCGATAGGGATAAGCTAACGTTTGGGAGAGCTATGACGTAGTTACCCCATCGATAGACTTAATCAAATAAAGGGGTTTTCTGGTCCCTGATCCCACTACGCCGCAAACACCGTTGTGGCCCCGCCGTTGTGCGTGGCAGTGGCAGATCTAAATACCATCACGACTCTCCCCCGCAATCCTGGCCACAGAGGATATGGACAACGGCGCACCGTAATACGGGCAATCGTCTTCCTTTGCGGCCCCGACGCAACTGCGGGTAGAAGTTTCCCTTACCCGCAGTCCACCCATCAAGTTACAGGCAGGCTCAAAGGAGCCCTTGGAGCGAACTCCACGGGCCAGCCCACGCCCCACTCAGGCCGGCCCTGGGTACCTCTTAGCGTCACTGTGGGTGACCAGTCCACGGTTACTAAGGTCCACCGCCACAAGGCGGGTACCCGCGGGGGGAATCTCGATATCCTACAAAGACACTGGATAAGTATGAGTAATGCTACATGACGGCAGATGGCGCTGTCTTTTACTCCATACTCCGTTATATCACCGTTCAAATCGAAAACGTGCTGGAATTTCTCTATCGTAGGTTTTGATTGTACAAAGTCATTACCATGTTTTAACTCTTTTTACAAACTAAAACTACGCGAGCGAAGTCACGGGTCATAAATAAGAAAGAAAGAAAGAAAATATTAGTAAAATACAAAAAGTTGGACAGTTGTTGTGGATCAGTCCCAGCTCAGTATGTGCCGACTGTTAAACTGTTAAGCCAGCGCTGGTCTACCGTTGGAACCGGTTTCTTCACGGAAGATGACACAAACAATTAAAATATTGATAATTGTCGCTCTGACGCCTTTGACTGATTAGCGTAAAAGGCAGTTTTATGTTTTTTAAAACATTTATTTTATTTTATACTTTTTAGTGATCATAATAAGATGTTATGTAGTCCCACTTCTTTAGTTGATACGAAACTTTGAGATATTTCAAACTCGCCGCAAGCAACGCCGCGGGAAAGTTATAGTCATATTTGAACAATAAAATTTTCTTCGTTATAGTCGCTTAACTATCTTAATCGAAATCTTTTCGCCACCCTTGAAATAAAATTACATAGGTACCATTCAGGAGTTCCGTTGGCCATCTGAGGTCTTCATCATCAGTTCTACTTCACAAAATGATACTTTCCGAATGCAAATGCTGAATTTGTTACTAAAATAATGAAATTGCAATATGACTATAATATTTGAGGAGTACCCTCACTTCCTCACGGATCCCCTCATCAGATTCAGATTTGGTGACAATGGGACTACCTCGGAAGCATATTGTATCAAGACAAAAAAGTTTTTTTTATCGGTCCATAATTGACGGAGAAATCGGTGAACACAGGAACGTATAAACTCCTATAAATTTCGAAAACTGTTAAAATGTATGGAGTTGCATAAGCACTCGACTTTAAGTAGGTACGTCAATCCTATACATTTTTAATCTCGACAAAAAAAGGATGTTATTAAATTTAACGTGTGTGTCTGTGTTTGGTTTTGTTCGTTTGGGGGCGGTTTTTTTAAAGGAAACCTAGTTTAATTAATTAGATTTAGTTAGATTTGAAAATCGGTTAGGTCGTTATCAGCTCTGAAATAGTGGGTCACTATTATTATATCGGGGCTATTATCTATTTAGGTAATAGTTACCTACTATAAGGATGACGTTAGCCGAATCTATCTTGTCTAGATTGAATGACGCGCTCTACTCGTAATGTCAATTGCCTCTATTAACAGAGACATACCTACCTATAAGTATGTATTTTCCAGCCCACTGTCTGCTAAGATATTATCGCTGATGACTGTACTCAAGTGCATAGCTATTTATAATGCTGACTAAACTAACCAACAAAGAGTTTTACTGGTGGATATTTTGTTTAATTTAACAATAAGGATACTTATTGAAAATTAAATAAGCAGGAATTATAGCTAAAATGATTTTATTTATTTTACTTATGCATGGGATGTGATGTGACCTGTGTGAAACCTTTTGCTGCTTTTTTCTAGAATAACGAAATAAATAAATCAATAAACTTAAAAACAAAGGGATTGGATCATTTTGGTTGTTTCGTAAATATGGTTGAAGATATAAGCGTCAAATTTGGTATCATTATTGTAAGAAAAACAACAAATTCTAAAAACTGGTCAAGTGTGAGTTGGGCTCGCGATTTGGTAAAGACATAACATTCAAATTAAAACATATTTTTTATTTAGGAAAGACAACATTCAAATCGAAATATTACAATACACTTTGCGGCAGTAGGTACAACCTGGGCGGACTAGAGCAAAGAGTAGTGTAATATACTGGACTAGAGTCAGCCAGCCAGTAGTACCTAGTAGGAACTCACACTTGGTTGTTTGTTTTGTTTGGATTTACTTTAAAACCTACCCTCAGCGGGATCAAACTCCCCTCAAGACCAAAATGCTGAATCCGCCAGTGATGCTACCTTAAGAAGAGCCTTGCTTTTCTTGTAAGAGGGGGTCGGGGCGTTACTAAACCTAAGAACTAAATTAGAATGCCTCTATGCATACAATACATTTGTTATTTTTTTGTACAATCTAACTAATTGCACTAAGTAAATAAGGTTTTTCGTTACAAATGGTTTTCACATATAAGTCGGCTAAAGTGGCCTTAAAATTTAGACACAACTATTCTATCAAATCAAAATGACGCTGAAGTCTTCCCTTTCAGTAACTTGACATAGGTAGGTACGCATCTCATCGACCTAAAAATTTATTACATGCATTAATTCAGACCACTTATTTGGCCAAACATTGTTAATATAAATGCGTTTGACAATTCGGACATTAAATATAATAATATTTCCGCTCAACAACCTAAATACAAAAACTATATGGTTCTCAAAACCAACTAAATTGTATTTAAAAGTCAATTTAGTTCACTAAGTACCTGTTTACTCGTTGATAAGGAAAAGTAAAACACGTTACTACGGAGTACCAGTAAATTACCATACAAATTAACTGGTTTAGCCTATATCTTTGCTTAATAGTTTTTAAATAGGTACGATAACGTCGATAACCTAAATGAAAATCGATAAACGAAATGGTTATCCGACTTAAAGTACCTACTTAATTGAACTTAAAATGAATACTTTACCATTTAGAATTGAGATTGTCCCTCATTGCCCAGTAGGTACTTAATTAAGAAAAAAAAATAGGTACTAATAATCTAAATTTTATTAGAAACTAGCGGCCCGCCAGCGGCTTCGCCCCGCTGCAAATTTCTGAATTTCCCGGTGGATTTTTCAATTATTTTCTGTCATACAAACCTTGTCCTGACAATGACGAACACAACAAAAAAGAAATCAGCCAAATCGATCCAGTCTTTCGGAAGTTATGCGATCACATACATTTTGGCGATTCATTTTTATTTATATAGATTATAAATAAATAGAGTGGCCAATAACCACAGCCATAATATTTTTTTGCAAGACTTGCTCTGGTGTGACACGGACAACGGTACAAAAGCAATCATAGATCTACATAAAAGTATACCTACCACCGGCTTGTGCTAGCAAATATCTACAAGCAATTCAATTCAATTATTTATTCATAAAAATATTATATTTGATAAGTCAATTCAATTAGTTATAGTATAGGTACAGACCTATTTACTATATACACACCATAATTAATTTTTACTTATTGTTTTATTATTATTACACACATCATAATTCATTAAATATGATTGTACTAGAGGACGCCCGCGACTTCGTACGCATAGAATTAGTTTCCCGCTACTCCCCCCATTTCTTGCCGTTGGGGGTTGATTTTCGGAAAATCCTTTCTTAGTGCTCACTTAGGTACATCATGGAAGGAACCCCTGTACCAAATTTCAAGTTTCTAGGTATAGTAGTTTCGACTGTGCCTTGATATATAAGTCAGTCAGGTTTGCCTTTTATATAATATATGTATAGATAACATACCTGTCACGTTTCACCCATCAAAAAACTCGTCAAGGAGTACAATACAATACATCAGCAATCAGTTTCCCCTTTAGTAGTCATACAAAGGACCATAACCAGGTTCATTTTTAATGGTTGGAGAGATTTTATTGCAGATCTTGGGACTATTAAACTTAAGACATTTCTAGGGTTCCGTAGTTAAACTAGGAACCCTTATAGTTTCGTCATGTCCGTCCGTCCGTCCGTCCGCAGCAAAGCTCAGAGACTCTTTAGTACTAGAAAGCTGTAATTTGGCATAAATATACATATTAGTCACGCCAACAAAGTGGTAAAATAAAATCTTGAAAACGTAACGTGGGGATGTATTTTTTTCTCGTCTACCCCATAGTGTGGGGTGTCGTTGGATAGGTCTTTTGTTAGAGTCAAAGTGTCCCCTCCCCCTACAGCCAAAACTAGAAATACTAAAAAATCTGAAAAAAACTTAAATAAAAGCACATATAAAATTAATAGGAAAACTATCACGACTAATTAGACTTCATTGGTTCTTGAGTTACAAACGGTTTAAATGATACCTAACGAAAACTTATTTGTGGTGTCGGTAAACTGACCGCGACCTATGTCGATGTATCGGGATAACAGTTTTTCAACGGCAAAGTTAAGTTGGTCGCGCGGTCTAATTTGTTTGTAGTAAGGGCGGCCGCCCACGGCGACTTTTTGCAGCGATACAGTCGCGCGTTTGGTATCGCTGTCACTTTCACACATTAGAGAGCAAACGTGACAGCAACGGCTTCGGAACAGTACACTGAGCATGGTCCGACATGCTCTTGCCCGGTTTTTTAGATTTAGCGAGTCGCGTGAAATACAGAAATGAATGCCGCGGATTTATTTATGCTGTTATATACCTATTAACTATCTTTATCGGGAATTAATAAACCCTTTATCCGGTTTCACACGCAGGCAGAACAGTGAGGCAGAACATTTGATAGCGGAATACTGCTACCAACTGTGTGAACGCGCAAAATAGTACTTTTCTGCCTCGGCGACGTGTGGGTTCACACAGTACCAGTACTCTCAGCTCTGCTGTCCACTGTTCTGCCTCACTATTTTGCCTTCGTGTGAAACCAGCATTAGCTCTATTAAATTCTCAACACTACTTACCTATTAGATGAACGCAAAAACAGTCACACGGGATTGCGTGCGCGGAAGCAGGTCCAAGTTCCGCCAACAGGGACCGCCCGTGTTACTGTTAATCCATTCAGTTGCGATGCAGTGAAGGGGACGGAACTTTGTGACCGCTCGCAAACTCGCGTACCGTCAGCCGTCCGATTTGAGCTGCAAATTGGCGACCTTATTAAAGCACCACTAAAAAGGGTCACTTTGTGATTATATTGTACTTAATTGTGTACTAATTGTTGAAGTGGCTGACTAACCGCTGAACCCTATATTCAAACCGCAGACAGATAAACTTACTTCGGGTTAAAAATTCACATATACCCATACAAAATGTGTCAAATAATCCGAAGCAAGCCTATCTATCCGCGGTTTGAATATATATATGGCCATAAGCAAACTGGCATTTGGATCAGAACTTGTCGGCAGCTTTCATCTATTATTAAAACAGATAAAAATCCCCGACACCTTTTCTTGAGCCGATATCTCTTAAACGGCTCAACCGATATTCTTGAAACCTAGTTTAAAACCATTCCAAATAAGCTAACTATCTTTTCAAAAAGACAGCGTCCAAATCGGTCCATCCGTTTGCGAGCTACAATGCCACAGACACACACAACACTAGAGACAGACATACACACGTTTAATTATAACCCCCTCTATTTTTGCCTTAACCTTAAAATTAGCCTAAACTATAGGCCTATTAATGTCGACGCGACCGCTCTCTCTTCCGCTGCCTGGATCAAAACACTGTCACTGTCATTGTTAACGTTTGCCGCGTTCTGTTCGCGTTCCGCACGCGATCTAATTATATTTCATTTTTCATGAATGCTGTGTACGTACTTATGTGTAAACACATACGGCGACACGCATAAAGTACTCAATTACTGTGTAATTGTTTTGACCGCACGAAAGCGGGTAGCGGTCGAAACCGCCGTGGCGGATCCACTTGGACACGACAAAGGACTAACGGTTTTAACAAAGATTATACGAACAACGAACTAGCAAAAGTTAACTACTTAGTGTAGAGTTGTATTTAGAGGGACAATACTAGCATATTGCATAGCTAGCGTGTCGTGACGCGGCAGAATAATGAACGGGGCTCACAAAAATAAAGTATATTTTTTATTTATAAAATGGTAAAAGCTCATCTTCTCCTATTCACTTTGGCCTTTCAGTGTTAACTTCACTTGTAACATAACTCACTTTTCCGATCTTACAACTAAGGTAATTTCTTAAGGCCACCATTAACAACCTATTTAAATCATTTCTCATCTTTAACCAATGTATGCCAGATGTAGTTGCCCTCTTTATCTGAAGTACGTTTGGATATTAAACCATCTGTATGTCCGTCGCTTAAAACTATTATGCTAAATGTGAATGTGCACGTCGTCGGTTCGCAAGCATAAAGTTGCTCCTAATATCAATTGGGTTTAGTTGATTGAGAGCGCTAATTTGTTTTTGAAAAGGATTAGTAAAAGCCAAGCTTGATTCATCATGAGGACTAGAGTGGCATGCCTATATATCAGCCATTTTCTATTTATACCGGAACACAAAAGTGACTTGGTAGTATACAGGAGATAGTTTTAGTCTCGTCTCTCTACGAAGGGAACCCTTTAAGTTATCTTACGGTCGCACTCAGGGTTAGTTATTATTAGTGACGATTTTTCATACACAAGTTTGAAAATAAAATGTCTCAGTACTCCGGAAAAAATACTTGGTCGCTTCTAACAAGATTGTGATTGTCTATAGTAATCTATACTCTTTTATACCTACTAATATTATAAAGAGGCAAAGTTTGTGACGTTGTAGGGGGTAGGTAATCAGTGGGCACGGGAACAGCTAGCTTAATATTATAAAGAGGCAAAGTTTGTGACGTTGTTGGAGGTAATATCTGGATCTATTGAACCGATTTTGAAAATTCTTTTACCAATGGAAAGCTACGTTATTTGTGAGTGTCATAGGCTATATACTAATTAAAAAAAATGTTTATTGCCCAACGCAGTGGGCACGGGAACAGCTGTTGTGTATAAGGCTATATAGCGTCTTGATTCCATACGAGCCTAACAAGACGTTAGACAAATCAACTAAGATGCGAGTTGAATCACTAAAGAACATGCTGTTATTACTGTGAGTTTCGGTTGATATTATTTTTTTGTAAATTAAAAGAAAATGTTTCTTGGCTGGCTCTTAAATTTTTGAGTGTACGGCGTTTATAAGTATTGTAAAGAGGTTACATTGTTAGTTCACTCATATTTGTTTATGGTAATCATTGGAACTAAGTACTATTTATGAGATGCATGACGCTTACGTAAACATAGTTTGAACAATGTAAAATTGTATGGAATCGACATGAGCGCTCGACCTCTATTCTTGGCGCTAAAAACCATATCGTCTTTGACCTGTTATTGTATTGTTTTAACCCAGACGCCGCCATTACTGTCAAGTAAATGGTCTAAGATCCGAATAGGAGACGACCTTCACCCAGCTGTTTATGGGTACTAGATGGGTAGAGAAATATGTACTTAAATACATAGAAAACATCCATGACTCAGGAACAAATATTCGCGCTCATCACACAAATATCTGCCCTTACCGGGATTTGAACCCAGAACCGCTAGCTTCGTAGGCAGAGTCACTACCACCTAGGCCAGCGCGTCATCAAATTTATCCATATGTTTTAATGTTTTATTTGGGCACAAACGGTCCAATATGACTTAAAGATAAAAAAGCTCATGAATTTAACATTAACCAGCGAAGTTACCACAAGTTACAAAGACATATTTAAAATAAAGGAAGCGTGGATACAACAACAGGAGTAGTTAACAGCAAAAGGAAACAATATTACAAACATGCAACAAGACAACACTACTTACTCTAAGGGAGATGACTTAAATTTAGAAAATGGCAAGCAAAAAATATCAACATTACCGAAACAGTTATTATATTTACTACACACTCTATTAATAAATTAGTTTCCAGCGTATTTAGTGCGTGTAAATTTGACATGAAACAGGCAATTTGTTTGTCGTGTGTTGGGGCGAGGTACTCTAAAACCTATTTTACTTAAAAGATAAGGCGAGTCAATCTTATCAGAAATAATTTTAAATAATAATGTTTGGTCCTTATATGTGCGCCGACTCTCGAGAGACACTAAACTATTCGGATAAAAAAATTGGCCAGATTTCAAGGCTCTGTAATTCTGTACTCTAGATGCTTTGATAGTTTATTTTGTATCCTCTCTATATTATATTGAGGGTTCAATACACAAGAGGCATATTCTAAAACTGGTCTTACTAACCACGTAGACAATGATATCATTACAAGTGCAGTGTTATTCCGCTTTGTAAGCAACTAAGCACCTTGACTTGCGCTTGTGCACGGTCATGAGTTGACGCCTCTGTAATCATAGCCGTAGCATAGTGGGACGAGACAAGTTGCATTATTTGAACATAAACAACGCAGTTAGCCTGGTAGTGACCCTGCCTACGAAGCTAGCGGTCCCGGGTTCGATTACCGGTCAGGGCAAATATTTGTGTGATGAGCGCGAATAAATATTGGATTCTGAGTTTTGGCTGTTTTCTATGTATAGTTACATGTAAGTATTTATTTGTAGCCAGTGTTTAATATATTTGATGAGTTAGAAAACTAAATTCTAATCACATCATCCTTTATTTTTATTTGAAATTAAAAAATAAGGAAATTAGTTACTATAGCTCATGCAATTTATGATGGCGAGTGGGCTTTACTTGTGGTAAACACATATCTGTATTCGTGTCAAAGTGTGCGTGACAGCGAGAGCGGGTATGGTAAGCATAAAAAATAAAGAGAAGTATTGGACACATTATACTTATTATACTGTCGCAAACCCTCTAGCAAATAATGATAAGAAATAATGCAATTAAGTATTTTAAACCGACTTCAAAAAAGGAGGTTCTCAGTTTGACCTATTTGATTTCTCCATCAATTATGGTCCGATTTCAAAAATTCTTTTTTTGTTTTGTTTGACTGAGTTTACTTTATAACGTTGAATTGAATTCCCTTAACAAAATTAAGTGACGGGTCTACCCCTTTGTCGGAATAGCCCCGCTTGACCTTAAATATTATAAAACAACAAACTACTTATTTAAATGTTCTTGATGTGATATGCGAACTACTTAGTCATACTAAATGTACATGTAGTAGCGACACTAGCGACCTTCTTGGTTGCATCTTCTACGAAATTGATGTACCTAACTCTATCTTGTCGCGAAGATGACATTTCAAATGTCTCCGTATTTTCTGTCTTAAAATTACGTACAATTTTATGTTACTTAAAATTAAAACCTATCTGTAGGTTTGTCTTTATTTTAGAGGGCTTATTATTGCCGTGTTTCTTGGGTGACTAAACGTGGATCAAACATCCGTCACTCTCACACTTATATGTATGTACTTGTCAGAAAGTGTCGAATGTTTTATTACCGTTTTGTCAAGCGATAAACACGGATAGGCCCACAGTTCTAAATAAATTTACTATTTTTATTTTAGGATACTTCAAAATAAAAATCCGTTATACCTCGCTATGAATAACTTTGCGTTTTTTCCGGATATTGGACATGCTGACGGTAGTTCGTGGCAGTAAGCGTCGTGGAAACAATATGCACAAGTAACTCGAGCGACGGCGCGCTCGCGACTGATCGCTCCGTCAGACACGCACACTACCGCAATGTGCATGTAGGTACACGTTCAACTACTAATAAAGCCCACTCGCCATCGTGAATTGCATGAGCTATACTTATATAAAATTTACAATTAAAATAAACATGTACCTACTACCTACGTGCAACGTTACAATATAAGTATGTTTATCGTTGCCTAGTAGGGACTACTAGGTACCCATAGTACAAGCCTAAAGCTTAGTTTGGGAATTGGTCAATTTGTGTAAGATAGTCTCCTGATATTTTTTATTTATACGGTTTAATTTTTTAAAGCCAAGTATAATTAAACCGTAGATTTAAAATCATGAACCAAGCCAACCAAACCATACCAGAATTTTTACTTTAACCGACGGTATGTTTCTTTTTCACGACTTTAATCGTAACAGGAATCGTTGATTAGATCTTTAATAAATGATTTCTTTAAAAAAGAAAACAATCAAATTTGTAGCTAGAGGTGTTCTTTCCCATCTAGCTTTACAACGATAAAGTTAATAATGCTTACAAAAAATTCAACGAAAATTATTTACCCTTACTAATGTTACAAACGCAAATGTTTGTATGTATGGATGTATGGATGTTTGTTACTCTTTCACGCTACAAAGGCTGGACGGAATTGGATGAAATTTGAAATGGAGATAGCTTATAGACTGGATTAAAACATAGGCTACTTTTTATCCCGGAAAATTTAAAAGTTCCCGAGGGAATAACGATAATTGAAATATACGCGGACGAAGTCGTGGGCAGAAGCTAGTACAAGATATATTTACGATTTAGTTAAGGCTATAGTTATAATTTTACGATACATCTGGTACAGTGTTTACTGACTTGTGATGTCATAGTTCATTATAAATTTGTATGGGGCGTTTTCAATGTCGGGCTTTGACTCCCATTTTTGACTTTTGCCGTGCTCAGATTGTAGATGGTCCTATATATTAATTTGGTCATTACAAAATACTGAATCTGCTATTCTGCAGAAAAATATTATTTTGTCAAATAGCCTATTAAAGAAATGCTCAAGAGACAATCACTTTGCAGACATGACGAGTCGCTGGGTGTGGTTGGTGCTCTTGGTGCAGCTGGTGCGGTGCAGTGAACCCGAAGGTGACAGCATGTCTGCGTAAGTCCTACGTTTCTTAAGGCCGTATTACTAAGGGCCGTATTAATCCGTATTAATAAACTCATCTTGGTTGAGATGTCAGTCACAAGACACGTTAAAAATGACAGCTCTCTATGGGTTGACGTTCACTTTGACGTCTCTCGAGATGGGCATCTCAGTCAAGACGAGTTTATTAATACGGCCATTAATAAACTCATTTCGGCTGAGACACCGTCACAAGATACGTCAAAGTAAACGTCAGGCCATAGAAAACTGTCATTTTTGACGCATGACTTGAGACGAGGGTTAGGCCAGCGTTACACCTGTAAGTTATTGCTTTCAGTTTTGAGACGCAACTATGGGAAAGAGTGAGTGGCAAATATCTCCATCTCTCTCTTGCATATAGCTTTGTTTCAAAACTTACAGCAATAACTTACAGGTATAATGCCGGCCATACAGTCGAGATCAATAATTATTAACACGGCCCTTATACATATGTATATTGGGGAAAAAACAGTTACAGATAGTCATTACAAAATATTATTACCAAAAAAGGATCTCTTAAAGTTATAATAAAAAGAAATGCTAAAAAGTATGCTTTTGAGACAAACCTCTATAAGCATGATTTTTATTGTTCTAATAAAATAATTGTTTTAAAATTCCTGTTGACAATCTACTTGAATGAGTGTTAAATTTTACTGTGACTAAGGTGGAAGTACTAGTACTCGACATGTTAACAGAAAATATTTATTTGCGTCGTGGTATTATGTTCAATTATACATCTACACAAAACATTTACATGTGATTTGGGAAATATGACCGTTACTTTTGTTAGTTGGAATTTGTTTTATATGGTGACCATATATAAATTTATTAAAATGAAAAAAATAACTAGTCAATCGGATTGTATGAGTAAATGTCACGTAGGTACTTTTGCTGGCAGTCCTTTTCTTTATTTAAAAATTGGCGTGTGAAATATCGAAGCCACAAACATTTTCCATCGCTAAAATGAGGTGGTGACAAAAGTAATTTTAATCTTATTTTATTTACCCCAAGTCAAAGTATGGCGACGAGTATTAGTACCGCGTCGAGTACTAGTACTTCGTACTTTATATACATCTCACGGACTTGTTTATTAAAATTCAATCTATTTTGTTTAAATCGATCCTGACACTGAGATGATTGAAATCAGACACTCCGTCCGTTGGTATTCTGTACCTACATCTCATTGTAAGTCTTTGTTTTCAATTATTCATATGTCCCGTTCAATTGCCTCTAATAGGATAATTAGTCGACGGATCCGGGCGTTTTAAACTGCGAGAGAGTTATTTGGTTTTTTAAATGAACGAAATAAATAAAAGAAAAAGGTTTTATTACTTTAAAACCGGATTGTGTACTGCTAAGGGCGGATTCGACCAAACTTGAATAAGGTCTTATACCTAGATTAAACGCCGAATTTGTATGGACTAATCTCGGATTAAGTCTTATTCCAGTTTGGTCGAATCGGCCCTAGGGCATTCTGTAAGTAGGCCTAGCTTATTTATTGTATGGCTAAGGCTTGCTTACCAGTGCGGCTAGCACAAGTTGCCCGCGACTTGTTTGTCGTTCACTTTCTATCTAGTCAGTAACGATAGAGACGCACCGAGTGACAAGCGAGAAAATACAACTTGTGCTACCCGTGCAGTTCGCTCAACCGGCAAAATCGCCAACCAGCCAACTTTACCAGTGCCTACCACTTTGGACATAAAGACGATGGACGTAAAATAGATTTCTATTTTAAACTGTATTAAATTATAAAAAATGTGCAAGTATAATTAAGTATATTTAAAATGGGTTAATTGTGATGATTGGATGAATAATAATCGCACTGATTAAATTGATAAGATTTCATTGCGACTAATGATAAATGATAATAATATGACTGGCTACGACTAGGTCGGATTATTCTGTAGGTAGGTACAGACTAAAGTTTAAAACATAAATTTATACAATTATTTTTAGTATTAGCGGGGATTTTAACCAAGTTAATTTATGAACTAAGTACTACACATTTTGGGTCATCATAGTAATACAATCCACTTGAAACGCGAGATCCCTTTTCGGAGCGAAAATATTGGTTGCTTCTTACATTATTGTGATTGTTGTGAATGCGTCTTGATTCCGTACGAAGCATCAAATAGAGTCCGACCAACGAGTGGTGACACAAAAAAAGGCGGCAAATTCAAAATATCACTAGCTAGTAATACGAAATGCATAGCTACGGATAGGTGCTGTGATGGGGGTGGTGGGGTGCTCTTCAATTAAACCTTGTAATATGCGTGAGAATACATTTATTTATATTATAACATAACAGTGGTTGTTTATTTATATCTATCTATGTATATGAAAAGTACAAGTCTATGACATACCATTATGTTACTTTCAGTAGTTCCTATTTTAAATTATCCGGCCGTCGTTGAGGCGGTACTAAGCCTGAGCACAGAATAAGTAATAGTACAAGTACAGAAGCGACTCTCTGTGACAGCAAACATGCTAATTTAAACCTACTCAGAACGCGTTAACGATAATAATATAAGTGCACGGCACGAAGTGACCTTGGTTACATTTCTGCGATCGATAGTGGGGGCGCTCCTAACGAGGCAAAATGCACCTTAAATCTGCGCCGCGAGAATCTGTATTATTTCGCCCGTCATGAGCTTAACTGACTCCGCCCACTTCGCAGGGTTGGCAGTTAGATACTTGTAGGTATTATGACTTGTTCTGTGGCAGTTGTAAGAAAAAAAATTGAATTTATTATTAATTGTAGTTTTCTTATGTAGTTCGCTTAAGTTAAATGACGAGAAAAAATAGTACATCCCAAATGTTGTTCGTGACTTGTTTGTTGTTTGCTCGGATCTCCCTTTTTATCTAGGTACGTAATAAGACGTAGACTAGTTTTATCGTAGTTTTGTGCTGTTTTAAACTTCAAAATGTTTGTTAATTCTATTTTTATATTTTCTTGGTCATTTTTCTGTAATGTGATAAATGCCTAGTTTTTAGTTTTATTGATCCCGAGTGTCGAGTTTATAAATATGTATACACTTTAGTACCTTGTCTGTGTTTAATGTCATGTTTAAACTGCCATATATAAATTGTCACAACGATTAAAGTGACAAGGTACTAAAGTGTACCTATACATATTTATGAACTCGACTGTACGTAAGACCGACGTACTGAAATAATAAACTACCTATTTTAGGTAATAATTAACATTTTGCAAGATGTAAAGTCGAGAAAAATGTTGAACATCTTGGAAACTTAGCTAACTTATCTACTAGGTATTTTCCGTTTAACATTTTTGGCGTTTACAATACAAACATGCGACACGCGACGACATTAATACCTAATAAACGAGAGGCAAAGAGAAATGCTGCCAATTTTTAATATTTTTAAGTGTTTAACTAAAAACAAGTATATGCTGACCTTGCTCTAGTAGGCAGCAACTATTACTGGGAGATCTACTTACACTGAACGATCTTTAAGGTAGGTAGGTTATTGAAAACTACGGACGGGTCGTTAACAAAATAAATAATAATTATATCTCTCTTTTTGCGTCGAGGATTCAAAACTGTAATGATTGGGTCAGTAATTAAGTACAGTTACTCGTAATTACCTACCTAGCTCGAAGTTATAAATATTATTAATAATAATCTTAACTTTCGATATCCTTCGGCAGTGTAAAAAATGACAGGTCGACGTTCCTATCACTATTCAAGCACCCGTATGCTGCGCAGTATCGTTTGGCTTTTCGAGTAGCCATATTCTACAAAAACCGGAATTAGGAGCTTTGGCAGCGTACGGCGGCGCGCGTCAAGACGAGCGCGCGCATGACACTCAACTGATTAGCATCTTCGAGGCGGCCGAAAATTTTGTATGCAATAAGCGCGAGTGTCACCCGCCTGGCCTGAGGTCTTGGATTGAATACCTTTATGGTAATAATTTCATAAGTTATTTTTTTAGGGTTCTGGGGCCTGTTTTATAAAGCTACAAATTACAATTTACAGGTTACAAGTTTCCATTTGACCCAACTGGAATAGGACATAGGATAGTTTTTATCCCAAAAAAACATTTAAGTAATTCCTACGGGAAATCAAATTAATCGGTTAAAGCTGTGAATTTGCTCACAAGGCTTTGTATGGCCGAGTAACAAAATTAAAAAGGTGAAATATCAGCTAGCCATGCAGCGTGGGTAGTGTGTTTTTATTTCTGTTTACCTTTGTCCTGTAATCCTTTTAGTTAACTTGTATTCATGGATGTGGGCGTACACAAAATATACTCAAGACTTTTAGTTCTCCATAACCGGTGCCGTCGTCCACGCAGACGAAGTCGAGGGCAGAAGCTAGGTAGTTTGTTTTAATTGTTATAATATAAATCAAGCAATGCTTGTACTAATTAATGGTCTTTATCAGGCAACCATGGACCTACCAATGCGTCGACGACGTCTGCCAGCGCACGGAGCTGCAGGGCGGCGCCAACTACTCCGCGACTACGCTGACGTACGGGAACATAGAGCTGTGCCGGGTCGGGTGCGGCCGGTTCGGCGGAATCTGGCCCAGGCCCGTGACCGTCTCGCTCAGCAAGCAGATGGTCCAGATACATCCCAACTATATCAGGTGAGCATTCCACCAAATTATAGCTTGGCAAATTCATTCGTGGCACTCCCATGGTTCGCGCGGGGGGCGGGGGACGATACTAGTCGATGACGTGTTTCTCACCTCTACATATGATATGAATTAGTTTACGGATATGTCTGCCGATATCCATAATAATATTTTGCATTGACCTAACTTGATATTATTGTGTAGACGTGACATTGATTTATAACATTATTAATAATGGACCAATATTAGAGAAATAAATCTTATTTTAATGTTTGTATTATATTTATTAGTATGAACTAATAATAAATAAATTAACATCATTTTGATTTTCCGTTAAAGTTGGATCTACCATGATTTTTTTTCAATAGGTGTAACACACACAATTTGTTTGTCTTGACGTCCAATAACTTTGCGGATTCATATTTTCATAGCAATCTCGTGTGTGTTTTGTTATGTGCGCCCCGCGCTTATTATTTACCTACACAATTTACCGCCATCAAACGTTTGACGTTACTGTCAGACGGCCTCTGCTGTTAGAATTTCTCATAATTTTGACCACTGTGTGTGAGTGACATCACCGGTGTCCAAAACAAGATAAGAAACATGAAACTACTTAATCAAGCAATCATATAATGGTAACCTACTTAATGTATACTGAAACATTTGAATGGAAAGACCGTCTTTTTTGCCCCAAAATAAATCTTTAGTAAGTAAGTGGCTTAAGTAAGCAGGGCTTCTGTCGATAAGATCAAAGTATAAGGCTGCCTAATTGAGAATGCACGCGCTAAAATGTGTTTTGTAGGCTCTGACGGGACTACTTAAACTCGCCCGTGCGCCGCGTTCACTCGTTCACTAGATCGACCGACCGAACGCCGTTTTTAAAACAATAACACCCCAGGGCCCGTATTATGGTCGCCTTTATCGCGATGGATAAAGCATCCGTCACTCTCGCACTTACATACTGCTCAGAAAGTGACAGATGTTTCGTCCACGTTGATCCATGTCGATAAACACGAGCATAATTGGCCCGCTGATGTCTCCGCGCCGTCTACGCGGGCTATTTAATTCCCGGCGTCGTCCTCGAGATGTGTCGATCCATTTCGCAGCAGTGGATCCATTTCCAAAAATGGTGGAATTAGGAAGATAGTTTTCGAGATTAAATAAACATCGCCTCATTACCTCCATCAAAAAGGAGTGTAGTGTTTTCATGTTATTGTAACCAACGTCACGTGAGGATATCACAAGGGTTACACGATTATCTCCAAATTGTTTTCTTTATGTTTTTAGGGCTCCATACCTCAAAAGGAAAAAAGTAACTTATAGCATCACTTCGTTGTCCGTCTCTTTGTCTGTCTATCTGATAAGACCATTTTTCCCAGGAAAACGTGGATTTACGAGAAAATCAAAAACATAAGTTTGCATGTGATTTGCACCTCCACTAGATAGATCTATCTTACTACTTAAATCATTAATGTAATGCCGTTTAAAGGCTGTATAACGAACAATCTGTGGCCTGTTTCACGAAGCTACACTACAAGTTACAAGCGGAACTCTTTTTATAGCAAAAGGAGTTAGAAAGAGACTTCCGCTTGTAATTTGTAATTTGTAGCTTCGTGAAACGGGCCTCTGGGATTGATTCGCTGAAAACCCGTTCTTTCCAAAAATACCAAGAACTTGTAACTTTTATAGATCGTATTCCAATAGCTGGTGTTTATAGAAGTGATTTGAAAGGGCAGTTGGCGGCTGGGCGCCATCCAAGTGTGGATTCTCTAAATATAGCGCGAAAACAAAAACAAGCAAACAGCGCGCACGCTACGAGTCAAATGCGCGCGACAAGTCGCACGGGATTGATTTATTAGCTACAAATACAATCAAACGGGAATGTTTTTTTCCATCATGAACTGCATAACCTACGACATTGTTTGGGAGTCCATTATTAAGAGCATTACTGTTTAATAATACGGCAAGGTGGCCTCTTAAAGAGGATTGTAAACCGAAGCTTAAATCGCGTAGCTGTCAAAAATGTTTCATACTAATAGCTCCGGGCCATAATGTTTCTCACCTCCTAAATCAAGTCCGATTTTCACGATTTTTTTATATGTTGTACTTGTACCTAGTTATTATGAAAAAATAGGTCTGTACGTTTTTTTTTATTTGTTTTTTTTTCCAAGAAATATTTCCTTGGAAAGGAAAACGTACAGACGTAATTTTTCATAATATCTCCAAGTTGTTCAAAAATCGTAAAACTCCGACTAGGTTTAAGGGGAGAGAAACGTTATCGCATTCTGTATTTTTTTTTTAGCTTCTCACTCCTCTTAAATAATTAAGATGTTACTTGGATTTTTTTATTTATAAATTAGCCGTCAGCCGGATAATCACGAGATATCTTTGATAATAGAAAAAGGCTCTGAAAGAAGCCGTAGTTAAGATATACAGTTGGTCAGGAACAGTCGGAAGTTTAGCCGGATGCTTTGCAGGATGACTAATATGGCTGCGTTTTCTGCGTGACAAAATATGGATAAAACATCTCTCACTTACACGTATATATAAGTACGAGACTGACGGATGCTTTATCCACATTTTGTCACGCGATAAACACAAACATACCTATGTATACAAGGCCCGCTGGAGGACTAAATTCGGGTGCAGTCGCGAGTGACCTCGACTAGACTTGAGTCTTGCACCCGCTAAGATTGCATCTCGATCCGTGTCTACGGCCTGTGACGATGAGCTCAGCCATACTTCGGCTAAAGAGACGTGGGTAGGCATCGGGCGGACTTGCTGTGTCGCCACATACTAGCCACAAACCATTTTATAGTTAAGTTTAGAAGAGACCACACACAGCTGTAGGATATACACGTCACATATAAATCATAGTAATAACGACATAAAACACCACTTTTCAAATATATGATAGCTATATAAGAAACAAGAAACAGAGCTCAGGTTTCATGTTTGCATATTTTACGAATATTTATGTCTTGTATGTAACAATAAATAATTTTGTCACCGCTGTTTTTTTCTGCTCATAGGATGTGACAGGTAACCGTGAGGTCATCGACCGGATGAGTACACATACTTATCGATATTTGCGTGTGAGTTATAGCATATTGGTTAACCATTTGTTGTGTAAGGTGAACGGCCGGTGCTCGGGATCTAACGGTATTCCGACCCATAACCCGGCGTACTCCGGTGTTATTCTCTTTCGAAGCAAATTCGAGGTCACTCGATCGAGCTAACGCATGGATAGGTGATGCGCATCTACGACGTTGGGTTCTCGAGACTGTGGCCAGCTGACATTGAAATATCTATCTATCTATCTACCTATCTATCTTCTATCTGCTATCTTCTATATAATATAAAAATGAATCGCTGAATGTGTTGCTAAGCGCAAATCTCGAGAGCAGCTGAACCGATTTCTCTAATTCTTTTTTTAGAATATTCCTTGAAGTACAAGGATAGTTCTTAAGGCGAGAATTTTTTTAAAAATCCACCGGGAAAGTCAGAAATTTGCAGCGGGGCGAAGCCGCTGGCGGGCAGCTAGTTGAACTATAAAAACAATTCGCAACGTGCAATAATGTTGTTTTGTATGTGCACGAAAACGAACGCATGTCATAGTATATGTATACAGCAGTAGAGAAACTAGGCCTACCCACTTATTGAGATGAATACCTACTCGCCAGTTGAGCGTTAGGGTTGTCCTCTTCAATTTTGTATAACAAGATAAAAAAGTTGTTTGTTTAGTGTATCTCAGATAGTTAGGTCAAAATCGTTACAGAGATCTGTGTGGTCTCCGGCAACGAATCCGATAACAATGAAGAAAAAGGAGCCACCATCTTGAATGAACTGAAAAAAATAATCGAATAACCAAAAATCTCAACATGGTTGCAACTTTTTCTCAATTTATTAACGGATTCGTTGTCAAAGACCACATAGGTCAGGTCAACGTCAATAAGTTATTTAGAACCAACTTAGAATAGTATGTACATCGTGAAATAAAACTAAGAGTATTTTACTGGATTATACCTACACATATTCAAAACGTCAAGCAACCACGAGGAAATTGACCGACCATTAGAGAATACTCCAATGTGCAGTTCGAAAATTGGATTGCCTAGCTTTAAAATAAAGTGTCCTGCGATTATTAAGTTATTAGCCGATTTGAATTTTAAAAAAAATGTACCTGCACCAAAAACTTAAGGTTGTAGCTCTAAGATTACTCGGTAGATAAAGCAGTAAGTTAGTTAATATCGTTTTTGATTTACAACAGGTAGTACTACCGGCAGTAGCGGATTTAACGGCTTAACCGTGAAAGTGTTCCAAACAGACAGACAAAGTTACTTTCACATTTGTAAATACTAGCTGCTCCCCGCGACTCCGTAAGTAGCCTATGTGTTAATCGAGGGTACCTATCCATCCATCCATCCATCCATCACCATTCCATTCCTACCTATCCATCACCATTCCATTTTTTTATATAATAAATCCGTCCAGCTCTTGCCGCGTGAAGGAGAAAGAAACTAACACACAATCTTTCGTATTTAATATATTAGTAGGATGGAGGGATTCGAAGACAACACTTTCCATTTTAATTTTTATCAACATAGTAAACTGACGCATTTATTGTGAAGTAAAAATTCTTCAAAGTAAATCGAATCAATTGGTAATTAAAATAAACTAGGCGCATAACGTCCTCCATATTTTCAAGGCACTAGACTGTTTGGAGGAATGTCTGGTATATTCTTTAATCTTATAATATAAAACTTCTTATTTCTTGCGAAATGCCAGCCGAGTTCTATTATGATGCTTCATCGTCCAATCGTTTCGCAGGTATGACCTAAACGACGTGCCAGCCGAAGCGCGGCCGCTGATGGTGCAGATGACTCAGGTGGCAACTAGCAACCTGCTGGCAGAGTGCCGCGGCAACGTCACCGAGCTCGTCCCCACGCCCGTCGTTGTCTACATCTCGGTCAAGTCCCCCGACATCACGCTCACTTGGGACACTCTTGAGCAGTATGCACTGGATGTGAAGACCAAAGGTTACGCTTGACAGTAATTTTAATGATTAATGCCATATCAATGAGAAAAGTGACTTAATTGGCTTGCTTTACTGCGGCAACTGTTTAGATACAAGCCATTTAGCGTGTCAGGTTGGCAACTTGGCTTGCGCACTGACGTGCAAGCGTTTCAATTATTTGTTACATTTCTTCACAGTAAAATAAATAAGCATGGCTGCGAAAACACTATACTCAATTCTAAAACGCTTACCTAACTATACCACTACAAGAATATTCTAAATCTTATTCAAAACATTACAGATGACTCGGTCGCAGTTCACATCTTCACAGGCACGGTATTCGGAGCTCGCCACGCGCTTGAAACCTTCACCCAACTGGTAGCACCAGATAGTTCGGATTTCTCCCGTGGCAGCAAATGCGGGCTCAGACTAATTTCCGGTGCCAAAATCATGGATAATCCCGTCTTCAAGCACAGGGGGCTGAATCTCGACACATCCAGGAACTTCATACCTTTGAACGATATCAAGAGAACGCTGGATGGTATGGCAGCTAATAAAATGAATGTCTTTCACTGGCACGTGACTGACTCGCAGAGTTTCCCGTTGGAGTCCAAACGGGTCCCACAGTTAACAAGGTATATTTATACTTACATTCCTATTGTAAGTTTAACCCAGAACCACTCACCCATGACACCCGATAATCTAAACTAAACAAAACCTTACTATTACCAGATATGGTGCATATTCGAAGTACGAAATATACAGGACGGAAGAAGTGAAGGAGCTGGTCGACTACGCGCTGGTGCGGGGCATCCGCGTCGTCATCGAGATAGACGCGCCCGCGCACGCCGGCAACGGCTGGCAGTGGGGGAAGGTAACCACGACAATACAAGAGATAAAAAATGTTCTCATCTCAGAACCTCAAAAAGGCAGGTCTTGCTGTCCCTTTATTTGGCGATGCACATTGTGATATACATACCATAACATGTACTTTTTTATAATATGTTTATTGATAAGTATTTTATTTTTTTGCTGGATTTAAATCCGAAGAGGCTTGAATCCATGACTTTTTTTATTTTTGCCAGGAAAAGGGTTAAAGACGGTGAGCAAAATTCGGTTTATCTGTGAGCGTAAGAGTGAGCAAAATTCGATTTGGTTACGAGCGTGAGACAAAGAAACTTTAAAATAAAAATAATAACGCCGATAACCGAGCATAGCCGATAACAGCTGTGCTCGTGATTTAATTATAGAGTCCTTCGCTCACTCAGAATACAAAACACTCGCAGCAAAAAACCACTTTGCTCACATTTTAAAAAGTTAACGGGTTCAAGAAAAAGTGATTTCCTAAATTATCAATTTTCGAATAAATGGAACATTTGGCAAACAAATCTTCGGACTTGCGATACAATATTCTTTTTAAACCCTATTGCAGTGTAGGTACTAAACAAATTATCTATTTTTCCCATTCCAGGAATTCGGTTTGGGAGACTTAGCAGTATGTGTAAACGA
Organism: Acleris cristana; assembly: GCA_948252455.1. Classification (NCBI taxonomy): domain Eukaryota; kingdom Metazoa; phylum Arthropoda; class Insecta; order Lepidoptera; family Tortricidae; genus Acleris; species Acleris cristana. The sequence continues at coordinate 10,798,637 of OX411784.1, read as the reverse complement.
AAGAAACTGGCGTAAGTACTGCGTGCAGCCTCCATGTGGGCAGCTCAACCCCGCCAACCCTGTTATGTACCAAGTACTGAAAGACCTGTACAGAGACGTGGCTGAACTGCTCCCCAAGCCAGCCCTGTTCCACATGGGGGGAGATGAGGTGAGATCTCAGGGGAAAACAAAAGCATACGGTAATTTGCAATAGGGTATGTTCGGTGCACAGCTCCTTACACGTGTATTTTAAGTAAAGTGGTAGTCGCCGGCGCATAACATCTAACGACTCTTATACTCGTAACAGCGGGCTTAGCACGCGAGGCGAGATTTACTGTCAGATTTGACTCGCTGAGACTTTGAGTTGCTCAGAGTTAAATGACATTAAATCCCACTTCAAGATTCTTAGTAATAAAAGGACTCAAGTCACACAAATTACACTTTTATTTAAAACCTTAAACATTTACTCTTACGTTAGAATATGGAATAGACATATTTGACACTAAATCGCGTTTGACGAATTTTGACGTAGGTATAATCCTCACCTCGCGTGCTAAGCCCGCTGGTAGAAGTTTAAAGCCAAAAAACAGGGGCGCGTCGTTTTAGACAAGACAAGCTCTTTGTACATTACTCTACGACGGTACGGTTTGCCAAATGATGATAGAGAAACATTATTTGACCATTCGGCATAATATGTATATGTATTTATCACGAATGTTGCTTTTCGAATGACTGGGAGACCGACCCATGTTTTTGGCAGGCACGACGGACTTTTACTTATACCTATACATATATAATATGCATGTATGTATGTATGCAAACTCTTTATTGCACAAAAATATAAATATTTCAATATTGTTATTTAATTAATATTTCATTCGGTGTCGAGACCCTTGGTCCTTGGGGTGCTAGAGCTCTAAGCTTTTTTAAGAATTTGTCAGAGAGACTCACTGTTGTCACTGGAGACCGAAGAGCTGGTAGTTTCCTCGCTCAACGAATAAGTTTAGCCATTCAACGAGGAAGTGCTGCCAGCATCTTTGGTACAATGCCGCAGGGACCATTCTTAGATTTTTTGTTTTATTTTATTTTTAATATGTTTTAGTCTTATTTAATATTAGTTTTAATCGTCATTCTAGGTTAGTTTGTGATAAATATTCGGATAATATATTTGGGTAATAATAAATAAAATTTAGAGCTCTCACCGCAATCACTAATCTACATACATACATACATTAAATCACGCCTGTTTCCCATGGGGGTAGGCAGAGACCACTGATTTCCACCTGCTACGATCCTGACGAATCTCTTTCGCTTCTTCCACATTCATACATCGAGTCATGCATGCACTTCGATTACGGGTACTTAGATTCGGCCCTTTTTCATTGTCTCCGATTTGATTCGAAAAAGTACGCCTATGATTGGTACCTATACCTACCTACATATATCATTTAATTGCTTTGTAACATAAAACATTATAAAGATTTTTCCATCTGGTTCATTCCAGGTAGTCATGAGATGCTGGAACTCCTCAGCGGAAATCGTGAGTTATATGAACACCAAAGGGTGGAACCTTAACGTGGAAGGTTACATGGAACTCTGGTCAGAGTTCCATGCACGAGCTTTGAAGGCCTGGGACGAACAGCTGGGTGAAGCCACGGGGGTCGACGAGCAGCCGGTCATCATATGGTCTTCCCAGCTCACGAACCCCTTCACTATCAACAATCATTTGGACAAAGAGAGGTAAGATACCATTATCATTACGGTTCCGTATCAAAATGAAAAAAAAGTAACCCTTATGGTGAGACTTTTCAGTTTCAGTTTTTATTTATTTTATTTTATTTATTTATTTATTCAACCAACAACAAAAATTACAAACAAACAAAAGCCCTGCAAAACTGTTCAAGCTATCAGTTTGAATGGGTCTGACCGATCTACCATGTAAAATTGCCCCTGGCTGAAAATGTAGGTTTCTTACGTGTGTTTATTAACCTTATTACACAAGATATAATTTTACGAAGTTTTAACCCTAAAATGTTGAAGAAAAATAAAAAAGAAAAAAATATGTTTTTATTTTTTTGTAGCCAAACTAATGATTTGATTTCTTTGTAATTTGGAAATATTATGTATCTAATAATAAGCTATTGTCAAAAAAAACAACGTTCAAACTCATTTATGAAGGGTTAAAAATCGACTTTATTTTTTTAAATATATTTTTTAATACTTACGAGATAGGGACAACCTTTAATTCTAGTTATTTTATGTGGAATCTTTGCGTAACATTTTTTAGCAAAAAATCTATTTGGGGCAACAGGGTAAAAATATCTTACTAACGTATATACTTACGTAAAAATCCTCCATTCATTAATATTAACAATGGGCGGGAATTTAACTACCTTTTATTTTTTTCCCACTAGTGTTATAGGGACAGCCGCAGCTTTTTTCTAAGTTCCTTAATATTATAATAATGTGTCTTGTAAAATGTTATTCGTCACTTATTATTTACCATATTAAATTTGTAATAATAATCTGAAGAATATCTATCTATCTAAAGAAAAAAACAGTAATACTGTGAACACCGCTAGTTTATAATAATACTATTAGGTTAGGTTAGGTTAGTTCGGAATCTACCTTTATCGGTAGTTTACAATCTCACGGGTTTTTTAGTTCACCGGATAAAATAGAGATTAACTAAAATGATAATCATAGGTAATATTTAATTTAAGTAATACATCGGCATACATGTTACAGATTAATCTATAATGCTGCTATTTTAGAACCGGTGGCGACATCTCTGGACAACAAGAGATAAAACTTCGACTCGCCGATGGCTCGGTGTTGCCGCTTGGTTTAATTCGTAACTAATTTCTTCTGCATTCAAATAGATGTTTGTTTTATTTTAGGAAAACCCTTCTGGTAGGTTCTATTTATTATTAGATATTGTTAGGATCGGTTTCTGCTAATTTATTTAAATCGAAATATCTGATCGAAGTGTCAATCGATACGTTTAACTCTAGGTTTGATCATAGACGCTTGTCTACGGTAGGATAGTTTGGGAATAGGCTTGTCACTCTCGCAGCCGCTACCATTATGTGAGCACGTCCGTCACGATTACTGGAGAGTCTCGCTACGGCCGTATGGCCATTTTGTAATTTAGCTTCATAGAAATTTAACAAGCTCAATGCATCCTTGTTAAATACTAAGTGTTTCTACGTAAGTATCTCGTGTGTGCTAGAACTTGGTCGACATTGTCGTCAGGTGCTTTTATTTTTGTGAATTGACGGGATTTTCTTGTTGTAGAATGAAGATGTAAGGAGGACACAATATTTCTAAATTTAAGGCGAACATCGTCTAGAACATGGTAAAGTCGCCGCTGCCTTGATATTTCTTTAACCGGGTAAGTGTATTTTCCTAGCTAAAAAGCCTGTCTTGTTTTATGAAACGTGTTGTTTATATTGTGACTTTCGTTTGCTTAAAGTTTCTATTCGCAGGAATAAAACTTATGTTTATACAAAGTGCTAATGCCAACAATCTTTGCAGCTACAAACAGCCGGTGTGGGTCTCTGTGGGTCTCTGTGTGTCTCTGTGTGTGCGAGTGTGTCCCTCTGGTCACACCTATCAGTGTGAAATCTACTTCTACGCTCTTGCCACGCTGTCTTCCTTTCTACGTGGTGTTGCTGCGGTCCATGCTTCTCTGTGGATCCACGCGCTGCACTTCTCCTTCATCTACACTTCTTCTTCATCTTGTGGCTGGTGACGAGTGAGACACCGAGAGGCGTCATTTGGTGATCCACGTCTAATCATAAGGTGAACTCGTTTCTTACTACACTTGCAGACATAAACAAGAACGCTCGATAAACGTAAAGAAGTAGGATTTAACTTGCCCTGTCACTGTTACAGTGGAATAGTATGTAAGAAAACACATGATAACGTAGAGAAGTAGGATTTAACTTGCCCTGTCACTGTTACAGCGGAATAGCTTTTAAGAACGCTCGATAAACGTAGAGAAGTAGGATTTAACTTGCCCTGTCACTGTTACAGAGGAATAGTATGTAAGAAAACGCATGACAACGTAGAGAGGTATGATTTAAGCAACCCTGTTATTGTACAGTGGAATTTTTATGTAAAAGAGTACGAAGGTACTATCTAACTTGTACTGTGTTTCTTTTCTAAACAAAACAGATAATAAACTCTGTTGACAAGGTTCATGTTTGTTTACTTTTAATCTCTCTCTAGTTTAAACTTCTATCCCTATCTTTCTGTTGGTTTAGATTAAAACAGATGGCGCCCTTTTCTTTCTAATTTCTACTAAACGCTGCACCAATTTTGTGCCACATTTTGTGATAAGTTGTTTTCATACCGGACTGAGCTCAAGAATCCACGACCCTAAATTGAGTCAATCAGCCACGGCCTAACATCAAGTGTGGACAGAGATCTGTCAAGTCACCTCACACATCAGTAACCACTCATACTACAATATAGTGTTACATTTTGGCGGCCCAACGCTAGGGGCAAAGCTTAGTTTTACTAACAGTGTCGGTGAAAGCAACTTATTATACCGGTTTCTTTAAATAACTATTTTATGAACCTTAACAACAGAAGTTCTCTTTCTGTATTTTAATTTATACTATGTGTTAACAGACTGTATGGCTCTCTTTTGACTTCTTTGTGGATCTGATAAATATTCTGCTTTTACTATTAACTTTTACTTTAAACTTTTAAAAACATAACAGTGAATTGAATTTGGTCTTAAAAAATTAAATTTTTTATCTAAATGTACATTAACTGAATTTAAAAAAAAAAAAAAAAGATATATTTTGTACCTAAAGTCTTATACTGCATAACTATTTTTGTTTTTATAATTTTAACTGACATATTTAGCCATGGCATTACATGTAGATGTTGACTGTTTGAATAAGGATGAGCTATTGTTTGAACTAAGATCCCGGGGATTGGAACCTGATGAGGAGGATACTGTAGACGATTTAAAACGTCGTTTGAGAGCTACTAGGGGTATAACACTCGACACTGACAAAGTCAATACATACATCTTAAGCTTGTCTTTTGACAACGAATTTCAGATCTGCAAAGAGAAAGTTGAGATGGTGCTTCAGGCTGATCACTCTTCATCGTCGTGTCGTCGCAGGTGTCTATCGAAGTTGTCACACGTCATATTAAGGTTGGAGAAACTTAACTATTTGACATCTGAACAGCAGCTTGCAAAGATAGCTCTTGTCTCACAGGCGTATCACGCAGTTGAAACTCTCAAGTGTAATCAATCTCCTGGTCAATCTTCTCAAGCTGTTGTGAGAGAATCTGTTGAGGTAGCTCCTTCAAATTCTTGTTACAAACGTGCTTCTCAAGTTCTTAAGTGGAATCTTATTTATGATGGTCGAACACCTGTTCATGATTTTATATTTCGGTTGCGTGAGTTGAAACACTCCTCAGAGATCACTGACATTGAGCTTTTAAGGAACTCTGTTCATCTTTTTTCTGGTGAAACGCTGATATGGTTTAGGACTAATAGGTCTCACTTCGAGTCTTTTGAAAATTTGATTGAATCACTTAAAGCTGAATTTCAACCCATCGAATATGAACGTTGTTTGTTGAATCAAATTAGGACCCGCTTACAAGATAAAAGTGAGAATATAAAATCTTACATTAACATTATGGAAAGTTTGTTCTTACGTCTGTCTAAACCGTTGAGTGAATCAGAACAGCTGGAAATTATTATGACTAATATGAGTCCTTTCTTCATATCTCGTTTAGCTTTAACGGAGGTTAACTCGATTAGGGGTTTGAAGGATATCTGTTCACGTTTAGAGATCTCTAAATTTAAGTGTGAGAATAGAGGGTTCTTAAACACTGGCAAAGAGTCTATTTTGCCAAATTTCTGTAGCGGGGGTGAAAATTTCAATTCATCAACTTCTAATGCTAGGATTCGTGTCACTAATCTTGAACAGAAGAATACTACTGTTTTATGCTTGAAATGTGGAGGTGCACATCATCACTCTCGGTGCGATGTACACAAAACACCAATATGCTTAAAGTGTAAGCGACCTGGTGTTATTACTAAATATTGTCCTTGTTCAAAAAACTAAATAGTAGGTCGGAGGATCCTATTACTACTATAGATAAAAATATTACTTCTAACTTTTCTAGTACCTCTGACCGGTACACTCAAACAAATTTGACAATGACTAATTTTGATGACAACAATAATTGTTCTCTTTTATTTAAAGAAAATGTGGGCGATCCCAGACCATTTCTTTCTGTAGGTATTTTAGGACTAGAGTGCAATGCATTGGCTGACAGTGGAGCTGCCGTGTCATTAATAAGTGAGTGTGCCTACTCCTTATTGCAAAGTGAAGGTTTAGACTTTCCCTTGCAGACATGTGATACTGAACTTGCTGTTGGAAATGGGGCATCTCTGGAAGTCTTAGGAAAGATAGAAATACCTGTTTCATATAAACATATTCTACATTATATAAATTTTTATGTTTGTCGTGATATTAATACTCCAATTATATTAGGGGTAGATTTCTTAACTAAATTTCATCTCTGCTCAGATATTCTTAATATCAAACGGTCGATTGAACAATACTCTGTTCTTAGCTTATTGAAGGATCCTAATATCCATTTACATGACTTGGAAGATCTCAATCCTGAACAAAGGTCACGGTTGAATAGCGTGGTTCTAGATTTTGAATGTATTGCGGCTACTAAGGACACGTTAGGTTGTACCACTCTGGAAGAACATGTCATTGATACCGGAGATAATGCTCCAGTTAAACAAAAATATTACCCGATACCTTTTCACCATCGAGAGTATGTTCGTGGGGAGATTGATGATATGTTGAGATTGGGCATAATCGAGAGGAGTACTTCTCCATGGAATAGTCCTATTTTGCTAGTTCCAAAGGCCAATGGCGAACTTAGAATGTGCTTGGATAGTAGAAAGTTGAATAGCTTAACCAAAGTGGATACTTATCCAATGCCTAGGGTACAAGAAATACTGGACTCTCTCAATAATGCTAAGTTTATGAGCTCTTTAGACTTAAAGTCTGCTTTCTTTCAAATTATGTTGTCTGTTGAGTCGCGAGAAAAGACTTGTTTTTCTGTGCCAGGCTTGGGAGCCTTTCAGTTTAGAAGGTTACCATTTGGCTTGGTAAATTCAACTGCTCGAATGATGAGACTAATGGACAAGGTATTTGGTCCGGAATTTGCTAATAATATCTTTTACTATGTCGATGACATTATACTTATCTCTGAAACTTTTGATGAACATATCATATTGTTAAAAAGAGCTTGTGAAAAGCTACGGCAAGCTGGTTTAACCATTAATCTTGACAAGTCAGTTTTCTGTCGCTCATCTTTAAAGTTCTTGGGTTATGTTGTTGATCGCAGAGGTCTGAGGACGGACAAGGATAAAGTTAAAGCTATAACTGAGTTCCCTACCCCATCTTCTCAAAAGGAACTTAGAAGATTTCTTGGCATGGTGTCTTGGTACCGTCGTTTCATCGATAACTACTCTACTGTTTGTGCTCCTCTTAACAAATTAACTAAAAAACTGCCTAAGGGATCATGTTTTCAGTTTACTTCTGAAGCTGATACAGCTTTTAGGGCTGTCAAGGAACTCTTGGTTTCTGCACCTATCTTGTGTGTACCTAAGTTTGACAGACCATTCATTATTTCGACGGACGCTTCTGATGTTGGACTTGGTTGTGCCATATCACAGCTGGACGATCAAGGTCATGAGCATGCTGTTGCTTATGCCAGCAGAACTCTTACTGGCTCTGAGAAAAATCACTCTACAACTGAGAAAGAGCTAAATGCTTTAATCTTCGCTTTAGAAAAATTTAGAGGTTATATTGATGGTTCTCCTTTCAGGACACAAGTGTTCACTGATCACAGTAGCTTAAAATGGTTGGTTAGTCTGAAGTCACCAACAGGACGCTTAGCTAGGTGGGCACTTCGGTTGTCACAATTCAATTTTGATATTCAATATAAGAAAGGTTCTGAAAATAAGCTTGCTGACGCACTTTCTAGGGCACCCATTCCAATCGAAACGGTAGATTTCATTTCTCCTGTAGACTCAGTCACTGATACGTGGTACACAAATTTATTTGCTAGGGTTAAAAGTGCTCCTCATAAATTTCCTGATCTTAAGATACTAAATGAAAACTTGTTTAAGCGTGTTAGATCTAAAAATCCTTTAGCTAGGGACTGTGAATGGAAGAGAGTTGTTCCACAGGAGCTGCGACAGGAGGTACTGAAGCTATGTCATGATAGATCAGACGCCGCTCATTTAGGCGTTTTCAAAACACTCAAACGTGTTGCTCAAAGCTACTTTTGGCCTAAAATGCTGGGAGATATAAAACGGTACATAAAAACCTGTCAAGTTTGTTTAGCTTATAAGAGCACGAATGAGGCTCCTCCAGGTTTAATGGAGAACCCGAAAAAGGTTCAACGACCCTGGCAGGTTATATGTACAGATATATTAGGACCCCTTCCACGTAGCCCAAAAGGTTACAAATTTATCTTGGTTGTGTGTGATTGTTTTACGAAGTATACTTGTCTATTTCCTATGAGAAATTCTTTGGCTAAAACTGTAGTAGAACTAATAGAAAATAATATCTTGTTAAAACACGGTATCCCTCAGTGTATAATAATGGATAATGGTCCACAGTATATATCTAAAAATATGCAAGCACTGAGAGAAAAATATAAGATACCCAAACTTTTCTATAACTGTAGATTCACTCCTCAGAATAACCCTGCTGAACGAGTTAATCGTGTGGTGGTGACTGCCGTTGCATCTTATGTCGGCAAGAATCATCGTACGTGGTCTGACGAACTGAGTGCAATTGAATTTGCAATTAACACCGCTGTGCATGAAGTGACTGGATATAGTCCATATTTTATGAATAATGGACGGGAGGCTATTCTTTCTGGCGAATGGTATCCATCAGCGCCTCTGCAAAGTGATGAATTGCAATTCACTGATAGAAATTTATATACTTCCATGCTAACACATCTGAAGCCTATCTTTCAGAAGGTGAATGACCGCCTTCAGAAATCTTATCAGCGTAGTAGAATTTACTACAATCGTAATAGAAGATTTATAGAGTATAACGAAGGTCAGGTTGTCTGGAAAAAGGAATATCCGTTGTCAGACGCTGACAAATTCTTTACAAAGAAGTTAGCTCCTAAATTTAAAAAGTGTGTTATACGAAAAAAATACTCTCCTGTGACGTATGAGTTGCAAGATATCGAATCTAAGAAGTCGCTAGGTATTTGGCATGTCAAAGACATTCTAAAACTACAATCTATGAATTTATAGGGTTAGTACTATAGGACGCACTAAGGGTGTAGGGTTCCTTCTTTTCCTGTATTCTTATTTCTCTTTTGATCACAAGGTGGCTGAATATACTTTGAACTTAAATAATTTAACTCTGAGACTATCGTTTGGTGTAGAAGATACTTCTTGCTAACTTTGTGTCTTTATATTCTGATTCTCTTTACAAGAGAACAGATGATGCTTCACTTCTTTTTCTGTGTAGCATTTGATCTGGATAGCAAATTTTTTTTTGGGTAAATACGTAATAGGTAAATGTAACGTTGCATAGAGTCACATGGTGTTTTCCAGCCTCATTTTCGTTGAATTCTAGGTATTGCAGAAATCGTCAGCATAGTCTGCCTTCCAGTCCTATTCCAAGATGCATTGTTAATAAAGTCAACGTCTAATGCAATTTAGTTTAATAAAGTTGAAATAGCGTAATATGGAGTCGACTCACTAATTCATTGCTAGTAAATCATAAGTTAACAAATACCGTGTAATTTTTCTTTAGGGTAGCTGTCCAAAACATAGTCGTTAATTAGTTAAGTTGTAGTGTGAAGAGGTTTAGGTTATCCGTGGAACGTTAGGAAGCCTACTCCACGACACATGATTTCACATGTCTGCCCAGATGGCACAGACAATATTAGTTAAACTGTAGTGTTGTTGTGAAAATTCTGCGTTGCTTAGGTGATAGATGATCTTTATGGTCTAGGGTAGGATAGAGACAGTTGTAAAAAAAAAAAAAAAATTTTTTTTTTTTCTTCAAGCAGGGAGGTAATGTTACAGATTAATCTATAATGCTGCTATTTTAGAACCGGTGGCGACATCTCTGGACAACAAGAGATAAAACTTCGACTCGCCGATGGCTCGGTGTTGCCGCTTGGTTTAATTCGTAACTAATTTCTTCTGCATTCAAATAGATGTTTGTTTTATTTTAGGAAAACCCTTCTGGTAGGTTCTATTTATTATTAGATATTGTTAGGATCGGTTTCTGCTAATTTATTTAAATCGAAATATCTGATCGAAGTGTCAATCGATACGTTTAACTCTAGGTTTGATCATAGACGCTTGTCTACGGTAGGATAGTTTGGGAATAGGCTTGTCACTCTCGCAGCCGCTACCATTATGTGAGCACGTCCGTCACGATTACTGGAGAGTCTCGCTACGGCCGTATGGCCATTTTGTAATTTAGCTTCATAGAAATTTAACAAGCTCAATGCATCCTTGTTAAATACTAAGTGTTTCTACGTAAGTATCTCGTGTGTGCTAGAACTTGGTCGACATTGTCGTCAGGTGCTTTTATTTTTGTGAATTGACGGGATTTTCTTGTTGTAGAATGAAGATGTAAGGAGGACACAATATTTCTAAATTTAAGGCGAACATCGTCTAGAACATGGTAAAGTCGCCGCTGCCTTGATATTTCTTTAACCGGGTAAGTGTATTTTCCTAGCTAAAAAGCCTGTCTTGTTTTATGAAACGTGTTGTTTATATTGTGACTTTCGTTTGCTTAAAGTTTCTATTCGCAGGAATAAAACTTATGTTTATACAAAGTGCTAATGCCAACAATCTTTGCAGCTACAAACAGCCGGTGTGGGTCTCTGTGGGTCTCTGTGTGTCTCTGTGTGTGCGAGTGTGTCCCTCTGGTCACACCTATCAGTGTGAAATCTACTTCTACGCTCTTGCCACGCTGTCTTCCTTTCTACGTGGTGTTGCTGCGGTCCATGCTTCTCTGTGGATCCACGCGCTGCACTTCTCCTTCATCTACACTTCTTCTTCATCTTGTGGCTGGTGACGAGTGAGACACCGAGAGGCGTCATTTGGTGATCCACGTCTAATCATAAGGTGAACTCGTTTCTTACTACACTTGCAGACATAAACAAGAACGCTCGATAAACGTAAAGAAGTAGGATTTAACTTGCCCTGTCACTGTTACAGTGGAATAGTATGTAAGAAAACACATGATAACGTAGAGAAGTAGGATTTAACTTGCCCTGTCACTGTTACAGCGGAATAGCTTTTAAGAACGCTCGATAAACGTAGAGAAGTAGGATTTAACTTGCCCTGTCACTGTTACAGAGGAATAGTATGTAAGAAAACGCATGACAACGTAGAGAGGTATGATTTAAGCAACCCTGTTATTGTACAGTGGAATTTTTATGTAAAAGAGTACGAAGGTACTATCTAACTTGTACTGTGTTTCTTTTCTAAACAAAACAGATAATAAACTCTGTTGACAAGGTTCATGTTTGTTTACTTTTAATCTCTCTCTAGTTTAAACTTCTATCCCTATCTTTCTGTTGGTTTAGATTAAAACAGATGGCGCCCTTTTCTTTCTAATTTCTACTAAACGCTGCACCAATTTTGTGCCACATTTTGTGATAAGTTGTTTTCATACCGGACTGAGCTCAAGAATCCACGACCCTAAATTGAGTCAATCAGCCACGGCCTAACATCAAGTGTGGACAGAGATCTGTCAAGTCACCTCACACATCAGTAACCACTCATACTACAATATAGTGTTACATACATTTTAGAGATTTTGAATGTCAAATTCAAACGTCAATTTAAATAAATAAAATTTCATTAATCTTTTTTATCTAAAGTCCCTAGGGTCATTTTATTCGTGCCACTAAACTTCAATGTCTGATCATGGCGTTATCATCTTGACTGTGGGCCTATTGGTCGTGTGTATCGATGTGGATAACACAATCTGTCACTTTCGAACCAGTACGTAAGTGCGAAAGTGACGGACACAGACCTAGATATCCTAGATACCGCTAATGCATGTACTTTGCGTGTAACTAACGGCCAAACCCTATATTCAATCCGCGGATAGATAAGGCTTACCTCGGGTTAAAATTTGACATTTGTCCATACAAAATGTGTCAAATTTTAACCAGAAGTAAGCCTATCTATCCGCGGTTTGAATTATAGGGTTCGGCCATAAGTAGTGCGGTGCACCATTTGCCAGTCAGTCGCGCTCCTGTCGTTCTAACTGTCAGACGTTTGTTGGCTGCACTAGAAAATGCCTCATTGCGCCGTAATTAACTGTTTAAATTCAACAAGAGTGGCAAGTCGAGTAAACGGTATTGGACATCACTAAATTGCATACGTGACGTCATAGTTGGCATATAAAAATTGACACGCTCAGTTTCCATACTATTGAGCGCGTTTGCGGCGTCTATATGGTCTGTGGTGATGGATGATCCACCGCGATACAAGCGACATTAACACGGACTCCGGGTTCATGTGACTTATATCACTTTCAGATACGTTATCGAAGTGTGGGAGCCTTTAGAGAGCCCGTTACTCGACGATCTCTTGAGGATCGGCTACCGCGTCATCTCCTGCCCCAAAAACATCTGGTATCTGGACCACGGATTTTGGGGCTCTACCCTGTACTCCAATTGGCGTCGTATGTACACCTATAAGCTGCCTTCAGATCCTGGAGTGTTGGGGGGCGAAGTGTCCATGTGGTCGGAGTACACCGACCGCTACAACTTAGGTATGTACTGAGAATAACAATAAATATCCACGTTAAGACGATTGTGAGGCGACGCGAGGGTTAAATCGCGGAGCAGTCAAAAAGTTCCATACAAAAGCTCCAGGCGATAACGTTTCTCACGAAATATTTTCTTGGTAAAGAAAACGTACAGATCTAGTATTTTATAATATCTACAACATATTAAAAAATCGTAAAAATTGGACTAGATTTAAGGGGAGAGAACTGAATCGTTATCGCATTTTCTTTGAAAAATTTTAGCTTCACAATCCTCTTACCAAGCACTTATTATTGTTCTTAGATTCAATAACCACATCAAATTGTTAAGCGAAAAAGTAGGTATTATTAGAACTAAAGTTCATATTTGGCAACACTGATGCAAAGGAGTATAGTGTACCGAAAAGTAAAATAAACATAACTTAAGTATAGTATCCGCAGCGCGCTAGTGAATTTTTACACTACACTTTGTCCTCTGTCATTTTAATGCAAGTCATTTTGTAGCATATTTACAACTGACAAGATGTATGGAATTGTATGTATATAAAGACTATTTATTGTACAAAACTCATAAATCTAGTATATAGGTTTGTTTGTATTGTTGGCCATTCCCTGTTAATCTACATTTTATGTTAATAACGTCAAAAGATGGCAGCGACCATTATACTCACTGGTTTGCACCTATTTACCCTCGTCGCCAATCGGTTGTTTGATTAACAGACACGCGCACGTGGCCGCGCGCGGCGTCGGTCGCCGAGCGACTGTGGTCGAACCCGCAGTCGAGCGTGTTTGCCGCCGAGCCGCGCATGAACCAGATGCGCTCGCGGCTCATCGCGCGCGGCCTGCGCGCCGACGCCATCGCGCCCGCCTGGTGCACGCAGAACGACGGCCGGTGCTACTAACCAACATTATGAACAATACTTTAACGTTATGACGACATGTGTGCTTGAGTTATAATTCTGGTCACCTAGTGAAAAAGGGTATAAGTCGACTTAACTTGTTCTACAAAAGGGTATGTACATAAACGGAGTATACAAGACTTACACCCTTTTTCACTTGATCCTCAGGAGACTTTCACCCTTTTTCACTAGGACCCCAGAATTATTACAGCGTTAAAAAAAGATAATGTTACCAGTCACAAAAATCCTATATTTACAGAATGTCTGTGAGCTACGAGATACTCGCAGTTTTTTTTAAATCATACGAGTATACTAGTTTTAAAATTAAAAAAATGCAATGTATGATAATTTAATTTAAATTATTTGAACTATTATTAGACCCTACGATTTTAATTATTGTAGTTGTAGTTATTATGATTGTAGTTGTATAATGCACAGTTAAGAATTTCCATTTTTAAAATTCAGAAGTCATAAATCTCACCTCCGGACCCTAACCTTAGGCCAAAAATTAAAGGAAGTTGCCAGTGTCTCTTCGAATGTTACTTTAATCTAAACTATATCTCGTGAGTGATAGACATACCAGTTATTCCATCTTACGCACCTACAACGTAACAGTAACAGCTTGCAAACTAGTACCCGGTGTCTCTAGAGAGAGACATGGGAACTGACCAGTTTGTCTTTAAATAGGTTAAACATTTTGTGGCAAGCTTTCAAAAATTACGTTACCAGGCCAGGTAACTAACAAGCATTGTAACTTGTAGCTTTGGTTATGTTCTTGTCCTTATTGTTACTCCGTGTGAAATATACCTTAAGTAGGTACATAAAGTACGATATTTCTATGATTATGTTCGACATAAAATATAATAAACAAGGTCAAGATGACCAGACTGAATTTATTAGGGGTAAGTACATGATACAAAACTGTATATTATTATTATATTAGAGGATGTATACAATGTGAAGGTAGGTAGGTACCTATGTAAATAAAATACAAAATGTTACTTACTACTTTGTTACTTTGGCGGTTTTATTCAACCTTAATACTTATATTACAATACGAGTAGTGTCTAAAGATCAAATAACGATTTGACTAGTCTCTAATTTACTCTAATTTTTATAACCAATTTTGTTCATGTCTTTTGATTCGTTTTGTAAAGTTCAGTTTTACATCGACGAGACTAACTAAAATAATTATATTAAAAACTTTTTAAAATAAAAATAAAAATTTAAAGTTTGCTATCCTAATATTTATTATTATTTCTACTATTATTAAATGTTTACAACATCACTAAGTGCCTAATTAGCGACAGTTATTACTACTTACACTTAAGTTACTACTAGTACTATTGCCAAGATTAACACCCGTATTCACAAACAATATTTAAGGGATCCTGTGTTCAACACAGCTTTGTGATTGGTCCTTTTTGACGGACCTTTTGTTTATGAGACGATTTGAACCACCCTGTGCGTTCGTGAGCAATGTGAGACCTCATAGAGACGTTTGTGAATACGGGTGTAAATGACACAATCCATACTTCGTTGGCAGTCCTAATTTACAGTTGTTATTAATTTAAAGCAAAATGGACTTAGGCCTGCCCTGCTGCCTGATTATCACAACGACCAACCCTGCCGTCTCCTTTGGATATCCTTCACCAGATGCATGATTTGTCGAAGCATTATATACTCTATTGGTAACCACATTAAAGCGCAAAACAGACAGCGGGCGGGCCCGGGTAAAAAATGCTTATGCTGCCAACCCCACTGTGGGGTTACAGGCGTGAAGGTTTGTTGTTGTTCTTGCTTATACTATTACTGTGCAGTTAGCCGCCTTCTTTGGTAAAACGGCAGTATTGTGAAAGTCCGGCAATGTTCATTAGATCAACGATGTGCTCTAGGTCTAATATCCTGATTGTTTCGAGCAACGGGCGAGAGAACTTAGTTTACTTGCCTCGAGCACGCCTAAGGAATTACTAGCCATACATGTCTAGACTATGGTTCACTGGACTCTAGGCTTTGCCAACAGCAGTGTAGGCTCCTGAAGAAATACTTGTTCAGTGTGATCTTTTGGAAAAGCATGTCTAGCAGTTGTTGGACATTCAGAAATTGACTGACGCAACTTACCGTCGTATTGTTTTAAGACATGTAAACAATAGTCAAAGTGAGGATGGCAATTACTTTTTTGACCGAATATACATCAGCAACAATGGTGCTAAATGATACATAATATGTACACTATTTCCCATATACAGGGCTTCTTCATCACTAGAGATGGTGCACTGCTTGGTGACCAAATGTTCGTTTCTAAGTACTTGTACGATACGAGCTGCTAATGGCTTTGTGACTAAACTGCGAGTATAGCCACAGTCATGTCAGTCACTTGAATGCATAACTATGGTACTATGTGTTGTTCAGTAGCCTAAATAAAGCAAAGACTAAAAAAAGTTTGGTATGAGATACTAAGGCAAATAGAGCTATAGATTTTAATACCTAGTATTAATGTCATGTTGCTTCTGTGTCGCCCGAATGAATGACTGACCTCATCCACGAAACCAACGAAACCGACCTATGCATAAGTTAACTAGATTCACACATACTAAAGTTTATTAGTCTTTTACAAATTATTCCTGCTAATACTCCTATCGCTGCTAGTATTTTTGACAGCTCCCAGACTGAGATCATTTGGAACTAGATCGTGCAAAACGGTATCACTTCTGAAAATACTGGTAGCTATTCTGTTTGCCAGTCTCTCAGACTCTCGCAAATCATCGTCTTTCGAGGAGTGAGAAGTCAGATCGATTTCTGTGTCACTGTCGCTTTCACTCTCCTTTGCCTCGAATCTTTGCGAGCGGTAAGCTAAATTCTGAGGTTCTTCCATACCTGGAACGGCGGTAGCGCAAGGGCAATTCTTTGACGTCATTCTAAGATCTGTTGGTACGTTCTCATTGTCCATTGGCTGTGTCATAAGCAAAGACGGAAATGAAAAGTTCGGCTGCTGCAGCATTCTCTCGTCGTTTGTGTACGGCATTGATGGCGGAATGTCATGAACTGGAGGCATGGGAGGCATGGATTCTTGCATGGTATTGTGGTGATATGGGTCCTGGCGGGTTTTTGTTTCTGTGTTCTCAATGGACGCCGGTAGCTCTGGTGATTCCTTGCCCGATGGGGAGTCTGGTCCTTCCGGTGACGAGTCTGGAGGTTTTGTGTGACCTGTAAAATGACGATTATTTTAGTGCTTAAAAGCTCCTAATTAGATTCAAATACTGGTCAGAGTCTGACCAGTGAGTGGTGTCACAAAAAAGGCGGCAAATTTAAAATATCACTAGCTGGTATCACGAAACGCTTAAAGACGGATGCCTAGGTAGGTACTCGTAACTGATAGCTTGTGTCATAGGTAAGATTGTTGCCATATGAATATTTGGAAAAAATGCTTGTAACACGACTGGCGGGGGCTGAAGATATGAGAAGTTCTAATTTCACCCTTTCAGCTCAGCATTCAATCTTTGCACATTTCTTGGGTGAGATCAACAGGTAGTAATATAACTGTCGCACACTAGGCCACCGGAGAAAACTTTAGCTATAAGACACTAGTGGCCGCTACAAGTTGTGAACGATGTTATAAACGTTCGAGCCGCGTTCGATCTACAAGCTGCGGGACTGAACAGGGCCTTTATTCTACGAAGTTAAGGCTCCGGCACACCAAACGCGTGGCAGCAGCAGCGGGTAGCGTCGCGTGGCGTCAGGGAGTTGTAAAACAATAAAACAAATGGAACCCCGGCACACCGAGACGCGCGTCTCGCGCGCTGCTCACGCGCCGCACACGTCGCTCAGTGCGTCTTTATCGTTACAGACTAGATAGAAATGGAGATCCGAGCGACAAACAAGTAGCGTACAACATGTGCTAGCTGTGCAGGTCAAAAGCAATATGGTTTTACGTCGTTGCATAGCCCAGCATTCTAAAAAGCAAGTTAATTACCAGGCATCAGCGACTGGCTGCCCAGGCCAAGGCAGCGCATGCGCCAAGCATCCTGCAGGAGCTGCAGTCGCGCCTGTTTGCGCCACTTGGCGCGCCGGTTCTGGAACCACACCTGCAACCGAAACAAACCAATTAAAGCTAGGGAAAAAGGGATCTTCTGCGGGCCGATTATGGTCGTGTTTATCGACGTAGATAAAACATCTGTCACTTTCCGACCATTATGTAAGTGCGAGAATGATGGAAGCTTTATCCACCGCTATAAAGGTGACCATAATACGGGCCCTGGGTGAACTCGCTTCATCGTCGATAAAATCTTCGTCCTCCAAGAGTTGTTCAAGAGCAAACTGTCTATCAATAAAAAAAAACCGGTCTAGTGCGAGTCGGACTCGCGCACCGAGGGTTCCGTATTTAAGATATGCTTGGTAACCGCAAAAGAAAATACTTATTATGTTCTGAACTTTATTTTCTACGCAATAAGGTCCATTTTGACTAGCCTAAATTTTAATACAGATTTTCAAAGTTTTTTGTTAATTCTCTAAAACTGTAAATAATGAACACTTCATTTTTTTTCCATGAAATAGAAATAATTATCTATAGGTACGTCAGGATTTTAACAGATTTTTTGATTAATAAACTTCGGAGATAGGGGGGGAACGGTCATTTTTTGTACATTTTTTGGCTATAAATCAAAAATTACATCATAGAAGATTAAAAACAAAATAGTTTTGAAATGTACAGATTGATCCCTTCCATTTGACACCCCATTTGCTATATCAAACCCCTTTTCAAATATTTGTAAAAAAAAAATTATACGAAAAGTCACGTGATCTACCAGTGACGCGATTGGTTAAAAACGAAACAAATAGAAACGCTAGTTAGCGTAGTGCATCTTGGCAGGGCCCTCTGGTTCTAAAAGTTCAATTCAACCCGCCTATTAATTGACGACACGTTAGCCTAGTTGGCCCCTGCCTACGAAGCTAGCGGTTACGTACAAATCCCGGTAAGGGCAGGTATTTCTGTGATGAGCGCTAGTATTATTTCTGAGTCGGATGTTTTATATTCATTTAGGGTGGTGGAACCAGCAATGAGCAAGAACCCAATGATGGACACTTGATTCTTATTTTACAGAAGATAAGCGTTATTCATTTGTTTTGCAACAATCAATTTAGGACCGTAACTATGAAATTTGAATTAAGAGAAGTGTCCATTACTGGTACTTGTCAGCTAAAAGTATCCATCATTGGTGCCGTCACCCTAAGTATGTACTTCTCTATACATATAAGTAAGTTTATCGTTGTCAAATACCCATAGTACAAGCCTACGCTAGAGCTTGGTTTGGGACTAGGTCAATTTGTGTGAGATAGTCCCCTGATATTTATTTATTTATTATGTTATGACTGGCGCTCTACATGTTATCTTGTCAAGTTATCATGATTACATTTCACATACGCTACGTAACTTAAATAAAAAATAAATTTTCCGATTGCAATATTTCAGATGTCGGAAATATTCATGTCCATAGTCAATCTCTAGTTCCAACCAACAAGATGAGAACACAGGCCACTTCCGAGCTCAAGTGTACAAACAAATGCGTACCCTGAGGATTAAGAAGGATTGCTTCTATAATCGCTAGTAGTTTTACCATCCGTCTTACTTCCCCCGCATGAGCGACATCGAAACAGAAATAAATAAATAAACTCTGCTTTTTCCTGGCAAGTTACCGGGCATGTATTAAGGTAGAGATCGTCTTTTTTAAACCTGAACGCCTATCCACGGGCTATTCCCAGTTGTCCGTACCCCTTTGTTCACACTGCGGACCACTGCGATTTTATAGGTATTCCCAGTTGTCCGCAGTGTGAACAACTGGGAATAAAAATTCCCAGCTGTCCGCACCTAGTAGGGAATTTTTATTCCCAGTTGTCCGCACCTGAGTTCATTTTTATTCCCAACACTGCGGAATACTGCGGAAATTGCGGACAACTGGGAAAAGCCGCTATTCACTAATCGATCAATCAAAACGTATCTACATTTAAGCGATACACATTTGACAGAATCCATACGACGTCGTACCACCTGAAAATTTTGGGACTGATTCAATACAAGTGCAAGATCCATTCGGATCGCTACCAGCATCTTAAACCTAACCACCACCATCACCATCACCATCATCACCATCTTACCATCACTATCACCATCACCATCTTTAGCCTTAAACCTGGCTGCTAAGCACCAGTTTTCGTAATGTTGTGTTCCGGTTTGGGGATAAGACAACCAGTAAAAATATTTTAAGCATAAGGCATTCCATCTTGGTCCTCAAGGTTGGCAACGCATTTGTAATATCGAGATTGTTTTCGTAAAATTGCAAATGTCTATGGGCTTCAGAGTTCCCCAAGCTGTTGACGACAAGTTTAACGAAAACATTTCATAAATAAAAAGCAAGCTTTATAAAACCCGACTGCATTTTTTGACATTGTCGTCGATATTAAAAACATTAAACCCGTCATTTTGATTTTTCAATAATTTTATGTGCCCAGTGTCACTAGCGCCATCACGATAACTAATGACCTATCATTTATCAAAATCGGTTGAGCCGTTAAGTAGTTACGAGTGGACATACATACATACAGATCAAACACATAACCCTTTTGAGCTACGCGGCACCGGGCACGTGCCACGTATGTGCGTGCATAAGATGCGTGTTACGAGTAGTTCAGAACTTTCATCGATTTACGTAGGTTCGAGTTATTGTTTTTCGAGCATTTTCAAGGATATAATAAAACTTTCTATCCTTTTTTTAATGAATACAAATTAGTCTTGAAACATATTTTTTTTACCTACATCCGCATCTGAATCCGTGGATTTGAGTCTCAAAATATCTGCATACGTAACATCCTTGCATGGTTGTAATACCCTTATTTATTTGGATATAGTTTTGAAATAGCCCTTGTATAACCCAAGCGTTAATAGTACATTACTACAGAGGCCGAGACAATAGGGGTTGTCGGCCGAAGACATACAGACGGTCGAGCAAAGCGAGGCCGGATAGGTCTAAGGCGGGCAACCCCATATTTCCCGCCGAGGTATGTATAGTGCTTTTCTCAAACATATAATTTCATTAAAAAAAAACATAAATTACAACGTCAAATACAGGAGTGCATAAACATTAAAAGTAACCTACAGTGCTCAGTCATCCGCGCTGTGTCGGGCATGGTCGTGTTTTTCGCGGTGGATAAAGCATCCATCATTCTCGTACTTACATACTGGTCAAAAAGTGACAGATGTTTTCGGCCCGCGCGTAAAAACCGGCATTTAACAAAGTGTGGTCCAGTGGATGCCCCACAGTCTGGTCCTGAAGACGGGTGGTTTTCTAAAGTTAAAAAGGAACAGGAAGGCAGTTCTTCGAGACGATTGCGGATCTACTCTGATTGGAGTAAAGCATCCAAGTACACTGTATGCCGGCCCTATTTAAGACTTTCAGCTAAAAGGTTTGGCAACGTCAGATTTAAAACTAGCCAGAGTTTTAAGGCAGCCCGAAGACATAATCTGCGTCTGAACTATATCAAGCTAGATCTAAGCCATATAACTAGTCAAACTTAGGTCACAGATATATAAACCAAACCTGTAAGACATAATATATAAACCATAAATAAGTCATTCGTTTTTGCATGTGACTCGAATATGTATATCGCGATGCCTAAGGCACTTGTTCCACTTCCGGCGAGGAAGCGATTAGCTATCACCTATATTCTCGCTCAAGAAACGAACCAAAGATATAGATCCCGTGTCAATAAAAGAGACACATGTATTAATAGTTGATCGCTGGCTCTACTCGCTTCCGCTCATCGTCGACGGTGAGACAAGTGCCTAAGTCATCGAACCTAATTTAAAATTACCAGTTTCGTACATTTTGCTGACACAACCAATGACACAACTAACACAAACTGCGCCAAAATATCGGGATGTTATAGTTAAAAGGTAATCAAATCACGGTTTAATTACTTTCCGTGTAAATAATAGTACATTACTTAACAAGGGCTGTAAAAGAAAGAAAGCCCGAAATCGCAGGTATTTGAGACCCGAGCCGTAGGCGAGGGTTGTAAATATGCGATAGAGGGCTTTCTTTTTTACTGCCCGTGATGAGTACACAATTTTACGTCTTCACCTGGCCACAATGCGAGTTTTACCGTGCGCGCAGCGTGCGATAAAACTCACATTATGGCCAGGTGTGACGTAAACATTTTTATTTTCGTGATAACTAGGTATTTGTGTTAAAAGAAAATACATCTAAGGATAAAGACCATCTTTAAAGTCCGTTAAGGCGTTTACACTAGAGGTCATAAAGGAACGAACAGGATTACACACCTACACGACACAACACACTCCACCTCCTCAAGCAGTCGGGTAAAAAAATATCCCTAGTGCGTAATGAGTTAGCCAAAGTAGCGCGGAAGTTAATTTTAGAAATACTTTTCTTTCTTCTTTCTTAATGACCCCCTAGCCCCTTCTTATCTCAATAGCAACTTCAAGTTCGTCTCAGAGAGTCACTGTCGCCCCGTCGTACCTACATGGCGGAGTCACCAACTTTGCTCCACTATTTCTTGTACCCGCTTTTTTTCAGACTCTTTTGCAGTTCAAGCAGCAACACTCTGTAATCTTTTACCTTTGCGCATACAACAAACTCCTAATAAATATAGCTTTAAGGAACAGTGAGCCTAACCAAGTTGCAAACTCTACTAACGTTTTCTTTTCTATCTATCAAAATATGGGATGAAATTCTCGTGCGTTACGATAAACCACGTGGTCAAATGTCATCCCATACATTTTAAGCGATAGAAAAGAAAAACGTTAGTAGCGTTTGCATCTTGGCTTTGGCTTCAGCTTCGTGAGTTTTACCTTTCGTCTCTCTCTCTTTAGTTTTCTTGTCGAGCCGTAGGGCCCGTTGTTTGATCAGTAGTTAACTCAACTAATTGTTAAAATTCGAAAAAGGAATCGAAAATTTGACACATTTCCTTGAGAATTTAACTATTACTAACGATTTTTAACAATTAGTTTAACTACTGATCAAACAACAGGCCCTTAGATAATTATCATCATTCCTCCATTCCATATTTAGAATGTATATATATTTAATTTATATGTGTAAGTAAGTATGTTTATACTATGTTGTTAAATAATAAAATCAAATAATAATTCAACATTATTTCAAGATTTAGTTAAAGAAAAAAAAAGACATTTTATTGCACCTACCTACTTTTTGTTTTCTTAAGATAGAGAACACTTACGTCATTAAGTCCACCTTTTGTACATTGTTTTAATTATGTTCAATAAAGTATTTAAATAAATAATGAATGAAAATTTATGAATTTATACAAATTTCATATGTTTCATGCAAACAGGATCGAATTGATATTAAGATCAAAAGCACGTATTTAAAGCAGACTAAAAACTGACGGAAGCGAGAGAGAAGGGTCCAATTGAACCGGAGGGTCCGTTCGGCCCGTTTGATCTTTTTGCGGCGCAACTCTTGAGTCACCCCGTGACACGGATAAGGGTTTGGAGAGGCAATCCTAAAACACCTATGAATTGAATTGATAAGGATAAAAAACAAGTAAAATAGTTATTATTTTATGAGCATTTTGTACTCGTAACACTAGTCCAAATTCATCAATAACAGTGGCAAAACTTTAAGGAGTGCCCTTACCTCCTACTTGTTACTTTATTTGTGACCTTGTCCATACGTGATTCGGTACCTAACTGATTGTTTCTGTGTAACGAGAATTTGGTTTTTCATTCTTTTTTTAACACATTTTTCAGTTGAGACAGTATTTCATGGATTTTCTAGGATGACTTACAAGTAGATTAAACCACTGTAACTGCGGTGATAAATATTTTTTTAAATAGACCTACATATTATTAACTTTTACATTAAGGAGATTGTTTAGGAAATATTGAACTCGAAAAGTGTCATTTTCGCTAGAATTGCTTGTCCTCTCCAAGAAATCCCAAAAAATATCTTAATTGAATGCGCACATATATAATTTAAAAGGAAAACTATCAGATCTAAGTAGACTTGACTTGATTGGTTCTCGAGATAGGTACAAGCGAAACGACTCACGTAACTTTAAATAAATCATTCGTTTATACCTCTAGGTAACCTTTTACCTCTACCTCTCTCTACCTTACGTCAAGGTAAGAAAAGGTTCGTCACTTTTCGACTCTATTTCAACGCTAGTAAGATCCAAAAGTTACGAACCTTTTATTACCCTGACTATTAACAGCGTCGGAACGCTACTCCGAGCATGGTCCCGGTTTTGTTACAGTTAAACCTGCCACCATCCAGGTGGTACTTTTTCAGTGCTAGTCAGTAATTTAAACTATCTAAAAACACATTAAGGATTGAAAACAAACTAGTTTACTTCATTTCTTTTAATACCACTCAACGATCGTCATTAAATGGGTATACAAGTTTTATAATGATTCAGAAAGCAGTGAAAGTCCAAAACTAATAATTTAAAAACCTATAGGAATAAACAGCATCACTATTAAACATTAGTGAGCCTTATTGTAAAGTAACAAGATTCACAAATGCTCAGTTAACTGTTGCTGATGGGAATTCTTCAATTTCAACGAACCTGCACTCTCGCCTCAGAGAGACTGATCCTCAAGGCCACCTCCTCTCTCAGGAACACGTCAGGGTAGTGCGTCTTCTGGAACAGAGACTCCAGCTCGCTCAGCTGTTGGGGAGTGAAGGTGGTCCGGTTCCGCCGCTGCCTCCGCCGCCCGAACATGTACTCGGTCAACAAATCGCCTGGCAACGGCGACAGGTATGGACCCGCCATTACTCAAGCGATTTCAGAACAGGAATATTATAATTATACTACTTATTCATCGATTACAACAATTAAAATAAGTAGTAGGATGAAAATCACTTGAAAGTAAACTTCGCAAACTCTATAAAACTTCATTCGTAACGGAGGCAAGAAGTAAAATAGTGCTCTATCTGTCACCAACTGTCGTGGACTGTACAAATTCGCAAAATTCTCGTCATGAAAACCCCTAAAGCTCCTCCCCGTAACTTTAAAATGAGGGGCTGTGATTGGACGAGCGCGCCAGGGGATGCGAATCCCGGCCAATCAGATTCCGGCTTCGCGGGGTAGTATTCGATAGGTGTAGATTAAGTTATAGAGTTATCTGTAAATACATTTTATATAAATGTGGTTAATTTTGTGCTGAGAGCGTTAATGAGATATTGAAAGCGCTGTGCGGATTCTCATTAAGGAGCTTTGCAATTAATTTGGTAGTTGGAACTAGTTTTTTTTGTGTTTATAAAATACGTAACGTAAGTTTTTGTAAATTTCGAATACGTAATAAATATGTAGAGTAGGTACAGTCAACGGTATAAATAAGTGATCATTTATGTACCTTGTCGCTTTCAATCGTTTCACAATTTTGTATAACATTTCAAACACGACGTTAAAGTGACAAGGTACATCAGTTATATAAGGTAAATCATCACTTATTTATGCTGTTGACTGTACCTAGTAATATTTTAATACTGTTCTACTGTTTTTAAGGTGTAAAACAAAACGAGATGACAAAATAAACAATATGTTTGCAAATAACATCAAATAACATCAAAATAACATCATCGAAAGTTATACCTAATATTAACATTCGAAATTGTTGTTTTTTTTTTTAAATACTTGTATTAAGTACTTCTATTACTAGGTAGGTATACGATTCGAAAACCAAATCCATCCCGACCTTAAGTCTACCTCTATCTAAAACATCACATTATTTTTATACAAAAGGCGCGGTGTACACTTGTAAGGGCAGGGATAAGTGAAACATAATTAAAGTGAATGTACCTGCAACCTGTAACCTTAATCTATACGCAATTAATTTCATTTCATACAAAATCAGTCTACCCAGACGGAACATAAGATTATAGAATACTTCGTAATTACAATAAAATTAAAGAATGTCAATCACTTAATACAATTTAATGGCGGCATTACAGTAAAGGAGGCACAATAACCAATGGGGGATGCCGGATAAAGTGCGGCGTCCGCGGCTCTAAACGAGTTTCCGCAACCATTTTAATGAATAAGTAACACCCTCCTCCCTCCGGGGTGACCAGCCATGTTATTCTGTTAAGGACTTAGCGGACGAATTTTAACCAGCGAATTTTGTCAGAGGTATTAATCATAAAACAAGGTGAAGGTATTACCATCTCTATACCTATATCATAAGTTATGATTCATAACTTTAACTTCGCCTTATTCTTATATTTTTTTATTAGTAGTCATTCACTTTTTTTTCTTATTCCATGCTACATAAGACTAGGTACAGTCACCAGCAATAATTATATTATCCAACATTGGACGCAAAAATATCTGACACGCTCTTATACCTCCAGGAATAAAGACTTGTCAGATGTTTTTCCGCACAATGTTGGATAATATATTATTGCTAGTGACTCTACCTACTATAAATGCGTACGCGTATGTTTTTGTTTCTGTGAGTGTTTGACTGTAACCTTTTCACGATAAAACGATTCAACGGATCTTTAAAAAATTACAAGATAATAGATTGTATCCCAGAGCCTGTATACCGGACAATTTGACAGCTCCCGAGGGAGAAGAGTGGACTAAGTAGCGGGTAAAAGTAAATAAATAAATAAAATAAATATCAGGGGAAAATCTTAAGCCGGCCATCCACGTTACGGTCCACCGGAGAGGTTACCTGCGCAGGCGGCCGGAGGACACGGCACACACGCACAGGTTCACCGTACGGTGTCACTCGAAAGAATTGGTTTTTGGTTTTGCTCCGGTCGCCTGCACAGGTAGACCTCTCCGGTAACCGTAACGTGTATGGCCGGTTGGCCGGCTTTATACAATTGATCTAGTCCCAAACTAAGCTCTAGGCTTGTCCTATGGGTCCTAGACAACGATATAAATTCTTAAATGGAAAAATACTTACATACTAAACACATAGAAAACATCCAAGCCTCAAAAACAAATACTGGGGTCCATCACACAAATTTTTGCCCACACCGGGAATCGAGCCAGGGCCTCTAGCTTCGTAGGCAGGGACACTCCTAACTAGGCTGAGGCGTCGCCAAAGTCCATAAATATTTTGTATAGTTTACGATAGTCCATAAATATTTTCTATAGTTTGCGATACCTTGTCCATAAATATTTTCTATACTTAGTTTCCGATAGCCAATATATATTTTCTTTAGTTTACAATATCTAGTCCTTAATTATTTTTTATAGTGTACGATACCTAGTCCATAAATATTTTGTATAGTTTACGAACTAAAGGCTCTGAATGCTGGTGCCCCTAGCCGCCGCGGCGCTGCGCTAATTAAGCATTCCAGTCATATTGTTTTAGTTGCCGGGGATAGTTGCGGCTCCGCTGTTTCGTAATTATGTAACGAGCTACATAAATATAAATATATTTCCATCTCTCCTATTTGGAAAGGATTATCCATATCGCAATAGCCGATTGAAAATAGCATTTCTATCCATTGGGAAAGTGTTTTTGGGAAAATAATTGGCCATTACTCAGCCAGGTTTGACTCATTACTAGATCATGGAAGAATGTTATACAGCCATTACGAAATAACCTTGGTTCTTGTTTAAACTTTTTTTAAATATCGTTAAAAATAGTAAAATTGGTACTATAATGAATTTAGTATGACAATAATTGAGACAAAGTAAATTAGATTAAGTAAACTTTTGGGTCTGAGTCGAAATAAAAAGTAGTGTGTTTTACTCGGTTATATGTATCCAGTGCACCCTCGAACTGGCCAAATGAGGCCTTTTCTACACATCGGTAATACGGAGTGAGCGCTAGGCGCATCTGACAAGTCCATCTTTGCAGAGAAGAAGCGCCGCAAGAAACTCTCGCAGAAAGACATTTTTTCAATGATAAAATACAATAATACTTAACTTTAAAGTAAACAAAAAATGACTAGGTCAACAACTATTCGCGCTCATCACATAAATATACACCCTTACTAGTACCTATAGTAGTTATTGTTTATCTAATAGGCAAATGTCTCATGCCAACCAACGACGAAACTCCATGCCCATGATTTCCTGCAGTTGCAGAAAGTAAAACTGCAACGCCGGAGCTCGAGCTGCAGTCCCCCCCCTCCCCGAACGTGAAAGCTCAATTAGTTAATTAATCTTTTTTTCCGCGTTAAAATAGCATTTATAAGCGCGGCGCAAACCGGTGGAAAATGCCTCCCTAGTTACCCCCAGCCCTACTCGCTAGGGTTGACAACTTAGTTAATTAATTCAATATTCACTTTTTATAATATTGTTATTTATATTGGCTTATTGATGTTATGATAGAAGGTGTAATGGATAGAATAATGAACAATGAAGCCACTGATAACTGATTGGAAAATGAAAAGATCGCATTTAAAGTATTTCGAATATCGTATTTTACATTGTATTCCATTGCTAATCTATGTTTGAGTATTTTTGACCAAATCAAACATTTAATTTAAAAAATGTTTGAATTTGCCGAGAATCCTGCTTACGCAAGCTACTGTTTTGAGTTTTGTTTGTTGGCTTTTTTTTTGTGCTTTTGCTAGATATATCAATAATAAGAATAATGTTTTCCTTCTTTCAAATTGGCTCTCACTTACGAATTATGATTTAATAATGGTGTGTATACAAATGACTAAGAAATTAAGTGTAACATTTCGAAGTTATTTATTTAATCTTTTTCTAATGTTTACAATAATAATCATTAACATCAGCGTGCTCTACGCTGAAATTTTTAATAACGTTTCAACGCTATTCTTTACAATTCCTATTAATACGCGGTACCGTGCTCATTTTCTTGATATATTTCTAATAAGTTAATAACCTAATTCCAGTTAACGTTTCCCCGGATACAATTTAATGTTCGACTAACCGACGGAGCAGCCCTAGCGAACCATATTTATCTTGCCAATATGTTAAACCTATGATGTGTTAAACCTATCGTTGATAAACCGCTAGTAATTCCCGTCTATAATTAATGTTTGACTAACCGATGGAGCAGCCCTAGCTAACCGTGTTTGCTTAATGCGCGCGACACAATGCGCGGACGATGCTTCAAACTGTTCGTTGATCAACTGTTAATTAGCTGATGGCGACAGCCCTGTGGTTAACAATGTTCGCTCAGGGCTGTACGTAAATGCGTGTGTATTTATTTTTAGTCTTTGATTTAACTTTCTCTGTGAGATAATACGTTAGTATAGGTAAGGGGATGGTGAAGCTAAAAATTTCCATACAAAATGCGTTAACGTTTTTCTCCCCTTAAACTTAGTCCGATTTTTATGATTTTTTAATATGTTCTATATATTATGAAAAACTCTGGTCTGTTTGTTTTCCTTTAAAATAAATATACTCGGTTAGAATTAAATAATAAATAAAAATGGAAATGTACAAACTTAGGTTTTCATATAGTAGTAAGTAAAACATATTCAAAAATCGGATGTATCGGAGTAGGTTTAAGGGGAGAAAAACCAATGTTCGTGTCAATTTTAAATTGCAACTAATTTATAATTTAAAGTTTTACAATAAAATCTATCGATTAATTTATTAATCAAATGGTTATTGGGTCACGCAGATCTCAAATGAGGTTTAACATGGGTTTAACCGTCAAAAATAATATGACGTGTGTGTATGTGCGTACCTGTTATACTTACTTACGCGTTACTGCGCATGATATTTACCTACGTTTAATTGGCTACGTGTGTTTGGCAAGTGAACAAACCTTAACTTTCAAAATCATAATTTATTTTTATCTAAAGAGGTCACGTCACGACTTTTTATTGCCAAATTAATACACGTGAACACCGCAACTGTATCCCGAACAACTTATACTCATAACTAGATCACAGACAAAATAACCTCAAGAAGACACATGCAGCTACAATGTCATCAAAACAGTCACACCGAAACTCAAAAATTCAGTCCCTGCGAAACAATTACGCAGATCTAAAAAACTTCAAACAATCCCGGCTTTAGCAGACGTTCATTAATCAAACATGTTTAGGTATCCTAAGCCTCTTGTTATCAAAAGGCCGGAGTCCTCTCTGCTTCCTTCCTTTGTCCGAACTCATTCGTTTTGTTTTAACACCCTCTTTTAACTTTCATACGTGTACAGTGTACATCTGCCGTAATATCAAAGAAGACGCTAAATGCTATGTAGTAGTCAAAGCATTTTATACTCTATTTGTAACTGGCATAGGTTTGAAAATGCTTGTTCTATTAACACCCTTAGCACCCTTTTAACTTTTATGCGTGAACGTGCGCGCGCGTTGCACACTGTCTCGAGATCGTTGGTGAGAAAAATGTGTTATTAATTCCTCGGGGCTCTAAAGACGCTTTGCTTTATGTGTTTTTTATTATTTTATTGTCTTACGGATATTAAGAGCTTGTTTATATTTGTCACTGGCTTTTGCCCGCGACAACGACCACGTAAATTTATATTATCGTTATGTGATCAGTGATCACTGCCTGGTTAAGTCTGGAATAGTACATAAGCTACCTACTTTTTATCCCGGAAAAATGTACGGTACCTACCACCAAGACAAACAATTCTATGCGGACGGAGTCGCGGGCAATACTTATCACGGAATAAACCGATAGAAATCCATTTGGTCTATGATATTTATGTAATACATAAAAAAACAAGAAATTGATTTTTATAGCCATTTGATCTACCAATATCCATATTCAAAAGAAAAAAATCGCTAGGCCTGGCTAAGAGATAATCTATCTCTCATCAATTTCATCCAGATTCGTTCAGCCGTTCTGTCGTGATTGAGTAATAAACATTCAAACTTTCGCTTTATATATTAATTAGTAAGATTCTAAAGTGTGTGTATACGTTCCTTTCCGCGTCTCCGCTTGATATATTTATGATTAAAGCGGGCCCAAAGCGCGACATTGTCTTTGCCCGGCCCTCTGTGGCGCCCCTCCGTCTTGCTTTCGTTTCACGCCACTTCCCCCCTTTCTTTGCAGGCACGAGATTTTTTTAATTATGACGTTGGGCCTTTTTGTCTTCGCTACAGCGAGGTGGTGGGCTGGTTGGTAAGAGCCGAGGACGGTGGCGGTTCGATTCCAATCGAAAATATTTTTTTTTTAGAGTAATTTGATTTGATTCAATAGCGAATCAAACCTTCAACATTTTAAAATTATTTATAATCTGTTAGTAGAGTTTGACGGCTAAGGTTTTATTTAAAATTGATGTATAAGTCAGGTTAAGTTATGGAATATATCCGCCTTAAAGTAAGTATCTTTACTTATCGTAAAGACGAGTTACTTTAGCCCTAGAGGGTATCTTGTCCACCATCCATTCATGATGTCCACCTTCATTTTAGATATTTTATGAATAAGTAAGTAGGTAATATAATATTCCTAGTCCCCTAAAGACGTTTAAATATAAGAATATCAGTTTACAGTTGGGCAAAGTCATAGAGCTGAAATTATTCTGGTTTACGCTATAAGGTTTCACCTACTTATTCCATTTTATATGCATTTGCAGACACAGTTGATATGTTTACAGAAATGCCTTCGATTCTCGGCTGCGAAATTAATAATTAAGTACGCACAAACACACACACATACTGTCACTAATATATTAATGTGAATTGCATAGAAATCACCATATGGTGTACGAGCCCGACTCGCACTTTACCGGTTCTTTTTGACATACATAATTGTCATTTTGCCATTGTTGTTATTTCAATTTTAACAGTTTAGGTATCCTATGTCACCCGGGAGAGTGAAAGGATTCTAACGATATCAACCACATTTAAATCGGCTCAAGCGTTTAGAAGTTATGGTGGAATAAAAATCGTACATACATACATATATGAACCCTGAAAACATTACACTCCTTTTTTTAGGCAGTCGTGTAAAAATAGGTCATTTTCAAAGTTTACTAATCATAAACAAGAACAGTAACTTAAGCTCAACAAAACTACCAAATCCAGTGTCTCCCATTTATTTCGAAAACTTGCACAACTCACAACGAACCTGACAAAGTGAAGCTACCGCAGTGAGCGCGGAAGTTCTGATTATGTAGAGGAATTAATTTTCAGACGCGACGAAACTACAGCGGCGGACGGGGAGGGGATGGGAGGGGGGGGGAGTCATCCGCACCTGAGCGGGTAAACCATTTTGAGTCTGTCGCTGTTTACAGGAAGTTACGGGGAAGATTTAGCTGCTTGAGATTGTGTTTGTTATTAAGATTGAGCATTTTAACGGTGGCTGTTTTAGAAGTAATTTTGGGTATCAGTTCGCTGCTTAAATACAAAGGCGCCCCAAATTTAAAACAAATATAAGTAAAACTTAAAGTAAATAACATTCCGACTTTAAATGCAACACAAACAAATTTTGATTTGTGCCGCTTTTGTATTTAAGCAACGAGTTGTTTGGTTCTTTTCTTAGCTAATGAAAAGGTATGATTGATGAAACAATTGAAATGCAGTCGAATGAATCTTTTGCGTAGCGAACTAAATTTTGTTAAGAGGGCCCTTGCCCAGCAGTGGGACACTAGACAGGCTAAAATGAATGTAAATCGATATTCGATTACTTTAAATCTAAAAAAAATTGCAGCGTCATTCCAAATAAAACATCTCAGTAGAAATTGAATGTAAAGCGTAATGTATGTAGGTAACTACAATTTGTTTAAACTAGTAACTAGTACATTGTGTTGCACCAGTACCCATTACATTATAATTTGCAAAGGTACTAGGTACAGTCAACCAATTTGATTCCTAGGCCACTATGGACTTTGTTAACGTGACGTTGTAAACCAAATCATAGGAAGTTTCTTACGTTTTGGTTGTCAACGTCACTTTAACATAGTCCATAGTGGCCTAGAAATCAAGTTGGTTGACTGCACCTAAGTGACACCAAAATAATAAAGGCAACATTTGAATTCCTTTAATGAAGATTTCTGCAACTGGGCACGAGACGTTAATGACAGTGCCGTTAGTTAGATACGTGCAATAAGTAATCGAGCCACAAAAATAAAATATAGGTCATTGTAAAATACTACGTCGTACATCTTATTAGGCCAATTTTACGTTGTTATCCAAATTTGTTTTATAAATTATTTTTTTATCGTTTATTTTATACCAACAAATTACCTACCGCGTAACAAAAAGATTTAATTTGCTAATAACTCATGAATTTAAAGCATGGTAGTAAAGGAAGTATAAATGCTTATGGTTATATCATTGCCTTTGAATGGTTTTCGAATCATGATGTCCCATCTAGTCACTATTTAAACTTCTTTGACTTTTCTTTATTATATTATAATAACAAAGGTTAACAATAAGTACATAATTAATTAAATAATGATTAAAGAACCCTATTAATGTTTTTAGCTCTATCTTTTTCATATGACAATGATAACTTAAACCACCGCCTAATAATTATGGTTGCGTTTATCGCGTGACAAAATGTGGATAACACATCCGTCACTTTTTGACATGTATATAAGTAGGAGAGTGACAGATACTTTATCCACATATTATCACGCGATAAACACAACCATACTAGGCCCGCAGATACTTCTTTCTTAAGATTATAAAAAGCCTGGGTATATTTCCCAAACATGATTCGGCGTCAGTCAACTCCGGCATCGCCGCGCCGCGCGCGCAGCCTGGCTGAATGGGTTACGTTACGGGGGCTGTGCCTTTGTGCCGACATGCTATTAATACGAAAACAATTCGTCCCTCGTCAGTTCGCGTGTGTGCACTGCGGGACAATTTTATTGGTATACTTTTAACGCATAGCAGTATTTAAGGCGTCGAGTTAAAAAAAATAGCTCGCTGTAACATACAGTTCTCAAATAATATACTTTTAAATGACATGGTGTAAGTAAACGAGCACACAGGCTACCGGATGGTAAGTATAATAGGCTTTAAGACTCATACACATTTGAAATCTACCGAGTCGAAATGTATGGAGTTGACATTAGCGGTCGACGCATTCGGCTTACGTCAATCCTATATTTTGTCGATTTTCGAAAATTGCTAACTTAGCGGTAACTAGACATGACATTCCTTTTTTACCCGACTACCTAAAGAGAAGGGTAATGTGTTAATCAGCCTATAGTTATTTGTTTGTATGTATCTTTGTTCCTTTGTGGCCCTCTAGAAACTAAACGCGTACCTAGACCGATTTTGATGATTCTTATGTCAATCGATTTGTCATATCTTGTGAGTGTCACTAAAGATACGATAATAATTAAAATTCAATATGGCAGCAACCAGACGTCATATTGTAAAAAAGAAAAAAAGTAAGTTGACGAACTATGATAACGGGCGTATCTTTGATTAGGTATTTAAAAAGGGATCACTTTATTTGCCCGAATTTCTTTTGCCATAATTGTGTCACTTGCCATAATATTCATTTACCATAAAGGCATTTTTTCTGAAACTGTTAGCCTTTCAGGTATTTTTTACATGCCATCGTATAGAGCCTAATAGGTTAGGTTAGGTTACTTTTATAACAATTCTGAATAGTTTATGGTTTCAGAGAAAAAGCCTTTATGGCAAATGAATATTATGACAAGTGATACAATTATGGCAAATGAATTTCGGGCAAACGATACAGAACCATTTAAAAATCATCTTTAAGTTTCTTTCATCGTTTTTCATTTTGAATGAACATTTAAGATTTATAACGATTTAAAGTTGGTTAGCAACAGACGGGTTTTTAAAGCTTGCTTTTTGTTATTCCTATTGCATAAACAATAAAAAAATACCACGTACGTGTATTAGTGTCCCGCAGTGCAGGCTAAGCGATCCCCAAAGACATGCATATGCGCTGCAATCAGTGATCGCTCCCATTGTGCCGCAGATTAAAATTTTAGGGTTCAGCCGCTAATGTGATTGCACTCTTCCGCGGAACCACGTCGATGTGATTATTGTGATCACGACTATTATACGGGCGGTGTGTTAGTTTTAATCACGGATTTGGTGCGAGTCAATGGAGTTTTGAAGGGTAATTTGCATGGAGCTTTATTAATTTTGTTCGTTGATTTTTGACTTGTATTAAGGTACAAAGAATTGTTTTGATTAACAATGTGTGTTGTTTAGACAAGTAGGTATATATAGCAAGACGTAGCCCACAATAACATAAGGTGATTTTTTAAGTTTAAAGGTACTTAGGGTTCCGTATCAAAATGGTAAAAAAGGAACCCTTATGGTGAGACTTCGGCGTCTCGTCGAAAAAAGTTTATTCTCAACTGTTTGTTACATGAATCAGCTTTTATTGAAACTGTGAAAAAAGTCATGAATATTCCCTATTATTCGTCATATTGTTCACGATACGAATAAGTACAGTTTTTTTTTTAATGAATGATGTAATCTCGGAACCCTCTTGGCTCGCTGCGGGTCGCAGTGTGTTTGCGGCTCGGCTTAAAGGCTTGCGAACCTCATACCTGCTGCCGGTGCAGTAATTCGGTCGACGCCTTAGGCCGGCACGGACTTTACTGTCGGCAGAGTGCTGGCCGTCTTTTTAGACATGCGTCATTGAACGACCTAATTCGCCGGGCTCTTGGGACTGTTTCCATACCAGCGACCCTAGAGCTCTCAGGCATGTCCGCCTCGGACGGAAAGAGACCTGACGGATGCACATTAGTGCCTTGGCGGTTAGGCAAGCCCTTGGTGTGGGACTGGGACGTAACCTGCACCGATACGCTGGCACCGTCCTGCGTCCAGGGCTCTGCACGTAAGCCAGGGACTGCCGCTGACCACGCTCAGACTGTAAAGTGCCGCAAATACGCTTTCTTAATAAACGATTACGTATTTGCGGCAGTTGCAATAGAAACCTTAGGGCCGTGGTCGTCCGACACCAAAAAGTTAATCCACGAAGTTTCGGATAAACTGGTTGGCGTCTCTAGCGATCCCAGGGCCGGGTCTTTTTTCGCCCAACGGCTTAGCCTGGCCGTGCAGCGGGGTAATGCTGCAAGCAGTTTAGGGACGCTGCCCCGAGCGGGAGATTTGCAGGGTTTTGATATGTTTTAGTTATCCGTTTTTTTTTATTTCTTTGAATGTTTTTATAATTAAAGAAACTGTATCTACATTGTAATAAATCATTGTTTTTTTTTTGGACCGACCTGTAATTTTTAACGTCATACTTAACACGTTTATAGTAGTCACCCAAGATAATTACTTAATTTGCTTTTAAAATTAAAAGTGTCTGATTATTTCTATCCTTTAATTTAATTTAAGTTGCTTAGTTTTATTTTAATTTCAATACGTTTAACTGTCGATTTTTATGAATACCTAAACAAAAATAATAGCTCATAATACAACCTTTGTAGCTCTATGTCCAGACCCTATTTGGAGCCTTTTGGCACCGAACTGCGACAACCCTCAACCAATTAGTTAGCATGGTCAATCCAATCACGCAACCGATACTTCATGATTTGCTTCAGGTATCTGGTATCTGATCTTCACAGATACCGTATCGTGCGTTGTTTCGATTGATATTACATATTAAAGCAGATTCAATAATATATCCATACTAATATTATAAATCTACACCGTTGAATCGATTTAAATGAAAATTGTCATCAAGACAGTTTGAACCCTTGGGAATGACATGGAGTAGGTACTTTTTTTGGAAAGCGATACACGACTTCTACGCGGACGGAGTCACGAGCAACAACTAGTTATCCTGTTTTAGAGGTCCAAAACCAACGTGTATAGAACTATATAGACGAACCTTTGTTCTATCTAAACAACGTAATCTATACATATAATAAAGTTGTAGAAGGGAAAAAATCTGTACATTCGAGATATTTACTCAAAAATACTATAGGGGCCCTCAGAATGAGCAGCAGAACACGTTTCTACAATTTTTAGAGTTGGTGTCTGTTTGTCTGTTTGTCTGTTTGTCTGTTTGTCTGTTTGTCTGTTTGTCTGTTTGTCTGTTTGTCTGCTTAATTTTGTTTCTCCTCGCATCAATTGAAAACCACTGAACCAATTTTAATGCGGTTTTCACTAAAACATTTCAGTAAACGGTGACCAGGTTTATGTATAATAAAAAATTAAGATATGACAATCAAAGTGGGGGAAAAGAGGGGTTAAAGTTAGTATGGAAAAAAGTTACCGGATTGAGCTGGTTACTTGAAACTTTGTATAATTACTCTTCGTAACAAATTAAACAATACCTGTTTCAGGATTTCTCGATTAAAGTTAAAACAACTAGGAAATTATCAAATTAGGCCAATTACATGTATTTCTTTAAAACCCTATTCGAGGGCCGTCGTCGATCACTTTACGTGATTACAAATATCAACATTTTATTCTCCGTTTATTACATAGAAACTAAATTCAAGGATTTTTTATAATTCAATGTACAAAATGTTATAAAAAGACAAAATAAATTATTCCAATACGTTGTTGTAACAAATGAGACGCCATGATGACGTGCATCAAAGAAAAGGACAACCATATCCCTCCCATAACTGGAGAGATCAAGACAGAAAAGCACGCGATCATAGATAAACGTTATAGAAGCGAAGTTGTGATTGAAATTTACATTGTCGCGTTGATACTTGAAAACATTGTTTTAATGTGTAATAACGAAAGATCAAGTTCGAATACATATTTAAGACAATATTTGGACAACCAAACTCCTATTTTTAACCGCCGGAAAAAAAGGAGGAGATTATACGTTCCACTGTATGTAATTTTTTTTATGTATGTTCAACAATTTCTCCGTCAATTATGGTCCGATTTCAAAAATTCTTTTTTGTTTATAGAATATACTTCCGAAGTGGTCTCATTGTCACCAAATTGTAATCTGATGAGGGGATCCATGAGGAATTGAGGGAACTCCCCAAATATTATAGGTAGTATTTTTACTAACAAGTCCAGCATTTGCATTCAGATAATATCATTTGGTGAACTGAAACTGATGATGAAGACCACAGATGGTCAACGGAACTCTTCAATGGTACCTATTTCAAGGGTGGCGATAGTTAAGATACCTCGATTAAGATAGTTGAGCGACTATAACGTAGAACATTTAATTGTTGAAATATGACTATGACTTTCCCGTGGACTTGCGGTGAACTTGAAATGTCTTAAAGTTTCATATCAACTAAAAAGTGGGACTACATGACAACTTACTATGATCACTAAAAAGTATAAAATAAAATAAACGTTTTAAAAAACACAAAACCACGTTCAAAAACGCATAAAACATATTTTTTTAAAATGGTAGGTAACTTATAGGTCAGTAACTTACAATATTTTTAACCAAAAGCCGACTTCAGTTTGACTGACCTATATGTACCTACCATTTTAAAATAAGTTATTTTTTGCGTTTTTGAAGGTGGTTTTTTTATTAACTTAGCTTGGGTTTAACAATTTCGATCATTAATTATTCTCTTCTTTGGGTTCCGCAGCATTATAGCGAAAAGAGAAACCGTACAATTTCGTCATGTTCATGTTTATCTAAAACATACATATATGTCACATATACCTACATTTTTTTGGTTATAAACATTAGTAGTATTATTCAATATCAATCAGATTATGAAATAAAAAAATAATTTCGTTAGTAGTAAAAAAACAGTACCTACTGAATAAACTAACTCTAATAGCGCAAACTTGCAATGCATTTATTTCAGGATCATAGAGTTCCATAGATTATTAGTAACATTAAATCTTATTCTCTATTAGTAAATTATTTGTCAAAAATGTACAATTGATTAAATTATTTTCTCCTATGGCTTCTGCCACCCAGTGTGACAACCCATGTTGTACATTCTGTTTTGTTAGTCTATGTCAAAATGAGCGATGTCAGATTGACGTTGACATATCCGGATTTTATAATTTTTTCCGCCATTTTCAAGACTTCGTCTCCTGACATTGGTGGAATCATCGATAGTATCGATGGAGCTACAAACGAAAAATTGAATTGAAAATTGTCCGGACTTCGTCAAGGCTTCTCAATATTACCATTCTTACATTACTCCTTCTTCTTAGTAGCTCTGCGCCGGTTATGGCTATCACACTTGCACTCGCATCTGACAATATGTTTGTCACTTTTTTTATAGAAAAACGAAGATTGCCGAGTGCTATTAAGAAACTGGTCGTACTGTACAGTTGTTATTTAAATATTAGTGCGGTTAATATGATCATTTGTTTTTTTTACGGGTAGTCACATAATTTTTGGCGGTTGATTAACTACTGTGCTACTATGAAAAATATGAGGGTAGTTTTGCGTGCGGAAATTAGCGTTAGTTTTAGTTATAGGTTTAAACGATTACACGTTGTAAAATCAAGTTTTAAGGAAACGAGCCGGGGGGTGCGGGGCCAATGTGATAAATAGGGGGCTCGGAGGCGCAGCCCCCGCCTTAAAGAAAGGACCTTACCGACATCCTTAATAAGATAGATAGGTAAGTTTTTTAGTTTTCATGTTTTCTCTAGAGCAGATAATAGGAGCTCTGATGATTTTTCGTTCATTTCGTTTTGCGTGCGGAAATCAGCGTTAATTTGAGTTAAGTATTCGAGTCTAAACGATTAGATATTACATTAGGCATTGTGAATATTAGGTAAAGTCAAGGCAAAGGTTTACAGAGGAGGGGCTCGAGGCCGTAGCCCCCTCCTTTAGAAATACACCGTACCGACATATTTATATGTTACTAGAGGACGCCCGTGACTTCGTATACGTAGAATTAGTTTCCCACTACTCCCCCCATTTCTTCCCGTTGGGGGTCGATTTTCGGGAAATCCTTTCTTAGTGCTCACTTACTTCATGAAAGGAACCCCTGTACCAAATTTCAAGTAAGTAGTTTCGGCTGTGCGTTGATATATAAGTCAGTCAGGTTTGCCTTTTATATATATAGAAGATAGAAGATAGATAAGATAGGTAGATTTGAGTTTTTTTTTGTCTTTCAAAGTAGTCTTTGAAACACTTAATTGGGCTCGGTTTGACGGATCTTACCATAATATTATAAACTGGCCAGAACCACGACTTCGTCTGCGTTGATTTCGATTATCGTTATTCCCTCGGGAACTTTTAAATTTTCCGGGATAAAAAGAAGCCTATGTTTTAATCCATTGTATAAGCCATCTCCATTTCAAATTTCATCCAATTCGGTCTAGCTGTTGCAAGAGTGCATAATGTACACATACTTACTTACTATGAATTTTGCGCTTATAATTATTAGTAAGGATGAGAAAGTTTGGAAGTTTGTTAATTACGCTTCAACCACTGAACGTATCCAGATTAAACTTGGCACACATATAGGTTAGGTTCTGGAATAGGACTTAGGATATTAGTTTTTATTCAATAAAACGTCTCATTCCTACGGGAAATCAAATTAATCGTTAAAAGATGTGAATTTGCTCACAAAGTTTACATGTGTGAGTAGTGTGTTTTTATTTCTGTTTACGTTTGTCATCCTGTAATCCTTTCAGTTGTATCCACTGATGTGTGCGTACACGGAAGTTACTAAAGAAACACACTTTTAGTATATGGATACGAACTAGATGGCGCTAGCTGGGTATCGCATTGTTGCTTTGGTGTGGTTAAAGTCGCTTCCCGGGGTGTTTGAGCGATTTTCCCTATACAGCGCAATTTAAAGCTTTATGGTTAGGCTAAACTATATTATTCATCCTGGTAACATCCAATTCTGAAGTCCACGCAGACGAAGTCGCGGGCAGAAGCTAGTATATGTATAGATCTAGTAAATCTTACGGGTTTCGAGATAATCGCAAATATTGAAATTTTGACATTTCAGTTTTTTTCCGTTTTCCTGAATTTATTTATGTACCAATTACTATTGCTGATAAGTTTATTTTTTACGAATGAACGAATCTTAACAGTTTTATCGTAAATTAATGTTTAAAGTTAAAATCTTGGACTTGACAATAAACTTGATCAAACTTTGAAGCAAATGGTAACCTCGTGGCTAATACCTAGTTGTGCGATAACGTGAACTAATAAGCAAAAATCGCGGTTTGAAGCAAAATTGTTTCTCACTCTCTTGAAAACCTCTGTTTTAGTTACGATTTTTCTCAACGCGACGGTCTATGTTGTCGTAAATCAATGTTAAAGTTGCAATCTTAAACGAACAAAAAACTTAATCGTACTCTGAAGTAATAAAGTAAAAAAAAACAACAATTTCAAAACATCTTATTGAGATTTATTCCAATTATTCAAAGTTCTCTCTCAGGCACGTTATTAAATAAAGCAAATATCTCATTCCAGCAAATCTCCCGAGTATTAAGCTCAATATCATTCGATTCGCTCGGGCCTCGCGCATTCATCAAACATTCAGCAAATGTATTCGATATTTTGATAAATGTATTCAATATTTTGTAAATACATTCGATATTCGGCTGTAAATGTATTCAATATTCGATATTAATGTATTCAGCGGCGCCGGGCCGCAATTTTCATTTTGTAATTTTTACCGAGTGCGCAGTCGAATCGGCAGTGGTTGTCAACATTGGCTCGGTTATGATGTTTTTGCTATGGACCAAGCAAAGTGAGGTCTATGAGTTAACTGATATTTTATAATGTATTTTGTTTGTCCGTTGTTTATTACAAAAGGTAGTTAAGACAAATACAATGTGTGAAGGTATTTTTTCGTTCTTATGGGCTAAACAGTTTAGTTGTAAGAGTTACGTTAGGTTGGAAATCGTGAGATTTTACTAGGAGCGAAAGACTAGCGTGGGTGTTTTTAATACTCGTATTTACTGGAGTAAAAAACACAAGCATATTTTTTTTACACAGAAGTACAGTAAAAAATTGGGTATTGATATTACTCGCTATCTATCGCGGTCATACTTTCTGGCATCTGTATATTCGTAATGCCAGAGAGAGTGTGATAGCGATAGACAGCCAAGTACTAAGTAGGTACTTATTAAAACTGTGGTTTTAGTTTATAACGCCATAACATTTACATTTCTTTCAAAGCCCAAGGATCACATTTTTTACATCTTTACGTACATCTATTATATAAATAAAAAGCCATCTCTCAATGTAAATATCTCAAAAACGATGTTTTTTCTTAAATTCCTCATTTTTTAGGAACGTATTCAAAAGTACAAACACACCATAGAACAAATTAGCACAAGTTCACACAACACGAGTTTTTAAAAAGAGTTTTTGAAAGTTTGAGAGCCGCCGCCGGCCGCACGTGGATTGTTCCATATAATTTTATAGGGGGCGGTAGGGGGGAGTAAATGAAAAGTCCGGTACTGGCGGAACAGTTAAATATACTCTCAAACGAGCACAAAAGAAACACATTTACGTAATATATTTCATTCTTTCATCGGCATTTATGCCCTCTGATGGATTTGTCATGGAAAATGCTCTACTTTGAATAAAATAAATATACAAAAACAAACTTTTTTTTTATAAAAAGCAAGGTTACAAAATCGGAGTGCTTTTGTAGGATATAAATATCTGCAGTACCAGGACTGGGTACTTAAAGTACTTATGTTGTTGGAACTTAAAATGGAGTAGGTACATATCTTTATTAACTATCTTGAACAAGTTATTAATTAACAAATCATATTTTATAATTAGATAGGAAGTAACCATACCGTATTACCCCTTTACTTATAAACGTGGAATAACCTTGGAGTAGCTGTGCCATGTCTTCATACCTGTCGTTGTGACATTTGAATTCGAAGGATAAGGACAAAATATGGCACAGCTACTTTATTATTTTGGATTTGGTTATTCCACGTTTCTAAGTGAGGGGGTCAGAGTTTAAGGATTAAAGGTTAGGCACTCAGTGGATAAAGATTTAAACAAAATAGGCCAATGAGACTTATGTTGAAAATTAATAATATGACATAAGTCACATAAGTAATTATTTTATTTAGGTCAGTTTTTGTATCGACACTAGTTTTTGCCTACTCTGTGTAGAAGTAATTTATTTAAATTTTTTCGGGAACTGTCTTGTTTCCCGGAAT
The DNA here is from genome assembly GCA_948252455.1 of Acleris cristana. NCBI lineage: Eukaryota > Metazoa > Arthropoda > Insecta > Lepidoptera > Tortricidae > Acleris > Acleris cristana. Next base: position 10,755,968 of record OX411784.1, on the reverse strand, counting down.
AAAAAGTACCTACCTTAAATCCGCCTCCCGGCTCTGAACTGCATCAGGACCTACCTAAAAATGCTCACTTCAAACGGTTAAAGTGATGACCCAAAAAAACAAAGAAACAGACAGACAGACGCACGAGTGATCCTATAAGGGTTCTGTATTTTTCATTTTTTGTACGGAACCCTGAAAAAGTAGTAACAGTCTTAATTACGTTTACAACTAATTGTTCATTATACAATCGTTATTATAGACACAAGTAAACGTCTAATGATATTTTTTAAGGCGATGTACTTTCCCGGCAGCCGCGCCGTAGTCGCAGCCCAACAAGGAGCCTTTTGTGTCTCAGCCCGGACCATATTAACTCAACTCGCGACTAATATTACTGAATTGTCCACTCATAACATAATTCACTTCTTATAAAAAGAAATCGTCAGACTGTTGCTTACTTAAACATGGGTTTTTATTTAAAGACTTATCGTTGTTTACTATGGTGAAAAGCTAGGATATAACTATGTATAATGTAATAGGTAAGTATCAGGGTACCGGTATCGCTCCAATCGACCTAATCCTTAACGAAAGTCTGTGTGTATCAAATTTCAACTCAATATTCATAAATAGTTAAGACTGAAGATTAGTATAAATATAATATTTAAAAGTATTTGTGTAATTTCATAATTCTTTAGTTTAAATGTAGAGTGGCCAAAAACGGTGTAAAGATGGCCAAACCCGGTACTTCTACCCTACTGACAGATGCCAGAGTGTGACGGCGATAGACACCCGAGTACTGTTAATATTAATACTGTGCTTTTTACTATACTTTAAAACGATAGTTTTCATCCGTACTTCGAAACGATTGATTGAAAAATCTAAACAAGGGCCGATGAAACTGTCCTTTTGTGTACCTTTTAAATGTCCGTATCAAATATTTTGACTGGTTTAAACTATGTGTAGATATATTATCTCTATACAGCTGAAAAATAGGTTTTTAAAAACATTAAGCTGCACTAAGGAGTCAGTGACCACGCTTATTATACACTAGTTTGAAAATGAGGAACGAGTTACCTAATTGTCTCAAAACTGTCTGAGTATGGCAGTTACTCTTTACTATCTTACAAGTTCAGATTCACCCCCTTTCAACACCAAGTCTATAAAACCATAAATAAACCATCCCCCCAAAGCTATCCAATCACGGCGCCTGGGGGACGTTTTTCTAGTCACTAACATAGAATACTAATTGCACAAACAAAACGGCAACGGCATTTTTCATTACACCTCGCGCGTCTAAATGGTGGCTCCAATCTTTTAAGAGGAATTACCACACGTGACAATGAGGGCATTGTCAGGAGCTCGTTACGGAGGAGCGGCAGCCCGTGACGTCATCAACTAATGCACTACAAGGTGAGGCTGTGCTCATCATTACATATATAATTTTAGGGCTGGAAGTGACAGTTATTGGGGCTCAGTTGGTGGGATAGGGAATTTAAAGGTAACTTGTTATGTTATGGTACGAATACTTCATCATTATCTATTCAACTGTTTCTTACCTACTGCTCCAGGCCGTAGGTACGAGAATCCTTCTACGTCATATCAAATGTAAATTACTTCCCTTGCTCTTAGTTTTTGTTATGTCACACAAGTGTAAGCGGACTAAAATGTTTTTTTATGTTATTTTGCATAAGTGTTGACTTTTTCTCAGACTCATCATCATCATCATTTAACTCTCCGAGACTATTATTCCTTTTTCAAACTTGTTTCTGAAAAATGGTCACTAAAATCGACTTAATAGTCATTCATTATTCGTTAACTGACCATGAATGCGGCCGTAAGACAATATTAAACATGTGTTCCGTCAGCTAAAGCCACTCATAAAAGTTCAAAAAATACTTTTTATTTGATTAAATTTAAAAAAATATATATTGCTTTTTTTTAAACCAGGTGAGGTTATGCAATATGTTCATTAAAATGCACTCATTATTAAGAAGATATTTTTTATTAGATGAAGTTAACTGATAGTTGACAGTCGTTTTTTGATGAAATTTAACAGAACATTTACACATTAGGTACACATATTTATTTTAACAATTAAGTAATATGGCTATTACTTAAATAAACCATACATTATCAGTTTACTTCATGTAATGAAAATATAACTTTAAAACTGGCTAAAATGGCTTATTTTGTCTCCTCGTTGTACAATCTATTTTATGAAATTAATTAATATTATTGTGCCCTTTCCATAAACTGTACATCGGCGCAGACAGGTGCAAGACTGATTACTTGTGCGGTTCGCGACACGCACCTCTTGCCTGCCCTGATAAACGGTGTCACGTGATATACACGTAACATCTTTGACAAAGAACAACGACGTTACAGTCTGTGAGCACTTAGAATATGCTTCGGGTTTGTACTTCTCTCTCATTTGCTCTTAATAAGAGCGTATGAGAGCGAGTGGGAGACTAGGGACAAACCCGAAGCACCTTCTAATAGCTATCGCACTGTATCGATTAACAAACTGCGATTAGAATAGGATTGAGTACATACGTCGTTTTTTAAATTAATACATGAAATGACATTGTCAGTGGTAGAGTGTGCAGATAAATGAAAATATTTATTTCAGTAAGTACGATTTAGTTCTAGTAAAGCTTGGAAAAAAATCATTATGATAAGTAGGACAATGTCTACATTTTACCACGATTCATATTTTATATACATGTACCTTTTTTATAGGTACAGCGATTTGAGCGATTCGATAATGGTAGAGTGTGATATACTTATTTCGGTACGATGAAGTTCTAAACCTTGAAAAAAAAAACTATAAATACAAATAAAATAATAAATATAAATATTTTAATTACTTTTAGAAATTCCTACTATCAAAAATTCTTCTTTATAATAAGTATTTTATTACAAATTCAATATCCATACTTTACCACGATTCATATTTTATAAAAATGTATTTTTTGACAGGTAGGTACTTACAGCTATTCGATAACGTGAAAAATATGTGAAAACAATGACAGATTTATGATATAACTATTTTTTATACAACAAATGACACAACATTTACCAATAAAAGAGTTGAAATATGTACTGACTGTTTATGGTAAAGCTTACTTTGTAAATCTTTTATCTATAAGTAGGTACATGCAATTAAAGTAAAGTATAATATTTATTAATTATAAGTAAGTGATGTTGTGCTAACTGTACTTTAGAATCGAATTCTAATCGCCGTTAGATAATACGTAACTACGTCGACGGGTTGACACAGATATTAACAGGAGATACGGCACACAATTGAATTAATTAAGACTGAGTTTGAAGAGTGTTGTAGTACCTACTTTGTAGTCTGGTTTGACGATGAACATCGCTGTGTCTAATACGTAATTGAGCTATTATACCGATGGATTGATCGAGAAATTATTGACCGGAGATAAAATACACAATTAAGGGCTGATTTTTCAATCCCCAGATAAAACTATCCGTTAGTTAAATGTATTACTATCCTTTTCTGAAGTTATATGAAAGAAAAGGACAAAGCTAAAATTTACCTTCCGGATAGCTTTATCTGGGGATTGAAAAATCAGCCCTAAATTAATTAACCAAGACAAAATTTCTGAGTAATGTTTGTCTGCGATGTTGTAGGTAGGGTGATGGAACCAGTAATGGACAGGGCACCAATAAACAACACTTGATTCTTATTTTACAGAAGATAAGGGTTATTCATTTGTTTTGCAACAATCAATTTAGGACCGTATTTAGAGTGAAGTGTGACTGGTGCCTGTCAGCTAAAAGTGACTATCATTGGTGCCGTCACCCTACCTGTAATTATGTTATTAGTAAAATAGGGGACATCGAAGAGCTGGCAGTGTCCTCCCTCACTCAACGTATTAGTTCGATAATTATTATTCAGCGGGGAAATGCTGCCAGCATCTTTGGGACAATGCGCAAGGGTAATTTTTAGAGTTAGCTCATTAGGTTATGCTAATTACCTAAATATCCTAGACCTAGATTAAGTTTTTACCTTCTGTACCAATTTGTTCCTTTTGCTAAATATTTTTAATTTCTTGGATTGTGTAATAAATAGTAATGTTGCTAAACAGTGGCTGCTTGTTCGGTAAATCTACTATATATACATGTATATATAGCTATCCAGAGAGGTAATGCAGCCACAGCCAGTGTCACAGGGACCATGCCGCGAGCGGACCTGCTAGAGGAGGTGTTCTTTTTATAGTGATTATTATTTATATCTTTTAATATTTGAGTAGCTTAGTTTTATTTTCATTTTAATACGTTTAGTTATAATTTATACAATGTATAACTGCTGAGGTTGGTTTTATCCTTGATATACCTAGTCTCAAAGTTGCTTACAATTACCATTCGACATCTGCAAATGTGTTCAAATCTAATTTACATAATTAGACTACGTAAATTGAAATTCACTAAAGTAATTTTTACTAAATTTGTAAAGTTTTTTGGGTATGGTTTTTTTTTGGTGTTGCGGTGTCAATTGATCACTTTAATTACATCAGAGTCACTTTTTATAAAGCTACAAGTTACAACTTTACAGGTCTAAACTGGCAACACTGCTCAAATGGCTGGTCGTCATTGGTCGAGGTTGTGTCAAATGGAAGCTTGTAACCTGTAAATTGTAATTTGTAGCTTTATAAAACATGCCCCAGTAGACCCGATAGCTCGTTTGCACCCTATAGGTAGTTAGCTGCTAAAAAAAACCTAGATCTACAATTAGCTTAGATATTATAAATAATGATTTAATTATAATACCGTTCAGTAATTGATAGGTAAACTGCCTGAAATATCGTCTAAATGCAGAAGAAACCTGACTAAAAAACCCAACTCAGAATCCTCGTGTTCATGTCCAATATTTTAACAAAAGCGAAGGCATGACAAAATCGTAAAACTCCACGGAAAAAGAGAAATTATAATGGCTAAAACGAATGAATGTGCAGCCATTGTTGCTCCAACAAAATATACCAATTACGTTGCGGCGGGAAGGAATATAATCAGAAGTGATCTCAGTCCGCCCGGCTACTCCCTACCGGCTCCGCACCACAGGACTATTTATAGTCCATACCAATTAACTTGTCTTATTTAGTAAACACTTTTCTAACCTCAAAATGATTCATTTTTGCTAAAATGGCCGTTTTCTGCTAAATAAAGCAACTAGAGACCACATTTTGCACATCATTTTCCTGATTTTACATCCTGAATGGTTTTTTTTATGATAAAATTGTTATTTTAGGCGTATAGGGAGCATTTTGAGGTTTTAAAAGTGTTTACTAAATCAGACAAGTCCATTGGTATGGATGGAGAGGCCTTAACCCTGCAGGGGACGGATGTGGGCTGAAATGATGATGAAGATGATGAAACATTGATTTGATGACTGGAATCATATAACTTGATTAGTGACCAGATTGTTGATATTTCCAAAAAAAAAATGGTTATATTTGGTCTAGAGGCCTTGTTAAGACTTCAGGACTAACTCGACGATAGAGCGAACTTACGGGATCATACAAACCTTACAAGTTCTTACCATCAGTGGCCCGTTTCACGAAGCAACAAGTTACAAATTACAAGCGGAACTCACTTTCTAACAGAAGGAGTTAGAAAGAGACTTCCGCTTTTAATTTGTAACTTGTAGCTTCTTGAAACGGGCCTCAGCTGCCCAATCAACATCCCAAAAATCTCCCAAAAATAGTTTGCTGTTTTTAAATGCAGCAAAACAAATCACTTTGAAATGTAAATCTGAAAAAATTTGACTCTAACCATTTGGTTCTATGGAATCTAGCTTTGGAGGGAATAAAAATTATCAGAAGATTGTTCTCACAATTCATTTTATGTCTTGTGTCGACCCTACGCGGTAGGTTTCGACTTTTCGAATGATATCGAATCACTACTCCAAGGACCGAGGATGAGGGGGGGGCGTGGAATGAAAAATTTTAATTTCGAATGCAGTTTGTTAAAGAGCACACAATAATAGGTACGCCGGGATATTTTCTGAAAGTAGATAAAGCACAAAAGGGTTCCTGACTTTTTGTTTACGCTTGTTATTAGGTACTGCGGGACTTGTATATTATATTTTTTGCGTGACTTTTGTTTTAAAATATTTCAATTTTTAATTTGTTCGCAGTAGATATATTTATGCACGATCTTAATTTTCAAACCACACATAGATTAGTTTACTTCAAATACTTCAAGTACCTGACATGACACACACATTATAAGTGTTTGAAATTACAAAGTACTGTATTAGGTACCTATTGTATTTATTATTATAGTAGATTTTTTATTGAGGTGAACTAAGTATGTATAGTATTTTTCAGCCAACCTATTCGCCACATATTATTTAGCGTATCAAATTTGATATAAAATACTTTTGATCGAATAAGCAGCCCGGTGCAAATCGTCTCCTATTCGGATCTCCTACTATAAGTATGTCTAGTACCGCCGGAATTGTCAAGTTAGTGTTTTTTTTTAACCCTTTAGTGAAACTAATTTGCTATAATCCTAAATTATTATTATTAACTAGCTTAATTTAGTGTCCCACTGCTCGGCAAAGGCCTCCTCTCTTAATTTCCTCACCTCACTCTCTGTGGCAATCTTCGGCCCCTCCTTCAGAAAAGTTATCCAAGTCATCCCGCCATCTCCGCTTGGGTCTGCCTCGCCGTCTGTAGCCGTCCTGGGAAACCCACCAGGTTGCCGCATAGGCCCACCTCTGTGGGTGCATGCGACAAACACGCCCGGCCCAGGCCCACTTTAGCTGGGCAGTCTTTTTACCCACATCGGCTATGCCTGTCTTGGAGCGCAGGGTAGTGTTTCGAACTCGGTCCGTTCTTTTTACACCTAATAGGCTGCGCTCCATCGCTCTTAACCCTAATAAAATCCCCTTAATATAATTCTAAATAAATGCATTCATTCATTGCTCTCTTACTCGACGGAAAAGCAAAAAGGGTCTACCAAAACCCGGCGAGAATTTTACTGGAGTGAAAACACGAAAACGTGGAAAAGAGTTGGTCAGGCCCACTCGATCCCGTTTGATCCGACTAATTAGATACGCGTAACACGGACAAACTTTTAGACCTGCCACGAAAAAAAGGGAACTTAAATAAAATAGGGTTAGCTGGAAGAGATCCCTTAAAGGTTTGCCTTCTTATGTTCATTATACTTTATGTTTTTGTTCTTCTTCCGTGGAATAAAGTGATTACATACATACAAAATAGTATTCCTTTTATACATTTGAGATCTAGAGCGATAGCACCAGCGTGTTTGACACCGTAAGCTGACAGGCACCAATAATGGACACTTGACTCTAAATTCACAGAGTATACGGTCATAAGTTGATGGTTGCAAAACATGAATAACCCTTATCTTGTGTAAAATAAGAATCAAATGTCCATCATAGGTCCTTGTTTATTACCACAATAGGTAAACTTGTTGTTTCAATTTAGCTAACATGCTTAAGTATTGCTACGAGGAAATGCTGCCAGCATCTGTGGTTGGTTTTTATGCCAGAGGGGCCTTTTTCTTTTAGTTTTTATTCAGTATGAATTGCTAATTTATTTATCATAGTTTTAGTTTAAAAAAAGATAAAGAAATTTATTCAGTAAGTAGGCCGCACGGGTACTTTTACACGTCAAGAATCTACCAGCGCTTCCCAAGAGGAGATCACTACTGAGAAGAAACGCCGGAGGAACTCAGCAGTCAGTCATTTAAGTAGTTATAATTTGTAACATTTATAGTTGTAGAAACACTGTTGGTTGCTTATAATAAATGAACCTTTTATGCTAGATTCGTCACAAAATATAATCGATACGAGTTCTTTCTCAGACTTACCTACCTAGGTGTTTTTCTTGAAAAATTTGCATTTAAAAATACATATTATTTTCTATTTTACTGCTGACGAAGTAGCGGGCGGAAAACTAGTTTTCTTATAAATTGGGTGCCTTTTCAGACCATCATTATCACTTACTTAATGAGCTATATACTAACATTATGTGACTACGAGTATGCTCTTCTCGGTGTTATAATGTACCTTATTTCGAACCACCATCTCTACTGACCATAACTACTTAGCAAATCCCAGTCTTTTAAATGCATATTTTTTGTATTTTATTTCTAATAAAAAAACTTGGTGATGCCTGGCTCTACGGGGCAAATTCACTAGATAGATAGCGGCCGGGCGATGCTGCGGCGCGAAAAAACGGGCAATCCTTTAATTAATCCTGCGCAGTGGCCACAGCAAGACAGACAGGCCAGGGTGGCTGCGCTGGCACACGCTTTAGGACAATATCTTGGGGAAATTCTTATTCAGATACCTATAGTCCTTCGGGATATTCCTTCTGGGCCGGGATGAAGGTTTCAGATAGAAATATAATTTAAATCCTTTCTGAAAAAAAAAGCCAACCATGACAGATATTCTTTCAGTTGACGAAAATGTTATAGTTTAAAATAGTAATGATTTTGAAAGCTGATACTAACAACAGCAAGTTCTTTAGTGGTTTAACTAACTTAGTACCTAGGTACCATTCCAGTAAAATTGGCGATTGAAAGTACGGGGTAGTTTGCGTCAAACCCGGTAGTTCTGATTTTTTGCAAACTTGTTTATGATGTTGGCCCAATGAATAATCCAAGTTTGTGACCTCGAGCGCCGATCGCAACTTTGTCAAAAATAAAAAAACCGCGAAAATTTCGGACTTTACGATAACTAGAGGTATCATAATAATACAGAAAAACAGAAAGACGCGAAAACACTGAAAAAAAAAATTAACAGAAAAAACGTGAATATTCACTGCATTGCATCATTCATTGTCATTTTATTTTATAATTATTTTTGATTTAATAGTTTAGGTTAGTTTACTTTAGTTCAATATTTTATTCATCAATGTAATTAATGTACCGATGAGTCTTAAAATAAAGAATTATTATTATTGTTACTAATCCAAAAGCACACGTGAATGTATTTCAAGCAGTTGATGTTGGGGTGATGGAACCAGTAATACACAAGCACAGGCCAAAGGCACCAATAATTGACACTTGATTCTTAAGACAGGGATTCACTAGGGGACAAACGTCCCGCAACACGTGTCGCCAGCGACGTCGGGTAAAGTTGCGCAACGTTGCCGGACTTCAAATGACACATCTGGCGACATCGCGCGAAAGGTGTCGGTTACGCCACATCGCGGCGACGAGTGTCACGTGATGTCACCAGATATGTGAAGTCGCTCAACTTCGCTTGACATGTGTCGGACACGCGTCACGGGACGTTTGTCTCCTAGTGAATCCCTGGCTTTATTTTACAGGAGATAAGGCATAATGGTTTTGCAACAATCAATTTAGGACCGTATTAAATTTTAATTAAAAGTGAAGTGTCCATTACTGGTGCATGTCAGCTAAAAGTGTCTATCATTGGTGCCGTCACCCTACTGTGTGTACTAGGATTTTTTTTAATTTTCAGCGATGTGACTTTGTTTTATGCTATGTTAAGGCATGTTAAGGTGAGCAATTAGAATCTATTCGATTTTCCTCACCTCCGTGAGCATGGTGTCCCTCCCTGCCTAACTACTTCACACAGGCCCTCACCCGGAGTAATTACTTTTACTCACTTGCTAATTCGCAGCGTTTCGGAAACTCGCTCAAAGCTATCTGCATGGCTCATTTATCTTAATTAGTTCCGATTTATACTGGAAATTATTCACTTTTCATCACTTGAAAAGGCAATGCCGAGTACTTGTGACAAGTGTGTGTCGTAAACTCGTAAATTAATAAAATAATGTTCATTTTCAGGCGTATTAAAAATTTGGTTGAGTTTTTCACATCTCCGATTTAATAAATGCTGTAACTAAAATGTCAGGTGATTACAACAACCCCTACTAAGGTACAAAAATGTGTGTATCGACTAACCAAGTTTTTTTCTGGCAAGAATAGAGCGTAGGTACAGCCTAGTTCACCTGCGGGCTTAGAACGCGAGGTGAGGATTATACGTCAAAATTCTTCAAACGAGATTTAGTGTCAAATATGTCTATTCCATATTCTAACGTAAGAGTAAACGTTTAAGGTTTTAAATAAAAGTGTAATTTGTGTGACTTGAGTCCTTTTATTACTAAGCATCTTGAAGTGGGATTTAATGTCATTTAACTCTGAGCAACCCTTTATTTGACACTAATTCATGGATAACGTCAAATCTGACAGTAAATCTCGCCTCGCGTGCTAAGCCCGCAGGGCTGAGATTCTACGCAATAAAACCTTATTGCTTTTGACGGGTTATCTTATCGCTTTGATAGCTCTTATTTACTTGACAGTAATGGCTGCCAAGTTAAAAACCCTCTATTTGGTATAATTACATTTATTATGATTAGGTTAGTACTGCGACCATAACAAAACGACCTGATACAAGAAAAGTAGGATAGGTTTATTGATTGACCGAAACTTCTTTGACATACTTATTGCTACCTGAAAAGAAGGTTAGGTTAGGTTAGAATTGTGACCGAATAATATTCGGACAAACGTTATTTTGCGTAATCAAACTATGCGAATGCGAATGCGATAACAGTTTATGTGCAAAGCCTAATATGGCTATGTCCGCTATGTAGATTATGCCACAAAGTTACTTACAAAATTATGCCACAACAGGGTGAACCGTTAAAAACAATACCATAACAGGTTAAAGGCAATATCATGGTTTTACGCAGTAGAATCTCTATCTGGCCTCTGCCCTGATGGTAAGAGGAATCTGAGATACATCTATATGTATTTGCAATCTCAAGACTACAATCCTAATTAAGACTGCAAATGCGCTGCAAACTGTGAGGGCTAAAAGTCCTACCAACACTAAACTTCTTCGAATGCATAATTTTACCTTTGTAAATCCCTTTCAGCTTCCATAATTAATAAGCTTTTGATCTAAAACTATTTCGTGAATATGTCACCGAGAATTGAAATCTACAAAGTTCCTCTGCACTATTTCCAAAAATAAATTGAAATACCATTTTAATTAAAGCCTTTGAAACAAACAGCGATAGCAGATTAATCAACCGCTAGGAAACGTAGCATGTAGCATCAAAACGATTATTTGCTGTGGATGTATTCTTTTGGAAAACATCGTCGCTCGCTTCGGCAATTATAACTTAAACCCCAAACTCACTCGCATTTGGTCGCTTGAGGGTATCTACAGAATTGGCTAAGTGTTCGAATTTCGACCAAGATCGAGACACTTACTTACAAGATATATATACGAAATGACGGGTCAACTTTACTTTGTGAGTGGCTGTTCATCAACAAACTTGCATGTAAGTTGTTTGAGAGAATAAACTCCTGCCCCCGTATTATGGTTGCCTTTATCGCGGTGAATAAAGCATCCGTCACTCTTGCACTTACATACTGGTCAGAAAGTGACAGATGTTTTATCCACGTTTATTCATATCGATAAACACGGACATAATAGGCCCGCTGCTCGGTACCTGTGTGTAGCCAACCCGACTTTAATCAAGGCCGGTAATGAATTGATGTCCGCGAATCTACTATACCAGAGGCTTACTCTGAAACACGGCATTTAAAACGTCATCACTTCTATCCCTTTCACTCTTTACACAACAGAGGATGGAGAGAAAGGGTTAGCAGCAAGGTAAACTCCAGACATTGAATTTGGGTATAGGTTGGTTTATGTGTCTGGTCTTTGCCTGTCGTCAAAGTGGATTTGCGGTGAACGTGTTTTATTGGATTTAATTTATTTAAAAGGGTTTAAGGTTTAATGGCTTTTCGAGTGGCGATTTCTGGCCAGTTGGTCGCCTGGAGTTCTTTTCGTCTTATTAGCTTAAAATGTGGGTAGGTGAATGTCATTCCACTCGTGATTATGTATTTTTTAGTGAGTATCTTTGTTTTTTCTAAATTGAAATTTCCTAAAATAAAAAATGCTATGGTGTCATGTCATGTTGTGTGCGTGTTATTGTAGAGGGTTTTATTGCGTGTTATTTATTGGTGCCAATCAATGCCAATTATACTTGTACGAACAACTAGCTTCCGGCTCTCGCTTCGCTTAAAGCAATAAAAAATAGCCTGTGTCTATCCGGAATAATGTTTATCCATAATATCCATATCCCAAACAACCAATACTTAAAATTACCTCTAATACTATAGTCGTTTAAAAAAAGCGTACCTATTAAAAAAGTCCCTCCATACATCAATTTTCAGTTTTCCACATCGTATCAAAAAATTAATCAAAACTCAAACCATAACGGTCGTATGAACAATCGTACAATAGGCAACATTAATCTGATCTGTACCTGAATGGGGGTGAGGGGCGGCGCCGGTGGGGGGAGGCGGCAATTATTGAGCAAATGTAATAGCGGCATTGTTATAGAGGGCGCTGCGCTCAGACGTACGGCCGCGTTGATTAGTGCGCAGGAGATGCGTGGAGTCGTTGTTGACACTATTTTTTTAAATAACTAAATAAAGCCACTTGCAGATGTTGTGCTACAATCGTATCATTTTTTCTTTCTTGATTATTGAAGTGAATTTAAGTAATAGTTCCAAATAATGAAAAGAAGATCTATTTCTTAACCTGTGCATAATCGGTGTATTTATATGTGGTAGTTTTGTCATAGGAGGGTTTGAAATGAATAACAAAAAATAGAATCAACATGGCACACATTTACAATAGATCCAAAACGTTAATAAACTACAATCAAGAACTTTACTCAGTTTTACTTTATTAATGAAAACGAAACAATAGGCCATTGACTTTGTCAGGTCGTCTTATTGCTCGTTTTTAGGGTTGCGTACCTACCAAAATGGTAAAAAAAACCCTTACGGCTAGACTTCGGTGTCTGTCTATAATTTATGTCACAGTAGTTCTTCTCTGAAACTATAGAAGCTATCGACTTAAAATCCACAAAACTTTACAAGTGTACTAGTCCACAAAATTGACTACTTTGACATGGGCTGGTCAGATGATGGAGTCGGAAGGTGCCCATACAATTTCCGCAGTACCTACCTACTTACTTAAAGTTGACCTATTGAGTTTAAACTAGTGTGGTGTCCACGAACAGTTAGATAATGACTGTTCATAAAAATCTCGTCTTAATTATACAATTTGTGATTTAACTTAAGGAAAATTTGTTTTCCATATACTTAATCTCAAATACGCCTAACAGCCATAATCTTATTTTTCTGAAATATAATATTGAAATTCTAATCGAAACAAGCTTTCGAGATAAATATGTAAATATATTTAAAAAACCCGAGGTGATGTTAACTTGGAATTGGATTGGATTGTTTTTTCTTAAATCCGTGTAAACATCGCACAATCAATTATCAAATCACTCAAAATTAATGTGTCAGTTTTAATCATCTTTAATGGTATTTAATTTTAAAAACAGTTATTCCATTCCCTTTTCTATTCTTGATTATATTTGCGACGAGCCACGAACACGCCCCTTTCCATCCCCTATTATATTAGCATCTGGAATCAAAACGACGTATCTCATTCAAATTTTCCATCAAGTATCAACGTTATCGTGTTTAAAAGAGGGAACTATTTGAATTTACCAGAAATCGTTATATAAGTGTTTAATTTTATCATGTTTCGATTTGTCTATAAAATAATACACTTTGAGCTTTGTTTGGACAGCATTGAATAGCAAGTGATGTTTTAGCATTCAATGAACTTAATTAATTAAAATCTGCTCGGAGATGATTAAAAGATTGATTTTTGTGTTTGTTGTACTTGCAATTATTTAAAATCACATTAAGTATATTTATTGGCTTTGTTATTGAAAATTATGAATAATAAGATCATAAATAGAAACAAATTAATTAAAATTATATAATTTAAGTTGGCAACGAAACAACTACTGTAGTAATGATGTAGGGCAATTATCATTTTACCCAATATTGTACCGATGAGAATATTTCTCATTGTGAAACTTTATTTTGTGAAATTATCAGTAACTTCTCAGAATGTTAGTATGGAAAGAAAATAATTTCAAAATATTTTCAAATCATTTTTTTTTTTAATATATTGCAACTTGCACTTTGTAACCAAACTGTTGAAGGTGCATAATACGTATACCTCAAACTTCAATAAGAACTATATTTGAATGCGGATGATCAAAAAACTTAAAACAAGTATGAAGTCAAAAGATTTAATAGCGGAAGCAGATTCGATTATCTCACTGTAAGTGATGTGGATGCACATATTATCAGACGTTTCGTTACAGAGTAGTCAATTACACCATTATTGCATTCAAAAATATAGGGTTAAATTAAACACATACCTACTTAATGTAAGTTGGCACACAATGAACAATATCCGAAATTGGGATAGGATACACCTGGTTTTTAGAACAGATGACATTTTTTTTTTAAAGTTGTTCTGATAAAATTCATGCTTTTAGAGGTTGGTCGGTTGGTTCTTATTAACTGAGAAAAAAAATATTGAATATTATCAGTGTTTGCTACGCCCGCTTTGGCCTAGTGGTCGGAATGACGTCATTTTGTTTGTAACCGTTTTTTTTCTAGCACTAGCTGTGACGTATTAAAAACCATGTGGCGTTTGAGCTCTATAGCCATTAGTAGAAATTTGTTTATTTATTTTCCGAGTAAATATCAACTTTTTTTTAATATGTACTTTTGAGACAAATCTCTATAAGTATCATTTCTTCAGAACACCTTTTAAAAAAGTTCCTGTTGTCAATTCGAAATGCAAAAACCATTTGGAAAACTAGGCTTCTTTACTGCTCATCACCAGATTTCATAGTTTAATGAATTAATTCGTGAACAAATATTTATAAAAGTAAATCTAAATATTGACGTAATTTCAATTTTAATTCATTGATATCTATAAGTAGTTGGAATATGTTAATTTGACAACCATTTGGAATCCTCCAACCTGAAAAATCCTTTTTACTCATCATGTCAGCCGAAAGACGTCCACCGCTGGACATAGGCCTGAAAAATCTTTTTTACTAGTTTCTCATTATTTAATATAATAAAACAAGCAAAATAAAAATTATATCAAAACGGGCATCTAGGGTGACGGTACCAATGTTGGACACTTTTAGCTGAAGGCACCGAAAATGGACACTTAACTCTTAAAATTAAAAGATCATAATAATATATGGATAACCCTTATCTTCTGTAGCATAGAAATCAAGTGTCCATTATTGGTCCTTGTTCATTTACTGGTTCCATTACCGTTATAAAGTACAAGACCACAAAAACGTTATGTAGTAGGTAAAAGCTATTAGATTAAATGCAAACATAAATAAATAAGTAGGTACCTAAGCATCTTAGAATTGCCTAAATATTACCTATTCTTTAAAAATAAACCTATGAATAGTATTTTTCAGTGGAAAAAAACGGAAAATTAAAAAGCATCATGCAAACAGCTAACCAGTTATTTCAGCATTTAAAATCAAGGTGTGCCTATTCTCTTCCAAAAGTTGGGCATTGTCCGTCCGGCTGCAAGTCCATTGTCTTCGGGCAGTATCTCTCGTATAATTTATCGTCTGAGGCTGCCGCAGAAGCACGTATCACTAAGAGGTTCTATTGTTTAATGCCACAATTGGCTGTGAATCTACGGATGAAAGAAACTGGCCATGTGGACGTGGAAATAATAGTCTTGATACTGAGAAAGTTGACAACATTTATGATCTACGGAAACAGCGCTAGGTTAGGTTATTGTGATAGTTATACTTTTACCCCCTTACTAATAATAAATGGTCTTTAATCATCATCATCATCATCATCATCATCATCAATAAACGTACAGTAACGGTGGTATAGCTATACAATGTTTTGTCCTTATCTGTAATATTCAAATGTCACAATGAAAGTCTTAGAGGATTTAGAACAGGAGGCGCCTTACGCAGACTTTCCCCTCTGCCGAGGTATGAGATCAAATGATCTTGTGCGTTAATAAAACCGGCCGTTTTTATTCGATACTCACATAACCAAAGTCGTTTTGGAAGAGTCTAGACCTCCAGAAAAATGCCTTGTTGTGCCGTGTTTTATTGCAAAAACCGATCAAATACGTCAAGTTTGCAGAAAGATGGAATTATATTTCACATTTAAGTACTTTTCACTGTTGATTTTGATTGTAATTAATCATTTTGTGTATATTTACATCGCATGAAACAAACATTATTCTTTATTCGATTCTTTAATCGATTTTAAAACGTTCAGCATACTATTCGTTTTAGAATTAATGCGTACTCCTAGCGAGACTCGCAACGACTTCATGCTATATTGAACCTTAAAAGAGTGACCGTAAAATCAATAATCAATCGCTTGATTTAAATATGTCTGTTTGCGTACAGTGTCTTGTCTGTGTTTGTTGACCATGTCTAATAGTCCGGGCGAACGCTGCAAATTTACTTACCCCATCGAGTTATAGGAAAATGCCGCCTTCCACGAAAAGAACACCTACTAATTTTAGGTAAAAAATTTGATCTTCCGGGTTCAACTGGGGGGGGGGGGGGGTAATTCGCAGTGAAAAGATATATGGTCCGCTGGTTCTTTTTGTGGAAGGTGGTATTTTCCTATAACTCGATGGGGTGAGAAAATTTACAGCGTTGCCTTGAACTATACGTACTCCTCGCGAGACTCGCACTATAGAGTCGTGATACATTTAAAACTAGTTTATATCGATAAAATACTCCTATAACAAAGGTTAAAAATGCTTGTAGCATTAAGTCCACCTTTCGTACATTTTTTTGTGCAATAACAATAAAGTATTTAAATAAATATAATTAGCAATTGCAATAGAAAATTAAATTATTCGGTTAGATTAGGAAATAATATGTTCATTAATTATGTATATTATTATTAACACACTTTTTAACCAACTTCAAAAAAAGAAGGCGGTTCTCAAATCGTCTGAATCTGTTTTTTCTTTATGTAGGTATCTTCAGCGACCACTTTTTACCCTGTGCAAAACTTTACTTTTTAACATTTGACCGGTAGTGTAACTCAGCCTTATATCTACGAGATCGTAGAACAAACAAAAGCTCGTCAGTGCATAACTCTTAGTCGAACTCACGGCCGATTTGTTTTGGTGAACCTTTTATTTATTTATTTATTTATTTATTTATATGCCTTAAATTGTATGTACAGTCGCGCACCGGGATTGTTGAGCCACTTACCCAATTTTCTAATTTGGCCGTGTAATGCTAATCGAATAGCTGTCAGCCAGTCGGTGACATCGGTTATTGAATACACGGCTAAATTACGAACAATGGCAAGTGGCTCAACAATCCCGGTTCGTGACTGTACATATACATGAGGTGGTATAATTTTTAGATATAAAATAGACTCAATACAATTTTACCAGTTCGGTGTAGCATGTTAAACTTATACTTAAAAAAACTTTATTAAAATAAGTATTCAATTACAACTATAATATTCTGCATTATAAAATTCGCTTTTTTAAACTATATGGACTTAATTTAATAAGGTACCTTTTCAAGGAAATCAGGAATTTAGTATTCGGTAAGGACTTAATTTCAAATAGTAGCGCATTTAGCGCATTATACACCTTCCCAGCGACATCCCTGTGGCATCTCAGAAACGCTGCAGTTTTACTACAAGGGGCCCTAACGTCACGCGCAAATAGGGTATACAGTCTTTGACTGTTAAAATTGGTTTTTGGGGGATATACAGGTATCCGGATTTGGTCGAACGAGTTTACATAATTCTAAAATATAAAGTGCGCACAGAGTAGGCAAGCCTAATTCTTTGAAGGATTCTCTGCACGACTCACGGCTACCCAATTAATATACGCACACACTTCTTTTGCAATATAATCAGTCGCTCGAAATCCACACAACTACCCCAGATGGCCAGACCAAGCAGGATTTGGTACTGGAAAAAAGCATAATAAGATTGTACCGCCGCCTTTTTAGTGGATATTTTTTCCTAAAGCTCGTAGCGCAAAAGTGAAACTGCTCTGCAGAGTGCAGAGATAATGTACGTGATTTTTCCAGTTAAGTTTTTCATCGTTTTTATCTCAGAATCAAATCTATTTGTTTGTAATCGTAGTAGAATAAAACTATAGTATTTATAGTACTCGGCTCTCTGATCTGATCACTTACTGAATAAATGTCTTTTGTTTTATCTTTTTTTATCTTATATGCTGGTAAAACTGAACACCTATACATTTTAGTATTATTCCTCAAAGTGGTATTTTTATATTTGTTAAATCTCGTATACATAATACACAAGTTAAATAACGTGTAATGTGCTGCCATCTACATCACAACTTTAAAAATTAATCGATATCGACAATGTCGATATGCATCTCATTTCTAATAATAGTGTGATAATCGGTAAGATAACGCACACGTCTTTATTTTAAAATTGTGTAAGCACATGTTGGTAATAAAAAAAATGTGCATGTGTGCGTAATTTTAAGCTAGTGTTTTTGTTTCTTAGTTGTGTAGGTGTGTAGCAATGAGAGCGAATTTTGCATTTGTGTTGAGTATTGTGTATGTAGTGTTACCTCACCTCCCCCTAAAAGCGACAGACTTTTGTGCTTAGGAAATTGTATCAATGCGTGCTCCAGTTCTAAATCCTCTAAGATGAAAGTTAAGGACAAAACAATGTACCACCGTTACTCTACGTTTATTAGTAAGGGGGTTTAAATCATGTCATTGTGCAAATTTGAGGGTAAGTGTAAGCATAGTGTAAGATAATGAAAATTTAGTTGTTATTCAAATAAAGAATGAATGTAACAATATTCATAAGAGGATTGTGAGGCGATGCTTAAATCAAGTAGCTGTCAAAAAGTTTCCATATAAATTTAGCTCCGGGCGATAACGTTTCTCAACCCCTAAATAAAGTCTAATTTCCACGATTTTTAAATATGTTGTAAGTTGAGCGTACCGTTTGGCAAAAAGATGTTTGACAAATGTATCATTTCCCAACCTTTTAATTTGCCAACCCAATGTTATATTCATTTTTCAGAATTTATATTTAAGTACCATCGTGTATAGGTTAGGTTAGGTTAGTTTTTATAAAATCCTGAAATATTAACGGTTACAGAAAACAAAGCGGGTTGGCAAATGAAAAGTTGGGTAACGATACATTTGGCAAACATATTTCGCCGAAACAAGGTAACCCGGATCATAGGATTTAAAAGTCATATGAAATAATACTTCCTTAAAGGTAATCGTGGTTTTTTTCCGTTGAAAATAAGCAGTAGGTAAATCATTAAAAAGTCTACATTTTTTTTTTAGAATGTTCGTAATTTTTTTAAAGTATCCAATTTCGTATCCGCTCAATATCTGCGGGCTAATGGATGAGATTGAGTTTATAATAGTTATTCGTTTTAAATCGTAATGACCATTTGACGACGCGTTGGCCTATTTGGTAATGCCCCTTCCTACGAAGCTAGCGGTCCTGGGTTCAAATCACGGTAAGGGCAGATATTTGTGTGATAAGCACGAAAATTTGTTCCTGAGACTATATAAGTATTTCTCTATATAAGTATTTATATGGTTCTCTGGTTCCCATAGTACCAGCCTAGAGCTTAGTTTGGGACTAGGTCAATTGGTGTGACATTGTCCCCTGATATTTATTTATTATTTAAATAAGATATAAAGATACTCTTAAGTATCAAGGAGCGTAAGCCGCGGTGCGATGTATTTGGGCGGAGAGCCGTGGAGGCGGTGGCCGAGACAAATAATGCGTACCTACACTGCGGTTGCGGCCGACTTTTAACTTTAACCCGATTTTAGAGGTACTTTACTTGTTGTGTTCCTTTGGACATCTTTACTAATCTTTCCTTAAAGTTTGATGAACCGAAAGTGTGTTTGTTTGTTTGTTTACGGTTTAACGCCTCAACTGATCGACGTGAATTTTGGTACAGAGATAGAATATAGCCCGGAGATGGAAATAGGTCACTTTTTTCCGGAAAAATGGGCTCTCAAAAGAATAGTGATAAAAACAAGTGACGGGGCAAAGTTAGTACTGTATTATAACGAGTCCGATTTTCATGTACCTATTAGGTAGATTATTTCGTTTGTTTATGTTTGATTCTGTCATCAATTTGTTTTCAATGAATATGTGTTTTTTACCATTAGGTTACTGTGCATACATGTGTGGATGCCAAAAAATCGGTTAAAAAACGAGTTTTTCCGAAGATGACAACCAATATAAAAGTAAATAATTGCTTCAGTTCAAAACTTACATCTACTATGCTATGACCTATGTATACCAGTAATGTATACCAGCCTGAAAAGTTCTTTTGGAGAAAGTGGTTAGAATTTATAGAGCGGCCTTAGAGAGCTAGTTTAAGCTATAATATGATACGTCAGGCAAAAAAAAAGTCACATTACTTAGATGTTTGTCAATGTTCTTTTGCCCTATTTAAAACGGAAATATGTCGACATAGCTCGTAATAAAATGTACATAAATCGTATACAGATGTAAACCCTGTTCAGACTTACTTGACTTATATGGTAAACAACTTTCTAACCTCAAAATGAAACTTGTTTAGCTAAAACAGCTCTTTTATCGTAAATAAAGTAAACTGAGAAAACATTTTGGACAACACTTGGCCAATGTATTGTCCGTGATTGCTTTATTTTATTTAAAATAGCTGTTTCATACAAAAAAGTTGCATTTTGAGGTTAGAAAGTTGTTTACTACTTAAGACAATTAAGTCTGAACAGGGTTTACTAAACTTATTTCTCACTTCAACCTGCACGGCTAGCACAAGTTGCCCGCGACTTGTTTGTCGCTCGGATCTCCCTTTCTATCTACTCTGTAACGATAAAGACGCACTCAGCGACAAGCGATAAAATACAACTTGTGCTACCCATGCGGAGAAGATTATACCCTTTTTCACTATGGCCACAATAGTTTTCCTTATAAAAAGATCGCCGCTCGTATATATTTTCCGCTCGCGTGCACAACCCTTAACCCAAAACTGCCTATTCCACGTTTAGGTATCTCGCCATTGTCCAGTTATGCCAAAAAAGTTTCCACCTGCCATTGTCCAAAGCCTTTGTTTTATGTAATACGGCTTGAATACTCGGTTGCAAATTGGGGAAGAGTTTTCGTTGCATGCAAGCGGGAAAGGCACGTTAGGAAATGAATACGCCTGTTTCTATTTGCTTCATTTCCAGCAGTTTATTTTGGCAACGAAAAATGTGCATTAGTTTGTGGCACAAATATTATAAGGATTTTTAGTTAACAGTTGGGTAAATTGTAGGGGTGATTTAGATAGTCAGTATCCTAGGGTGTAAGCAAGTAATTTAAATTACCTAAAATAATAAATAACTGAAATATCCCGTCGTACGTCGTCCGAGTCATACTCTCGTACCGATGGTCTGAGGCCCTACTTTGAAAATCGAAGTTCGAAGTTACGTTAGCTCCATCCCTGTCCCTCATCATTCCAGACTAAATCGAGAGAAAGGGATAGAGCTAACGTAACTTCGAATTTCGATTTTCAAAGTAGGGCCTCTGGACATTTTCGAAACTCACCCGCTCTACAACACTCGTGATTGGTCGTGACAAGAACCGCTGGAGGGCCACCAGGCCACCACCAAGCATTCAAGTACCAAATTACTTTACTAATAAATAAACAAACTCAATTTATTATGTATTTACTTACTACTTAAAACAAAACGTTACAGAATTAAATTTTTGTATAACACAAGCAAACACCCCTCACTATTTTTTCATTAGCACCACTTTCTTGCCGCCGGAATGCTCGGCATTCAAACTCATAATGTGTATCTCCACCAGCTGCCGAATATAATTAGTGACGTCCACATTCGTGTGCACTATGAGCTCGTAAATCTTCAGCATCTCTATGGCCTTCCAGTCGTCCCTGTGCTTCACCGCGACATTAAACAGCTCGGTCATCATGGAGTTACATTTCTTGATGACAGTCAGTAGCAGTCCTATCTTGTAATCGGTCTTTCCTTTAGTTCTGTCTTTTAAGTCTTGTAATCCTTTGATTTTGAGCTCAGAAGAGTGAACCGTTGCGTCTATGAGGTTGTCTATTTTTGTTTTCAAAGCATTTTCCTTTTCGTCATCCCCATCCCCCCCTTCCCCCCGTTCCCGTTTAACCTGTTTTTCATATAATATTTCTCCAAAGTTTTTGTACAACTGTCTGCGGGCGGGCCTGTGTGAATGATTCAGGTGCTTTTCTTTACTCTTCGGTGTTGGGACATTGATATATTTAATTCCGTTGCATACTTCCGACGTGATGCAAATTACACCTACAAACAGTTTGTTGTTTTGTAATGTATTATTTCCCAAAAATTACTCTGAGAGTTCGTCACAGAACAGAAAAAACAGTAGAAGTGTCAAGTGGGCGTGTAACGTGCGGCATAGTTATGCGGAGTTCCGCATAACCTACCATACTTTTGCCGCGATCGCTTATTTTGATATTTCGATATTTCTAAAATAGGAAATAAATCCAGAAGCATGCCTTATTGTGCTATTTTGGAGTGTAAAAACAATAGCCGCACCTAAAACATTTTCCATGGTGGCGTGTTGTTTTTATGATAGTTAGTTATTGGCCCACACCAACAAGGCCTGATACTAAGCAAAGCTCATGCCACTTCCACTGTTTTTTCTATTCCGTGGAGTTCGTCATAGAGTTCTTGGACATAGTCGCCAGCAATAATAAATTATGCAAAATTCGCCTCAAATATATCTGACACGACTCTAATGCTACAGGCTCAGGGGCTGTCAGATGTCAATAAACGCAGTTAGATCATTTGTCCTTGGTGGTGACTGTACTGGCCTATCTTGACCGTGGCATTAGCTTGTATTTGGTATCGACAAATACAGAGGGCCTTCTTTCCACATGTATTAGCCCATCTTGCTTCGATATTATAGGTACAGTACCTACGATTATTTTCACTTTGACACTCGGTACATCTCGGTTTTAATAGTAAAGGTTCGTGTTTTCACATAGAGTATATAAGATCCCAGAATTTACTCACGTAAAATATTGAAACCTATTTAGTATAGTTAATAATAAAACCTCAACCTAAGTAAGTCTTCATTAATATTCTTAATATTCTCAAATAGACTACAATCATCATTTTATGACATATGAGACACTGCAGTTCGTTTGTCTCCGTACCACCTAGATTTTAATCTCATGGTAAATATTTGGGCACAATTAAGGGGATATGCCTCTAAAATACATATACATAAATAAAATCACTGTCAAAAAGCTACTGTTAGAAAACTTTATATAGTATTGGGAAAAAATTAAAATGTGTTTAGTGACAGTTCTATAATCAATGTCTCTGATGCAGACAGTGAAATTGATTGAGCGTGTATGGTTTCATTGTTAATCATTATAAATAGTACTTATTGTAAATAACGCTTTTAAAGAAGTAAATTCCCTTGTACTAATTCAAAAGTGTTTTTAGTAGGCAATGCGATGTAATGATTAAATCAAGCCACATCTGTGTTATTCATAGGTCTACTGTAAAAAAATGACATTGTGGCAGGTGATCTACATTACTGTTTTAGACTGTTAAGTGCACACTATGATATCATGAATATGCAGCAATGTGTGTCGTGTCATTTGCACTTCCGATCTCTCCCGATGAATATCGAGAATTACCGAGTGTCACAGTCCAATTAATCGTACTGTAATCAAATCATATTGTTGACGTTATGACAGCTCTCATTAACTTGACAGTACGAGCTGTCATGACGTTCACTGTGATAACGATATCGAAGCAAGATCGGCTAAACCATAGTAGAATAAAGGCCGAAGGCCCGTTTTATGGTTGCATTTATCGAAGCCAATAGAGCATCCGTCTCTCTCACACATACGTACTGGTCAAAAAGTGACAGAAGTTTTATCAACGTTTACCCTCATGCATAAACACGAACATAATAGGCCTACAGGCCAAATTATGTGTTTAGTCCGATCAAAGTAACGCGAAAATCGAGCATTAACATTAAAAAAACCGGCCAAGTGCGAGTCGGACTCGCGCACGAAGGGTTCCGTACCATCATGTATACAACATTAGCAAAAAACTCACGTTTGTTGTATGGGAGCCCCTTAAATATGTACAGTCAACCAATTTGATTTCTAGGCCACTTTGGACTATGTTAAAGTGACGTTGAAAACCAAACGTTACAGACTTCTTATGATTTGGTTTACAACGTCACATTGACAAAGTCAATAGTGGCCTAGGAATCAAATTGGTTGACTGTACAGTGGTGGTCACATAATTAGTAGGCAATTTTATGGGAAAAACGCAAGCGTTCCTAATTATGTGGCCACCACTGCGTGTTATTTTTATATTTTTATTTTATATAAATATTTATTTTATTCTGTTTTTATTTTTTGTTATAACAGCAACACAAATGCATTATCTGTAAGTCTTAGTAATAGGGTCCCGTTTTTACCCTTTGGGTACGGAACCCTAAAAAGCAAAGATGGGCATCTATTAGTTCACAAACAGACAGATTTAGGAACTTATGTAGAAATAGATTTTCTTGGACTGAACTCGTCATTGGAAAAAAACGGAATTATGCACAAAGTCTTGAATACGGTCGCTGGCTGTATTTAGATATTAACATAATCACGGAAACATGCCGCGGGTATCTAATCCGGGGCTCTATTCATATAACATTGACAATACAGAATGTCAAAATCAATCAGGTTTTACCTATTGGAATAGAGCCCCAGCAATGATACTTACATGTTATTCCTATAATAAGACGATTCATTTTGGTAACTTCACAACATGGTAATTTTCTGCAGGTGTTTTCGAGAGTTATCACGGTTTTCACGATTATTTAATTTGCTACCTATACTACTTGCAATTCAATCATCGTTAAATGTGCGTAAATAACCAAAGTACACTTGCCCCGGTGAGGTAGCGGCAAATTGCAAGTTAGCGCTGGGCCGTAATAAATATTACTTTTGTGCATTTCTTCTCTTTACCGCAATACTTAATCATACAATTTTAACGTCATCATTTTTCTTTTGGAGCGTGATAATTATTTATAAGGTCTTCCAGGAGAACATAATAGGCATAGGTATACGTACAATGTTATGCACTGCAACTCACGTAAGTAACACAATAAAAATAAAATGGCCCGGGCCGAGATTCTAGGCGGTAAAAACCATAATCGTCTTAGGCGTCTAAGGCCTAAGGCCATATTTGACCTTCAAACTCACGCCTTCGTTCCCAGAGTGGGATAGGCAGAGCTACAGAATTATCTACAACTCTAAAAACATTTTGATAATTCTGTAACATACTTCTGTTTTTATTTTTGGTTAGTACCTAGTCACAAGTCTGAAAACATCATGGTTCCAGCAGCATAGCGTTCGATAAAATAAAATTCGATTAACTATATTAAAGCGAAAAAATTTCGTCGGTCTTATACCTTGTTCGGATAGGTATTTAACTAAATGTAAACAAACAAACCACGTGACATAGTTGGTCAGCCAATAGGAGCAGTACACTGATACGTCAAAACTGAAAGGTTTGATTTGTTTATCTTTAGTTAAATACCTATCCGGACGAGGTATAAGACCGACGAAATTTTTTCACTTTAATATAGTTCATTGAATTTTATTTTATCGAACGCTATTTGCTTCTGGAACCATGATGTTTTCAGACTTGTGACTACTAACCAAAAATAAAAACGGCGAGAAATGCCCTTCTATGAAATGGACATCCTGCATAATAAATGATATAAAAGTTTGATTTATTCGAGCCAGCGCAAAGCCGCAAACTTGTTTTTTGCCGCTACCGCACCGGCGGGTATACTAGGCACCTTGAGATTCTTGAACTGGCCAATGAATAATGTGGACCGTTTATTGCAACGTCTAACGTGTATAGGTCAAATATGGCCTTGGACTTCGGACCTAGTGTACTTACAATCAGGTGGCATGCGTGCGCGCAAACCTTCTCCATGCCACTTTATTTATATTGTGTTACTTACGTGAGCTGCAGTGCATAAGATTGTATAATGTATATTATGTTCTCCTGGAAGACCTTTTAAATAATTATCACGATACAAAATAATAATGATGACGTTAAAATTTTATAATTACCCGTGCGGTAAAGAGAAGAAATGCACAAAAGTAATATTTATTACGGCCCAGCGTAAACTTGCAATTTGCCGCTACCTCACCGGGGCAAGTATACTTTGGTTATTTACGCAAATTTAACGATGATTGAATTGCAAGTAGTGTAGGTAGCAAATTAAATAATCGCTAAAACCGTGATAACTCTCGAAAACACCTGCAGAAAATTACCATGTTGTAAAGTTACCAAAATGAATTTTCTTATTATAGGAATAACATGTAAGTGTCATTGCTGATTAGGTATTTACCCCCCGGGTTACTTATTACGTAGGTACGTTCTAGGGTAGGTTCCCTCAATCCCGTCAGTTTACAGTTAGTGGACATACTATCCCTCTTTTATACATATAAACAAAATAGCTAAAATATGCTTAAAATATGTTTTGTCGTCCATATAACTGTTATTGTGACCTTTGAATCTGCCAGAAAATGACAAAAACTGTGCTAATTTCTGGTCAAATATTGTGGCGCGGCTTGAATGACCGCCCAGTGGGCCTAATATGGCTGTGTTTATGGCGTGACAAAATGTGGATAAAACGTCTCACTTTCTGACACTAGTATAACTAAGCACGACAGTTGCGGATGCTTTATTTACATTTTGTCACGCGATAAACGGAACCATACTCGGCCCGTAGGTCATATTAGGTTTATTCGCATTTTATGCACTTTCGCATTTTTTATATTAACTAAAAATTGCAATTCCGGACCCTTAGGGGCTAGACAAGGCGCATTACGCTAGCTAGCGTTTCTATTCGTTACGTTTTTAAACCAATCGCGTCACCTGTAGATGACGTGATACGAAAAGTCACGTGATCTACCAGTGACGCGATTGGTTTACAAACGAAACGAATAGAAACGCTGGTTAGCGTAATGCATCTTGTCTAGCCCCTCTTATCACCCCTTAGTATTATAAATATGAGGTAGGTTTAAGTTAGGTTAGGTTTTCAGCTGGCCCGGAGCACGGAGGGCCAAACCATCGGGAAATAGGGGCGCCGCGGTAGCGGAGCTCCGTCGACTTTCTGCGAAACTGTATAAAATGCGAATAAATCCATTATTATAATCAGTATCTCGTCTTCACTGTAAACGTTTCATTTAAGTAATTTTACCCATATTTTAACGACAACGCAAACGTAACAAGGACAAAATATTAATAAGGTTTCAAAGAAACTCGTAAGCTGTAAACTATCTAAGTAGGTACCTATTTTAAGTGTCGGGTCGGGCTGTGTATGTATTAGATAATTATATTAGTTAAAAACGAATTGGAATGGACTATGTTAAGGGATCTATTAAAGCCAAAGAAAAAGGATTGATTTGTATTTTTGCACCTTATTTCAGAAATTGGTACAAAAATCTAAACATCTTGCCGTCATCCGTACGATACGGGCTAGTACAGTCAACGTCAAAAGTAGATAAGAACTTTTATAGCTTGTCGCTTCACAGTTACGTAAGCACTGAGAAACACGATTGTCAAATATTTTAATGCGATAAAGTATAAAAGTGATCAGCTTCTTTTGACGCTAACTGTAGGTACATTAGCATACAATTGATGAATTCTTAGTCTTATTTGTGTCAGTGTCACCGTACACAGAGCACTTGTGATGACACGTCATTTTTTTTTTCCTTTTAATAGCAGGCACTTACTTTTTTACCGTCGGCCGTTGTCGCCACTACAGAGAGGGCTCTGCCAAGATGCACTGCGCTAACTACCGTTTCTATTCGTTTGACGTGATGACGTGATACGAAAAGTCACGTGATCTACCAGTGACGCGATTGGTTAAAAGCGAAACGAATAGAAACGCTAGTTAGAGTAGTGCATCTTGGCAGGGCCCTCAGCCCTCAGGTGGCACCACAAGTAACCCGTTTACAAAAATAAAAAAACAAATAACTAACTTTATCATTCAGGTGCAATCTACATGACTTCGAAACCCTGTTACGGAATCAAATTTATCGATATCAAGAAAGTGGAATCTAAACTACATCACTTTAAAAACTTAACCCGGAAATATATGTACAGTAATTTCGATGAGTTTAACCCAGAAGTTATAGGAACTGACGACAAAGATGTTCATTTAAAAGTAAAAATCGACAACATTATAGACCAAACGATTCATAGTACTGAGCACAGTTTGCAGGGTTTGGACTCGATAAAAGAGAAGCGCCAATCAGAACCCAGCTACAAGATAGGTGTACTGCTGAGCGTCATCAAGACCTGTAACGGAATGATGGGGGAAATATATAATGCCGCCGTGAAGCACAGAGATGACTGGAAAGCTATTGAAATGTTGAAGGTATACGAGATTTTAGTGCACACTAATGTGGACATTACTAATTATATACGTCAGTTGGTGGAGATACATATTCAGGCCTTGAATCAGTCTCAGAAGGGCGCCAAAAATGTGATATATACGAAAAAAAAGTGAACTATAAAGTATTGCTTGCGTCGTATTAGTAATTTCACTTAGTAGGTTACAGATTTGATTTGTAAAAAAACATTTTAACAAAAAAAAAAAACTGCCGAAATAATAAAACTTAAAAAATAAAACAGAGCCTTTTAAGTCTAACTCTCTACACTAATTTTAATGCCTCAATAAATAATTTTGAGTCGACGCAAAACAAACAAACAAACAAGTAAATTAATTTCGTAAAGTGAAATGATGTATGTGTGTGATGGTATGTGCTACCTACCTACTGATTGGTTTGAAGTCGGTGCCCAGCTAAATTCACATTTATAATAATTATATATACATTCGCATCCCAGTTTTAATAACATTAGTAGAGTATTGATGAAGTTGTTATCATTTTTTTTGTACAAGAAACATTACAAGACCTATAACATTAAATAACAGGCTCTACTTATTACCTTTATGTTACCCATTATGTTACCTACGTAACATAATCAATCTACCAGGTAACTGCAACACTACCCATGCTTAAACTACGTTATCTACTTTTATCTTTTATCTACTAATATCATTATAAATGTGATGTGAATGTGAATAATTATTATAAATGTGAAAGTAACTTTGTCCGCCTGTTAAGCCCGCTTTACATTTGGCTAAATTCAGTGTGCTGAATGAAAAAGACTCTAAAAAAAGACAATTGTAAAGGCAGTTAGCATGTTAGTCAAGAGGACGCGCTTATCCCCTCCACGCCGCCTGTCTAAATTTAGCACACTGAATTTAGCCAAATGTAAAGCGGGCTTTAGTTACCTACCCTACCTATTTATTTAGGTTGGCACCGACTTCAAACCAATCAGTAGGTAGCACATACCATTACACATATACATCATTTCAATTTACGAAATAGTTAATTTGCTTGTTTGTTTGAATGGCGCCGACTCAAAATTATTTATGGGTTATTAACATTAGTGTAGGAGCTTACTTAGACTTAAAATGCTCTGTTTTATTTTTTTCTTTTCTGTTTAATTTTTTCGGCGGTTAGTTTTTCATTATTTTTCACTTTTCAGTTTCCTTTTCTGTTAATAGATACTTATTCTTTGGTTACTTACTTTAACTATTCATTGTTTTGCTACAAAACACAATCGTGTCCATAGAATTCGTTCCATAGATGAGTCTCGTGAAGTTGCTACCAAAGGGAAGAAACCTCCCGCTAATGTGGTTCCAAAAGATGTGAACAACTGTGGTGGTCTTTTGTCTGAGCTAAACTTAGCTACCGAATCCCGTGTCATGCTTAGAGGTAACATATCAGTACCAGCGGGCCTCGTCAAAGGGTGTTGTTAAAAAAATTTAATGGCCGTCACTACGCAGGGATCAACTGGAGGAAGGGTGAATTACCGAATTGCATTTTAGTAAAATTTGACGATGAAAACAGCCTTAAAGATAGTGATGGTTGTGTTGCCATAGCTCCAGTTATTGCAACTTTTCAAGGTACGAAGGGTTAGGTTGCCGATAATTTTATGCTGGGCCGTCACGGTACACAAATTACAAGGAACAGGAACAACTCTTGATAAAGCTGTAATCGACCTCGGAAACAAACTTTTTAGAGTTAAAACACTTGAAGGTATTGCTTTATCTGACTAAGAGCCAAATAAGGTATTACAAAAGCCACACGAAGAACGAGCTTTAGCAGAAATGCAGATACTGAGAGGTTTACACATAATTACGTCGCAATAGGTTTGTTACACCCTGAATAATAATTTTAAAAACTTTAGTTTCCAAACAAACAAGAGCTTTCCTCAACAGCCTTCCGTCTCTATCATCAAACCCCATCATCAGACCCTCGATGGTAGTCATAATCCATGCTTTCAAGTAGGGATAGCGACGGGCTATCAATGCCGCAGCTTAGCAGTAAGAACGGCGCGGTCGGCAACATCGAAGGCCTTCGATAGGTCGCAGCACAAGACGGCCACCTGTTGCCTATTCTCTCGGGCAGTTATTACTCGTCGGACCAAATCGCGAGTGAGGGATGTCGTCGAGCGGTCCTCACGGTAGGCGTGCTGCCTGTCAGATAGGGCGTTAGTCTAAGAAAACCGTGAGGCGGCTGCAGAGTCCGATCTCAAAGACTTTCGTTATCACAGGGATAATAGAGACTGGTCTATATCCATCCATATCCCCCCCCCCCCATATTTCCCTTACCTTTGAATATAGGGGCTATTTTACTTAATTTTAGCGGTGCAGGGTAGATGCCCTCCTTTATGCAACGATTAAACAGCTCCGCCATAACATGGGCCAGGGGAGCTGGACCTACTCTCAATAACTTCATACTTATCCCATAGATATCACCTGAGGTCTTTGGCGGAATCACAGACGTCACTATGCGGTATACTTTTTCAGCGATAGACGCGCGAAGTCTAAAGGAGCGATCAGAGGCGGGCCGCGCCGCTCGCAGGTATAGTAGGAGATCCGAATAGGAGGCGATTTGCATCGGGCTGCTTATTCGATCAAAAGTATTTTATATCAAATTTGATACGCTAAATAATATGTGGCGACTAGGTTGGCTGAAAAATTTCAGTCCAGTATATAATTAATTAAAAAAATAAAAATTAACTTTGGTTTAAAAAAATGCAATGGCTTGTTTAATAGACAAATTACATACCAATCGAAAGTATGAAGCCTATAGAACTTGCAAACGTTAGGTTGACTATTTTTTTCCCGTCAAACTATTGGATAGGTATAAACATGTAAGTCGGTACTAATAATTTGCACCAAACCTAACATTTGCATATTCTATAGGCTTCATCCTTTCGATAAGTATGTAATTTGTCTATTAAACAAGCATTTGCAATTTAAAAAAAAAGTTCATTTTGAATATTTTTTTAATGATATAAGTACTGGACTGAAATTTTTCAGCCAACCTAGTCGCCACATATTATTTAGCGTATCAAATTTGATATAAAATACTTTTGATTGAATAAGCAGCCCGGTGCAAATCGTCTCCTATTCGGATCTTAGACCAGTAGATCAGGGCGCTGGCGACGCTGCATAAAAACTGTGATGAAAATTTCCCCCCTGGCCATACAACCCCGATGGGGATAGGACCCGTAAATTTTGGTAGGACTCGGTAGATCCTCATTTCTAGTGCCAAGATAAAGTTATACTTAAACAAAGTTTCAAGGACGTACATTATTTTCCGCCAAACTATCATAATTTAGTTTTACTTTACCTCTTCTCTGTATTATCTGATAGATTAGCGTAGTTGCGTGAAAGTTGAATATAAGTAAAAAAAACAGTCACGTGCATTCTTCTCTAATTTATTGTTGCTCAGAAATTTTCACGCTAGTGTTCGCTAATTATATTAATTGCAAATTTGTAGCATTTAAAGCCGGGCAAAAGTATGTCGGACCATGTTGTTATTTTTTTTCGTATTGTAATGACCTCGAGACCTCTACTGAGCGTCGTCCGACATGCTCTTAACTTTAGGTCCCCATTCTGGTGGCAGTCGAGATAGATTTTTCGTTCCGAGATGAAAATGAAAACTGCATATAAAAGATATAAAATTGCAACTGGAACTTTTTTAAAGGTGTTCTGAAAGAATTCATTCTTATAGAGGATTGTCCTTTTATGCAATTTTTTTATTATTACTTATTAAGCAAATAAATAAACTAATTTTTGCTAATGGCTAAAGAGCTTAAACGCCACATGGCCGTTTCTACGTCACAGTCAGTGCTAGAAAAAATAGTATGCTTTGGAGACAAACCTAAATAAGCGTGATTTTTATCAGAACTCCTTTAAAAAAAACCTGTTGCCAGGTCATTTTGTAACATTCACCAGGGGCACGTTTTATAAAGCTACAAGTAACAATTTTACAGGTCTAAACTGGCAACACTACTCAAATGGCTGGTCATCATTGGTCGAGATTGTGTCAAACGGAAACTTGTAACTTGTAAAGGGATAGACGCCTATTTTTTAAAAACCTAACTTCCCAAATTCGCAGCAAAGAATTAATAGTCTAAATAGGGAGCGCAAGGGCCATACCCCTCAGTCCCCCGCAAGCCATCGTAAGGAACGGACGCGTCTCGGTCGTGTGTGTCAAAATCTCCGCGACGAGCGCAAAAAACGCCTCGAAAATTAAAACGTAAGTATTTGCAGTTTCATAACTTTATAATTAGTATTAACTTCTGTTCTTCTTTTTGTTATATCAATATACTGGTTTATTAAGTGTACAACTAAGTGTTAATTATCGCTCTTTTGTATTTAGTTTAGATAAAAAATAAAAAGGCACCTATCCGTATCAAAAAGGATACTCGCCCCGATTTTTGTGGGTATACGTGCCTTTGGGGCGTCTATCCCCCCTATATAATCTCAGTATATATTTTTATTTTGTTTATGTTTTGTTATACTTTTTATTCTTTTTACAATCGATTTCTATTGATAGGTTTCTATGTTCTACTAAGAGTCCATACTTACAAATTATCCTTTATAATTACAAATTAATCATTTTAATACTATATTTTATACTTATTTTATTCCATAGGGCATCTATCCTACACCATATTATTTACTTAGTTTATTCCAAAGGGCATCTATCCTACACCACAAGCATCTATCCTTCTTAAAATTTTCATAGTGGGGCATGTATCCATATAGGTAGGCATCTATCCTAAAAAAAAGGGGTCTGCGAAAACTCAATTTCTACACAATCAGTAATTATTAGGTAAACAAAAACTAGTCGTAATGAAAGATTAAAGACCAAACTAGCTATATCGAAAGGAAATATTCATGGAAAATTGATAGTTTTGAAATTATGAGGCCTTTTCAAAAAGTGTGGCATCTATCCCGGTTTTACCCTACTCGTGCCAACGGATTTGTCTATAACTTTTAAAATAAATTCTAACCGTTCAAGGAGGCGAAAACTGTCTCTAAAATTTTTAACTAGTCTATTAGATATTAAAAAACAAAAAAACCGCCTTCAAAAACGCAAAAAATAACTTCTACTACTAGGTACTTAGTAGTAGGTACCTATCCTATTAGGTTAGTCTAACTGAAGTCGGCTTTTTGTTGAAAATATTGTGGTCGCCGACTTCAGTTAGACTAACCTAATAGGATAGGTACCTACTACTAAGTACCTAGTAGTAGAAGTTATTTTTTGCGTTTTTGAAGGCGGTTTTTTTGTTTTTTAAAACATTTATTTTATTTTACACTTTTTAGTGATCATAATAAGCTTATGTAGTCCCACTTCTTAGCTGATATATGAAACTTTAAGACATTTCAAGCTCGCCGCAAGCAACGCCGCGGGAAAATCATAGTCATTTTAAAACAATTAAATGTGCTTCGTTGTAGTCGCTCAACTATCTTAATCGAGATATCTTATCGCCACCCTTGGAATCGGTACCGTTGAGGAGTTCCGGTGGCCATCTGTGGTCTTCATCATCAGTTCCGCTTCACCAAGTGACACTTTCTGAATGCAAATGCTACACTTGTTACTAAAAATACTAAAATCGCTATATGTTTGCATACAATATTTGAGGAGTTCCCTCAATTCCTCACTGATCCCTTCATCAGATTCAGATTTGCTGACAATGGGATCACCTCGGAAGTATACTCTATCAAACCAAAAAAGAATTTTTAAAATCGGTCCACAATTGACGGAGTAATCGGTGAACATACATAAAAAAAAAAAACATACAGTGGAACGTATAACCTCCTCCTTTTTTGAAGTCGGTTAAAAAGTATCAAAGAGCTGAATTTTTTAAATTAATTGTTTTTTTAAGTGGGATATTAAGTAAATGAATAGTTTTGCCAACTATCTTTTGTGTAATTATTGTAGTTTTTATTACAAGTTGAGAAAAAATGAACATGTACAGTCGAGTAAAAGATATATATTATACACTTTTTCACCGTATTCTATTTTTTATGTCATAAGATCGTGGATTTTTATTCTAGGTACTTTCATTTATCCCATTTTGATTAGGTTGTATATCGCATTGAAACCGTTGACGTTATGTCAGCTCTTATTAACAAGTGAATAAGAGTTGTCATAAGCTCAAAATTGTGAATACAATATCGAAGCTAGATGGACTAATACAATGAGGAATAAAGCCCTGATCTTCAACATGAAGTTGTGGCTTTACCTGTTAAGTTAAATGGGTGCTAACATAGAATTATTTCTTCGCATGGCCCTGCTTCAAGGATAATTTTCTTCATATTTTGCTGTCCACAACAAAATGGTGTAAAAAAATATAACTGCAACTCCATGACGTCACAGCGCCGACTCCGGACTAGGTATGTGCACCGCGCCGATTTGCTGCCGATATTACGCCGACGCGGCGCACAGTGGGGCAACGGCGGAATTAATTCATTTTGGGATGGTCAGCAATAGTCACATTTTTTATCTGATATGTTTATATAACATTTCAAATACCTATGATCTAATAAAATATTGCGTATAAATATTATTTTTATAAAGAAATTAGGCCGCCAAACTCGTACAAATGAACTCGCATGAAATAACCGTTAAAATACCTCGCATTTGCAAAGGATGTATTCCTCTCAAGTTATTGATTTT
This sequence comes from Acleris cristana, assembly GCA_948252455.1. Taxonomy (NCBI): domain Eukaryota; kingdom Metazoa; phylum Arthropoda; class Insecta; order Lepidoptera; family Tortricidae; genus Acleris; species Acleris cristana. The sequence goes on along the minus strand of OX411784.1, from coordinate 10,720,921 downwards.
GTTTAACATGTTTTATTTATATACAAGAAACATTATTCCTGCTATTGTAAATGATAAAATATTTATGGTTTTTCTTCAATTATGTGTTATTTTAGGGCTGTAAGAAGTTGATAGTATTTCTCGCCTAAATATTACATTCATTGGTTATAACTTTTTAGCTACAACGACCCTCAAGCTCTAATATAACAATATTTACACATTATTTAATGTAGATCATTATTTAATTGGTTCTAGCTGCAATAATTTGCAATCTTTTTAATACTACCCCATTAAGTTAATGAGCTTATTTTTCCGAGTTTTTTTTTAAGTTTTGAGATTTTATTAAAAAGCCATTTTTTATTATTTATTTACCTTTTTATTAATCTCTGTGATAAATATAATATGTTTAATCATTAATGTTACATTAGTTATGGTTTGACTTGAGTATATTTCTTGTACATTTTATTTAAGTTCAATCAATGTAGGTATTTTTTTAAATATTAGCAGGAATGATTTGATTATACTTATAAATATATTTAAAATGTGTTTTTTATCCATTAACCTAAAAAAACAATTAATTCCGCGGCTCCATACAACGTGCACCACTGTGCGGCGTAGAAAAATGTCAGCGGCGGCGTTAAATTGGCGTCGAATCGGCGCGGCGCACATTTATATACTCCGAACCCGCGAGGTCTTCAATTATTACCCCGTAAGTCCTATTTATTATTAGGTATATCGTCTTATAAACAAAAGGTCGGTCAAAAAGGACCAATCACAAAGCTGTATTGAACGCAGTGCGTTTACTCAGTGAAGGGTCCCTTAAGTATTGTTTGTGAATACGGGTATTAGTAGGTAAATTCATACTAAGAAAATGGCTTCAGTCTGAGACGGAAACGTTTGTTATTTTTTAAACTGTTGAAGATACCTCGTTATTTGTATTATTTCTATTGCACGTTCAGTATCTATAATACTTCATTAAGAAGGTCAAAAGGTCAAAAATATTTTGTACCAAAGTGAGTAGGTACCTAGTCAGGTCTGAACTACTATTATTCGTTTTCAATGTATATTGTATTTTTAAGAAAAGATTTTACTAGGGTTATTTTAATTTATATAAACATTTACACGTTGCATATGCGACAGAATATGAGAGCACTGTTTTGTTTTTAAGACCTGTTATATTACTGTACCATATTCTTTGTAAATAAATAAATACTTACTTACTTACTTACTTACTTACTCTTCTTACTCATTCACTTGTACAGTCACCAGCAATAATATATTATCCAACATTGGGCGCAAAAATACCTACCTACTAACTCTAGTAATAAAGAGTGTCAGATATTTTTGCGCCACATGTTGGATAATATGTATATTATTGCTGGTGACTGTACCTACTTTGTAACTAACCCCCCCTTAATTAACCTACCCTAACCTATCTTATCTTAATCTATCCTAATTTAATTTATCCTAGCTTATTCTAGCTAGTTCCTTAACCTACCCTAACTTATTCTAGCCTAGCCTATCGATCAACTTTTAAAATGATGATTGATATGGCTCGTGATTGTCTAGTGATCACCGGGTCGTTCTCAAAAAGTTGGCACCGCCACCTGTCAATAGGTCTCTCTTAGATTTTTTTTTGTACAAAGCGTCATCTATATAATTTATTTATCAATTCATATTAAAAGACACTTTTTGAATAGAGGCCAAATGCTTTGATATAAAATTAAATTATATTTATAACCATAAAATCAATTTGTAACTACGTTTTGTCGCTCACCTGCTGTGTCCCAACGCGAGGCGCTCATGTTTCAAGTTAATTAAAACGTAAAAATGACCAACGGAACGTAGTTTGAATACTATTTTTTACTTACACATACACTCAAGATTTAAAACTGTAGTGTTGAATAAGAATACTATACTTATATTTCGAATTATTTGAAATTTATTTTTGTCCACGACAGTTCTTGTCTCTCACCTGTCATGAGATAAACGCTACCTCTGTGGTTATACTATCTCGTCTTACCTGCCTTACCCCGCATAATTCGAGACCTACAGTCCCCAGCTAACGCTGTTAGAAGTAACACGTCGTCAGCGAGCCGTTCTCAAAAATTATAAAGAAAAAACTTACGCGAGCGGGAGTTTGTCACAGAATTTTGTATTGCTAAATTACCTAAGTTTACTAAACTGATTAATTAATTTTAATATTTGGTTTTTAAAATATAAATATTAATTTGGAATTCTAATTTATTTTAGGGAATTTCTAGATTTCTTTTTAATCCTACTCTAATGGTTTTATGACAAAATAGAGAGACTGCTGACTCTCTTATTTAGTCTAAAACTGTGGTAAATGTTTTTTTTCCACGGTGTAATGGAGATCTTTTCTAGCTATACCTATAGCCCTAAAGTTCTAGTGTTTTAAATCAAAACTAAGAGTCATGTAACTCTTACATTTACATTTAATCGTGTGAGTTGTGTTAAAAATATCCGGTGTAAGATATTTTTACTAGGTCAGATAACCTATCATAAGAGTTTTTCGAAGGCAAAAAACCTCTATGAGTAGCCTACTACCTGTCCTTCGGTTTAATGAAAAACCTTCAGTTGAAAGACAGGCCGGGATCATACCTACTTTGGCCAGATATATACATATATAAAGATTCTGGGGATCGTCACCAAAAATATTCCACGTATCCACCTCAATTTTCTACCGAAAAACGGTCCAACTTGTGGTCCTTTGAGAGGAATAAATTCAATGTATGGCGGTGGCGCCTGATGTACCGAGTTAAGGCATCAGTCCTTGTACGCGAAAACCCATAATTTACTTGACTAATGGAGGTAAATCATCCGTTTTCTGATTGTGAAACTCTTTCAGATTTACAAACATAGTCAAACTGTAAATGCGGTTTTTGTATGTGATCAACGTCTGCCTCGGATCTTTATAAGACGGTGTACATATAACCATCACAGCAAAGATCTGGAAAACAGAAAATATTAATAACGGAACACGACAACACATAAAACAAAAAGAAAAAAGAGAAGAATTGTAAAAGATATAAGTTTCCCACTTCCCACAAATATATACTGCAAAATCCCCACACATATTAAAATAACACCAAATAAATAACGAACACAAATACAACAAAGAAAATAATTCAATGGAACGATAACCTCCAACCCACAATCCAAAATAATGACAACTCACCGCTTCGACGCTCGTAACAAAAGTGATCCCCGTCAACGTGCGCGCGCTTATATACCCTCGGTCTACATTTCTTACAAACCTTGCGCATCGGACATATTGAGCATATTGAGCATTTGAAGCATTTCGTGCACATTTGCGCTCAGAGCGCTGCCCAAGGCGGACCAATGCTTGTCGTCATCCCATAAGGTTCAATTTCGCGTACCTGCTGACATGTATAACATCAAGATGGCGGCGTCTATTTTTATGTTTCTTATTCTGTTTATGGCCTGCTGGATCTAAACCCTTTATTAACATTAACTTATTTTATTACCTTAATTTGCTAAATTTCTTTAATGATTGTTTATGTTTAAAGCGTAATTAACCATTATTGGTCCAATTCTAAATTAATTTGTTCTGGCATTGAAATTACCGCCATCTATGGAATTCTTGATGTATTTTTTACTTACTATTGTATTGTATCCCGGACCCGCTAAGTGAATTTAGTATACTAAAAAAATCAGAGAGGCCGCTGTCTTCAATTCATCAAGTAGAGTTAGTTTGGTTTTGTCTTGTAAATTTAGTTCGCAAAATAAATCAAAGAGGCCGCTAATTACCCTATTCTATAAATAGATGTGATTTTTGTTATTTGTCTTCAATCTTAAACATAGTTTAAATGAAATTGTGCTTATTTTATATTTTAATTATGTTACGGAATACATTTTATCTCTTATAAATTGGTTATTACGTAGGAACCATAATTATTATTATTTCTTATGTTCTCTTGTTTGATAAATAATAATGAGCTTTCTTTAACCCTCAAATTAATTAACAATCTAATTTACTTTCCTACTTCACAATAGAAAGTTATTATTCCCTTTACTTTTGTATAGGTACTTACTACTTAATTCAAAGTTATTTAACGATTATGAATAGAATAGGCACGTCCCTTGGAAATAAATGAACAGGGACCGATTGGACCATCACAACTTGTAGAAGTACGCGGGGACTTACGAGGTTAAATTCGAAATGCCATATTAGTATTACTTAAGTATCTCGTTTTGAAATCTGTGAGGCTGTACTATTTAGTGCGACGTAGTTGGTCAGAAATGTGGGAGATGGCGCTTTTGTTACTTGGCCAAACATATTTTAGGTAGGTACCTACTAAGGATGAAAATTGCGAAAGATACATATATTTTTTTCGAAACTTTGTAAATTCATGTAATTTTCGAAAAAATAATAATTAGAGGTTCTGTATGAAAAATACAATCATACACGTATAATACTTGTTTAATACTGTGTATTTTTCATTATTAACAATCAAAGGGAAATAAACTTGCTTATTAATATTAATTGAACAGTAATGTACTTTATGTAATCGAATCAACGTCTCGGTTGATATAATAATGCGAAAAATACATCGTAAAATACACTTAAAAAGCTTAAATTGCGAAAGATTCAACCGAAGTCCCGCAAGGAAAGATTCTGTATTTTATTGAAAAATACAGAGGTGTTCGAAAGATACATGTATTTTACAAGTCATTTTCAACGCTAGTACCTACGTGGCATTTTGTTAGCACGACCCTATCTAGTTCAATCCAAATCCAGACATTAAATCACTCCTGGGTAGTGATTGGTGAAGGTGAGCGAACGCAGGAGTGATGTCCAAGCGGCGAGTTTAAGTAGTCCCGTCAAAGCGAACAAAACACATTTCAGCGCGTGTATTCAATTTGGCAGCATGGCTTCTCGAACGTATAATTCTGCCTAATTGAAAATGCACGCGCTAATATGTGTTTTGCTCGCTCTGACGGGACTACTTAAACTCGCCGCTTGGACTTCACTCCTGCATTCGCTCACCTTTGCTTTTGAGAGAATCAATACCCTGTTTCCCAGAGGGGTAGGCAGAGACAACTTCTTTCCACCTGCCACGATCCGGATCAATGACCATATTATTTTGATACTGCGGTAGGTGTAGTATTTCGATTTCGTTGTAAAAAGATAAAACCCCGTGTAACTTTCATCAGATCAAAGTCCGGGCTATAAAACTAGCGGCCCGCCAGCGGCTTCGCCCCGCTGCAAATTTCTGACTCTCCCGGTGGATTTTTCAATTATTTTCTTTCATACAAACCTTGTCCTGACAATGACGAACACAACAAAAAAGGAATCTGCCAAATCGGTCGAGTTTTGCGCTTAGCAACACATTTAGCGATTCATTTTTATTTATAAATATACATAGGTAGATAGATATATAACAAAATTTTATTTTCATGTTTATTAAACCTTTAAATCCCTACACTATAATAAATATTGTTATTATTTTATAAGTATTCAAACATTTTGACATAATAATTTATATTTTTAACAAAATTAATAACGTAAAAAAAACAATTAAAAATCCTATTAGAACCATTTTTGACTTCAACGCGGACGAAGTCGCGGGCAAAAGCTAGTAAAATTATATGAGGTAACACAGTGATATCCTTTACATCACATTGCACCTTTAAACCTTTTTTCTTTCGGTATTATAAGTGATAGGGTACCATATTACTTAGGTAGGTACTACTAACATTTTTTTTAGGTTCATAAAGATTATTAAAACTTCGCCCCAAACGAACAGGGTTGTTATTCTCTCAAAAACGCGGTTGGACGAAATATCGCAGCGACGAGTTTATGTAGTCCCGTCAGAGCGATCAATACACATTTTAGGGCGTGCATTCTCAATTAGGCAGCCTTATACCTTCGATCTTGTCGACAGAAGCCATGCTGCCAAATTGAAAATGCACGCGCTATAAAGTGTTTTGTTTGCTAGGACGGGACTACTTAAACTCGCCGCTGTGATTTCGCTCGTTCGTCAAGCGTTCGTCCGACCGACCGCCGTTTTTGAGAGAATCACACCGTAGTGAGATTCTGGTTTATCGTTGTTACGTCAGCTACCGTTGTTCCAGTAGTGGTGCTATCGACAAGAGTGGTGCCATTTTGATTGTTCACTGCGTTCACTGTAGTTTGAAGATTAATGGTTAGTGTTTGTGTAGTCATAGGAGGCATTGAATATGTCTGAGTTTGTTCGTCGCGATAATCATCCAGCAAAACAAATTGATGTACCTCTTCTAATTGCTCAATATAAGCATTCATATCTATACTTGTACGGACTATAATTTCATAAATCTTTAGCTCCTCCAAAGTCCTCCATTCGTCTTTGTGCTTTACGGCGATGTTAAAAAGTTCACTCAATAATCCTCTACATTTCTTTACAATGCTCAAAAGAAATCCTACTTTATAAGCCGGGTGGTACTTAGTAGCTTGTCTTAAGGGCTCTATAGTTTCCAACCTCTCAAGGGTTTTGGTTATTATTTCCTCCACAAGGATTTCCATCTTCTGTTTTAACTTTGCGTCCCTCATCTCTTCGTAACTCATTTGTTTATTCTGTCTTAATGCGTTACCAAAGTTTTTTAAAGCATATCTACGAGCGGCGTTAGATTGCTTTACAGTGGAATGCCGTGTTATAGGTATGAATTTGATAGCGCTACAATATTGCGTCACGAAGTAAATTACAACTGTGAATAAATCGTAAGGTCAAATTCCATAAATGTATCTTGTTAATAATAGCACACAAGAAATATGTAAGTATTTATAGGTATGAATTTTATGCTTTTTAGACCTTTATTCTTTTTTGCAAAGAAAAAATAGTACCAAAGTAGGTAATTTAAGTTCGTAATGGAAACAGTGTAGAAACAAATCTTTTTTTCAAATAAAGGTCTGAGTTTTGAGTTGAGTTTTTAGTTGCCGATAGGGTGGTTTTCAAAAAAAGTGTAGGTACCTAGTTAAGAACTAAAACGCTAAGCAACTTTAGTTATGTGAGTAAAAAACAACTAAGTTTACTGCTATAAGACAAATGGTGATATCTCAAACATAACTTTTGTAGCAAGTGAGACCATATTACTAACGGGTGAGGATTGAATCTGCTTCGTTTATTGAATTTGAGATACCGCCTAGTGGCATATGAAGGCGCTATAAATGTATGACAATTTTTCGTTACTCAAATGACAAACAGTTTCTTACTTTTATTCCTTAACTAGGTACTTAATTACACATTTTTTTTAAATTACAAGGGTCTTTATTAGTGTCCATACATATATTCATCTGATTACGGCGAAACAAAATAGTCTAAGTATGTACCTATGGCAGTAAGATCATCCATTTCTTCCCGTGATGAAACATGAGCTCTTTAACTATCCATTACATTTCACATATTAAGGGGATTATTTCACATTTTCAGGGGGAGTCCCATGCCAACATTACACTAGGTACAGTACAGCGAAGGTATAAATATATACTTAAACATTTGAACTTTGCGAGTTTTAGAAAAAAGTGACAGTGACATACAAACGGACATGACGAAACTAAAACGGTTCCTAGTTTGACTATGAAACCCTAATAGTTAAGTGGTTTCAAGTTCAGAAAACGTATTGTTAAAAAGTCCTAAGTACCTATTTTCCTTTGATGGTATTTGGAAGTCAAGTAGTCAGGTAGAGAGCCTAAGAACACTTACATGTTATCTCTAAAATTCGAACCTTCATTCTTGATACATTAAAACATACTTATTTTTCCACGTGTTAAAACAATTCCCTTTTCTTCAAGAATAAAGCTTTTGCTAATTATTTGCCGAGAAGGATTTACTGCAGCTATTAAATATTTCATCATCGTTAATAATGTAAGTACCGAATGCCAACATACTGTTAAAATAAAGAAAACACATTTAACTATGCCAAAATATTTTTCAAAAAATAATGGATACTAAGACTGTTTCCCTGTATTTTCTATGGTTGCTAATTTCCCAATACTGTCCTATCTAGTTAAGAAAAACAGACTGACTAGGCCGCAGGCCACTAAACATTGCATGCCAGACCGATATCATGTTAAACAATTAATTGACAACAATTTGTGTCTTTCACTATGTCCCAAAAAGTTTTCCACGTACTGTAACATTACAGAAAGCGGTTAATAACCAATAGGCTATTTGACTAATTTTAGAAAACCTTATTAAATGATTCTTTATTACATAAGAAGCACATTACATTGATATTTCCGTGAGATTCTACTATATTATCAATAAAAATCCATTTAAAAGTTTAAATTTCCGAAACCGCGCCAAAAACGCTGTTTCTATCGTGGCGCTGGCCATGTGACAAGTGTGACGTTATATGCAAGTAAACAATGAAAAATCATTTGAAGAGATATGCCCTTATGATCTGTGGTTACTTGCGTGTGACGTCACCTGCGAGTAACCACAGCTACAAAGCAATCGCATAGCGTTTCTGCCACAGATAAAATTTCAAAATATATTACAATTTTTTTCGTGTAATTTCCAAAAAAATATGCTTAATTTAGTTTAAAATAAAGTGAAATATGTTGTTTTACGCTATTATCTAATAGGATGACGACAATTTGATGCATATTTTCAATGTTGTCAAATAGCCTATTTCGAGATTTTCGAGTTCGGACGTCCAACCCATTACATAAAAACTGCTCTAATCACGTTCTAACCATCGTAAAATAAAATCCAAACTGAGATAACCTACTTAGTCACATCGTTCTAGATCCTAATAATAGGTTTTTTTTTAAATTAAAAATTGGAAAATGATCTACTAACTTCACGGACTAAAAAAAACCTGTCAAGTGCGAGTCGAACTCGCGCACCGATGGTTCCGTACCGCCGCACTGATGCCGTAGCCAAGATGCATTACGCCAACTAGAGTTTCTATTCGTTTCGTTTTTAAACCAATCGCGTCACTGGTTGATGACGTGATACAACTGAATTCCGGTATGTCACCAACTGATTTGAATGAAATTTTGTGTGTATATTTCAATGGGTTCCTGGATAGTTTTAAAACACAATTGGGCCCGGTAGGTGGCGCTGCTGTCGGTAACGGCGGGGCTGGACCGATTTGGATGGAATTTTGTGTGTATATTTTAATGGGTTCCTGGATGGTTTCAAAACATAATTGGCCCGGGTAGGTGGCGCTGCTGTCGGTATGTCACCAATCCCCTAACTCCTCCTAAACGGCTGGGCCGATTTGGATGAACTGAAACGATTTGGATTCAAGATGTTTTCCGAAAAAGTCGTCATGCGTATCGCGAAAATGATAATATCAAATTTGGCATTTAAGATGGCGGGTATCGTGTTTCGTGTTTTCTGGGATGGCAATTTCGAAAATGATATCGGAATTCAAGATTTCGGCCATGATGGTTTTCGAAAAAGTCGTCATGGGTATCGTTTCTCATGTTTTCGCGGATGGCGAATTCGAAAATGATATCAGATTCGGAATTCAAAATGGCGGCCATGATGTTTTAATTCTGAATTCAAGATGGCGGCCATGATGGTTTGGTTTGGTCCATCACCATAACCATAACCATGTAACTAGGTACCTATATAGTAATATCGTTACTTAGTACCCAAAGTACAAGCCTAGAACCTAGTTTGGGACTACCTAGGTCAATTTGTGTAAAATTTTCCCGTGATATTATTATTCAGATATTTATTCAATGTTGTGTAATGTCGCGCGGCGCGAGCTGCCAATGTTCAAAGGAAGCCGGATCAAAAGGTCGAAAAGGTATTTACATATCACATGTCATCATATAGTTATCTATAAACATAATAATTCTTATTTAGTGTCAACAGATAAAAGTAGGTATTATTTAAATTTGGTACTTAGGTACCTACCTAAAAATATATACTTACTTTAGGTTTGTGTAATTTATGAAAATTACTATGATTATAAATCACAGACCAAAGTATGGCCAATTAGGTGACTAAAATTGAAAAACAAGTTTGGACAACCCTGACTCCCGAGTGGCAGTAGGTATCAGAATCTTCTAAAGGGCCGGAGTCGAGCTACTTTTTGATTTATACTATGCTCCTACTATCAGAGCCATTGTGTTAATACCTAAACGAGTTTCTCGCAGAGTTCCAGGAACCAGGATGCTGCCGTGTTTGCCGGCAGTTGGCCAGAGGGCTTATTGTCTAACGCACTCGCAATCGCAACCGGCTTTAAATTGAAAACAATTGCGCCACTTTGACGCCGGTTGCGATTGCGAGTGCGTTAGACAATAAGCCCTCAGGTCTAAAAAATGCTTTAGAACGCTATATTAACGTTTTGTATTGTAAAATTACGTAATTTCTGCATGTGTGTTTTTTACCTATTATTTGTAGGTACCTTTAGTGTCTTATATTTTTGTTACAATTTTGTGTATCTTGTTGGGCATTTGAGTTTACCTGTAAGTACACAAGAATAGACTCTTAATAAATAAGAAATAAATAAATAAATCTCTCGAATCAGAAATGAAGAAGTCCGCAGAAGAACCAAAATCACCTACATAGCCCAGTGAATTGCGAACCTTAAGGTGGCAGTGGACGGGGCACATTGCTCGTTAAACTGATGGCCGTTAGGGCGGAAAAGTTCTAGTGGCGGCCGCGGACCGGAGAGCAAAGTGTTGGCAGGCCTTGTACAAGGTGGACCGACGATCGGTAAAGATCGCGGGCAGCCGATGCAGCGATGGATGCGAGTAGCACCAAACCGGTAGTCATGGAGATCCTTGGGGAAGGCCTATGTCCAGCAGTGGACGTCTTTCGGCTGATGTGATTGTGCTGATGATGATGATGATGATGTGAGAAGTGTCTATTTCTGTAATCCGCACTTTTAACTTTACCTATGCAAAGGCAGTTTGTGGCTATTATTTTATTGTGTATGTAAAGTAAATAAAACAAGAAGTATAAAAAGCAAAAATCAATGAAATACAATTATTTAATTCATTATAAATTAGTCACTATTTATTTTACACTAGCTATAAATACGCACGTAATTAGAACTGAATTTTCCCCCGCAAAACCTATACATATATTTATTTTCGAACTGCTTAACCCATTCATTGCCGAAGACGCGAATTAGCGACCCATGTATGTGTATCGTAATGCCGAGGACGCGATTTCGCGTCCTCGAGTAATTTGTTTTTTTTGCTAGAAAACAACTGTACCTACATAAAGGCTGATAACAAAAAAAAAATGTTGCCTGGAAGGCGGCGGCACTGAGTGATGAGTAAAAATATGAGGCGTCGGCAATGAATGGGTTAAACAGTTGCCGTAGGAGTGTCAGTAGTGGTATCTGTGGTATTGATTGCTTGTGTGGTAACCTGAGGAGTAGTACTGATTACATCTGTGGTTACATCTCCATAGTATGGATTGGTGATCTGATTTAGAACTTCACCTTCGTACTCCAGCTGTTTCTTATGCACATTCGACATGTTGTCAACTAAGGCATTAGTTTCCACACTTAAGGTAACTATAACCTCGTAAAACTTTAAGACATCTAAAGAGCTGAAAGAATGTCTGTTCCTCAGTGCAGCTTCAAATATTTCATTAATTAATTCTCTATTTTTCTTTATCTGGCTCGAAAATAATCCTACCTGGTAAGCATACGTTTCTGTTTGTTGGTTATATAAAACTTTTGCACGTTCAATTTTTCGGCCAGTGTTGTAAATCATTTGTTCCGCTAGGTCATCTAGTTTCATTTTTATGGTGATGTCTTTTTCATTTTCGTAATTTGCTCGGCGAGCTGATCTTTTAAGGTTGGTAAAAGGATTTCCCATGAAGCTGCGGTCGGTAGACGGCTTTGGCGGGGAATAAGTCACAATCACGGGGATGTCGATGTAACGGATTGCTCTACATTCTTGTGTTGCGATACAAATTGCATCTGTAAATGTAACCGTTAGTAAGAGGAAATGCGGGCGTCGTTTAGTCCATACAAACTTATTCCTTTGTTTCCTTTAATGGAACTTTGTTTATTACTTTATCTTGACCCTAGAAATGAGGATCTGTAATTTAACTAGGCGAGTGATATATGTGCCATTTTCTATTTAATTTTTTGCTCTTAAGAAAACATACTTCAATGTTTGTCTATTGTATGTGAAACATCTACAAAACCATTACCAGTCAAAGGCACCTATTGTATTTGATGGGTATGAGAATGAGAACAGTGACAGCACCAAACGTAGTGAACCACTTCGCCGGTAGGTACCGATATTTTACTACTCAATTCAAATTGAATCCTGAAGGGTGGGGTTGGAGTCGTCAAAATGGTGATATGTTCGCACTACCCTACCCCTAGCTCCGGATGAAATAATGACTCTTATATTTGGCTCGTGTAAAAGTGGATGTTCCACTCTTAAAAGTGCTCATACGTAAAAAGCGGGATACCCTGCTCGCCTGTATACAAAATATGCGAGGGGCTTTCTTGCTCCAACTCGGACTTGTACAAAGGCATGGCCACTGGACATCAACGACGATGATCTCACTGATTTCGGAAGAGATGAGGAACAAATTAAATATTAATAACTAAACATGTTCATTACCTAGTGTAAAAGTTTTCCAATTGTTTTTGCTGATTAAATCCTACTTTTGACTTTAAATATTTTCTTCTTTTAATTTTTTCCAACAAAAGCCCTTCATATCTCGCAAAATATTGATCCTATAAGTATGTTTATACCTATTACATAATATAAATGACCATCACTCGTCTAGTTAAAATATCCTCCTTGTCCATACCCCCCTAAATTTTAGTAAGACTCGGCAGATCCTCATTTCTAGTGCTGAGATAAAATTATGAATAAAGTATCATTGATGTTCATAATTTGCCGCCATACTGCCATATTTAGTCTTACTTTACCTGTATTATTATTATAATACACCAAATAAATGTTCACCAAACAATAAATACTCGTGCAATGCAATGCAACTCCATGTGAGTATATATTTTAAACGTTATTAGAAGCTTTACTTTCTGGCAGGATATTTAGTCACATGACCCGAGCCTCTAAGAACTTACATGTTAGTCCTAAAATTAGAATCTTCATTTTGATTATTTTACAACATTATTATTTTATGTGTTTCCGACCAGGTGTTTTTTACTTATAATACGTTATTTACTGCCTAAGAGTACTTACTATTTAATCAGCATTAAATCTTAGTGCTATTGTGGATACCTATATATCACCCATTAATAACATGGGTTGAAACTTAGTACCTAGATCGCTATAATAGCACCTAGGTGAGCCCAAGAGCGGATTTCGGGATTTACGTACTCGAGCACGCTAGATTAACATAATATGGGAGATACGATACCCCTGTTAAGTAAGTACGTCCACCAAATATGAGGCCTCTACCCTCTCTACGCATATTGAGCTTACGCTTCCGCGGAGCTCCTATTTCTGGGTGGTTTGGCCCTCCGGGCCTGCTACAAAACTAACATAACCTACCACATATTTGCACTATTGGTTATAAAGCGTATTGGTCAATTTACGAGTGTCATGTTTTTTTTTCCTTCTAGGTTTGCCGGTCAGAATAGTAAAAAAAAACGATAGGCAGAATTAGGGTAAACCCTCCAGTGAATGAACCCCCCCCAGTGAATGAACAAAACCACGTTTTTTGCCTAAAATAAGAAATATAGCCATTTCTACCACTTGTCGTATTTTTTTTCTCATTAGGAACTCGTTTTCCTATACAATGGCAACACTTGGTAAATTTAATTTCGACCAATTTCAACAAGACCGGCGTTTGAAATTCACGTGTTTCTGTTTTTGTAGTTTTGTATGGAGAAATTAAATCCCAGGTAAGAACAGTGCATGTTTGGAGTAATATTAGAAGTGTTTATTTAATGTATAACAGTAGTAAGTTTAGTTATTGGGTAAGAAAAAGATTTAAACCTTCTATCAACGTACACTTTGGTGGCTGTTTTTGCGATAAAGTCGTCATTTTTAGGAGTTCCATTACCGGCTTTTCAAATGTTCTAAAACCAATAAATGAACAGTGTGTTCATTTACTGGTGTTGGCTCAGTTATGTTTTTCTTTTAAATTTAACTGTTAACGTAATTGTATTAAGGTTATTTTTTGAGATTCTGCATAGAAAACGATTCTGATTCTTTGAGCCAGTATTGGAACACTTGTGTTCATTCTTTGGCATGAAAAATCTAGTAAATGGACTATATAAATTTGCCTTGTTCATTTACTAGATACCTACTAAACCTAAGTATGAACAACGTAACGACCGAGGTATTTTTGTCCATTTTATATGTGTTAGTTCATAAGTGTTTATTTTGTCCCAAATGATGATACTTTTGAATAATTAGAGACTGATTAGAAGTATCAACAGAGTTTAATGATTGTAATTAAGTTTTATTACAAAGCTCGGTTTATAATGGGTGTGATAGAAAACAAGAAGATTATTATATTGTCTTAATTAATAAAGATATTCAGTGCTTAATTTATACCTACTTAAATATAAATATAAGAGAAAATTTGAATATTAGTAGATACTGTCACTACCTTAATTTTTATATAATAATAACTGAAGAAAAAGAGTATGTTAAAAATGTTTTTTATGTTGATTAAAAAGATCTAAATAATGTTTATTCACTGGGTTATACTATGTTCATTCATTGGTTTTTTTGTTCATTTACTGGGTTTCACTATGTTCATTCATTGGATTTTTTGTTCATTTACTGGGTTTTTTGGTACATTTTTATAAATTCTTCTATAACTCAAAAACTATAAACGTAATAAAAAATCGCAGAAATTACTTTCTTGTTTATTAAATGACCATTGTTTAAATTACTTGATACCATGCTAATTATTGATAAATACAGAGTAATGATTTTTTAAAGTTGAAAAAATGCTTAAGTGTTCATTCACTGGAGGGTTTACCCTACTCGAGCGCGTCAGATTAAAGTATGTGTTGGCGTTAATCACATGGTGGAAAAGTGTGCCCTTTCAATAATTTGAGGATTTGAGTGTGTCGTAAGGGAGTGAGAGAATGGCTTCCAAATACCGGACATTTCCTAAAACCGGGATTAGTGCCGGTATTCAATACCGGGATCCCGGAATCCCGCTCGGTATTACAAAATTACGGTACAAAAAATTACTAATATGGGAAACAAATAAAACGAGTGGAAATGTAAGTTTAAAAAAAAAAAGTTTTTGTATATGCATGAATGGGATTGGATTCCTACTACAGTAGTCAACGCCGTCTCTCTTCACTGTAAACTACGCGCGCCCCAGCCCCAGGCCATGTTTTGTAAACGGTCATAGTGTGTGGTACGCGCCTTTTAGTCCAAATGAATGGGGTTCGATACGAGGTCAAAGCGATTTGTCTCTCTTCACTCAAAACCATCGGGGGATCAAACTTTCAGTTGGTTAAAATAACAAACTACCTATAGCCTGATATAGCTCATGCAATTCACGATGGCGAGTGGGCTTAATTAGTGGTTGAACGTGAACATGCACATTGCGGTAGTGTGCGTGTCTGACGGAGCGATCAGTCGCGAGTAGGGTTGCCACCTTTTTTTTAACAGAATAAAGTATAACCTACCCGAAGAGGAAGAAAAATAAAGTACACAGCATAAATATAAAGTATATTTTTAATTATTTTTAAATACATATCTGACCTTGCTTTCTCTAAAAGTGTTTTTTCCATTTTTAAAACATCAACTGCGTCCAAACATAGCATACTCAGGTTAAGGTGTATAAATAGCTCATTCTTGATGAGGTTGTGTGCGATTTCTGTCGTCCCGCCACTTGGCCTTCACGCCTTCGTAGCGGGAACACACAGCAATATTGAAACAATTTTAAATAATTTTTTAAAATTATTTGTTTCCTTGGAAAATGCTATATTGTCAATGTCATATATATTCAGTTAAGCGTTAATTCGACGGTTTCTGACGTTTGCGTTCAGAAAAAATATCCATTAATAACTGAATGTCATAAATAGAGTACTTTGGCGTACTTTATTGGTTGTGTAAAATATAACGTACGGGAAGCTTAAATAGAGTACAATACTTTATAATAAAGTACGGGTGGCAACCCTAGTCGCGAGCGCGCCGTCGCTCGAGTTACTTGTGCGTATTGTTTCCACGACGCTTACTGCCACGAACTACCGTCAGCATGTCCAATATCCGCAAAAAAACGCAAAGTTATTCATAGCGAGGTATAACGGATTTTTATTTTGAAGTATCCTAAAAAAAAAAAAAAAAAAAATTAGAACTGTGGGCCTATCCGTGTTTATCGCTTGACAAAACGGTAATAAAACATTCGACACTTTCTGACAAGTACATACATATAAGTGTGAGAGTGACGGATGTTTGATCCACGTTTAGTCACCCAAGAAACACGGCAATAATAAGCCCTCTAAAATAAAGACAAACCTACAGATAGGTTTTGATTTTAAGTAACATAAAATTGTACGTAATTTTAAGACAGAAAATACGAAGACATTTGAAATGTCATCTTCGCGACAAGATAGAGTTAGGTACATCAATTTCGTAGAAGATGCAACCAAGAAGGTCGCTAGTGTCGCTACTACATGTAGTATGACTAAGTAGTTCGCATATCACATCAAGAACATAAATAAGTAGTTTGTTGTTTTATAATATTTAATATTTGAGGGCTTGAACAGCATTGATAATAACACCTGGTTTAATACCTGCAAGCATGTAGAAAAAAATGAAAAGGAATACATGAAGTATTTTGATTACGACTTCGAGTTTGTGATTAATGTAGGCGAGGTGAGTAATGTAGTGACAGCGATACCGAAGAGTTTGAAAGGGGCAGTGACAGTAATAGTGACAGTTTATACGAAGAAGATTAAGTGGTTCATCCTGTTGTGGCATAGTTTTTAATAAGATAACCTAACCTAACCTAACCTACTTTTCTGGTAGCAGCAAGTATGTCAAGAAAGTTTCGTTCAATCGATAAACCTACCCTACTTTCTAGTAGCTTGTTCCTCAATTCCTCATGGATCCGCTCATCATGGATCATCACCTCGGAAGTAAACTCAGTCAAACAAAACAATAAAAGATTTTTTGAAATCGGACCATAATTGATGGAGATTTCAAATCGGTCAAACTGAGAACCTCCTTTTTTGAAGTCGGTTTAAAATACTTAATTGCATTATTTCTTATCATTATTTGCTAGAGGGTTTGCGACAGTATAATAAGTATAATGTGTCCAATACTTCTCTTTATTTTTTATGCTTACCATACCCGCTCTCGCTGTCACGCACACTTTGACACGTATACAGATATGTTTTTACCACAAGTAAAGCCCACTCGCCATCATAAATTGCATGAGCTATATCGCAATACGATGCGAGTGCGTAGAACAAGCGCGCAATGTCTGACTTATGATGACAATGACTGACGTCTGACGAAGACGCGTTTAGAAGCTATTATCCACTAAATACGAGTATCTTACTAATCCTACTAATAATACTTCCTTAATGGAAGTACCTGGACTTTTTTGCCAAGTAGTTACATTAATAATGCAGGGTTTTAATTTATTATTAACGTAAGTACTTGGAAAAAAAAGTCCAGGTAGTTCCATTAAGGAAACGCTTTTCGTTGAATTTAACTACTGGAAAAAAAGTCCAACTAGTTCCATCAATGGAACTAATAATGTAACTAGTCGAAATAGACTGGGAAATAAAGCAGAAACATCATGAAATTTATTCTGTGACGTTACGTATACAGTTGTATTTTTACAAGATTTATTTTACTTGTGTATATTAGTGCATACTAGTACCCTTACTAATAAGTGTGGAGTAAACGTGGAGTAGCTAAACCATGCTTTATCCTTATCTGTCAAATTCAAATGTCACAGTGACAGATAAGGACAAAGCATGGTTTAGCTACCCCGCAGTTACTCCACGTTTATTAGTAAGGGCGTAAGTAGGTATACATATGACATATATTTGTAATTACGTTCTCGAAAACGGCTCTAAAGATTTCTACGAAAATTACAATATGGAAAATTAGTTTTTTCTATTTTCACCTAACCAGAGATCGGTCACCCAGTTACTAAATATTATGTATAAAATTTCAGGTTTTTGACTTCGATAGTTAGAGACAAGATGAAAGAATAAGGGATCCTACTATGACAACAGAACCCTAAAAACTATAAACCCCCATTTGAGGTGTTTTATTTGTGTTAAAACCTATGGTTAAAACTATAAATCATAACCGAAATTATAAAACTCTTTAATGAGAATATAAATCGCTCCATTGCAAAAAGTTCTCCACATAGTTATCTACATCATTCTACATGCATATAGGTATTTATTTCTTTTTATTAACCACCTTTCAAAACGACAGCAATCGAAATTGACGTTGACGGTTTCATTTTCTATTTTTTACCTTTGCCGGTGGCCCATTAGTCCCATTACATATTTTTTTTGCCAAAATTGTCCTTCACCGATAGCTCCTACATTTATCCTTTAAAACAGAGAGTAATAATTATACCCAAATTTGTTGTATTTTAAAATAAATATTATGTCGATATCAGTATTAGGAAAGTGGGTTCGTACATTGTCAAATGCTTTCGGTACAATAGGAATCAGAAAATGCCACAGTGTTTTTCAAATAAACAAGTTGATACACCAACAAAAGGTACGTTTCTTATGATTTCCTAATACTAAACCACTTAATACCTATGTTATATCCTCGTCACGTCAACCAATCCGCGGCCTCTGTTAGAAAAATCGATTTGGTATTTAAAAGCTTTTCACAATAAATGCAACGCTTTCCTCTCGGACCATCTAGGTAGGTACCTATTCAAAACTACTTAACTAGTTCAACTGAACAAAATTTGTATCATAAAATTAAATATGAGTTAGGTTTAGGTTATGTTAGTTCTTCAGGGTAGTGATTCTTTCAAAAGCAAAGGTGAGCGAACGCAGGAGTGAATGTCCATGCGGCGAGTTTAAGTAGTCTCGTCAAAGCGAACAAAACACATTTCAGCGCGTGTATTCAATTTGGCAGCATGGCTTTTCGAACGTATAAGGCTGCCTAATTGAGAATGCATGCGCTAAAATGAGTTTTGCTCGCTCTGACGGGACTACTTAAACTCGCCGCTTGGACATTCACTCCTGCATTCGCTCACCTTTGCTTTTGAGAGAATCACTACCCAACTTAGCTGGCCCGATGACCCTACGTTAAGAATTAGGTGCTCAGGGTCACGGTACAATACAATACAAATACTCTTTATTGAAAACCAAATAACAACAAAAAACGGAACAGTAGGTACATTTTAATTACAGGTACACAACTGAAAAATAGAAATAAGTTGCAGGCAGTGTAATAATAGTTATTTGTTATACAAGGGGGGAAAATTGTATTTTACCTGCGAGTGTTCATTTGAAACACGAGCTAGCGAAAGGATTCTATGATTGACCACGAGCGTAGCAAGTGGTTCAAAAATAGAATCCTGAGCGTAGCGAGTGTTTCAACACACGAGACGTAAAATAACTTTTCACCCGTGTATAACACAAAACTTTTCACCTCACTACAGCGAGGAAAATATAAATAAGGGTTTTTACTATCAATAATTATTTATTTACCTCTTTGTCAATACAATTTTTTTTTGTGTTTTTTACTCGATGCAATTCATTAATTGTGATGTTAAAATTCAGCACTTAACGTTTTACGTTTTTTTAAGCTGTCAAATATCACTTAAGCTGCCTTGACTAGGCTGTATGGATCAATGTCTTTTGCCTTTCCCACTGGAATAAAACAAAAGAAAAAAAATTAAGCTGCCTTCAAATGTCAAAACTCTTTCTTCACATGTGGATAAAAAGCGATTTTCTCAATAGATATCAAACAAACAAAAAGGGCTTTCCGAGCTAGTGAGATGAAAATATAATTGCACGGTTGCAAGTTGAAAACAGAAAATTATCGTATGGGGTGCAATATTGTACGAAAGAAAGTATTGGGGCCCGGTAGACTAGGTATTAATATTGTCAGTGATACTGTCAATATTATCGCGAATTTCAAAATATTCGGATAACTCGTACGATACTGTGATACGCATCAATATTTCTGTGATACGTTTTGCGATATTAATGTATCGCGTGATAATACTGACAGTCTATCGGGCCCCATTAAGAGAAAAAATGTAATGCAGAGTAAATACATATGTAAAAATATATGCAAATAAATACGTACGTAACTACGGCGCTACATATATAGCGGTACCGTAAAACTACACAAATTATGGTCCTGGCCTACAACAGTTAGTCCAATTTTACTTATCACATTATTCTAAAAATATGATGATAATAGCAGTAAGGTATCATATTTTAGAATAATGTAGTGAGGAAAATTGTACTATTGTTGCAGGACCATAGTTGTGTAGTTTTAAGGTAGTTACTCGTATTTTTATCACAAATGCGAAAAAAATACGGAAACGAAGTTCGCAAAATAACGTTTTTTTGGAAAAACGTCCCTGTCGCATAAGATTACCTTTGCGCTCTTTATATCTCAAAAACATTACTTATATTCCGTAAAAGTAGGTACCTAGAGTTTTGTATGACTCAAAGGAGTTCTCGAATAAAAAAACATGGAATATAAGACAAAACATGTTTTACACAAAGATGTTAGTTGTTTTTTATGTTATGTTATGTTTTTCGAGCGTTTGTATGTAGGTATGTAAGTATGTTATGTATGTATATCTATTTCTGGGCACCCTCTGCAACCTAATTAATTTAATTTATTTATTTTGTAATGTGATAACATTTATTCTAGCCCGAAAATCTGAAGATAAAGCACATTAAGATCGTCCAATTTAATGAGGCCATCTCAATGTTAAAGCAGCACTTTCTCAGCGAGCACGTGATGGTGCGCGCGCGCAGCATGAATCTTCAAAACGACCAGGCGCTCGACGAGTACCTCCACACTCTACTAAAACAGGGTAACCCTTATACTAAGTAATCAGTTAGGGGGAGAAGAGCTAACCAAATACCACTAAAGCTCGCTCAGCCGGTCATTGCAAATTGGACATTAAAGTCTGTTCTGTATGAAACAGGACGCAATATTTAGATATTCCTATTCCCTTCCTACATACATGCATATTCCTTATTCCCCCTATCCCTATTTTATGAACATTGTATTTTGTTTCGCATTTTGTACAATAAAGTATTTACAAGTTTAACATACATAGGTTCAAGGAGATGGAACTGATATACGAATGGAGACAATTTATGCATATTCTCTTTTTATGCGGACCAATCAAACGCAACAGAAGTATCTACCTTTTAAATGCCTCAAGCATCTGAAATTCCCGGACACAACAGGTCGTTATACCTAGTTTACCTTAATTTGGGGCTGCCTCAATGGATTATTATGTTCAAAGTTGCATGTAGTTATGTCATAGTGAGATTTGGTTTTCCTTTTTGGGCCATACTCAACATGGAATGTACGAATGTACGGAGAAAATTTGGAAAGGAATAAAGTTGAATTGAGTTCCTTTTATGATCCACAATGTCAGTAGAAATGCATCTTTACTTTATACTTAACTCCGAGTGCGGTTCTTTGTTAATCATTCCTAATTTCATTAACGCATTTCGTTGCATGGTAATGATGAGGCAACGATGATCACGCGTTTTTACATAAGGCTAAATAAAAATTGAACCACATTTTTTGATGCATTGATATATCTATTCTAATTTTCTTTTACTTTTCGTGATCAGGTAATTCTCTCACCGCGATGACAAGCGACGGCGAGATGGCCGGTATTTGCATAAACTTTGCGAGCAGCCCCGTGGACGCTAAGAACTTAAGGAATTACGCCTTCTACCGACAGGTCCGTAGCCTTAAAGCCGGCTATCCACGTTACGGTCCACCGGAGAGGTTACCTGCGCAGGCGACCGGAGGACACGGCACACACGCACAGGTTCACCGTACGGTGTCACTCGAAAGAAATAAGTTTTTGGTTTTGCTCCGGTCGCCTGCACAGGTAGACCTCTCCGGTAACCGTAAGGCCCGGTTCCCACTATTTCGGACCGGCAATTTTGCCGGATGCCGGTAAGGGTAGTGGCTGTACAATTTATACGAAGCTGTTCACATTATGCCGTGTGAACAGCGTTATAAGCCACTAGCCTTACCGGCATCCGGCAAAATTGCCGGTCCGGCATAGTGGGAACCAGGCCTGTACGTGTATGGCCGGCTTAATACCTACGGACAGTCTGATCAACCAGTCTTATTAGAGGGTATTAAAAGTATTACCAGCTATCGTCACACTTGCACTCGCAACTGACTACAGATGTAGTGAAAAATCCTTTCCTATAATATTTTCTTGGAAATGTTCGTGTTTGTCATGCTACTTCAGACTAGTACCAGAAAAATACCGGAAATCCGGAATTCAATAAAGTAAATTAATATTTCACCCGGTTGCAACCACTCTATATTATGTCCCTTTGCGAACTTTAGGTAAATATGCTATACCTATTCCGATCACTGATTATCAGCTGTTTATTGTAACGACTGGTCAGACTATCAAGTTACCCATATGTAATAGTTTTCTGACATTAAATCACAGGTTAATAAGTATTTGTCCTATTAGGATCCCAACACGAAAGACTTTTTGTACTTCACAGCGAAACTACAGGAAACTCCTAATCTCTGGGAGATGTTTAAAGAGCCGAAAGTATTTGAGGTAAGTCATCACTTAAAGTTGACAATCTAAGTTCTAAGTCTAAACCCAACCTACGAAAAAAGGGTAACAGAAGTAATTAGGTACGTTAGGTACGTTGGAATTATATGAATAAATAATTAACAATTTGATATTTTGGTACCTACCTATTACGGTAAGGAACGATGGATTTTACACACTTAAAATAATAAATATTAGGGGACAATGTCACACAATTGACCTAGTCCCAAACTAAGCTCTGGGCTTGTACTATGGGTACTAGACAACGATATAAATACTTATATAGAGAAATTAATTACATAGATAACATCCAAGACTCATGACCAAATATTTGCGCTCATCACACAAATATCTTCCCTTACCTGGATTTGAACCCAGGACCGCTAGCTTCGTAGGCAGGGTCACTACAAAGACAAACTAGGCCAGCGCGTCGCCAAAGGTCATCAATGTCATCATACTCATCATACTTTAGTTTTCCGCATATCAACTCAACGATTCACGGTAGAAGCTTTATTATCAATAAGTTACATTATAACGTTAATTATATATCTTGAATACATTAGACTGCCTGCCTAGCCTGACATGTCAAATTGCAGGAATGTTGCTACAGAATGGGTAGAGCCGTTCGTATCGATATTTAAAAAGTTTACGGCTTGCGATACTAAAGATATAATTTACTTGTTTTGTTCGGCACTTTGATTTATGTATGTATAACTATTATTTCCTAACATTTCCAATAGTTCATACTTTACAGACCACGGGGTCCGAGACGACAACAAAACATCGACATTTACTCATCCATGTCTGACATATCCAGCAACAGTTAAAGTCCGCTTAGTTATCAATATGACATCTTCACATTATATTCTATATTCAGATTAAAATGCTAGCGGTACTCCCCGAATATCGAAGGCGGGGGCTTGCAACTATGATGGCGGAAGACTCTATTGACCTGGCACACGACCAGGGCTACAATATCGTGCGGATGGATTGCATCAACCCTTATGAGTAAGTAATAATTACATAATAAAAATACCACGGACGTGAGAGGTGTGATAATAAGTAGAATGATGGTGTCTCGGACCACTCCAATCGCCTCAACATAACTTGCCACTGCTAAACATATGCCTGTTGCATAAATTTCCATGTTGTCCTTGATGCGGAGTCTCCGGTTCAGGTCGACCCTGCCGTCTTCGGGGTATCATCCAACCGTTGGACTGACCTCCCCCTACTTTGGCTCCCAATTCAAAGTCTCCCGTCTAGTATACTTTGTCGCCATCTGTCATTATATACACAACAGAATTAAATGTAGTCGCTGAATTGCCATATAAATTGCGCATGTCTTTAATCGATGCCGGCTTACGTGCGTTATTAATGAATGACTGTTTTCGCATGGAGACTATGCATTGTACAAATGGTAGAAGACGTAGAAATATGCGAAGTTTCTTCCTTTCAAACGAGACCGGGAATCAAGGTAATAAAGCTGCGGTACAACAAAGTAAAGATGTTATTATTACTCCACTTTCCATTATCCCCGCATAGTGCGATTTAGCACCTCCAGTGTTTCGGCTTTCCCTCCCGGTAACTTCAAAACGGCACGTCACTAACCGATGTTAACACCAAGAAGCCCTATCCTACTGGACATTGGACGAGGTGTTTCTTGGAACTGTGGCGCTGGCCAAGACGCGGTTTGCTTTGAATAGGAGGTTCAAATGTTTCTTGGTTACTTAAAATCAAACAACCTTACGTCGGCCCCGTTCGGGGGCCCGCTCCAGAGGCCTGCTTCAGAGAGGCCGGTTCCAGAGACCTCTATTACAGATAAAGTTCCAACCAAACTTCTTTTGAATGTAATGCCTGCACGGCTTAATAAATCATCATTGCGCAAAGCAGCAACCATCAACGCTGCGCCATGTGTCCCTCGGGTATGCTGTGACATGGAAGGTACGTTACTTCTTAACAGTTAACTAATGCCAAAGTATGTTGATGGTTGCTGTTAAGCTGCATATTTTTCCTTGTCCCCAACTTCTTCATTATGTGATATAAGGTAGATCACAAAAATCACCAGTTACCCGTTCAAGGTGAAATCAATATCAACAGTCGTTAGTTTAAAAGAAAAGACAGCCGGTAATCCTCTGTTTAACCCAAAAGCTGCGAGTTGATGCTTCACTCGATAACCTCGAGCGAATTCTTCCAAATATTCTGTCGCGCATCACGTCTTCCTCTAACTATAAACGTTTACACTAAGCGACAAGTGCGAAATACTGATATCTAACGTAGGTACTTATTGGTTACAATGTTTCCGGTAGTTACAAAGTCGCGGAGCGGTGTATGCTGCATTGCGTGGTTAAGTTCCCACTGCACAAGCTGCGTGGCGCGCACGCGCCGTTCATCAAGCGCGACTGCGCGCACAACTGCGTGGTGCGCGTATACGCCGCCACAAGCACACGCGACTCGCCCGACACATTTATTCGGTGTGTGCGCCAAGGCCAAGCCGAGTACGCCAACCTCATCGAGTAGGGTGGAGCCGTGTTATTTGTTGCACGACATTGTTGTCACATCGGTAGATGTTGCAGCTGAATTGGCTCATTCGATGCGCTTATACAGGGCTCAAACTAGAAACCACGGTGAAACACGATGCGGATTCGAAACGCAAACCTTGTTACGAGGCAATTCTACTCCGCAAACAATTCACGTCGTGTTGCGGGAACGCGCAACGCGAATCACTTTGCAAGTTTATGCGAAACATCGAAGTCACAGATTTTGAGTGAGCCTTAGTTTAATTCAGATGCGATGCGAGCCCTTCAATTCACAGCAGATAGTCACAAAAGAATTTTGAATATTTTGACGGTTGCATATGCAAAAACAGCATTCAACTTTTGCATGAAATATTTAACCGGATAAAAGTTAATGTGATTTAGTATGGCCTGTAATTTAACGAAGTATGTAGATATATCACCTACGTACGCAGGTATGTAAGTGCTACGTGTGTCGTACGACGTTTTAAAAAATATTTAAAGAATGTGTGTACAGTCAGCTGTGTTTCTGATTTTTCATGTGAGAGCAATGGGTGCGATTAATAATATAATAAGTGAAATAAATAAGTTAAATCCATATGTTCTGTTGTTTTTATACCTATACCTTATTACGTTTAGTAGTTTAGTGTTCTCTTTATCATTGGACCTATATCCCACATGAGATAGGTTAACCGGTTCAGTTAACCGTATCTATCGCAGCCAGGGTTAGGAAACCTGTTTTTTTTACCAGCTCTTCAGAAACGCCATAATATTTCAAATAAGTACCTAGAGTATTTTAATTTCGATTCTGCTCGAACAGAATCGATAGCTCCTGTTTCTGGGTGGTTTGGCCCTCCGGGCCTGCTGCAAAACTAATATAATCTAAACCTACCTCATATTTATGATACTAATTTTGATCAGTCAGTAGGATAGGATATCGAAATTCGGTAAACGAGATGTCTATGACCTCAAAAGTGCTACGAGAATTCCGGCCTCTGATTATCAGCCTATCGCAGTCCATAGTACCTAGCTGCACATTGAACTCTCCATATGTACACCACACGACTAACCTTATTCCGAATACTATCCTTAAAAGAAACTCCCAGTATAGCCGTTTTCATAGTTGAGAGAATTTTTAATTTATGGACCAGCTCTACCGTCAGTTTCCGGTGTCGGATTATAAACACAACTAAATATTCCTCGGTAACTATTAATGACGATTTTTTCAATTTTTTTCGGATTCCGCTTTCGTTGGATTCTTGTTCCGTCGGATTCTTGTTTTGTTGGATTATCAGAATCAAGTTAAACTATGGCAATTACCGTGTCTCCACATGTGTATTAAAAATAAATTGAATATTTATAATAACATAAATGACTGAATGATTCTACTATGACTTAGTAATTAACGTGCGTTATGGCACATGCCTCCACCCGAAAACAGTAACCCAAGGGGGGTTCAGGCGAATTTATAATGGTCCAAATTACATGATAGATTTTATGTTATACGGATAAGTAATTCCGAAGAAACAAGAATCCGAGGAAATAGGAATCCAACGAAACAGGAATACGACGAGACAGGACTACGACGAATTGATGAATGAAATGATTAAACCAGCTCGAAACAGCGGTATGGCCATCACGAGTCGATAGTTTTTACATAGGTAGTTCTAATAAATGATGTAGTTTGTTCAACAAATACAAGTTTATTAACAGTTAATAGTCCCTTAAAAATAAATGGTTATCTTATTCAACAATCTGATCTATTATATGAAATATTGCAAGTCTTATTACAATAAAAGGCATCTTAAAAAATAATAATAGGGGTCTTTAAAAAAATAATTACCCCGATTTGTTTATACATATACTCCATACCAACTGACTTGTCTTATTTAGTAAACACTTTTATAACCTAAAATTACAATTTTGTCATTAAAAAACATTCATAATAATAGTGTGCAAAATGCGGTGTCTAGTTGCTTTAGTTGGTGATTAAAGAAAAACTATGCATTTTGAGGTTATAAAAGTGTTTACTAAATAAGGCAAGTCAGTTGGTATGGACTTTACATATCAACATTTTCCCTAATAATTCTGACAATTATCAAAAAATCCACTGCAAAAAAAGTAGTACTTAACGGGATGGTAGTTAAGTAGGTACTATAAGTTGAGTTGTCACCTTTTCTGCAAATAATCAACCCTTCAATTAAACTAGAATGCTAACATTAATATCAATGCTAACGGTGACATGATAGATAACGCATTTTCAATCATTAATTCATTACTAACTATAGCGAAAACGCATCGAAAGCTATTAGAAATTAATGAGAAAACCCGGTCATGACAATGATAATGAGATTTATAATTACATTACCTTATTAACAACTTTGATCAGTTTGTATAATAGATGTTTGTTAGTTAAGCAGATAAGGAATAATGATGTTTTTGATGATCCACTTGGAGTTGAAGTGGAGGTGGTCTCCGGGTTCTGAGATGAACGCTAGTTTACCAGCTTTGTCCAGCTTTTGT
This sequence comes from Acleris cristana, assembly GCA_948252455.1. Lineage (NCBI taxonomy): Eukaryota > Metazoa > Arthropoda > Insecta > Lepidoptera > Tortricidae > Acleris > Acleris cristana. The sequence continues at coordinate 10,693,206 of OX411784.1, read as the reverse complement.
AGCCCGAGGCGGTCCTGTAATGTCGTAATGACAGTATAAAGAGACAATCAACCAAAACAAAAGACAAAATAATCAATAAAATAAAATTTCTTGTTTTAGTTGATACTGTCAGAATCATCACAATACCACATTTACACTATTTTTAAATAGAACGGAACTGGACTTAGATATATTTAGATAAAATTAAAGGCTTTCGTGATTAACTAAATAACAGACGACGCACAGCCTAAACTACTGGACCTAGACTTGGAAGTTGATGATCCCTGAGTATCCAAGGCTAGGAGACCGCTTCGCTATTAAGAGCTTTTGAGAAAGCTGGATAGAGATATGAATGTAGAGGGGTATAGTGGAAGGGGAAGACCTGAGAAGATGTGGATGGAATATGTGAAGAGCGATATCAATAAAAAATACCCGACTGCATTAAAAAAACCGGTCAAGTGCGAGTTGAAATCGCGTGGAGAGGGTACATACGTAATTTGTTTTTTTTTTTGATAAAATTCTTTTAGGTTTTTATGTATTCTACAAGCATTTTTTTTTTTCAAAAACCGTTTCCGATTTCCGTTTTTTTTTTCATTTTTTGTACGGATTTTTAATCAACTGAAAAGCGAAAAACAAGCCCTACAATCTATAGAAAATTTCAAGAGCAATGTACTTATAGATATTTATAACGATTTAAATTCTGTTAAACGATGTTAATTTTACCTCTAAATATAATTGTGACTCCTGCAATGTCTGTAGCTCGCTCCCCTGGCCCGGCTTATAGAAACCAAACCACTCCGACTCTCTCGGCTGGACCATAGAATCGTTCTCGAACTTAACCATCACGAAGTGTTCCAGCGAGAGCAGATTGTTTCTGTACGTCTCGTTGATTCTCAACTCGTTGTTAATGTCAGACAGGAATAGGCTTCCTTCTTTGTATTCCTGTTCGTGCAAGGGGTCATGCCAGTACGTAGCTTGCACCAGAGATCTTTGGACGTACCTGGAAATTCAAACGAAACAAGTCAATCATTTGCAGGTCCATCTATTCCATTGGCCCCGCGATAGATGGGGCTCCCTAAGACCTAGTGTTGTTAAGATGACTCTTAACAACACTAGGCTTCTGAGTCTTAAATTTCAAGAGACTGCGTTTAAAAACTTCAGAGTCTTTTGGATTGTGAGTCGAGTCCTTTTTCTAGTCTTATAGAATCCTTGTAATAAGTGAACTTTAGAACCGACGCCAGTTTTCGTATCTTACAGACTTTCTTTTGACCTTTAGCCGCCCTGAAAATGATTAGAGTCCAATTAAAAAAGACTCACTTTTCAAGTTTCTGTTTAAATACGAGTACGAGTTGGATTCGCGCACGAAGGTTTCTTTAGCATTTTTGTATGGGGGTCCCTCATTTTATTTTTATTATGTGTTATAGCGGCATTAGAAATACCTCGGTATAAAAATTCCAACTGTTTACCTACCATCTACGTCTTAATTCTTAAAACTATAAAATATTACAATAGTAATACTAACAGGATCCAGCTAGAATTAATCTAGCTGTTTATAAACCCTTATATGTAATATAATTTGTTTTAATTAGTCGGTGGACTTTGAAATCAGCGATAAGTATCATTCATAACTATGTTATATAAACCATGATGATGTTTTGCCGTAAACATTTACATTATAGGTACCTAAATAGCGACCCGCCCTCGCTTCGCTTCGGTATATGTCAATTGTCTATACCCGTATATGATCCCAGATTTATTATACATAAAAACCTTCCTCTTGAATCACTCTATCTAAAATCTGTTGCGTAGTTTTAAAGATCTTAACGTAAGTACATTACAGAGGGACAGACGGCGGGAAGGGACTTTGTTTTATACTATGTGAAGATAATACCATTTTGCAACCTAACTAACCTAGCCTGTACAGTAACAAGAAAGTTGAGACCAAATCAAGTAATTGCACTTACTTCCTTTTCCTTCAATGATAAATGATTTAAACCCTTTTTTTCCCTAGGTACTGCCGTACCAATTTTTTCGAACCAGAAACAATTTAACAGTTTCGGCGGAGTTCCTACTTCTGGGTCTCCTTGGCCCTTCGGGCCTGCTGAATATCTAACATAACCTACCTACCTCCTATTTATGATACTAATATTGACCAGTAGGTAGTGCCATTTAGTTGTGCCACGGGGAATACAATATTTAAACCTACGACGAGATTATTCTGCACTCATTAATACCTATAGATAAACATCGGTATCAACGTTCAACTTTCATGGCAAAGTACGGTTTGCAGAAAAACAAATACAAACAAATACATCTAGTATTTAGAACCTTAACTTTTTATAAATAAAAGGAAAGACGCTAGATTACGTATTAAAGGTTTAAATAAATTACTAAAATTTGTTCCATGGATTTTGCTGTCAACAAATGACCTTTTCACACTAACTGTTTATTTGGTTTGACAATTGAATTGACATTTGTTTCCTCCTCCCAAAATTTCGTATACGGCCTCTTAACTGCAGCATAATTAAATTTAAACATAACACAGAATACAGTATGTAAACTAACTAAAACCATCTCTTTAAACCAGTTGATAGCCAAGTCGAGTTAAGTGTTTTAACACATGTTTTGCTAGTACGGGTCGAATATTTTTAATTTTATCATTGTTTAAAAATTATAAACACTTACCTTTTTCAAAGTCGGTTAACCCTAAAAGTATCACCCTATGTGTAATGTTTACGTCGTGACAGATTTATGTCATTCAAATTTCACTGGTGTCACTTTATTGTCAATTATAAGGGCGATTACCAGACTGCGTGACAATGAAGGAGCGGTTCCGGTTAGTACCGGATAGTAGTAGTAGTAGTGGCGGGCCTCGTCCTCGTATTGACGTCAGAACGGAAAAAAGGATCTACAACCATTTTACAGAAAATATTGGCTTCAGCACTGGAAAAGCGGGAAGTTGTATGATATGGTACGTTTGCTGAACCCCACACCTCTAGACTATTTCTTCTGGGGATGGGTGAAACAGTTAGTATTTAAAAAAAGTGTCGAGAACTGAGGAAGAAATGAGGCTGCGGATTGTACAAGCTTCGAACATAATTAAGCGACGTGCCCGGCAAAATCCAGATTTGATGCGTAGCGTTCACTTGAAACAACAATCGTCGCTTGGTTCAAATAACGGCCACATTTGGTCTAATCTACGTCGTATTTAATCGGAAGTGTGCACATAGCCTTACGTTAACTGACATTGAAAATGTTGAACTTGGCCTTGACCTGACAACCAGATGACAAATGTTACAATTATAAACAAATAATACAGGATGTTATTGAATCATGAATAACTAAAATGATATTTTTTGTATTACAATTATAAATTCTAAAAAACGTTAGAATTTCAATAATTTATATACGAAGACCTTATTTATCGCCTAGACTTGCCCGGATTCAAACAAATGGTTTTAGTAAGTTTACATACTGTATAAACGTTATTATTCATTAAATATTCGAATGTATTTTTTTTTTGCTATCCTTACCGGATGCCATGAAAGTTGAACGTTGATACCGATGTTTACCTATAGACATATAGGTACTTACCCGTTATTAAACGGGTCAACGTTTAATTTGTATGGAAGCTAGAGCAATTATATAAATCTATCTCTTTCTAAGCGAATTAGAAAGAGGTTATCATAATCAGTGGTAGGTGTCAGTTCTTAGGAATTGGTTATCTGTTTGATTTCGATATTGCCATCGATATTGAACAGCGATATCGCCCTATTAAATTATAACTAGGCAAATTGAATATGTATAAACCCGTCAAGGTTTGAGATCAACTAAATTAAGCAAGTACATAACTTACATAACTAAGTAGATCTATATCTTATCGCAATACCTTTAACATGTTTGTTAGGTTTAAAAAAGATACTATCAATTTTGGATGATCTCTGTGACAGCTAATATAAACACATAAGTAACATTGGAGCCAGAGGGCTTACTGTCTAACGCACTCGCAATCGCAACCGGCTTGAAAGTGGAGCAATTGTTTTCATTTTGTATGCAGACAAGCCTTCGGACTGTCAAAATGAAAACGATCGCGATTGCGAGTGCGTCAGGCAATAAGTCCTCCGGTCGTATTTTCGTTTTTAAGCAAGAAACGAAATTACAGTGCGACTGAAAGAGAGGCTCTAGCCGTGTGACTGCTATTGAACATTGGCGGTATTATTTAAAAAATGATCAAAAATGTACAATAATCAAATCGGAGAAATACTGGAAAAGGGCCGAATCTTAAGTACAATACGACCTACGACGAGGCACTAAATTAATTATAGAGCGACGGTCGTGGAGTTCGATCGATTCCACAGTCTAATAAACTATCGATGCGTTAGCCTGGCCAAGGTTAGGCACGCCTTATAGACTGAACTTGATACATCCCCGCTTCGATATAGCACCGTGACAATTATATTAAGTGAGAATAACAATGGGATCATAAATACCTACCTACCTAGTTAAGAAAAAAATGTTTTAAAAAGAAGACTATAGCAAACGGATCTTAACCTTAGCATGACAGACTGTACATAGATATACATTTACAAACATATTATAAATGTACCTATACCAGTGGGCAGTCGATTATAAATAGCCACCATTATCATTAAATACGAAATATCTACGTCCCAATGCCCTGACATATTGTTTACTTAACTTTAACTTCGTTTGCGTATAACTCGTACATGGTTATTCACATTCAATTATTAAAGCAATTTACCCCATAGGTACCAATATTGGGATAGTTGAATCGGTTCCTCAAACTGATCAATTCCGTGTAGCAAACTTTCCAGTCCCATTTTTCCCCATTTTATTTTTTCTCCGATCGCATTGTTTCCCATTTTTAATTATTAGCTATCTCATATTTTCCATTTAGGATTTTCCTCACTCGCAAAATTTCCTTTTGTAATTAAGTCGAAATAGAGCGAAATAGGTAATAGGTAAGTATAGGTTTAGGTTATGTTAGTTTTGCAGAAGGCCCGAAGGGCCATAGCACCTAGAAATAGGAGCTCCGCTAGCGGAGCTCCGTCGACTCAGTGAAATTGATTTTGAATTGAGAAAACATGCAAGCGGGGAAAATCCAAAATGGCAAATATGCAATTGGTAAAATCAAACAATGGGAAGAAATGCGATTGGAGAAAAGTAAAACGGGAAAAAATAAGAATGGAAAGTTTGCTACGCGGAATTAGTCAGTTATAGGGTAACCGATCTATGTTCTCCAAATTTGGTTTACCGGATTAGCCGTGAAGGCGTAACATACAAACAGAACCAGTCAGTTTCGAATTTATTAATATTAGTAGGGATTCCAACATGTGTGTAACCTCCCCTTGTCATCTGACTATTATTTTCAATGACAGGAAAATTGGTATTATATGCGTCAAGTAGGTAGTAAGGTACCTACATTCAAGAGCATTGATCGACCTCATGACCCACACGACGTTTCGTGATTACCGAGTCCGATGAAAACAAACAAACACTAAACGTGACTATTGTAAGTCTGTATGATATATTTAAAATAAATGTTATTGTTCTCACTCCTGTCTCCTGTCTGCTCCAGGGACTCAAGTCGAGTCTAATAATATACCTACGTTTTCTATGCGTATATGTTTGTAGACAATAGGACGACATTGTATGATATTGTCCATGATGCGATATAATACATAAACTCCGAATATTTCATCATCGATGCAATTCTAGATGTCCCAGAACTTGACTTAAATATTTAGGGATAAGATAGCCACGTCACGTCTAGTTACAATTAATACCGACGTACATAAGGTTTTTAAAAAAAAAATGGAACTAACAGTCAGCTTAATACCTAAACACTTTCTCCACAATCCAACTTACCAAACAGCGTAAGTAATGTAAGGAGGTATATTACATAATATAATTTCCCACGGTGGCCACCCGGTCTCATACCGAGGTGACCCAAGAGACACATGGCTTACAAAAAACTTTCAATCTCACAGATCTATTCATAAGGATCAAATTGCATAAAATGTAGATAGGAAGTGAGAACTTAAATTACATAACACAAAGAGACGAGTTCACAGAGTTAGGTTAATAGGAATCTAAGTTCAAAATCCTATGATCCCGAAGCTATGTTACTTACGTAATAAAAGTAAAAAACCCTCATAAAATAACGAATTAAAAAAGGTTCTTGAGTGAGAGGCGACTAATTATTATGGGTAATTCTCATATCGTTTCAACCGCCCGTCTCAGCCGTGGCTACAATTTTGTCGATTTTCTGAGGAAAAGCTTTTAATCAAAATCAGCAGTTGAGTTTTACAGAATAGCCGCAAATGACATTCGAGTCTGCAGGGAAGCCGTCAATACGACCACGGTGGTGTCAGCGGCTAAAACGCTCGTGAGAAATACCCTTATATCTAACTACTTACCTAATTAAAACTATCTAAGAAAACACCAAGTTACTTTAAATAGGAATATAAATTGTTTTTTTGGGCCTGTAATAACGGCAACGGAACTCTAAACTAAGCATAGCTTGAAATGCTTTTGACCAGTTTTAAAAACATTACAGAGGTGTGAACCTAGTATGGTCATGTGTCACTTTCTGACAAATACGTAAGTGCGAGAGTGACGGACGCATTATCCACTGCGATAAACGCAACCATAATAAGCCCGCTGAACGATGACAAAATTAGTAAGTATTAATTCGAAATCTACATCATATTCTGACGTTTTATCTTGGAAAATTGAACAGATATGGAGGGAATAGCGATACACGACATCTACGCGGACGGAGTCGCGTGCAAAAGTAAGTAAATATACAGAGCGAGGTTGAAAACATCGGATGAGACTTGCATACATAATTAGCATAAAGTAGTATTATCCTTGTCATTTGTGTTCTAACAGGACACTTACAACGACAACAGGAACTTTTTTTAAATGATGATCTTGTAAAAATCAAGCTTATAGATTTTTCTCAAAAGCATATAATTTTTTTATTCATTATTTATTTAAACGCCACATAGTTCTACGGCACATGTACTAGACTTAAAAAAACAAAATGACGTCATTCTGACAATTATTCCGACCGACCGATTTTTTTTCTCAGCAAATAATAATTTAAATAAAACAATCCCAAGACTCCAATCCTAAGACTGCAAATGTGTTGCCAACCCTGAGCACTAAGATGGAATGCACTTTATAGATACTAGCAATTTCCCCCGTTGCCTTATTCCCACTGCTGCTTAAAGGATAAAGGCCCAGCCACACCGGATGCGTGCGCGTAGACGTGACGTGCGCGTTCGCTTTCCACTGCGGTGTATAGTATGAATTCTCATACGACATGCCACTATACAACGCAGTGGAAAGCGAACGCTCACGTCACGTCTTCGCGCACGCATCCGGTGGGGCTGAGCCTTAAGATGGTGGTTGTGACCCTAGAAGTATGTAATAAATTAAATAGAGTGTAAATATTACCTTTTATATGCCGCATAGTTAAGAAGTTCCCGTAGGTAATCACAGGTTTTGTGTTCCATTGCGAAGCAATGAGGGAGGCCGTATACTCCTTGATGTTGCCCTCCAAGGGAAATTAAATTTTTGACCGGAGGCAATAAGTGTCCACAGCGTTGGACCATGCCCCTCCTACAAATACAAAGTATTAGAAATCTTCAAGAACTTAAGGGACCTTATAAAAAAATCTTGAAGTAGTCTCTACCTACTCCTATAGGAAACAAGCGTGATTTAATGTATGTATGTAAGGGCCTGTTTCACAGTAAACTTATCTGCCATTTAAAGTTGGCTCTCTCCTCATCTATTTTTAAGTGTAAGAAAGAAAAAGGGCTAAATTTATCTGTCAAATATTCTTTAGGTACTTGTCGATTGTGAAACAGGCGGTGTTTTTAATCCTGTCATTATTAACACTTTTAATAGCACTGATTTCTATAGAGTATAGATATTCGTTTTATTCCTTAGTAGTATGGCTAATTGATCTTTAACTATGATACTACACTCTTAAGTGGTTAACAAAACAATAATACAGACATATGTGGAGTATTGCTGTGCCATTCTCGGGAGTTCTCGAAATTCTCCTTACAAAAGATGCGTCAGCACATCTCTAATCTGGAGGCACGGCAGTATCCCGCCAAGATAGTATTGGTATACCATCCATTACATACAATACAGATATACCTACACATACAACAGTACAAATATTATGTCATACAAAATGTACAATGTTTGGACTACCAAATTGTTAGCAATCTGTGGAAACTATGAATAAACAATTGAGTCATAACACAGCTTACATCATTCCAGCACTTTAAAACCACGTATCTCCAAACAAAAGCTTCACATGATTTAATTGAATGCAAGTGTGATTTACTTCAGACACTGCAAGCTTAATAAATCTTCAATATTAAAAATTGTATACTATATAATTTAGGAAAACTCACAAAAACTGACTCCCTTGTGAAAATCCAATAGCATTGAATCCGTTGCTCAATTTATCATTGTGTGCTAGTTCTTTGCATACAAAGTCTATTTGGTTATTTGGGTTCATGAAAAACCCATTCTCCAAGTCATCTAAAGTGCTATTGCCAACCCGAATAGAATGCACATAGATGCCGGGGATCTGTTGGGTTATGAACTCTCCGAATACACCCATGCTGTATCTGTTACAACAGGTGTCACCTGAAATAAATATTAATAATATTTATTATTTATTTATTTATACATTTACTTAATTTGAGATAAAACAGAAACAAACAATGCACTACCCGTGACATTACTTATGAACTAATTTACAAACTAGTTAAGATACAGTTGTTTCCTTAAAAATATGGGACTGAAAAACCAGAAATGCACCAAATAAATTTAAGTACCCACCTAAGTAATACATGTCAGTTGAAATTGCTAAGATTTGTCTTTGTAAATATAACCATTCAATACCTTAAATTTCAATATGTGTATAGCATAAAATATGATACTTTGTAAATTTTAGGTAAGTATTGATTTACAAAGTCAATTTATTTTCCTGCAGGCCTATTGCCTAACGCACTCGCAATTGACTTCAAAATCGATTCACCCGACTTCAAAATATTTGTGAATTAGACTAAACAAGAAACTCATTAATGCTTCGTAACCTTCTTTTCTGTTCTTTGTCTAGTCATGAACTTCTTTAAACAGTCGGGTCCTATTCAGACTGCCAATGATAATTACAAGTGTGAATACGAAAACAATCACAATTGCAAGTTTGTTAGGCAATACGCCTGCTGGATTCAAAACTTAAGTTCCGATTTTTGAAAATAATAAAATATTACTATGGTTAAGGCATCTACATAAATTATCTATATTAAAAAATGAATATGAAAAAAACTCATTTTAGTTATGTTTTTATTATTTTTCTTAATTTGTTTGTGTCTTTATTAATTTTTAATTAGTCTGTTATTAAACTTGCAAAAAAACAATTGCCGAAATGTATGTAAGTACTTATAACTTCGGAAGGACTAAATCAAATTGGGTATTTATTTTTTATTGTGTTCGTTATTGTCAGTACAAGGATTATATGACAAAAAAAAAAACCACCGGGAATGTTGGAAATTTGCAGCGGGGGCGAAGCCACTGGCCTGGCAGGCTAACTAAGCTTTAAGCTAGTGATTTTATAAATTATCTTACCCATTCCATGCCATAGTACTACAGGCGTCGGTACTCCGTGGACGGTGTCAAATATAATTTCGGTAAAAATCACAAAACAAATTATCAGCCTCATTGTTGTTTTACCGAATAAACACGGATCTAACTAATGCACTTTTTGCACAGTTACGCTAAAAAATAAATGAATTAAATTAATAAACAGGAACAGTTAGCTTAAAAAATGTAAGCACATAGGTATTCGATTTTTTAATTCAAATTATTTGAATATTACAAACAATAAACACACACCTAACAGTTTCTGATACCCCGAAATGACTGTCAGTCTGTCCAGTCCAAATGGTGTCCAAACCTTAATGCCAAAGCAAAGCATCTGTCATGAACTGTCAGCCTGACTGCTTGAACTGACTGGGGCTCTACTTTGAAATCAGTAATTCGAACTTCGGATCGCCCCGTCACTTTCTTGCGAATTAGTGACGCGCCGAGAGCAAAAGGGATAGCAATAGACGAAGTTCGAATTACGGATTTCAAAGTAGAGCCTCTGAACTGTCTGTCACAATCACAATACAAACAATAGTGCCATATCTTATAATCTGTGAATAGTGCTTGCTGCACAAATGTCATTATTCAAACTGCATTGAGCCCGCGCTTTTTGATACCATTAACTTACCATAGTAAAACGAGTGTTGCCAGCAAAGGTTCGTTGTTTCGGTTGAAAAGTGAAAGGTTCTGTCGATCAAGATCATTATTTAAAAAAAAAGTTCGAAAAAAGTCGTCATTGGTCGAGGTTGTGTCAAATGGAAACTTGTAACCTGTAAATTGTAATTTGTAGCTTTATAAAACAGGCCACAGGTTTATTGCTGCCAAGCTAAGCCACACCAGCCGTTGGAGCGTGAAGGATTAAGAAACTAACACACACAAACAGGGGTTGAATTGACACATTTAGTACCTACCAATTTCACCAAAGGAAAATTTAATCAATGTTAATCGATAGTTCATACATTTTGACAGCTGTTACCGCTCTAATCGTCTGTTAAGTGGATAACATCGTATGGTAATTGGTACTTAGTCAACTAAATATACACGAAGTAACATTTAACTGTCCTGGTTCTTTTGGTGATATTTTCCACAACTATTTAACCCTTAACCAGGCTAAGGGATTCATGTTCCCGCATTAAATCTACGCAATAGTACCGACTTGTATTTTAGTAAGGGAAGCTCTACTGTGACGTAAGATCTGTCTGCCTCGTGAACTAGTGGGTGTTGGCGGCCCAAATAATCTATTTCGCACCAGGACAAAATGCAGCTTCTTTAGAAATTTGCCGGTCTACTATGTTTATGCTACCTACCTGTGCTGAAACCAACAGGGCCGTTTCACGAAGCTAAGCCTGGTAACGCATAAATTGCTAAAGGCGCTGAATTCTCTTTCAACATTTGATTGCTCATTGGTTTAATATAGGCGTTTTATAAACATTTCCAACTGTTGACTTGTTTTGTTTTGTTTGATATTAAAAACTTATAATACCCTTCTTTTTGCGTCGGGGGTTAGAAAAGCTGCTAATATTATAAATTAAAGACTACTTTTGCCGTTTAGTTGATACATAAAAAGTTTTATTAATATTTTTTCGTCCCGGTATGTACAGCCTATCTTGTCTAGGTAAGTATTCAGTTGTGCAACGGATTAGGTAGGTAAGTAATCTATTTTCATATTTAAAAAATCCTTAATTAATTGGAAAACACTAATATTTTTTATTGTAACGTTCAGTAAAAATTCGTAGTTCCATGGAACTAATGGGACATACCAATAAAAAAACGGTCTGAGGCCCAACATATATAATATCTATCTACAGCAAACATGACTCCCTACAGTGTAACTAGTTTTGTTTCTAAAAAACAACGTGCCCTGGTTTCGCACGGGTGCAGTATCAATGTACTATGAGACAGTCGAAATGGTGGTCAAACCCGCAATCCAAGTTTCTGGGATAACATAGGAGAACATGCAGAGACACGGCGGCGAGGAACTTTTATTTATAATATGTACCACTTATATTTAATACTTTTTAATTGCCCTAATTCGTTTTTTTAAATATAATAAACCGAAAACATACGTACATACGATACCTACAATTTGGTAAGTACTTACTATTTTACCTTCTTTACCTTCTAGAAAATAAAAGTTTCTATTTTGTCTAACCTACTTTGATTTTTATGTTATCTTTGGCATTCATTAAATCAGGTTTTTTTCTAACAAAAGACGTCAACCAACTTTGCAAAATAAATGAAAAGCACGATTCCCAAATTTTTAAACTACTTATATAATAATTTATATCAGTAAATTACCTTACTTTATGCCTCTTTTTGCGTTAAAACCTACAAAAAATAAAAAACGCAACTTTGTTTCATATTATTTTATTGTTTAAAAATCAATTAAACTTGTGACTTTTATGTTCAGATATATGGGACACACTTTTTTTAAACCGGTGAACATTGTGAGAACTTATCAGATCATAATGTGTTTTTTCACGGCAAAAAGTAAAAAAAGAGTTCATTTAAGTTGGAAATTTATTGTCTTCTACAATTACCTACTAAGAACAATGTAGAATTGCACTAATCAGTTTAACAAAAGAAAAAATTGATAATTTGCTGTCGTAGACAACGATGTCGTTATTAGATACTTACAAAAAAACTTAAAACAACATATTATTGATTAGTGCAAAGTACCTACCTTTGAATCATCGACTAACATATTCTAGAATTTAAGTCTAGACCTACCAGTCGCACCCACACAATTTAACATCCTTCGGTAGAAATCACCTGTTAACAGAATGAAAAATCTGCTAATTAAGTTATAAGTAACTTATGAAATGAATGTCGATGTAACAAAGTCTGTTCATAGGTTTCTGCTTCAAGAATAACCGATAATGTTGTAAATATCACTTTCTGAACCACTATGTTTTTCCTTAATCTTGCTTGACCAGGAAAGGGAAAGGAAGAAAGTTACAAAATATAGCAATATAGAAACTGGCCGTACAACATATCAATTGAATAAGTTGGATATAGGTTGGACATGTTTATCTTTGGGACTTGGAAGGGATTTATTGCAATAGGTACTTAAAATCCCTGAATCTGCCATAATACCTAGTCGTATTATAATTTGTCAAAGTTTTGAAGTTCACGTTTCCGTTTCCGGTGATTTTAGGCACAATATTTATCCATAATCTTATTGAACGATTCTGGTTATTTTCTTAGCTTAATATGGCTTAACTTAACTATTTTAAGGAAACATAACTTGGTACCGCTATTTTTGGCGTGCAAGCATGTTTGTGCCTGTATAGTAACAATTGAAATTAATATAACTTGCTTAAGTAGCTTATTTTAAACTTGTGCGGAAATAAATATTTAAAGAAACTTAAAAGTAACATCTGTTAGTGACTGAAGGATTTCAGTGAGTCGTAATCATAAACATAATAATATTACCTATTATATGCCACTATGGAGATCGTCTAGGTTAGGCACTCCATCCTTTATTAATATAATGCAAGGCTATTAAATTATGTTGAAGTGTTTTACAAAAGCTTCGAATAACCGAGCCCGCATGTGCTGCTTACGTAGTGCAACAGTTAACTGATACACAAAATTATATTAAATGGTATTGTGTTCGGGCACATTGTTGTACATAGTAAGGAAAGACTAGGGACACAAGTCTCGATGTGCCAAGGCGTCTTTTTTGTCGACCATGTATGTACCTACACACACCGCGACATGCAGTGTCGAATGTAGTGTCGCCGTGTATACTTTTAGACGGGGTTGTCTAAAAGTTTACACGGCGACACTACATTCGACACTGCAAGTAAGAAACAAAATAATCTTCAATCCCGTTTAAGACCACCGGTATGAAATTTATGTGGTTACTAAAAAGTGTTTACAAAACTGACATTCCAACAAGTATTTTATATACAAATAATGATATTGCTATCGTACACACTAAATCACATTCAGTAGCTAGTAGTAGTATTCTGTTGGAATTACTCTTATTCTTACATAAACTTAACCATAATTATTCTACTTCAATCACAGTCTCATGAAGGGAATCACAAAAGTCTATGTTTTCGTGTTGAATCACGCGGGGTTTTGACCTAATTTGTGCTTCAAGCATACACCCTTTCACCGTGTCCTATAGAACACAGCACTTTATAATACAACCGCCGACGTGACCAGATCTAGTGGAACTAGATTGTACAGCCTCATTGTTGTAATATCAGATCCAGTTATAGGATTCTCATAGAATCAGAGTGCTTGAGTATGTTGTGTTCTATGCTTCGCGGTTTCCTTGGAGCTTCCGTGTAGTCACTGGAGTCCGAGGATTCTTGCTGCTTGTGAAGGTTGTAGGACCGGATCCGTCTCGCCCGCGTGTCGGAGTCGTACATGAGAGTGTGGGTGCTGCCCTGCCTGGACCGGAAGGGCACCCGGTACGGGGTGCTGCTCTGGACGTCGGACATCGACCTGATGTGCCGTCTGAGCTTGGACTCCTTCGTGAGCGGCACGATCGTGAAGATGGTTTCCTTCTTTGCTTCTTCTACGGACCTGGAAAGAAGAAAGGTAACAGTTGAGAAAGTGACACACGCATAGGTCGGTGCGGAATTATTATCTTTTACTAGCCCTAATGTGTCGTTAGTCCGAATATGGTTGAATTAACGTTTATATACTAAAGCGTTTTTTTTAATTTTTGCCATAAAAAATCCCTGACTTCGTACATACATTTTTAGTAAGTACGAATTGGGACGCGCAATATAGCTCATGCAATTTATGATGGCGAGTGGGCTTTACTTGTGGTAAACACATATCTGTATACGTGTCAAAGTGTGCGTGACAGCGAGAGCGGGTATGGTAAGCATAAAAAATAAAGAGAAGTATTGGACTCTAGCAAATAATGATAAGAAATAATGCAATGAAGTATTTTAAACCGACTTCAAAAAAGGAGGTTCTCAATTTGACCGATTTGATTTCTCCATCAATTATGGTCCGATTTCAAAAAATCTTTTTTTGTTTGACCTTAAATATTATAAAACACCAAACTACTTATTTATGTTCTTGATGTGATATGCGAACTACTTAGTCATACTACATGTAGTAGCGACACTAGCGACCTTCTTGGTTGCATCTTCTACGAAATTGATGTACCTAACTCTATCTTGTCGCGAAGATGACATTTCAAATGTCTCCGTATTTTCTGTCTTAAAATTACGTACAATTTTATGTTACTTAAGATTAAAACCTATCTGTAGGTTTATCTTTATTTTAGAGGGCTTATTATTGCCGTGTTTCTTGGGTGACTAAACGTGGATCAAACATCCGTCACTCTCACACTTATATGTATGTAGGTACTTGTCAGAAAGTGTCGAATGTTTTATTACCGTTTTGTCAAGCGATAAACACGGATAGGCCCACAGTTCTAAATAAATTTACTGTTTTTATTTTAGGATACTTCAAAATAAAAATCCGTTTTACCTCGCTATGAATAACTTTGCGTTTTTTCCGGATATTGGACATGCTGACGGTAGTTCGTGGCAGTAAGCGTCGTGGAAACAATATGCACAAGTAACTCGAGCGACGGCGCGCTCGCGACTGATCGCTCCGTCAGACACGCACACTACCGCAATGTGCATGTACACGTTCAACCACTAATAAAGCCCACTCGCCATCGTGAATTGCATGAGCTATACCTATACTTATTATAACTAATAATAACAATAACGAACTCTCGTAGCCGAAATATTACCAAAACGTTATTTTATTATCTATTTTCCGTATGTATCTTGAATAAATGTTTTAAAGCAACAAATGGAACCAAGCTTCATACCTAGCTAGTGGTCATCCACTTCTACTAATTTGATCGCAAAGTACTACCGCCGTCACAATGGATTCCGCTAAAGTCGCAGGGAAATTTATATTTCTGGCGAAGCATACGACCTGCATGGATGTTATGTCATTGTTTACCAAGCCCTGGATTGCAGCTGCACTAAAACACTTAGATATTGCACATGGATATGTGTGTGTTAACTCGTATAAACAAATGACGGTAGCAATTAACATTCAATCTCACACACGAACTGTCACGTGTGTGCGTCAGTTATGTTCTGAAACATTGTTGTACAGGTTTTACCACTACATGCAAAGACTCCGTCCCTCAACCTATACTGCTCTCCAGAAGACAAAGGCAGCATAAGTATGAAATCCTTATGCTTATACTACCTTTTTGCTTTGGTCGGGAGTTTATACACTATCGGAGAAATTCACAGTAACAAGTCGGGTGTCATGAGGTGAAGTAAACATATAAACCCCGGACTAATGGTCCGTCCGTTGGCTCGTTTTGTTTACAGGTTTACGATTAGATTTATGATATTGAAATAAATTATTCGCTTATTTCGCTAATGTGCAGCATGTACAATTATAATTATAACGTAGGTACCTACCTAATATTTCTTTTCCTGTTTTGTTACAATTGACCCTTATTAGAGTCACCAATTAAATATATAATGAATGCCAATCTTGGTATTCCTCTTAACCGTTTTCCTTCGGTTTTGCTCGGGTTAAAATGTTTCAAATCAAACTAATGCCAATATCCGGCTGTTTTAGGTACGGTTCATCCTAACGTTTTTCCCCTTAAATTTTAAATATTTTTAGTGTTGTTAAAAAGTTGCTTGACCCATCTGAAAACCAGTTTAGGGCAAATGAAATTCGGACAAACGATGTGTTAGGACAAACGTTGTTAGGGATTCTGAGGGACACCCATTAGGTACTTACAATAAGTTACAAATGCATTTTTATTGAAATACAATAACTTTTCAAAACGTCTAAAGAGACGTGTTTTATTTTATTAACAATCCTGAAATAATTCTACAGTTTGACGACACGCTGGCCTAGTTGGTAGTGACCCTGCCTACGAAGCTTGCGGTCCTGGGTTCAAATCCCGGTAAGGGCAGATATTTGTGTGATGAGCTCGAATATTTGTTCCTGAGTCATGGATGTTTTCTATGTATTATATATTTATCTATATATGTATTTATATCGTTGTCTAGTACCCATAGTACAAACCTGGAACTTAGTTTGGGATTAAAGGTCAATTGATGTTACATTGTCCCCCTGATATTTATTTATTTATTACCTTACGCAAATTCGAACAAATGAAACAGCTGGCGACGAAAATTCGACCTTTAATAATGATGGTTGGGTTTTGAATCATTGACGTGTTAAATAATTTTATGTAGCAACAATTCTAGCCAGACAACAATACCGATTCGTATTTTCCTCCGTCTATTTTGAGACTGCCAAGAGCATGATAATGAAACGCTATTTTTGTTTTTGAATAAGGTTTGATGGAGACATTCAATTGTGGCTATTAATGAGCATTGTTTATGAACATTGGTATCAAGAACTCAACTAAATTAACGGGCAATGCTCCTTATATAATATGCCTCTGATATTCATGTATGTCTCATGACTTATATAATATTTTGGGTATTATTAAATTTGTTATTGTGTGTTTATCGTAGTACAGTCACCAGCGATAATATAATGACTAACATTGGGTTTTTAAATATCTAAATAAATACGCTTTAATGCCTCTAGGTCGCCATAGAGCGAAATTCACCAAGTGATTAAACAACCAACCATGTTTATTTTCAGTGTTCATTTGGTGATCGACCTTTGATTTCGTCCTTTGATAGCGTAGAGTTACTAGTATTAATGATAAAAGAACTTCAGTTCAAGGAATTACCTTGAATGGGTAAGATAAGTGTTTCAGTAGTAATTAATATGGTATGTAAATTATTGTTATTAGCTTTACATTGCCTGCGACGGTCACGCTCGAGGTGTCTTCAATAAAATGACTATAAAACTATATCTTGGATCCATTTGACATTAGCGGCCTTTACGTAAAGTTCGGACCGCGGGAAACGCCATGCGCCGTTCCAATCTTCGTTCCGCACCGTACATTTTTTACTATTTTACTATTACTGTTGCATTTACACTTACGATTCGGAACGAAGATTGGAACGGCGCTAGGCGTTGTCCGCGGTCCGAACTTTACATGTGCAGGCCGCTAATGCCTCTTGCCTCTCGTTTTTAGGGTTCCGTACCGTTACCAACGGGACCCGATTCATATGCCTCTGCTGTCCGTCCGTCCGTCCTAACTATAAAGAGCTGTATCTCTTGAACCTTAATATATTGTAGGTTGTTATTACGGCGGATTTACTAACAAATAAAAACAAAAACAAAAACAAGAGCGTAAAATAATAAAGGGGGGGATCGGATTATTTTATCCTCCTAAGACCATACAACAAAATTTAGCAATATGAACATTATTATAAACACAATAGATTCAATTTTCTAATTTAATTTGATTGTCATATCTACTTATATCAATTATAAACTGAATATTGTGTAACAAATTTGCTAATTACCTACAGTGATTACACATTACTTATACAAATTACAGTGTATACCTAATTTTGTTATTGGACGTACCTATAAAATAATAATGTTAACGTTCTAATTATTTTTTCTAGTTGGTACAACTTACATACCTACTCGTTACCTATGTTTAGTATTAGGGGAGAATGGGTAACAGTGGATCACGGGGTACAGTGGATTATTTGCTATAACTTAGCATGTGTTGCGCTTTACGCACACAAACAAACACGTTGTTACTGCGCGTCCATACGCCTCTCCTCAGCGCTACTCGCCGCCGCGGTATCAAAGCGGGTTAACCTGCTGTCATACTCCGGTCACTCAGTAAGACCGAAAGTATATTTTTACGTGATTTAAATTTATTTTTTATTTTTAAGTGACTAAGAAATATAAATATTAGATTTTTGTTTTACTCTTGTTATTTCTTATTTTTTTTATAAACTATGTTGATTTATCTTTGGGATAGGTAGTTTATTTTAAGGTATATTTTTTGTTTCATAACGGTCTGTGGGTCACAGTGGATATTTTCGTTTTGGGTCACAGTGGACTTATGATCCAGTGTGATCCGTGAAGCTAAAATTCATTCTTACTTTTTGCAGCTAAAAATGCCTCGCAATCCGAGTTAGAAAAACCAAAATTAGAATTCACAATAGCGAATTGTTTGCTTTTTTTGTTCTTTTTTTTAACTTGCCTTAACAGAGATATTTGTTAAATATTGATGAGATTGTTTCGATTATATAATAAAAGACTATCTATTAATACAAATAAACAAGTAATTCTATGAAAATTCTTGTCTTATACTATATTTTTTTCTATAGATTCAGTGTGCCCCAGTCCTGGGTCACAGTGGATAATTTCCCGTTTTTTTTTAAACTGGCTATATCTTGAAAGTTTATGTGACATTCGCCAATAAATGCATTTTTCTTGGAAGATTAGATACCCATATTATACTTGAATTTCAATGAATAATCATTTAGCCATACATTTTGGAATTGCAGGACTTGGAAAAAAAAGTGATCCACTGTGACCCACTCTCCCCTATGTCATCCTAGACTGCAACAAAATAAACCTAAGTCTCTATTTGACAATGTCTAATCAATCAGTTGGAACTATTTTAATCGAATAACAAAATTAGGTCACAAATTGGTTCATTAAAGGCAAATTTTGCTCTTAATTAATTAAAGTCGAAATCAAATCGCTAGATGTCGCTGAATCGAGACAGAAGGTACCTAATTCGTGCGCGCGCGCCTCGTTACAGTTTTACAGTTATTTATAGACAATTGTTATCGGCGACTGTAAATAGTTGCACAAGAATTAATATTTGTGTCGGCACTTATTTAGAAATTTTCCTTTACGTACTTGATCGTACCACCTCTACGTAAATATTGCGACAAGCTTCAGTTTGCTCAGTTTACCGAGATTTTACTGTCATTGTTTAAATCATAATTACCCAGAGACTGGAAAAAAATGCTTAATTTAGAACGTAAACCCAGTAGGTCCTATAGCAGCTAAAAAGCAGGTAAAAACAGAACTATTTCTTCTACCTCATGCTGGGCTGGGTTTACAAGTTTCTTTCTCGTCTTTTACTCTTTACTATGTTATTAATTTAAATTTTGCCGAATTCTTTTAAATATTACCCTTTTTGGATTTCAAAGCCAATCAATTTGTATTGAATCTAACGTGATAGTAAGATAAATTCTTATGCGATCCGACCAAATAAGAACGTTGTTTAATCTTTATATCGACAACACCTATACCTTCATGAAAATATTCCTATAAAGTAGAAGTAATAAAACTAATAAAGCATTCCCACCCCGATTATTCTTTCTCTTTATCAGGGGCCCATTTCTTGAAACTCACTCAATACAATTTTCTACAAGTCTACTAGTGAAATGTGTCGCATGAACTTATAGGTATTATTAGTCTATGCGTTTCGAGGAACGGGCCCCTGTAAGTAATTGTTATTGTGTGGGCCAAATATCTTCAAAAACAGCCGTGAATTATTTATAATATAATACACAAATTCTCCTACGAGACGGTCACCGTAAAGAATTTAAATAGAGGAATTATTGCAAGCAACTATAAATAAATGTTTCGAACAAAACAACATGTGTAGGTAATCTCACCAAAGAATTTTGGCCTCTGTCCTGTCCGTCTACTTATGTTTGTTATCGTATCGAATCGTAGATAAATCGGTCGCTGTCTTTCGGATACATAACACAATACCTACTGTTGATACGGGAATAAACGGAAATTTTAATAATGAAATTATTTGAAAATAGTATAAGTATCTAGCACTGCTTGACTTTTGTCTTATTAATGTTCTTTCCTTGGCAAAGAAAGAGTTCCCTCTTAATGCCAGTTTTCATCAAGTTTTAAAGAACTTCAAACACTTGTTCAGTAGCCCCTTAAAATTAATTGAAAATGGGCAGACTCGTATCTACCTAAACTAAAGGTCAGGTTACAGGGCCTCTATTCTAGGCAGTAAAAACCATATTGTCTTTGACGTATTAAGGTATTGTTTTTAACTCGGCTGCCATTACTTTCTGCGAAGTAACTAAATAAGAGCTATCAAAACGAATAAGAATACGATAACAGGTCAAAGACAATATGGTTTTTACCGTCTAGAATAGAAGCCATGGTCGTTGGCCTTCGTTCAACCGATAACAAAGAGACAAGACTATTTTTGGCTTATCTAAGTTTAATACTTACCGATATCAAACTAAACACGACCAGAGGCCCGTTTCACGAAGCTACAAGTTACAAATTACTAGCGGAAGTCTCTTTCTAACTCCTTTTGCTAGAAAGAGAGTTCCGCTTGTAATTTGTAACTTGTAGCTTCGTGAAACGGGCCGCATAACTCAGCAAGCTTACAAAGTTAAAACCATGAGTCATCACATCACTCATCATTCGGACCCCGGAAATAACACAAAGTAATAAATATAAGGTTTATTAGGAGACTATCTCACACTATGGGTATTATGGGTACCCACTAGACTATAAACAAACTAACATACAAAAATAAAAACTTACTATGTGTGTAAATACACACACGTATACATAGAACAGCCAGGTTACTACAACTAGGTTACAGGTTACCAGGGAATTCGTTCGAGAATAAAATCTTTGTTGCGTAAATTTGTACTTAATAAATAGCAAAACGTTACACCTTTTTCTATATTGCTGTGGTTAATAAACCAACTCAACAAACTACTGCAAACTACTTAAGTGCTTCGTTATAAACAATTTAAGATTTGACCGCCTAAACTCGTTACATCGTGATTCATTTCAACGATATTGAACAACGTTTTAATTGAACTACGTAATAAACCGAGTCCCTGCGATAAACGTACGTTTCTTTGTTGTTTTCCTTCTCGCTCGATGACGATGACGCCACGTTTATTTCAAGATGTACTTAACTACCAACTGGAACATAAGTGTGGGTGTAAATATGTGTATAAATGTTATTAATAACTACGAACGTGCTAATCAAATCGTTGTATGTTTTATTATTTAACGCCACGTTCACATTCTTTGAATTCTTCGCTGTTTGAATACATTTTCATATTTAAAACCCATGAAGACACCAACGGGCGTGTTTATCGATGTAGATAAACGTGGATACACATCTGTCATTTTCTTACCAGTAAGTAAGTGCGAGAGTGACGGATGCTTTACCCATCGCGATAAAAGCAACCATGATATGTGGGCAAAGATATTATTCTTTTAAAATCGGCGCTATGTCAAACGGTCGATCGACTGACTGAGCGAAGTCATACGAGCTCTCTCAATCGACGAATAAAGCGAGCAAGCTGAGAATGCACGCCCTTAAATGTTGTTTTTATTTAACTTTTTACGATCCGAGAACTTTAACTCGCCGGTTAAGTTATCTTGGTTTTATCTCTCACTGCTTACTTATTTCAATAAAACAGGGACGTACAGTTGGCCAAATAAATGTTCCTTCGATTTTGACACAATTTCGTGTTAAATTAAAATGTCACTTAAGTCTTCGATCGGATTGACACATGCTTAACAATCTTATCGCTTTGATGACGTGGAAACGGTAGACAATTCAAATAATTTGGCTGAATTTTTTATTGAGACATTACCTAATCGTTGTACCATTTCAGTGGTATAAGAATCATTCAGCAGACGTTGTCGCTATCGAAAATGAATAGGATTGACATAAGCTGCCAATTCCATACATTTTGAATTTTGATAGTTTTCGAAAATCGTGTACGTTAACGTTAAGTATCTTGTCTAAGGCTGCTGGGGGCCTATTATAGTCCAGTTTATCGATGTGAATAAAACATCTGTCAGTTTCTGACCAGTATGTACTTAAGTGCGAAAGAGACGAATGCTTATCCATCGCGATAGATATGACCATAATACGAGCCCTGGAATTTCAGGCCTCCTTTTTAAACCCAGCACTAATATCAATATAGTGACTTCTATCAACAATAATCAACGACAACGATTAGTTTACAATTTACAATGTGAACTAAATGACATCAGAGTTATAAATCAAAGGTACCTTCAGGTATTTGTTTTCAATCAACGTGAATCATATTTCGTTATGGGTAAGGTGATGTTGAGTCAATAATGTTAGTACGGCTTACATGATTAACAAGGATAAAGTGTTACCACAGAATATACAGTATTACATTAACCAATAGTAACTAAATATTCTACAAACTGTCATTATAAATTGAGTAAGTACAAAGGTAAAACATAATGTCTAGTAGCATTTTCTACCAGTTGACCTTTGATCAAATCATAAAATTGTGGTGAGCGTTTTAATGTAGTAAAGGTGAATTATAGTAATCTTTAATTATACTTTTTAATTATTTTTTATACAGGAGATTAAGTGCTTTCATTATATTTTTCTATCTATTGTCGTAATTTAAAATTCATGTTTTGGTACTACAATTAGGTACCTATATACCTACCTACCCCATTCGTACATCATGTGTAATGAAAATATTTTTAGAAAATTTCTTTTCAAATTATTCACACCTCTAATCATAAAAAAAACTCTGATAAGTAATTAGATTTCAGAGCCGCACTGCCTTGGATCTCCAAAGTTATAGATCATTTTATGGGTCGACTCTGTGTACCTACCCATCAAACGGCAATAAATAATACCTACTTACGTTATTTATTAATTATTCCACAAGCAGTTTTGGAATTTCCAACGTAAACTGTTGAAAAATGTATCCGGCAAAGCATTCAAGATAAACAATATTCGCCGAAAATTTACAACGGATATGCATGTTTTTGTTTTATATCTTTATAGTTTACTTAACATGCAGCGCGTTAATATGAAAAAACTGGTTAATTCATGAATAATTGAGGTAATTCATACACGATGATACATCAATTTCAAGTAAGTGTTTTGAACCTCGAAAACGTTTCCGTTGCATTTATCTTCGTAGATTGTAGTCCCACACAGTGTAATTTAAATTATCGCAAAGTTATTAGAAATCATTGCAAAACAAGAATATAAATACATTATCTGTATTTAATGACAATTATGACACTATCTGCGTTATTTGCCCCACGTGTTAGGTCTAGACAAAGAGAATCAGACGGGAATATTCGTCGTCATCTTAGTTCACCCACAAGTTATCATTATCAATTACCAGCGGGCTTAGCACGCGAGGCGACATTTACTGTCAGATTTGACATTATCCATGAATTAGTGTCAATTAGCAATACCTACCGAAAATGACACATCACATTAAATCCCACTTCAAGATGCTTAGTAATAAAAGGACTCAAGTCACACAAATTACACTTTTATTTAAAACCTTAAACGTTTACTCTTACGTTAGAATATGGAATATACATATTTGACACTAAATCTCGTTTGACGAATTTTGACGTATAATCCTCACCTCGCGTGCTAAGCCCGCATGAGATACAATTAACGTACTCGCTAGCGAGTCGAATGCTCTATATATCCCAGGGTATTGATTCTATCAAAAGCAAAGGTGAGCGAACGCAGGAGTGATGTCCAAGCGGCGAGCTTAAGTAGTCCCGTCAAAGCGAACAAAACACATTTCAGCGCGTGTATTCAATTTGGCAGCATGGCTTCTCGAACGTATAAGGCTGCCTAATTGAGAACGCACGCGCTAATATGTGTTTTGCTCGCTCTGACGGGACTACTTAAACTTGCCGCTTGGACTTGACTCCTGCATTCGCTCACCTTTGCTTTTGAGAGAATCAATACCCAGTATTCTTATAGAGTGCGAGGGACAGAGCATTCGACTCGATAGCGGGTACGGTAACTGTAACTCATGGTAAGGGTACAGTTATCACACACGAGAAACCTTCGCTGTTTGACTCACGCCTTGTTTATAGCTTTATCGCCTTGAGGCCACATGCTGCCACCACACAAGAATTCAAAGGGATGGCTTTATGTGCTTCTGCGCGAAAAACGCCAGTTTGCGCGCCTTGATAGCAGCGTTAAATTCAAGTAATTCCTGTTTACTTTAAAACCACAACAGATAAAAAAAATATGACTAAACAGGGGTAGTTATAACTCGTCAACTATTGAATCAAAAATAATCCTTTAAGATAGTAGAATTTCGAAAATTCAACCAAAAACATGCGAAAAGTTGAAACATAAAACTATGGAGGATTTTGTATATCTACGTGTAATTTACGTATAACAGTCTCAATGAAATACGATCAAGTTTAATATATCCAAAGAACACAAAGGCGATATGGTTATTCAGATCCAGATCGCGGAACACTACCGACTTTATCATAATTATGTGACCTCTTAAAGAGAACCGATTCAATTCCGCGTATTATAATAAAATTATTCAACAAATTATTATTAAGAACAGAAAAAACAGTAGAAATGTCAAGTGAGCGTATAACGTGTGGCATAGTTATGCGGAGTTCCGCATAACCTATCATATTTACTTTCGCCGCGATCGCTTATTTCGATATTTCGATATCTCTGAAATAGGAAATAAATCCAGAAGCATGCCTTATTGTGTTATTTTGGAGTGTAAAAACGATAGCCGCACCAAAAACATTTTCCATGGTGGCGTGTTGTTTTTATGATAGTTTGAGTATTGGCGACAACAGGTCTGATACTAAGCGAAGCTCATGCCACTTCCACTGTTTTTTCTATTCCGTGGATCCCATGGTAACCCACGTGATTCAGCAACAACAGTTGACAGGCGATGACTTAACCAAAAGCAAGTATGTACGTTTGCCTCTTATAAGTACCATAAAAAAAATCCGACTTTTGCTGATCAACTTTAAATCGTTATAAATCCTAAATTATTATTGATGAAAGAAACCTAAAGATGATTTTTAATACCTATTCAAAGATACGCCACTTGTCATAACTCGTCAACTTTTTTATTTTATTTTGTTGCCGCCATATTTAATTTTAATTACTGTCATATCTTTATTGACACTCACAAGATTAAAACAAATCGATTGACATAAGAATTATCAAAATTGGTCCACGCGTTTAGTTTCTAAAGCGCCACAAAGGAACAAACATACATATATAGGCTGATAAACACATTACCCCCTTCCTTCGGCAGTCGGGTAAAAATACATTAATTCCGGATACGGTGTGACACGCGACGCTTTACATTATACATGTTTTATAGCGTGTTAATGATCCTTATCAGCTAGGACAAAGTAACTGTATCGTGACATTGTACTCGACGCGGCCGTGGCACCGGTCAATTCTAATTAGTAGCCACACACCAATTCATCCGACGGAGTCCATTTAATTTTTACCCGATTGCCGAAGAAAGAGGTTAATATGATGAGGGTAGTCTCGTAAAAAGTGAGGCTCAAAAATCTTGAGTCTTACGGTCGCACTCTGAGTCGAGTCGAGAGATGATTTAAGTCGTTCCTTAACCGTGTCGATTTTTCATTCACATATTTGAAAAAGGATCGAGTTAAAATTGTCTCTAAAATGAATACGACGGTTTAGTACGAATTTCACTAAACGTTGTTAAATTTAATCAATGTTAATCGACTGTAAGTTCATACATTTTGATAGCTGTTAACGCTCTAATCGTCTGTTAAGTGGATAACATCGTATGATGAAATTGGTACTTAGTGTCACGAATGGTCACTTAAATTAAACAAAACAAAATGGCCGATTAAAAACCTAGTGCTACTTAATGTCTATTTACTTACAGATAGCCCTGACTGAATTATTACAAAACAATGATAAATTGTGTATTTACATTAGTTTGTAGTTTTATTTAAGCTTAGTTTTAGTTTTTAGATATTTTTTTATAAATAATAATAAATATATATAATAAATATCAGGAGACAAGACCTAGTCCCAAGCCTAGAGCTTAGCTAGTCTTGTACTATAGGTACTAGACAACGATATGAATACTAAGTACAGATAAATATAGAAATAAATAGTCATTTATTAATTTTATGTCGTGTAAGTAGAGTTTTCGACATAATGCTTTTTGTTAGGATTCGTTTTCATTGGAAATTTTATATGACGGAGAGTTCTCACTATAAAAATGCTTGCACTATGCAGCTAACAAAAAGGCACTAATTCCACATGTACGTTAATTTACACATATACTTACAAACAAACATTATAACAATCAAGCGATATAAATTGCTAAGGTGTCAACACAATAGTTAGCAGGCATGCTTATTGGTACTAATTAATATAATAATTAATAAAACATCCAAGTGGTGCTTCAACGCTAATGAGTTTCTTTAGCACCAGGAATATTCCTTCCCGACTTATATGATAACTTCTCAAGAAACTACTTATATGACATGTGATTTACATGCTTATAATTTCTTATCTTAACCAAGCGTTAGGCACTTGTCCCACCGCCGACGATGAGCGGGAAGCGAGTAGAGTCAGCTATCAACTATTAATATATGTGTCTCTTTTATGGACACGGGATCTAGATGTAATTCTTACCACAACATCCTACTATTCTACTAATATTATAAATTTATACGAAAGTTTGTGTGTTTGTTTGTTACTCCTTCACTCTGTAACGGCTGGACGGACTTGGAATGGAGATAGCTTATACTCTGGATCACAAAGGCTACTTTCATCCTGGAAAATTTAAACGTTCCCGAGAAACTATAATCGAAATCTACGAGGACAAAGTCGCGGGTAAACAATAGTTCATGTTCAACGTATTAAACAGGTAAAACATGTTTTTCGCAGGTAAACGAAATACCCACGTTCCAGATATCATGATTCCTAGAAAAAATTAAAAGGTTAGCAAGTGGAAATGTTCTACGGTTCTACAGGTCTGTGTATCGTCTAAGTAATTTAATCAGTTGCATTATAATTAGATTACGTATCAACGTGCAGTTTCATAACATATCGTAAACAAACTAAGCCTGCACCTTGGACTTAGACCATTAATGCTAATCACTCAATACAATGAATTACGATGTCATTTCACGTGCATTTTTTGCAGACGCTTTCGCATCCATTTACGAGTAATTTACACACGGTGTATGCTTTCTCGCACGCTTGCAAGGCAAAACATACAATTTGTAAGCGATATTACTACCGGGCGGTGTGTAATTCGCAATAAATTTTCTTTCCCCTTATTATCTACCAATAATATTAATGAAGGATTAACCTCTAATCTTGCAGGGTGTCATTTGTTTTTAGATAAGAAAAAAAAATGTTTTAGAGCTATCAAACAGATTATTTAATAAAATAACTCGCCGAGACCACGTAATGTACTTACCACATTGTCCACTATGTTACTCGAAAGCAAATTGAAAAATGACTAGGCACTCTTTAAAACCTTGAATATATTAGGTACCTATAGGTATAAGAACAACCAAAAAATCACACTTGATTACATTCGAAATGGCTGCAAAACAAATTACAATTGTGACATAAAATAACTAATTCTATGAATATTATGCGAAAGTTTGTGTGTGTGTTAGTTTCTTACTCTTTTAAGCTGCAATGCAATGGCTCGATGGATTTGGATGAAATTTGGATGGAGATGGCTTACAGGCTAGTTTTCATCCCGGAAAAATGTGATAATCAGAAATCATAAAATACCTACTAACAAATCTCACAAAAATTGACCAAGTGTGAGAATGACAAACAGTCCTAATTACCCCTCAGTTTAAATAGTTAGGATATTTTGGATCATTAAATATTTTTGATGTGAGTATATACCTACTCGTAAATATTATGCGTGAATCTCACAGATTGACTTAGACCCGTACTAAGTTCTAGACTTTTGATACGGGTACTAAGTACATAAAAATATATTTAAATACATGCCCACTAATACGCTCGAGGAATTACAAACATGTTATTGTTCAGTCGACTCCTGATAGATGCAAGTACAACATTTCACGGCTGTCACACACGGTGTATAATCGATGCCATGTTGGTTCACATGAAAGTGCAACACCGGTGACCTAAATTTTCCATTGTAATTATATTGTCAACAAATACTTAGGTACTACGTCAGGCTTGGATCTCGTCCTGATTCTATTAAAAGATCGTCATCAGAAAAATAATTAAGAAACAAAGTACAATTAGCATGAAAATGTCGAGTCTTCTGCCAAGTATTTATGTGCCGTATTTTGATTTAATTGGACTTTGGCATTGAGTTCAATCTTGCTTGCAATGCATTGGTAGTTTTGGTACAAAGGTCAGCATGAGGTAGTTGCGTGCACGCACGTTTTGTTGGGACATGTGGTTAAGGTCCAACGTACAGGTCATGAAATACTTACCTAATGTAGATTATGTAGCAATAAATCGATACTAAAGTATACGTGGTAGACCGACTTTAAAACTTAATCGAAACAAACATAGGTAATTTATAAGAAGGAAGCAATCAATGCGGAAGGAAATCGACGGCTACGCGGTTTGTCGGAAGAAAAGACGCTATTACACAACCGAACATAAGTACCTACCTACATAGATAATGACAAAGTAATCTTAAGCTGGTTCAGACGTTTAATAAAATTGGGGAAAACTAACAATACTTAGTTATTTATGTAACTGGTACATAATGATGCTTCTTAAGGTACGAGCGCCGAGGTTAGAGCGCGAGCTTGCGAGCGCTCTAATTATAGGCACGAGTACCTTAAGAGCTAATTATGTACCGTTGCATACATAACTTTTTCTACAAGCTTAGAATGATAATGACAAAAATAAACAATCGCTAACTTTTCTCGTATACTTCACTCGATTTTTCTGCTAACAAATTACTTGTTAGCAAAGTCATTTTCATTATTCCGATTGGCGTTAACAGTTTGTAAATTTTATTGCTAAATGTTTACAAATTTCATGCAGTTTTTAATAGTTAGGTACTAAAACAGTTCTGACCATTTATCATAAAAGTTGGAATGCTAAACACAACGCCATTTTGTTGATATCCATATTGAACGTAACCATGGTAACCAAATAACAAATCGATGGATATTACTCATCAATTTTTAGTAACTTAATAAAAATGTAATTCTAAACACATATTTAATCTTAAAATTAATTTTATTTTTAATATACGTAATTTTAATTGGTGTTAAAATGTTTTAAACGGTTTTTATACAAATTATTAGGATGTCAAGTGTTAACTAAACGCAAAGACTGATATCCGGAATGACCGTTACCATGGTAATAACAATGCTATAATAAATTATAGAACTGTCATTACCATGGCAACGCTCATTATACAATTGTTTTTACTCTTCGGTTACGCTATAGGTGGTATTCTGACACCATTAACGATATCAATATTAGCGGTTTATGGTACGCGAGTAGAAAAAGAAAATATTGTATGACAGTGAGATTGAAATGTGGATTAAGAATAAATCTGTCTTTAAAAAACGTTGTTATGTTCTCATTTTTTGTCCACAAAGACTTCCTTCGTCCTTTTTTACTACCAATTTTACTAGCAATATCGAATTACGAATAAACAATACACCACAGAAATACGCTTTGCCTCTAGCCTCTAGACGATGTGCGTCTTAGATTTAAACCTACCTGTATCCTATACTTTTAAACAAGCAATATTTCCAACAAACGTCCTCGAAAACGGCTGTAACTGTTTCGATGGAATTTGCAATACAGGGGCTTTCGGGGACGAAAAATCGATCTGTCACAGGTACACTTTCACAGGCTTTTATACGGAATTGGTTTATACAAGTGCAATTGCAATTCAAAAATGCATGTGGTAGCTAATAAATTCCTTTACCATATAGGGCTCATGGCTTAAACCCTCATCATGAATGTCCAACAGATGTATATAACATGTTAAGTAATGTATGACGACGATTATGTATTGTTTGCTTAGGTAATTGGAGAACGGGTTCGTAAACATCGTCTATGTTGTAAAACCTTGTCAACTCGGATGCGTGACCTTCAACGCAGAATCTTTAGCTCGCTTTAAGCTGCGACCACCCCGGTGCTTAAAATACGATGACGGTACGGAATTGCAGTGACGCGTCGTATCGGCACCGTTTTTGACGCAAGCTCCACACACCAATGCTTAAAAAACGGTGACGGTACGGAATCGCAGTGACGCGTCGTATCCGTACCGTTTTTGACGCATGCCCTCAACATCAATGCTTAACGGTGCGTATATTACGGTACGTCAAAAACGGCGCCATGTTGTTATATGACCCCGTCGTTTGTTTAAGCAACGACACCGTTTTTTAAGCAGCGGTGTGGGGAGCGTGCGTCAAAAACGGTGCTGATACGACGCGTCACTGCGATTCCGTACCGTCACCGTTTTTTAAGCATTGGTGTGTGGAGCTTGCGTCAAAAACGGTGCTGATACGACGCGTCACTGCGATTCCGTACCGTCACCGTATTTTAAGCACCGGTGTGGGCGTAACTTTACTTGTGAGATGGAAATAATCGTAGTTCGTGCCTCGCGCGCGCCTTGATGGCAGCGTCAAATTCAATTAATTACTGTTTACTTTAAAACCACAACATTAATTGAAAAAATGTTTTGCCAGGATTAAGAAGTTACATATACTCAACAATTAAATAAAAAATCATCTTTAAAGATTATAGGGTTTCGAAGATTCAACCAAAAACATGCAAAAAAGGTGTCATGTCTGAAAAATAATACTATCGAGGATTTTATTTCTAATCGTGTTTTCACGTTTTCCAGTCTCAAGCAAATATGATCTTACAATTAGCTTAATATATCCAAAGAACAGACACAAAGGCGTTATGGTTATTGAGATCCAGATCGCGGAACACTACAGACTTTATCATAGGTCTATATATCAGAAACCCGCGCACGACTTAAATTTTAAAGATTAGGTATTGGTACAGTCAACCAATTTGTTGTAAACCAAATCATAGGAAGTCTCTTACATTTTTGTTGACAACGTCACTTTAACATAGTCCAAAGTGGCTTAGAAATCAATTAGTTGACTGTACCTACGTTTCATTGTGCATTAGTATCGTAGGTTATAAAATTAATTGAGCTTTATAGTATTCTATAGGTAGGTACTTCATTGATAATAAACTTAATAATAAATAAACAAAAGAAGGTCTTGCTACAAAACCAATAGAACTTGACAAGATCATGCCAGTTGGACTTTCCATTCGTGCTCCGAGGAAGACTAGTTATCAGAATAATCAATTAAAAATTAATTAACCTAATTACCTAGGTCACTAGGTATACTTCATTCCTAGGTTAGGAAACCCAAAGAGTCTAAAAATGTTCATCACAAGTTTGGAAGATGTCGGTACCTAATTAAGTAAAGGTTATACATACATTCATATTATAACAATATTATTTTTTTATAATTCCTTTCAGAAACAACAAATAATATGTCTAATTTGTTTACTGTTAAAAATTATCGTATCCGCTAAATTAACCTTAAAAATTATCTACAATTCTTTGTCATGTGTAAAGTAGATAAAGTAAGATTACATTATGTACTTTGTAAGTTTCATAACATTTAATTTGTTTACAATAAAGCACTCGTTCATTGATCATGTAGGTTAGGCACTTGTCCCACCGCCGGCGAGTAAGCGATGAACTATCGGCGATTTTCTCGCCCAAGAAACGAACAAAAGATAATCGCTCCGATGTAAAGAAAAGAGAGAGATATATTTATAGTTCATCGCTGGCTGTTCACACTACCGGCGAGGACTCTCTCTACTAGTTTAGCGAAACAAAAGATATAGATCCCGTGTCAATAAAAGAGACACATATATTAATAGTTGATCGCTGGCTGTACTCGCTTCCCGCTCATCGCCCGCGGTGGGACAAGTGCCTTAAGGTGGTAAACTGAACTAACCAATCTATTGTTCCCAGCGGGGCATTATAGGCTGTTAAAAAAAAAGTAACTTAACTAATCTACATAATAGATGTTTATTAATTTCTGTAATTTCAGCCTAAAAGGATGTTACGGAAAAATATTTTAGACCGAGCTATACTTTAGAAGGAATCTCAAGAAAAGCTGACCGCAGGATTTAGTGCAGTGATTTGGTCAGTTATTATGTTAATGATATACTTAGCCAAGTAAGGCGATAAGGCCAACTTCGTACTGGGAGAGGCTGGTACGATGCGATGGGCGGGCGCGGCGCACACGCACACCCGTCTTCTTCCCAATCCCCGATTTTTCTGAGTTTGCGCGTCTCAAAGATAATGTCAGTGCCCTTTACCATGCATGAGTTACAACTACCATACTCGCTAGCGAGTCGATACTCTGTCCCTCGCACTCTATAAGAATACTGCGAGATCTACGAGGGACAGAGCATTCGACTACCTAGCGAGTACGTTAAT
The DNA here is from genome assembly GCA_948252455.1 of Acleris cristana. NCBI lineage: Eukaryota > Metazoa > Arthropoda > Insecta > Lepidoptera > Tortricidae > Acleris > Acleris cristana. The sequence goes on along the minus strand of OX411784.1, from coordinate 10,660,330 downwards.
TGTAACTCATGGTAAGGGTACTGGTTCTTTAGTGCCTTGTCATCATAACTTACTTCAAACTAACAAGCAAATAAACAAACTAAACTTAGAATGACAAGCCCAGTATTTCACTACCCTGACAATAATAATTGACAGGTGACATTAGGTATACATTGCAAAGTTAACAAGTACCTATTAACATCACTAGGATTCATGTAAACTGCGCGGTCTGCGCGATATACACTGAAATGACACCTGTCACTGACAGTATGGTGAAATGAGGGGCAGAACGTTAGGTATATCTAAAACTACGCTATGGCTACGTTTAAAATAACAGGGTAGTTGTAACCTGTAAGCGTGGTCAACATTTTGATTGACTACTTTAAGTACAGTCAAGGGTAAAAATAAATATCTGCAAAAATACACTTAATTTTTGAGCCATTGTGGTATAGGTATATATTGGTGCCCTTGACTGTACATACTACTTTATTTCTTCCATTTGTTTAGTTCTTTAGCTTTGATCTTGGTAGCGTAGTAAGAATACAACCTACATGGATGCGTTGTTCTCGTGTGGAAAGTTAAATAAGTATATGTTATATCATATATGTATGTACCTACCTATAGGTTAATAGAATAACGTTGTTGAATAAACCACTTGTATGAATATCTCAAATCTTATCTAGAAATATACGTACGTTACCAAAACGACAATGGTTATCTAATCTCAAGCGATTAAAACATATGCTCGTAAAGTTTTACGATTTATTGGTAAAGCTTTAATAATGTAGTTTTACTATCGCTAACTCGGAGTTATTGTTCATCTTTTATGAGAAGTATTACGGTTTTTAGAAATACAAGTCACTGTGTCTTTGCAATTTTCAGTTCTTGTTGAACGGTCGATTGGTCGAGAGAAGTCATTACCAGCCTGCCTATTGAAAATACAAGCCCTTGAAGAGCCTGTTAAGAGGTTCTGTACGCATCTTTTTTCAAAGGCAACGTTTTTAATTAGAGAAAGTAAACCTTTTTAATTGCTTTTGCTGGATAGTTAAGATACTTTTTCTAGTGCAAGAGTAAGATACTGTTTCAAGCATGCACTTATCATGGATTGTTTTTTTTAATGAGGATAGTGAGTGAGTTTGTAACTGTTTACTCTGTTTACTAAATTAGACAAGTAAGATTGAACAGACTTGTGGTGACCTAGCGATATCTAGCGACGACGTGTAGTGTAACAACCAACTTGACAGCGCCACCATCGTTAGGGCGCCACTAAGTCAATCTTACAGTGCACTACATCACGCTAACAAAATGTTCCCAATCAGATGAGTTGTAATCAACTTCCAACTTCATCCCAATGGACTTCGGTCCCCAGGCATAACACCCGCCTGGAAAGAGATCTCTTTATTAACATCATCTCTCCATACAATGTGTACTCCCGACGTGATAGTCTTCCTACAGACTTTAACTTAAGCACCTTTTACAAAATCTTGTATCTAACATTCGATTTTGTAAAAAAAAAAATTGTCTGTTCGATAACACGGTCCCTATGTGAAACTACACTAAGACCCGGTTTTATAAAGCTCCGTTAGTAAATATGTCAGATCAATTTTTTGTAACTTGATACAAGTTTTGACATTCCTGACCGAAATTTGATCTAACGGATCTTTATAAAACCCAGCTTAAGCGTACCTACTTAAGTAGGTAGGTATACGTTTTCATCGAAGCTGTACGAGGAAAATGTGCAAAATTTGGTTAAAGAATTAGCAACCAGTTTTTAGAGTTGTTGATAATTCTGTAGCTCTGAGGCGTGAGTGAATGTATGTATGTATGAATGTACGAAGAACTTGAGCGTTGAAAGAAGAAAATCCACCAATAGCATAGCCTAGTTCTGCAAGGCTATTTAAATGAACTAATTGACCTAGCGGGCGCGAAGCGTCTCCGTTTCAGCTTGGGCAAAAATGCTTACGTATGTCCAACGTCTGTTCGACATCTGTTTGTTCATTCGTTCGTTCGCATGTGCTCTGCTCTACCGGTCGCATTTCTGAACCGATTCTCGTGATTTTTTCTGAGCAGGTTTGATAATTATATTGATTTTATTTTTGTTGATACAGTTTTTTGTTTTTTTTCAAAATAGCGAAGATATGCGGTTTGTTATTACAATCTTATTTGCGGTGTTGGGAAACTGACCGCGCTTACGTCGATGTATGGGATAACAGTTTTCCCACATCACAGTTAAGTTTGTGGCGAGATCTACAGCTCACAGAGCCACAGTTTTACTTATTGATGGTTTTTCCCTCGCGCACAGCTTAGCTGCCTCGCTACTACAGGCATATAGCGATTCATCATCATCATCATTTACTTAACAGCTCTACCTATGCTCTTGTCGGTGAAGTACCTAATTATAATTCTTTTCTATTCCGAGCCTTCTCTTTAACACACCGATACGACGAACGCCTACTTTTTTTATAATGGTCTAGGTAAATTATTCCTGGGCTCCCTCTTTTCCTTCTATTTTCTCTTCAATTATCATCTTTTGTACTCATCGTGCTGTATCATGTGACCAAATACATATCTTTCCTCGTTTATTACCTATTGTATGCTATAGATTTCTGTTATCCTTCAAAATGCTGCGTACTTCCTCATTGGTGTTATATTCAATACAGCTATTTTTTTCTGTTCGATATTTAGATTCACGGTCCCTATTTTCACGGATAAGGTGCAAAACATACTTTCATACTTCGACTTTGACTATGTGATTCAAATAACTGACGTCAAAATTCTCGTGGCATTCGTGAAGAGAGGTCTCTCAGGGAACGTTGGTAGACCCTCACTTGTAAAATGGCCCCTGCGTCCTGCTTGCAGCGTAAAATACATTATTCATCATCTTTATCAAAAAAAGACACTGCAGAAATTAAATATTTTTAAACCCAGTCACCCACAAACATGGACTTCGGAGAATTTGTTCAGTAAATTAAACAAGATTTTCAATCCCGAGTCAAAACAGACTATTCTTATCCTATGATAACTAAAACAATCGGCATAACAAGAATGGTATTCGTAGTGCAAAGAGTAAACAAATGGTTTAGTTATGATAGCTATGAGCCTTAGGGTGCGGCTCTAACAAGGCGGAGACGAGCGGAGCTGTGCCAATATTAACCAATAGAAGGCGCATGCGGTCACGTCGAGCGGCCTTCCGCACGTTACTTTAGATTCTATTGGTTAATATTGGCACAGCTCCGCTCCACTCCGCTCATCTCCGCCTCAGTGGAGCCGCAGCCTTAAGTATAGATTGGAATAGTACCTAGCACAGTTTTATAAATATTCGAACGTAACCCGTAAGCATCCATAGAATTATATAATAATTAAACTATTATAATTCTATGGATGTTTACATACCTAGCTACTATATTTACAATAGCACGGTTAACTTTGTGACAGGAAGTGGAGAAAGGTAAGGGCAAATACTTGGTTGATGAGCAATGATATCTGATATATAATATTGATATTTAGTATAAGTAGGTATATGGTACTTAAATCGTTGTCTAGTAAGTACTTATAGTAAACATTTATGCAGATTACAGATGTTAAGCCGCAAACAGAAGTGAGTTATTGGAACACTTTTTAGAATGGAAACGCGCAGCACCACACCACCTCCACATTTTAGAGTTTAGAGTGTTTGCGGCTTTCGTTTTGGGACTATTGGGACTAGGTCAATTATTGTAAGATTATTCCCTAACTTTTTTCCATTATTAAGTAGGTATTGTCATGTCAAAATGAGCAAGTCCGGCAACGGTCCACGCAAGGCCAAAAATAAGGTCTCATTTTTAAGGTTCCGTACCCAAAGGGTAAAAACGGGACCCTATTAATAAGACTCCGCTGTTCGTCTGTCTGTCTGTCTGTCTTTCTGTCACCAGGCTGTATCTCGTGAACCGTGATAGCTAGACAGTTGAAATTTTCACATAAGATGTAGGTATTTCTGTTGCCGCTATAACAACAATTACCAAAAACAGAATAATATAAATATTTAAGGGCGCTCCCATACAACAAACGTGATATTTTGCCATTTTTTGCTCATGTTGTATAGATTATGGTACGGACCCTTCCTGCGCGAGTTCAACTCGCACTTGGCCGGTTTTCTAAAAAAAGTTGTTTACATGTCGTCCGGTATTGTTGCTCGGTATTATAGTGTACGCATAACAACAACAATAAACTGAACTGTTGATCAGATAGTAAGCAGCTATTCTAAATATTGCGAATACCTGAGCACTGTGTCGTGTAACTATCGCAGAAGTTGACAAAAACACTAACGAATTCATAAACAACTGATTATAGGTACCTAACAAATGGTTTACCTAAGAAACAATTAAAAGCATACGTATACTTAGTAGTTACGTATACAAGTAGGTATTAGTATTAAGGTAAACTTTCAAGACAAAATAATTTAACTAAGACCCGCCATACGCGGACTGCTTTAAGCTGTCGGGAACCGACTGCACTTTGTTGCTATTGGTCGATTTGCAGTTTCAATGATCTAGTAAGTGCAAACCAACCAATAGCAACGAAGTGTAGTCGGTTCCCGTCTGCTTAAAGCAGTCCGTGTATGGCGGGTCTAACACACACAGTTGTCATTCTCGGGGGACCGCTGTCATGAATGCACACAAAGAGTCAAAAATATGTCATTTATTAACACTGGTTCTTAAGATTGGCCCGTGTCAGGATTTTTCAGAACTGCGGTCAAACTATGACCGTTAAAGTTACAAAATAAAAAATGAACAGGGACATTCAGCTTGGTAAAGCAATATGGCTTTTAAAATGCTATCGTATTGTTTTTAATTTGGCCACCAATACTGTATAGGGCAAGTAAATAAGAGTTATCATAACCTTACTACGATAGCTTGTCAAAAGTAATAATATTTTAACGGGTAGAATAGAACCCCTTATAACCCCTAGTAGAGGAAAAACGTGATCAAAATGCTCTCAGGATTTTCCGTTACGTTGTCCTGACTTTTTTATGATACATTTAGTTTTTAAGTGTGACAAGACAACCCTAACCGCAGAGACCTACGTCTGTCTGTAGTTTGTCAATTGAAATTGCGAAAGATGTGCCTAAAAAGAATAAGTTTTGTTCCTTTCTTGAAATTGTCGAATAATAATGGTAAGTAAATTGATCCGTTAGGTTGTGTTTACATCCTTGTCAATTTCAAATGGCACAGACTGTAGGTAGATCAACCTTATTCGTGATGGTAAGGAAAGAAAACGATATCATAGTAGAACCATATACCTAGTAACTTTGCGTTTAGGGTTATTCCCACCTGTTACCACCAACTTGTTACCACTGGTAACAGCTGGGAATATTTTTCTCATCTTTTACCACTAAAGTACTCGGTGGTAACAACTTGGAATATTTTTCCCATTTGTTACCACTAAAATATTTGGTGATAACTACTGGGAAAAAAATCCCACCAATGGTAAAAGGTGAGAAAAAAATTCCCAGCTGATACCAGTGGTAACAAATTGGTGGTAACAGGTGGGAATAACCCAGCGTTTATAAACACGCTCTGACAATCCTGAATATAGGTTCAGGGGCTCTACTTTGAAATCAGTAATTCGAACTTCGGATCGCCCCGTCACTTTCTTGCAAATCAGTGACGCGTCGAGAGCAAAAGGGATAACAATAGACGAAGTTCGAATTACGGATTTCAAATTAGTGCCTCAGGTTCATTAACAAATCTACGATTGAACAGTTTATATTTATAAACATGGCAAGACATTCGTTGATAGTCACAGCACGAACTGAGGTCTGATTTACAAAATAAAAGGCCTTGCCGCGTGCCGCCAAAACAAACTAGGTAGGTAAAACGTTCGCCCATGTGACTAAACCATTTACAGTATTTCTATTGTATTTTAATAGACATAGGCTTGTGTCGGTCAGGAACTAAGAACTAAAAGGAATGAATTCCCGTCACAGGCCGAAAGGAACTAGAACATTTCTTCTTAAACGATCTTAATCGGTCTTCGGTCCTATAGGTCGATGTGAACGAGACAAATAGTACCTATTTCAAAGCGTGTCTTGCTCAGATATCAAAATTTGCTCCGGAGCCAAAGGAGTTAATGGAAGTAAAAGACCGAACTAGTTCCTTTGACAGATTGACCGAGATCGGAGCGCTCCCTTTAAAGACCGAGCAGGCGCAACTCTTATAGACATGGCCTGTCTACCACTATTACCCAGTCTCTTACAGGACATACTCGTCATTCCTGAACATTAGTCCAAGAAGATAGACTGGCTAACGGCCACACTCAAAATCAGTTAGTGACGATTACAGTAAGTTGTTGCTTAGTGACGATTTTTTATTCAAAATTTTGAAAAAGGAACTAGTTAATTGTCTCTTAAATGTCTGCAGTACGCAGACATACAGTTCGCCACGTGGTTCGCCAATGGAAACGTTGAGCATTCTAGTGCCTTGTCATAACAAAGTTCAAAGTGAACAAAGAGTGATGGGAACGATTTACCCAATGACGACAGGGTTGTAAGTACGCTCAACATTTCCATAGGGTACTTAAACAGTCTAATCTTAATTACTGTTACTCGTAATTAATTTTTAAATGGCCTTATTGTAATAAAATCTGTAGGTATTACAGACTCACTGTACTGACAGACAGAGATTACACATTTTGTCTACTTACCTGTTAAATTTGTTGGCATACTTAATTCTAAATCCATTGTCTCTTCTCTTTTGTCCTGGGTATCTCAATCACAATCTAGGCTAGGCCCTATTCCGCCTTAGCTTAGCCCATCTTACTTTCACTTCACATCGTAATCATGTTGACGTTATAGTAGCTACTACTATCAAGTGAATAAGGGCTACCTTAACGTCAACTGCATGGCTATGATTTAGAGATAAGATGGGCAATAACAAAGCAGAATAAAGATCAACAACGCCAGTAAAACGCCATAGAATAAACCAAACGGCATTATTTCAATAGAAAAACTATGATTAACAAAGAGGTTGGTACCCTGCAATATCTCACGTGATGTTGGTACTTACCGTAGTACTTACTTCAATTAAACGAATGTTGTACGACAAGATAAGAACAAAACGTAGTGGACGTTTAGTAAACCTATAGACGTGCAAATAAAAGAGAAACCTTATCGTTATAACTTTATAATCTAGACGAGCACTAAGCAAGCGATATGATTATTTATTGCTAATTAACTTTAACCAAGGTACAATTTAATCGCTATTCCGTAGGTACAAAACATTTCACAATAAAAAACTATGGAAAATATTGCTAAAATATTGATTATTGTAGAGGACAAATTCACCATTTGAATCATACAGATAAAATATCGACAATTCAATAACACTGGGAATGGACGGAGTTAATAGGTAGGTACTTACTTTTCCTTGAAAAAGTCCGATATTTGGCTCATCTTCCACAATATTTGGAGAAGGAGCATCAGCACCGTGTGGTTAATCCAGGAGTATAACTTATGGCAGCTATCCATGGCGCCTGCCTCCCGCTCCCACAAGAACTTAGATAACGAAAACTCACTCATCCGTCACTCTATTTAAAAGTATAATTTAAAAAAATACACTTCAAGTTTCGAACGCGCGTTCGAATTCGAAAATATTCAAATTTTCAAATGTGGAAACAGTCAGGGGAAGAGGCTCGGGGACGTGAGCGTTTGTAGTGAAATTAAACTACCGAATGCCGGCTTATCAGAGGATATCGACGAGGTTTGACCGCGCTCGAGCACGAGTGCACGCGAACTGGGCCCGCACTCGGCCGTGAGTGCTACCGCGCGGTGACGAAAGATGACTCAGTTACTGTTGTATCGGCGGCCGGGTGTTTCGTATCTTGTGGCAGTTGACGGGGAATGCGACCGCGACACGACTACTCCACGCCACGATCAAGTTTTTTTAGGTTTACAAATCGATCCGTTGGTCAAAATGTATGCAGCTTTGTTACACGTCGAAGTAAAAATAAATCAATCAGCATCGCAAGAAAAACATGTCTGGTTATAATTTTAACTTTTTTCCTTCCATATTCTTTACCTAGTTATGCTTACATAGGTACCTCTAGCGTTGGTCCTAGAATAAGAAAGTTTCCGGCCTGGCCAAGGACAAAAGTAGGTGTACCTACCTGCACATCATTTGCCGCCAAAGTCATAAATATAATATAACAAGTTCCCATGATGCCAAAAATATCTATAGGTATCACTAACAATAAGGTATATGTATACCTACTGGTAGTGGCAGAACATAAGCAGTTTATTAAGATGACAATGACTGTGAAAACATAAATATTTACATATTTTAATACAGTCTTCGTTTATTTTTATGCTGTTCTCGAACCGCTTTTGCAAGAGAATCAGTAGAACAATTTGCATTCAGTAAACGATTGCAGAAATCTTAAAAGGAAATTGAATTAACATAGGCTTGCCATTAAACGCACGACAGCATACCTACGTCAATGTACGATGTTTTCATTTATTTTTTGCAGGTATTAAGTACTATAGGCAGAATGCCTCCCCTAGGCCTGTGGGCTAGAAACTTGATGCACTCCTTGTAAATTTAGTGACTAGAAGCATGTTTTATTAGGGGAACTGAAGCCCGCGGGTTATCTGATGGAAAATTATAACCGTTGCCCTTGGGCACCAGCTACACTAAGAGGAAGGTTTCACACGGAGGAAGATCAGTGATAGCAGAGGATAGCAGAGTAATGCTTTACTGTATGAACGCACAAAACAGAACTGTTCTGCCTAGGCACGTGCGTTCACACAGTAGCAGTAGGTACTCTGCTGTCCACTGTTCTGCCTCACTGTTCTACCTTCGTGTGAAACCAGCATACGTTACCTTTTCTATGTTCCTACCCACTATTTAATCTGACATTGAACAATTGTTTACTCGTTTAAGAAAGCTTTCAAATAAACTCTAACTTTCAGACGTTAGCGGAAACATCTATTTCCGTTGAGTTAAAAATATGCCAAACATCTTTGTGCCTAACGTTTGAATATACGGACGAGTTATTCGAGCAGTATTTTCGACTTTACCGTCAAATACCTAGGTTAAAAAAAAGGAAGAGGGAGACCTAGGCGTACTTACTTCACACAGACAGAAGCCCGAAGAAGTTAAAATGATGATGAGATTCAAAATGTCACTCGGTTTTAGAAGAATGAGTTATCAACCTTTGTACTATTTACGGCACAAAGTTACAGGATTTCTTTATAAAAACACTTATACATGGTGAAATTTTCTCATAATAATAATTAGACGAGCAATTTAAAACAAAACTTTATGATGGTCTCTAATTAGCGGCTAATTACGTCACCACCAGTTGACGACAACGAGTTTCTTTGAATTCTTAATAATTATGTTAATAAGTAATAAGTGACAATTTTGAAACAATATGTGCTGGTTTTACTGTAGTCAAACTATAGTCATTTAAAGTACCTACGAGCTCTTCTGCCAAATCCTATTTTGTTTCATAAATGCTGCCGTTTTACCTTCTGAGCTAGATGGTTGGTTAGGTTAAGCAGTCTGCGAAGCTGTTGAAGGGGAGGAGGGGTGTGCCATGCCCTTTTGTATACTTCATGCTACGGCGATTTATTTCTTCCATAACCAAGAGAATATATAAAAAATAATATATAATATAGTATACTTACTAGATAAGGTTTACCATAAATCATATTTTTTTTGCTGAATTACTTACTTTGTTTTAAAGAATATTTGTAGGATTCTATACTGATGTCAACGTAGTGACTCTAGTTTAAAATAAACATAAATTATTTTGTCGACATATACATTCAGTCGACTACGAAAAAATGTATGCAAATTAATTGTCACCTTTTTCAATTAAAATAAGCTGCAAGGGTGTATAAGTACATACTTTTTTCGTAAACTGTACCATTTAAAGTTACAGTACAGGCAGCAGGTAGGCTCTTGTTTGAAAATAATGTTCATTTTTATTTTTAAGGCTGAATGTATGTATAGAAGATCTAACTTTCAAGGTTTTGTAAATAATTCTGAAAATGTCTATGCTTTACAATATACGACCTAGGCCACTTCCTTGTGGAACAGCATAGCCTTCATAACTGTTTTACAATTTTTCTAAAGTGTTATTGGAAAGCGGTAGTTTTCGAAATACAATTTCCTTAAAGTGGCTTAAATTAACGTGAGATGGTCATTTAATTTACAAAAACATCTGTCACTTTTATCTATTAATTGCGTGTGTCTAAAAAGGTCTAAAAATACAGAAGAGCATTTGTGTTGTATTTTTTGTCATATAGCTAAAAATATAGCATAATGTATTACCTACTTGTAATCTATTTCTACTCCCGAAGTGCTATTTAACCATAATTATGTTGCGATTGCCAGTTGGGGAGTATGCAGTTAAAAACGTCATTTTGTTGTTATTTTTTCGAAATTGACTTATCGCTATTACGAATTGCTTATCTCGTTTAAAAAAGTGGGAACATTCCAAGTAAAAGATTATGATTGATTTAACAATTATGACTAAACGTACTTCTATTTAGTCGTCCTGCGCTTTTTGTCATTCAAAGTTGTACTTAACGTAACTATTCAATTGTTATACATATTATTCACCACGTTGCGTTAGCCTACGGAATTGTGACTTTTTGCCTTACACTGAATATGACTGAATGAGATTGTTCCGTTTTTTTTTCAAATTTGTGTATAGGTATTATGATGAAGTGGTTATGACAATCAAGTTTTTCCCTCACTCTAGTTTCCCTTCTTTATATATTTTGATAACTTTTTGCTGGCGGTTATCCTTTAAAAAAAATTGGCCACCAAAACCAAATTCATCTCATTTTGTTGCAAATTTAGTATACTTTAAGGTGTACATAGTAACTTGCCTTAACACCCCTTTTATTGTACGATTTCCATGGGCTACGTACTGTCACCAGCAATAATATAGTACCTATCTAACATTGGGCGTAAAATATCTGACACGCTCTTATACCTGTAGTAATAAAGACATGTCGGATATTTTTGCGCCCAATGTTGGATAATATAATCATTGCTGGCGACTGTAACTACCTTAAAGACTTGTAAAATACAAAGCTGGTCAAGTGCGAGTTGAGCCTTGCACTAAGATTTTTATATGCATAATTATAATTTACTTTTGTAACAAACAAACTATTTTATCTTACAAAAACTAATAGATTAAGTCCTCCAGACCATTGGGGTAGCGATAACATTCGACAAATTCCACGTTAATCGTTGTAGCCCATTAAGCAAGAATTTAAACCGCAATTAGTTAAGTTATCTAAAAGAGTGAGCTAACTATTTCTGACATTTCTGTACAAATCACAGTCAAATGATTTTCGCCTTATAGGTACTTTCCCTACTCACGCATGTCAAAATAATTCACACATCAGAAATGTCTGGGAATAAAAATTACGCTGCATTATTTTGATAATGTCACTTGAGTCTAACGAAAATTACCACTTTACCACACTCGTATTTCTCGTATAAAAATGTTCTTCACATACCCCCACTATTTTTCTACTTTAGAAAGAGCTGTCTTATGACACTACATCTCCATTTTACGCGTATGGGAGGCGCTAAGATTATATTGTACATCTTTGCTGGCGTGATTAATACGTATAACCATACATGAGACCAAGAGTCTCTGAGTTAAGCCGCAGACGGACGGACGGACAGACGGACATGGCAAAACTAAAAAGGGTTCCTTGTTGACTAAACTATATCCTCCAAGTTGTAAAAACGTTAATAACCCAATTTGGACATATAGAAAACAATATTTCTATTGACTCGAGTAAATTGTATTCATCAGGTTAATTTAAACATGCGCAACCATTCCAATTAATTCCTTTACGATACCTATTGAGTTCATTTTACCCTGCCCACGCGGTATAATTTGATTGATTGGTTTTGTTTTCAGGCTTAGTATTTTTTTTTCGAATAATCTAACGACGAAAAGAGGTTAAAGACCTGCGTATAAAAAAAGTCAGTGAATTTTTAATGCGGTTAATTGATCGTGAATGGTACCTTACCTACAGTTCAATTATTAAGTAGGTAGGTATATATATTAAACTAAGTAATCGGAACCTCTATTCTGTTGGGTCAAAACGACATTGCCATTGACCTGCGCCTCTATTCTATAATACAAATCGTATTTGAGCTGTTGAATAAGAGCTATCAAAACTTTGACAATACGATAACAGGTCGAAAACGACTTGGTTTTTACTTTGTTGATAGGCCCTGTTATCCCAAGGTATGTTAAAAATTTAATGTTTTACCTACTTTGTGTATGTACATAAATTACTGATAATAATTTAGGTCTTATTCAAAACAATCAAACTACCTACTCATATTACTACTTACTTTTAGTGACACTAATTGCATAGTTACATAATAATACATAGGTAGACTTTAGTGAGTCTCGCATCATCTATGTATGCGATCTGAAACAAAATATTCCTTTTTGATACAGATAAATGTTCTGCGATTGTAGCTGATATATTTTTGCCGTGGAACAATATTATACCGTGTCATTCACTTACCTTATTTACAATTCAATCTACAGGATACCTGGCCCCTATATCATCAAAGATAGCGTCAGGATACAGGTGACAATTCCGTGTAGGTACATAGCGTACATGAAGCCTGAAGACCTAGGAACTCCTCGACTTTGCAATGTACATCAAATTATCCGCAACACCTTAATGTTCAGTTTTTCCCGAATTTTTATTTTTTCCTACATCTATGTTATGCCAGAGCTATTTTAGATTTAAATGATTTAGGTATAAGCGACATTCAAAAATAAAGTCTTCTATCAAAACATTACTCTGCTTTAATTTTGATCATTCGGAATGATAACTCTTCTGAATTATGTAGTGAACCCCAAATTATCACCTGTCAACTGTCGCTGTGAAATACTAGCCTAGCTGTTTGCAGACAAGTTACAGGTGACATTATCAACATTTATACCAAGTTCGAGGAATACTAAAATCATATTTTTAATATAACAACAGACGCACTAATTGTTGCAAGTGATATCAGAAAACAAACAACGATTAAAAACGGTTGATATCGTTTAAAGGTGTGACTTGTTTTATTTGTGAGGTCGTCAACATAGACGGTCAACGGCTTCCGCTCCATAGGGAGAAGTGTTCAATGTCAAGCAAATTTAAATGTGAATATATTTAAGTGACTTAAATTAAGTCTTCGACCTCTGCAGAATTGAAATGCTTACCAACACAAGGGTTCACAATTTCAACTTAAGTATAATTTTGATTTCAAATGTCTAATGGGTCCCAGATCCGGTTTACCATCAGATGGCCTGGGTGCTCGTTTGTATTTTCCATGTTATAAAATGATTTTTTTACCTGGTTAAGGGTCATAAGGTAAAACACCACTCAAATTCAAAATGATACAGGAAAACCTCGAAAGAAGCTTGTTTGTCACCCTACAATTACGGCTGGAAAGCTAACTCATAAAAAATCATCAATGTCGTTGCTGCTGCCTATATTATTCAACATTTGGCATTATTTCGGCATTATGGCGCAATTACTGATGGCTCCATAATTATATAATTAACTAGGGGCAGCCGGTTTTACTATTTAGAACGCGATTGACGAGTACTCGAAAGTTTATCAAGGGCGAGTTTCGCTTGGTCAAACTGGAATTCTTGTTATGGGATTGCCACCAAGTTGACAGATACGCACCTAGCGATTATGGCCAAATCAATAGGTCGATTTCTTAAAATAGGTTATAATGGGTTGTTGTGTTGTGAGAATAGTAGAACACGTACCTATTGTTAAAGGGCAAATGTTAATTATTTAAAAACGAGTGCCAACGTTCTGTTTTAGGGATTCGAGGCCGCCTGTATGTTTTTGTTCTCATTTACTTACCGACTAAATGAAGAATTGGTCGATACTTCATTAACTAGAACCCTTTGTTAAGTATTGATAAGTCATTCAAGTGACTGGCAGGTGCTCCCATTAATTTGAATAGACCCTTGGATTCAAATTCAGGTTATTTAGCATTCAACCAGTTACGATTCATGTTTAAACATGCGCTTGTAATTTTAGAAAAACACTTACTAGCTACCTACCTCTTTCTTATCTGATGATGGTAAGTGACGATGAGGTCCAGGTTGAAGTTTAGTAATAAACTAACGATGCCCAAGGCCTTGGACTCTTCGGTAAAGGTCAGTCACAGTCATAAATATGTTCTCTAAACCACACTGTTCCCGAGACCTCAAAAATCTACACGCGTCTATGCCACTGACAACAAGGTTTCTGCAAACTAGGGTTGCCAACTATTTATTGGGTAAATATAGTATTTTCCAGCCCAAGGTATAAAAAATATAGTACACAGAAAGAAAATATAGTATTTTGAAGTTTTAAAAAAAAAAATGTTCATTTATTCATTAAATATAATGCATAATATTTACTACACTAATATTCTGCCTGCTATTGGGGCAAATATCTGAGCTGAAAAAAGGCTATTTGTCCTCTTCAACTTTATTTGTGCTTAAAATCAGGTTGAAACGTCCGGGTCCAACCCAAAACGCAAATGTATTAGGACTGACCAAAATATAGTATTTTTGTGTACTATATATTTCTTCAACAGTATATAGTACAAAGAGTCAAAATATAGTACAATACTTGTATATTATAGTACGGTTGGCAACCCTACAGCAAACATACTTGACGGGATCGGTGAATAGATAGGTATTAGTGCTTTCTTCTGGACATCTTAGGCCCTACTTTGAAAATCGAAGTTCGAAGGTACGTTAGCTCCATGTCTTTCTTTCGATTTAGTCTCGAATGACGAGAGACAGGGATGGAGCTAACGTAACTACGAACTTCGATTTACAAAGTAGGGTCTCTTAAGAAAGCCTGTCCATTTAGACTATTGGTGTTGAGAGGGGTCTATTGCGTTCTTGACGACACGCTTGAAGTTCTCAATGCTTACTGGATCCAGTCCTTCCTTTCTACCCAATCTTTGTAGGTTTTATTATTTAAGCATGTATGTTAGTATATCAAGGTTGACATTATTAAGCCCGTTATTTATTTGTAGGTATATCTCTTCAAAGTAGACTTCTATGTCAGAGTATTTTTAAATTAAACGAAGCAAAACGAGGTGACAGGTGTTTTATCAATAAATATTTAACAAAAACTTAGTCTGTAATTTGTAAACGTTGTGAAATTGTTTTAATTGCGGGAAGTAATTCAGTGGAGCGAGAATCTAGATCGGAAACAAATCTAGAACATTTTGCAATATTTAGTATTATTTAATCGTTCACGCATGCGCAACGCCACAAACTGTTGCAAGAAGATCTAGGTATTAACAAACTAGACTTTGCTCCTGTTAATAATAAATTAAAGTTTAAAACCTACTATAACTAAGCACTAACTAAGGGCTTCCTAAGGGTCCCAAATTTCTTAATTACTTACTTAGGTATTTCAAGAGGACTATAAAGCTAGCCGTCAAAAAAATCTATACATATATCTACAACATATATCATATATTAAATCAGACTAGGTTTGAACGTTACCGCATTTTATACGGATTTTATAGAGATACAATTCTATTAATTGAGACATAAATTAAAGAGTTATAAGTGATAGAAATTAAGCGAAGACTTCTTAGGTATATTTTATGATAAAGAATTGCGAAAATTGAAAGATAATTTAGAGGCTGACAATGTGCTATTTACGGCAACTCCATAATTAAATTATCCATAGAACACGACCCATTCCATATACTTATATACAAATCTACTTTCTAATGATCCGCGCTACGTTACAACCCAAAAATTACATATTTTGATGAAAGTAAACGAATCTCATGAGCTAGCTATAAATAAATATAGAATACAGAAACATAAACAACAAAAGCATGTTGCTGGGCACATTTACTATAAAGAGTTCACGTCCAAGGCAGTCCAATCGACTCCCCGATGCGAGACTCGATGCCAAAAAAAATTGGCTCAATATCCGTGATTTAACTTTGGCTATGATAAAATATTTTCGATGCATCTCTTTCATTTGGCATGTAAAACAAACGAGATGTAACAAACAAGTCGCTAATAAGTATTGCCAAGAGGAATAAAATGCAAAGTTTCCGTGACGTCGTTACGCCGGCAGAATTGTGACGCGCCGGTGACATAAAAATATTGTTAAAGGAATTTCACCTACTGGTTATCGATTTAGTCAGATCTTAAAATTGTAAGTATGAAATTCCATTAAAACACCTTTGTCGTTGTTTACAGCTTACGCGAATTCCTCATATTTACATCTTACCACCACGTAATGTAAACTCATTCAATTCTTTTCTTTCTTCTTTCAACAACCATACTCATTCTTTCTTAACTTCATCATCAATCAACTTAAGAGATTATCGATCGATCTCTTTAGAGATGTTTCATTGTACCTACTCATCCTGTCCAAATCCATTGACACCTACACAGCTTTATTAGTAGTTGCACACATTAGTGCCTTGTCACTCATGTTAACTGCTGTAAGTACTAATCTATTAAAGGTGTTAAAGCGACAATTTGTTTTACCGAGTAAAATAGAGGCGTGGTGTCCTCCAGCCACAAAAATAGTATATGTACGAAGGCGCTCTTCCTAACTATAACAGCCTTTAGGCACCTACGTCATACATGTACTATCATATCAGCCCAAAGGAACCTGACCCAACTTAGAACGGTGTCACAGTAACATTATAAAACAATTTGTTTGACACTTCTTACGCCTTAAATTATCAAGTCACTGTGACACAGTTATTTGGTGGGTCAGGGTTCCAATGGGCTGATAGTACCTATTCTATGCTTTCCTTTCTATCACACCCAGAGTTTGGCCTGAAATAAATAAAGTTTGGCGTGAACATGTAAAGGGACCATAATAACGAATTCGATATCGATTTGTTGGCTACACTTTAATTATCATGAACGTTGATCGCATACGCAACTAATCATTAACTCTTCCGGTTTGGCTACGTGAAGACTATTCTGGCGCGTAGCTAGTCACATAAGTAGTCAATTTGGTTTATAGCATTTATGAGCAGACTTTTAATGTAAGTGAATATGATATTTTGTCATCTTGTTGACCTCAGCGCTTTAATGCAGAATAATATGACTGCTTTATGTTATTGCGACGTTGCTTATTGTTAGTTTTATGTATTGTTTTTAGGGTTCCGTAGTCAACATGGAACCCTTATAGTTTCGCTATGTCCATCTGATCGCGGTTTAACTTAGACTCTTAGTACTAGAAAGCTGTAATTTGGCATAGATTTAAATTGCATTAAAATTACGACAAAGTTATATTATAAAATCTAGTATATAGTTTAAGAAATATTGAACACCTAAACTGTTATTTTCGCTAGTCCCAAAGCAGCGACAAGTAATAAAAATTTAAATAGAAAATTTGTACATAAGTACATATAGTTTTTTTTAGGGATAGTTTTTTGTGTTTGTTAAGCACTACACTGAGCATGGTCCGACATGCTCTTGCCCGGTTTATTTTCAAGTGTTTTTGAGATATGAATACGTATATCCGAATTCAATGACGCGTATACCTATTCATTTCGCTCCATTCAGTACCTACTCTTAAACAAAACAAAATCAGAAGTGACGACTGATAACTTATAAAAAATCCCAGTGATGTCACTTATGTTGTCACTAAGCTTATCTTGTTAGGTACTTGTTTATCACAAAAAATCCCACAGGGTCTAAGTGCATCCGATGTCATCTCATCCCATTATTGTTGTCATTTCACAAGCAGATATGGAATGCTTTAATTTAATTTCTAGTATGATAAGTAAGTAACCCTAGACAAAGGTAACACAAAAGACGTTTCTAATATGAGGAAAGTGCTTATAGGTTATGGGTGTCTAAAAGGGAAAAGCTCTTAGTGGTCATTCCTTAGTGGATAGCCGATAGTTACGACGAAGTGATATCGACCATAGTTCAGGGGTGGAATACTTTTATAGAGTTCGACCGACTTGCCTAATGGCCGCTGTATACATTGGGCCAATGCGTTGGGCCAAAGTATTCGGCCAACGTGTAGAGGACTACTTGACTACGCTATTGGCTTGTTTGTAGTTGGCGACCAACACTAAGATTTTATTCCCACGGAAAAAATGTAAACAAAGTTACGTCACTGTCAAAGTGACATTTCAGGGGATCTCAAAGTACGGGCCAGCAAGAAAAATAATATTAGATATTATCATGTCGTTGGAACAGTGATGTTAAAAATAAATTTGAGAAATAATTAAAATTGAAATAGCACAAATCTGTGAAATGAAACAGCAAAAAAAAATTACATTTATTAACAGACCATCCACCTACTGCATGTCCATCCTACCACACAACAATAACAAAAACACAACGGAAAACTTAATAACGAACAACGTAATAACAATAAAAACATAACAACAATGAAAATTTAACAGAACAATTTAACAAGAGTAACTGGAAAGCTAATACGACGGGAGCACTAACTGTGAAGCGAGTGAAGTGACGTGAATCAAGCCAAGCGGCCCTCGACTTTTTAAGACGGGTGTATCGAATCAGTGATACCAGTGCAATAAATAAATTATGCATACGAAAACAGTATTCTCGTTTTAAATTAATATAACAAAGAGTATATTTCAAAATAAAGTTTGCCATCAACAAATTAAATTCTTTCATCTTGATTACAATATATAGTTTTTTTATAGTAAGTCGATTTCTTATAAAAGTGGGAAGCATAAATATTTTGAATGCTGGAAATGTTTTTCGTTAGCGGCCATACCTTTGTTTACATTTTTTCCGTGGGATTAAAAATCAGACCTTAGCCGCAGCCAACCGGCTAGGTAGGGGCTTAGTATGCTACGCGAGATTTACTGTCATATTTTACGTCATTCATATGAAAATAAGAAAATATTGACATAACGTCACACTTTAAGATGATTAGTAATAAAAGGACTCAATTTACACAAAATACACTTTTATTTAAAACCTTAAATGTTTACCCTTACGTTAGAATATGGAATAGACACATTTGACACTAAATCACATTTGACGAGGTTTGACGTAGGTATTCTCCTCGCCTCGCATGCTAAGCCCACTGGTGTCGGTTTTTCGTGCACATATCTAAGATGTTTTATCAAAGCGCCAATGCAGAATGATCAATAAGATAATGAGTAAACGTAAATCGATATTTTATTCCAATACCTTGGCCCAATGCATTGGCCCAATGTGTACAGAGGTCATATAAGATGACGTGTAAGTGCACTAGAATCGCATGGTTATCCATGTCTGCATGCTGCTTTGGGACAGCCTATCTAGCGACACAATGACCGTCTGGTTAGTATGGGAATAGCTACAGAAAGTCGATGAGCTTGAAAGGGTTTATAGAATATCGAGTTTCATTAAGAAGCCGCTTAGCTTTAATAAAAAACGTTCGAAGAGGGTAAACCGCGTTTCCGCGTTTCCGCGTTTCCTCGGATTTACAGTACAGGCAACTTTCAACTTTAAATGTGGGTGTAGGTGGGTTCTGCTTTTTTGAATCATGCTTTTAACTAAATGTTAACTAGTTTTAAAAATGTTATGATGTTGTCTTTCTTATTTAATTGAGCAGTGCACTCACCTTTTAAAAACGGTGTTCCATAGCTACTTCTATAGTCAAGATTACCTAAAATTGTACTACTATTTCGCCACTTTGCAATAAGTACTATTCTTTAGTTCTATATAACAAAGTTTACGTACTAACATGCTGTCAACGAAGTCCTAACTATGTGTCTCCTATGTTCATTCATAAAGTAACTAAGTGCACGTGTCAACCCAGTTTAAAACCTTTTCTAAAATACATTTTTCCATTAAGCCACTGTATGCGGTGGGTGTGACCCATAACGTGCCCCCGATGCGGCACAATGGTATTCTCTACTTGATTAAACTCTTGCATTATAAAGTCGTTCCCCTAATAGGCCAAATTCTTACAGGTGTGGCGCGGCACGAAAGCATGCGTGATCGACATTTATTCTTTATTAATGGTGAACTACAAGCATGAAGAAATATTAAATTTAATCGAAGTTTTGGCTATTTTAGCCTGGTATAAAATTGTAGTTACTCAAATTCTTGATTTCTTCCGTTGGATTTCCCAAGACACCAAATTGGTTGAACAGGCTGACGGCCTACCTAACAAAACAACAAAACATATATTTTACATTTGTTAAATACATAATAGTTTTGTTTACAACTACATCCAGAGAGGCTTCATTTTAAGTTGTTTACCTATATCGTCCGTAGTCTAAACGTCTTGACGGATTTTAAAGTATATTATGGTTAGGTTGGTATTCACCTGATCGATCAAACAAAGCATAATCGAAACGCACGACACGTGTAAAATGCACCTTCCGCACTTGCATCAAAATGTACTAATATGTTAGACTTGTTTCGCTTATCGATCGGCAGCTTTTAAATTATAGCCTTGGTAGAGACTAGAGATGGGTAACTCAGGAGAGATAGATAAAAAAGATATGAATCAATCCGTTTTCATCAATCACTCTTTGTATCCGTTTCCGATAAATCCGAATGTATCACTCTATCAGTGTATCTTCACTCACGACGTCGTTTTTAATTATTTTAAAACTAAAAATTCAAGTTCAGTTTTCAAGTGATTATTATTTATCAATCATGACAAATTGCTAATATTAGGCAGAAACATTCGCCTTATAAATAAGAGAGATACCTAATCTAATGTAACGACCAAGCAAAATGCAAACAACTGAAACACCTATATCTATATCATTCACTGATTGATTGGATCATTTGGATAGAGTTGAGTTTGGCTCTGTGCATGCGCGTGTGCGTGAGCGTGAGCTACTGATACATAAGGATAAAAAGATACAAAAGAGTGATTCATATCCCAGTGATCAAAAGATACATAACTATCAATCTTTTCTTTTTAGTGATAGTTTTTGCCCATCTCTACTAGAGACGAGGGTTTACTTAACCACAAACGAGTTTTCCTAGTTGCCCAGGGGCACTGCCATGTGTTACCGGTCTTAAGAAGTATACAAACGCCGTTTATTTATGAAAAAAAACTCAAATAGCTACTTTATATACGCACCAAACAGGTATTCGAGATCCGCTTTATGAATAAACGCATACCTACGCTAGAAAATGGACTTTAACGATTTTCCTTACTCATGATCTGCACGTTAAAAAAATAAAGTGATTAGGTATATGAGGGCTGCGTTTTTAAGTATTTGGTACGGATAAAAGGTTTGTCGCAAAAGCATTTTTTTATTATTATTATTATTCACTGAGAAAAAATTATTCAATATTATCAGTGTTTGCTACGTCCGCTTTGGAATAGTGGGCGGAATGACGTCATTTTGTTTGTCACTGCATCACGTAGCACAAACTGTGACATAGAAATGACTATGCGGCGTTTACGCTCTTTAGCCATTAGAAGAAACTTGTTAATTTATTTTGTCATTAAATAATTAACAAAAAAAAACTATAACCTTTAAAAGCATGTTTTTTTAAGAACATAGTTGAAAACGTTCCTGTTGCCAATTCACGGAGTGCTTAGGTACTGAATAAATGTTGTAGGTACTTATGTCTAAAATCGTCTAAATGATCATTTACAATAATTAGTCTGTTTATTTGCTCTCATTAAATTATTAGGTTCATTTAAGAATTTTGTAGTTGGCCGTAGGGTTGTATAGTACCTACATGTACTAAGAGCCAAAAATAATTAATTCCCGTCACTGTACTATAACGAACTATTCCGTAAAGTTTCTGCTCTTAGTTCATTTAGTACACGCGGAGCAAGAACCGAACAGAGCAGTGAGTGACACATACATTCGGTCAAAGGAGCACAAATAAGGACCATTAACAGAAGAGTTTCTTTCAGTATACTAGTGTACTAAAAGAACTAAAAGACCGAATTAGTACATTTGAGCGATCATCGTACTAGTTTGGAGCGATCCGCTCAGTGAACGAGCGCGCACAGCCCTAGTTGGCCGATCCAAAACCAACGGTGATATCACCTCTTTGGTTCTTAATAATAAGATGCACTTCTTCGTAATTTCGTATTCGCCAACCCGTCTATTTACGACAAATCTAAAACCGACGCATCTGCCTCGTCTCAAACTAATCATAAAACTCACAACACGTTCAAAGCATATTGGTTAGACGGAAATATACAGGAATTTTTATGGGGAGTTGAAAAACTCACCAAAGTTCGTTAATAAACAATTTTATGAGTGGCCGCATGTGTTCATTGCAGACTTAGGGTCGGCAACTCGGCACTGCAGCCGTGTTAAATTATGTCTTATTCTCTGAAATACCTCGCTGCCGGGGCGTACGTATAGTATTCGTATGTCACTCAACCTTAACTAAAGTTTAATGTATTAGAAAGTAGACTAACCTAACAATCTAGTCAAGTACATTATGGTTACCAAGCGAATAAAAGGATGATACCTTTTAAGAGAAAGTCTAACTTTGATTTGTCTCTTTGTTTCTTTAACATTTTTGCAAAAGCTAGCATAGGACAAAAAAACGATCAGAAATGATATTATAGAATAATCTTATTGCGGCGGTATGTCTTGATAACCTTTAAGAGACACGAGCATACTCTTTCCTGAAAATCTGCGATTCCTATTCCTATTCTGATTTTGCTGAGCGGCGGTACCTACTTATAATTAATTTATCTCTCTATCTCTCTCTCTCTCTCTCTCTCTCTCTCTCTCTCTCTCTCTGGCTCTTGCATGTGGGTATATAACAAAGTTAGTAAGTATTTCGACCAGCTCGGCAAAATCTCAGTAATCTAACTGTAATTTTTATCGTGTAGGTTTATTTACACACAAAGAAACAAGGATTCTTAGTGTTATTTATTTAATCTTTATTGCACAAAAATACTTGAGTACAAAAGGTGAACTTAATGCCTAATGGCATTATCTACCGATCGTTTCTTGTCTTATTTAGTCTTGAGTCTGTAATAGTTACCAGGGCCGGGTGTCATTCGCGATCCATAATATCGTTTGTCCTAATCGTCATTTGTCCTAATTTATCGTTTGTCCTAAACTGGTTTTCAGGCAAATTTTTAAGCTTTCCAAAAATACTTGCGGTTAGGTTAGGTTAGAGTTGTGTTATGACAACACTAAAAAGTTTTAAACATCAGGCGCAAAAGGCTTTTAGGACGATTAGGACAAACGATATTCAAAATTATAAATGGGTTAGATAGAAGGCAACACGTAGGAAGTTGCAGACATGGATGTGCCTATACGAACGTCTTCCCTTTATGTTCTTCGTGGAATTTGGCACGTTGGTATATTTTGCGTTATGATACCTAAGCATGAAAAATACTGTGCAGTATATTGCCGTGTGAACGGGGGGCGGCAATGCTCGTCTGTGTGTAATTATGATAAACTAAAGGATGTCCCGGTTTCACACACCGCACACGTCCACTGCACAATGGTTGGTCAGGGGTGAATTTTGAAAACTTCCTCCTAGGACCCTATGATAAACAAGGATGAGAATGCCCTCCAAATTTAGATTCCTTATCCCTGGAACCAGTGGTTATGTCTATCTTTCCTCAAAAAGAGGCTTGCTTTTAATATCAACGCAACTTCAATCTCTGCTTCAGAACTTACTTTTCAATTTCTAATGTTACGTACTTACTTCTTAAAAATAACTTCTCAAATCATGGTGAATGTATGTTACACAATCCCCATTGCCGCGGCGGCGCGAGCGCCGAACAAGGAAGCAGTTGACCCCGATTGACCTTCAGCAGATTGGCGTGATTCGACAATAACTCGTCATACATATTATTAAGCGGCTGTGTGCGTATGTAACGCAACTGCTGGGAGTTCATTGAGGAATACCAGCGTAGGTTGAGCGCTGGTTTTGTTAGCTATTCATAGCGGCATGTGTAAAGTATGCTGGTTCACTCGTGTCATAGTATAAACAGTAGTTCGTCTTCAAATAACAGTATATCGCGCGGTTTGCATGTGTGCGAGCCTCGGCCGTTCGCGCCGCGAGCCATCACAAGCAAACTCAACAGGACGCACCAAGCCGGTTAAAGTCAGGGCCGCGCAGTCGCCGCGTTACGTATCGAATGATGCGCATCGACACAACCCTAGCGCCCTAGCGGTAATAGGAGAAAATCCTAAAGGTTCGAATACGAACTAGTTTTCTATTTATACTCTAGCAAAAGAACTAAGTATACCAATGTACATACTGTAAAGTTACAAGCATGATTAATAGTAGGAGATCCGAATAGGAGACGATTTGCACCGGGCTGCATATTCGATCAAAAGTATTTTATATCAAATTTGATACGCTAAATAATATGTGGCGAAAAGGTTGGCTGAAAAATTTCAGGCCAGTATTTAATTAATTAAAAAATTAAAAATTAACTTTGGCTTAAAACAATGCAATTAATTGCTTGTTTAATAGACAAATTACATACCAATCGAAAGTATGAAGCCTATAGAATTTGCAAAGGTTAGGTTGACTATTTTTTTCCCTTCAAACTATTGGATAGGCAGGTATAAACAGGTAAGTCGGTACTAATAATTTGCAACAAACCTAACGTTTGCATATTCTATAGGCTTCATACTTTCGATTAGTATATAATTTGTCTATTAAACAAGCATTTGCAATTTTAAAAAACAGATCATTTTTAACAAAAAAAAATTAGAAATAAGTACTGGACTGAAATTTTTCAGCCAACCTATTCGCCATATATTATTTAGCGTATCGAATAAGCAGCCCGGTGCAAATCGTCTCCTATTCGGATCTTAGACCATAACAGGCGGGTGACACTCGCGCTTATTGCCTACAAAATTTTCGGCCGCCTCGAAGATGCTAATCAGTTGAGTGTCATGCGCGCGCTCGTCTTGACGCGCGCCGCCGCCGTACGCTGCCAAAGCTCCTAATTCCGGTTTTTGTAGAATATGGCTACTCGAAAAGCCAAACGATACTGCGCAGCATACGGGTGCTTGAATAGTGATAGGAACGTCGACCTGTCATTTTTTACACTGCCGAAGGATATCGAAAGTTAAGATTATTATTAATATTATTTATAACTTCGATCTAGGTAGGTAATTACGAGTAACTGTACTTAATTACTGACCCAATCATTACAGTTTTGAATCCTCGACGCAAAAAGAGAGATATAATTATTATTTATTTTGTTAACGACCCGTCCGTAGTTTCGCAGCTTTCAATAACCTACCTACCTTAAAGAGCGTTCAGTGTAAGTAGATCTCCCAGTAATAGTTGCTGCCTACTAAAGCAAGGTCAGCATATACTTGTTTTTAGTTAAACACTTAAAAATATGAAAAATTGGCAGCATTTCTCTTTGCCTCTCGTTTATTAGGTATTAATGTCGTCGCGTGTCGCATGTTTGTATTGTAAACGCCAAAAATGTTAAACGGAAAATACCTAGTAGCTAGATAAGTTAGCTACTTAAGTTTCCAAGATGTTCAACATTTTTCTCGACTTTACATCTTGCAAAATGTTAATCATTACCTAAAATAGGTAGTTTATTATTTCAGTACGTCGGTCTTACGTACAGTCGAGTTCATAAATATGTATAGGTACACTTTAGTACCTTGTCACTTTAATCGTTGTGACAATTTATATATGGCAGTTTAAACATGACATTAAACACAGACAAGGTACTAAAGTGTATACATATTTATAAACTCGACACTCGGGATCAATAAAAACTAGGCATTTATCACATTACAGAAAAATGACCAAGAAAATATAAAAATAGAATTAACAAACATTTTGAAGTTTAAAACAGCACAAAACTACGATAAAACTAGTCTACGTCTTATTACGTACCTAGATAGAAAGGGAGATCCGAGCAAACAACAAACAAGTCACGAACAACATTTGGGATGTACTATTTTTTCTCGTCATTTAACTTAAGCGAACTACATAAGAAAACTACAATTAATAATAAATTCATTTTTTTTCTTACAACTGCCACAGAACAAGTCATAATACAAGTAACTGCCAACCCTACGAAGTGGGCGGAGTCAGTTAAGCTCATGACGGGCGAAATAATACAGATTCTCGCGGCGCAGATTTAAGGTGCATTTTGCCTCGTTATGAGCGCCCCCACTATCGATCGCAGAAATGTAACCAAGGTCACTTCGTGCCGTGCACTTATATTATTATCGTTAACGCGTTCTGAGTAGGTTTAAATTAGCATGTTTGCTGTCACAGAGAGTCGCTTCTGTACTTGTACTATTACTTATTCTGTGACCATAAGTAATTAGGCAATTCCGCTGGAGACGATGATGTTCGACATCAATTTTTGAATCACAGACATCACAGTATTTGTTACTTTTCTGATGCTAATACAAAAAACAATAACACCCGCTATTTATACATTTCACTTAAATTCTTATGAAACAATAAAAAAAAAACAAGTTACAATGTAACCTGTGAAAGTTTTTTTTTCTTATATTTCCTCTATTTTATTGATAAAAAGCCTTAAATGAGTAGTCATGAATCTACATATTGCACCCGCGAGTCCAGCGATAATAGCACCGCCCAATTGTAATGAATTGCCGTCAGCAATTTTTATCTTTCAAGGTCGATAGTGCTAAATTTAGTGTGTTTATACGATATGTCATCGACATTGACACGCTGTTTAAACGGTTCGACGTGCTAACAAACAAACACAGAGGTTCAGTGATTTAGAAATGACAGATAGACAAAACACATAAAAATACTTTATTGCGCAGCAACCCTAATAAATAAGCATTCTGTTTTTGAAGACGAACGGCTCTTTGAAGGTTGAACGCAAACATCTTTTTATCCTTGACGACCCCGCCCTCGCTTCGCTTCGGTTTCTGTAACATCCACACATAATCCAGAAATCTTTTTCTTGAATCTCTCTATTGATGAAAACCGCATTAAAACCCGTTGCGTAGTTTGAAAGATCTAAGCGTACATACAGAGAGACAGACGGCGGGAAGCGATTTTGTTTACACACAGAGAAAGCTCTAGAAAGTCCTTGAGTTTTCGCGGACATTTATTTTTAAGCTACCGTAGAACCATTTTTCTATTAATCTCGAATCGTTTCGAAGTACAGAAAATATAACCTTAATAGGTTGTGTGATTGTTTTAGGGGTTCCAAACTCAAAGGATGACAACGGAACCCTATTACTAAACTTCCGCTGTCCGTCCGTCTGTCTGTCAGCGGGTTCTTATGTCATTAATCGTAATAGGTAGACAGTTGAAATTTTCACAGTGTATATTTCAATTGCCGCTGTAACAATAATTATTACGCACTTGACCGGTGATTTATTTGTTCCTACTTACGAGTACCTCGGTCACACTTATTATACTTATATGATTCGTAAGAATTACTCATAATTTCCGTGAATGAACTCAAACCACGTGTTAATTAAATAATTACTCATCATGTCTAGAATGTGCAAATTGTGCAACGACGCGTATACATACATACAGCAGAGAAAAATATGTGAGTAATTTACAACAACGTAGTATCAATATATTTTGTTTGCACTTACAAAGGAAATTCCATCTATTGTTTCTTCTAACGGTACGGGTTAATATTATACATCGGCATTCGTACTATTGTTGGAGCTTACATTGCATTTAGTTAAATATTGCCCTCCGTTCCGAAGCATTTGTTTTAATAATAATATCTGACTTTTGCCCGCGACGTCCGCGCAGTATTAGTAATTCGATACACCACCGATTTTTCCCACTAAGGTACTTGTACTATTACTTATTCTGTGACTAAGGGCACTTGACTCACCGCCCACGGTGAGCGATCAACTATTAATTTATGTGTCTCTTTTATTGACACGTGAATTCACGTCATGTATATCTTTTGTTTCGACAAACTATTGGAGAGATTTCTCGCCGGCAGTGTAAACACTCAATCAACTATTAGGGCTTGTTTCACAATCGACAAGTAAATTTATGTGCCAGTTAAAGTAAGTTCTCTCCTTGTCTATGTTCAAGTGTAAGAAAGGGAAAGGGCTAAATTTATGTGTCAGATATGCTTTACTTGACGATTGTGAAACACGCCCTTAATATAATGTATCTATTTTATTGACACGGGATCTAATATCTTTTTTTCGTTTCCTGAGAGAGAGAAAATAATCTGTACTGTAGCTAATCGCTTCGTCGCCGGTAGTGGGACATGTGCCTCAGGCTATTTTTCGGTATGAAAGTTAGCCTATATGTTAATTCAGGGTATACTCATAAACTGACTTGAACAGTTAGGTACGAAAGAGGTATGGCGAGCCAGTGTGAGTGGAAATATCGGTAGGGGACTCCCTGGGCGCACATACAGTGATCAGATTCAAGATGTACTAAATAAGCGCCAAATCAAAAGCATACTCGAAATCGACGTACGTGCATGAAGAGGTTGAATGTAGAGGAAGCGAAAGTTTAGACCGATGCACCTGGCGTTCCATAGTCTCTGCCAACTCCAGACAGGCGTGAAGGTTTGTATGTGTACCTACTGAACTATGGACTTCATTACTGCATTCATTCATTTCTGTTATCTCGTACTTAATGTGATTGCACCCACGGGCTACGATATCTGGGTCTGTTCTAATAAATATTTAGGTTAAGTATTACAACTTGCCCAAAGCCAAGAGCCAAAGCCTGATCAGAAAATAGAAAAAATAAATATTTTATTTCATTTTAGCCGGCCCTCATTCCTACGAAGATTCACCTAAGATTTGCAATTAGATTTGTAATTGGATCATTATATTTTAATTATGATAACTTTAAACGAGACTAAACTTCATGGATCGATTACGACAGTCCTTAAGCGGAAGATAAATAAACCTTGTACTATAAGCACGTCGACGTTGGGGTTTCCTTAAGGGCCATAGCACAGCTGTTCGATGACGTCACAGCTAAGGCAGTGCATAGAAAACGTTTCATGCCTTATAGAGCAAGGCCGGCTGAGTGCGCCCGGTGCGCGCGTACTTAATGATTCACAGTCGTAGCCAAGTCGCTACTAGTTTTATTCTATCTTATATCTTACCAGTCTGTTCATCGAAAAAACAGCCACAGCGAGCGTAAATTGACCCATCAGGCCCGAGATTCTGGGCAGTAGAAACCATATCGTCTTTGACCTGTTATCGTATTGTCAACGTTTTGATAGCTCTTATTTTTACGTGAGAGTAATGGCGGCCGTGTTCGAAACAATACCGTAGCAGATCAAAGACGATATGGATTTTACCGTCTAGAATAGAGGCCCAGGGCATTTAAAGTGCACGCTAGAGTGTGCCTCTACCTCAGTCGTGGTTCGTCGCAGCTCAGCTAGTGTATAGTTGGTTCCAGTTTAAATGACGAAAATGCATTTAACGCGGGATTTTACAACTTCTTTTGTTGCTAAATATGAAAGGAAAAGATAACAAAAGGACGACCGAAGTGTGGCACTTCTTGATCATTGAAATAAAAGATTTTTTAAGCCGTCTATATTGTAATGCAAAAATATACTTACTAAATATTCCTATATTATATACAGTCAATATAATTTTAAATTGTCATTATTGATACATAATAAATCAACACAACACTAATACATATCGCATATTCTTATGGCTAACATGCAATAAAAAACTATCAAGATTGTTTATTCAAAGTATACTTTGGCCGTACCGACACACCTGCGTAATTGTTTTACAACCCTAGGTACTTGAAGATAACAATTGAACAATAGTTTTTGGTAATGGATGGTTTTAAGTGCATTTTCGTCATTTAAACTGGAACCAACTATACGCAAAATGTGTCATTCTACAATTATTTATCAATAAAACGACAACCTACAAAGATGATTACACTTTATTGTTAAATTGTTGTGGATTGACACATTGATGTGACAGAATATCCTATGTAACAAACAGCAAAAAGGAACCCTGACCCATCTCAGAACCATGTCACAGTAACGTTTTAAATCAAATCGTAAGAAGTGTCAAATTTAATGTCGCTGAGACACAGTTAGTTAGTTAGGTGTACGCTGCAGAATGTCTACGAGCTCGATCAAGTTATGATTGTCAAACAAAATCATGGACGAAAATTAGCGTTGCAGTACATTGCAAAATATCAAAATAATTTAGTTACATTAGTGATGCTTGTGTACTTTTTGATGTGTAAGTACACACGTACACAACACAGCTGCACGATAAGCGCAAAGCTCATCAGCAGACCTCCTGGGGCGCGTTTTATAAAGCTACAAGTTACAATTTTACAGGTCTAAACTGGCAACACTGCTCAAATGTCTGGTTCTCATTGGTCGAGGTTGTGTCAAATGGAAACTTGTAACCTGTAAATTGTAATTTGTAGCTTTATAAAACAGGCCCCTGGGGGTGGCTGGGTTGCAAATGAATACGAATTATGCGACAGATCAGGAGGCACAGAATTGTCAGATTCCACCCACCTAAACAGACGTTTTCTTAGAAAGAGCACCTTCTGTACTAGTACTGTTATTTTATTCTGTGGTGGTACCGAAGTACGATTAATTGATTGCTTGAATATGGAACCGTGAATCGATATTTTGATGTGCGAGTTAGCCTTCCGCAGTTGAATCGTTGCTTATTGGTGTGGTGTTCATTCTAGAACAGAGGTCATCCGTATCGATGGAATTATGTTTGTTCCGCGTAATATGCATATCTTGTTTATTGTTACACTGAAATGGTTTTATCTGAACTTGGCGACATTTCACATCACATTTTTAGTATGGAATTTACATAATTCGAAAAACATCGAAATACCGAATTTTCATAAGTCCGAACTTTCATAAATGTCCGAACGCAATTTTTTGATTGAAGGCTTTCGGAAAATTAAAAATTTGGGATGAAAACATTATAAGAAAAACGGGACCGTGAAATACGCCAACATTGCCCGATTTTTATGAAAAAGAACATTTTTTTCGATTTTTTTCTATGAGAGCTATGTTTTTTTGTAATCTTTGCTGAAGCTGTATGGTCATGTGCTTCCATTCATGTTGAAAAATAAGTCCTAAGTCTTAATTTAAACGCTGATTTTATCGATTTTAATGGAGGGCAATGTTATCTGGACTTTCAGCCAACATTGCCCTTAATGATTTTCGACGCAAATATAGCCCCTACGCAGTTGAAATGAGCAACAGGGCAAGGATTAGGGAAATGATACCGTCTATTTCAATCGTTGAGTTGATATTACCTTAACTTTCGCTTAAAAATGGGTGGGCAATGTTATCTAGGCATTTCTGCTCATTTCTATACAAGTCACCAAAAGCGATTTCAAAATGTTAGGGTTGTCACATTAGGCTTAAATATTTAAATGAACCTGTTTTGAATAATTTAATTTATTTATTTTCATTTTTAAGTTTTAGGACATACAATATTGAAAATTAACAAAAAAAACACGGTATTTTTAAAGTATAACTTTTATTGTGTTAAAAAAATTGAATAACGAATTAACAAACTCCAAATAACTTCTTATAGGTCACTTGTACCTCTTCACTTCACTTCACTTATTCTCCATAATATAGGTAATTGAAACCATTTTTTTTTCTATTGAATAATGTATTTAATAGAAAAAATACATAATGAAAATTTTCGGTTACTTGGACATTATAGTAACCCACGAAAAAAGATTTGACACTTATACGCCTACAATCTATTTTGATAAATAAAACATCACAACCGGTAGAAATTCAATAATACTTAAAGATTCTTTCTAAGAAAATATAGTTCACTTAGGTATTAACAGCACGTGTCTCATATTGGCATTAACGACTCATTAAAAGAATTATTAAATGTGACAACCCTGACGCTCTTTCGACATCGGGCAAAGTTGTCGGTCACACGTTCAAAATTTTACGGATAACATTACCCATGATCATAACTTTAGTTATATAAAACCTGGAATGTTAAATCCTAAGCTAAAATACTCTGCAAGGAGTATTTAATTAAATATAAATGGATATACTCACCTGCGTCTTCACTATGATGAATAGTAGACATGTACTTCTGACCAAATTTTTGCCCGCAAAAACACACATCGCCTTCAACGAGTCGCAACAAGCTACTGAGTGAACTTAGAGACGAATGCCAACCGCAGTGTTGTCACAAATATAGTTTATTTTCTACCATATTAAATAATATTGGCATAAAGAAGAAGATTTTTCCCACATTAACGAATTTGTTTGTAAATGGCATTTTGGGCAATGATACCCTAGGTGGCAATGTTGGCGTATTTCACGGGACTTAATTTATACTTTTCGATTTTTAAGGTCAAGCACGTCTCACGTGGCTATGATCAAAACTTCTAATAATAAATTTGACCGATTATGCATTTTAATAACTTTATTTTCATCTCCTTTCTTTGCAAAGTTCGAATGCGTGGATAAGTTGTAAAAAAGAAAAAAAAATGTTAATGGTAAATGGAAAATTAGAAATGGCGATCAGTAGGTAATTAAAATAAGTACCTATCTAACAAAAAATTATACAATATTGACGATATCGTTTTTACCGTCTAGAATAAAGACAGCCAGCCCAGATAAATGGGTCAGGTGTACAGACCTACCACAAAATAAGGCGTGTGCGCAGAGATGGTAATATTACGATTAAAAAGTATTTTTCTCATTTTATTAAACGCATTGCGGGAGATTTAAAAAATGGTGTATCCTAATATTCCTACTTAATTACTTAATCACTTATTGTATAATGCGAATGATTCATTTCATTGTTTTTTTTTGTATGTTGGTCATTATGATGCCACCCATATGTAACAGAATAAAATATATTATGATTATTTATGAAGCATTTCCACAAAATCGACTGACTCAGTAAAACTAAAGTCTAATCTACGCGATATCTTTTTGATTTGATAACATCGTGATAAATATTATCGTTCATTCTCGTTAAACTTTTAAACATAAAACAAAATCTACACAAGCGAATAACTTAAATATGATAAGTTATACAATAGGAACGACGATCATACCGATGATCAGCGGGCCTAGTATGACTGCGTCTATATCGCGCGTCAAATGTGGATAAAGCATCCGTCACTATCGTACTTATTTACGTGTTAGAAGGTGACGGATGCCTTATCCAAACTGTCACGCGATAAACGCAGCCATATTAGGGCCCCTGGTGGAGATTTTGGGCAGCCGATGGATGGGAGCACAGAACTGTGGATGGGAGTAGCAGAACGCGGACCGTCGTGAAGATCTTCGGGGAAGGATGCCCAGCTCATACATAGCACTTCCACTGTTTTTCTATTCCATGTGCCCAGTAGTGGAGTTCCTTTGGCTGATATAATGATGATGATGAAGATATAATACCTTCTGCAATTATGTCAACTTCGTAAATTTTGTCAATTTTCGAAAATCACTAACGTTAGCGTTAGGATAATTGAACCGGTAATGGACAAGGACCAATGATGGACACTTGCTTCTTATTTTACAGAAGATAAGGGTTATTCATTTGTTTTGCAACAATCAATTTAGAACCGTATGGAAATAAGAGTGAAGTGTCCATTACTGGTGTCTTTCAGCTAAAAGTGTCCATCATTGGTGCCTTCACCCAACCAATGCACTTTGTCTAAGCCTTAGTGGAATTTGACTTAAAACCTTACGTGATATTTAAAACAAGTCGAAATAGATTTGTATATTGGCAATACAATGACTACTTATATACCTACTAAACTACTTAGTACGCGAATCTCGCACAATCTTCAGTCGCATGTCAAGAAACGTTAAGATAATGATTAGATTTGTTTGATTTGTTTATCATTCATATTTTTACTGATGTAATGTAAATATTAATTTGTAAAATTTCCATTTCAACTATAAGGACTACTTATTAACCCTCTTTTATTATTATTTGTGCATTTCGTCGACGCGGTCAGCATAGGTTGTCAGTGACCCTGCCTGCCTGCTGCTCCCGGTTTCGATTCCCGTTAAGGGATAGTACTTGTGTCATTTATCCATTTGTGAGAGTGTAGTGTATTTATTTTGCCGACATTACCAGCAAATTTTGATCAAAATAGTTTACTTGTTCTGATAAAAAAGAGGGTTATTATATGGTGGCATCGGTCGTTGACCTCGGTTCACCAAGTTCAAAGCAATAACAGCTGATTAGACCCGATATTAGCATGCGCATACGCGTAGGTCGGGGAATTCTGTTTTTTTTCACCTAAGCAAAAAGGATGCATACTTATGTTACAAAAATCATATTAAATCGTCTTAAGAATACTCTTTTAACGAGTCTAATATGCTTCGCCTTTTAGAGTCTACATATTATGTACAGTCGAGTCCATAAATATGCGTACACTTTTGTACCTTGTCTATTTAATGACATATTAAAACTGCCATATATGAATTGTGACAGCGATTAAAGTGACAAGGTACTAAAGTGCACACATATTAATGAACTCGACTGTATGTATGTAAACTCTACTGCACAAAAACATCAAAAATCTAGTAACAACTGCGTACACAAACTTGTGATATCACTACAATGGCGTACTTGTTCCTTCAATGGATTTCTTCCAGTTGACCAGACCAATATTGAAAAAGATACCTAATACAATACTTAAACCAATATTGCTACAGCCAATATGCAGCTAATATGTCCTTATTTCTTGTCCTTCAATTGATCCCCCCTAACATGGTTAGCGTTGGCATGTAATTTTCTAACATATCTGTTATGAGTTCTTCAATGAGTTCTGCGTCGTCCTAGCTTGAGCTCTGCGCTGCGGGCCCAGTATGGTATGGTTGCGTTTATCACGTGACATGTGGATAAAGCATCCGTCACTCTCGTGCTTATACACATGTCAGAAAGTGACAGATGTTTTGTCCACATTTTGTCACGCGATAAACGCAGCCATATAAGGCTCCCTGGAGCGTACAGCGACTTGTTCACTAGAAAGCAAAGCATATATATAGCAAGAACTCTGTAGCATTTTGCAATAGGCTATTTGACAACATTGAAAATATGCATCAAATTGTCGTCATCCTATTAGATAATAGCGTAAAACTACATATTTCACTTTATTTTAAACTAAATTAAGCATATTTTTTTGGAAATTACACGAAAAAAATTGTAATATATTTTGAAATTTTATCTGTGGCAGAAACGCTATGCGATTGCTTTGTAGCTGTGGTTACTCGCAGGTGACGTCACACGCAAGTAACCACAGATCATAAGGGCATATCTCTTCATATGATTTTTCATTGTTTACTTGCATATAACGTCACACTTGTCACATGGCCAGCGCCACGATAGAAACAGCGTTGTAGGCGCGGTTTCGAAAATTTAAACTTTTAAATGGATTTTTATTGATAATATAGTAGAATCTCACGGAAATATCAATGTAGTGTGCTTCTTATGTAATAAAGAATCATTTAATAAGGTTTTCTAAAATTAGTCAAATAGCCTATTGTGTAGTCGAGTGCGGCATCGTAAATTGAAACACCATACCATCGAGAACGTATATCATCTTTACTAATCCTACTAATAATACATATAATAAATGCGAAAGTTTGTGTTTGTTTCTTACTCCTTCACGCTCCAACCGCTGAACGAATTTGGATGAAATTTGAAATGGAGATAGCTTACACCCTGGATTACAAATATTGGCTACTTTTTATCCTGGAAAATTATACGCGGACAAAGTCGCGGGCAGAACAGAAGCTAGTTATAGTTTGTTTCGTTTTCACGATTTAACACCTGAACCGATCGACGTAACTTTGGTACAGAGACAGTTCATAGTCTGAAAACGGACAGTTTCCGACGGGATAACGATAAACGTCTTCTACGCGGACATCCAAGGCTAAAAGCTACTGGAAAAAAGTTTAAAATACGAAATTTCGCAGTTATCCACGGTGTCAAAACAAAAGTGTTGTAGTCTGACTCATGAATCCCGTGCATTACTTTGAACACGTAACCCATACTTCGAGGATGGTATCATCAGGCTGTGCGACGCGCACCTTATAGAGGTGATCCTTGGGTACAGTCGGCGGAGTATGCGGAACAGAGCGGCGAAAATAATGTACAAGGTTGATCTGTGATTTATTGACATGTTTCAAAAAATGCTAATAGAACATTACTTCTGTATAGTTAAATGGATAAAAACCCCGACATAACACTTAAAAAATAACACCTAACGAAGAGAGATGTTTTCTTAGTTATCATAACTAGAGTACCCAAGTATTGGTTAAATAACGGAAGGTTGATAGTAACAATAGTTTAGTTTATTTCTCATTTAACTTGGGCATAGGGTCGGGGGGTAGGTAAACAAAATTAAAAATATAACCTCAAACTTATCTAATAATTTCAATTAAGCTTATCGTCAGTGTGCTCGCTTGCCTTCTCCGTGTCCTAAAAGAGCTATTAAAAACTCTAGTTAAATATTTCTGAGATCAAACTTTGATTTATGTAGTTTGTTGCTACACGTATTTCTTTTCATTTTTATACGTTGTTTTAAGAGCCAATGTAGTACGACAAAATAATAAGGAACTTGCATTTTTCCGTAATTTCGTCTGCGTAATAATGGTCTTTGCTGAGGCTTAAGCTATCTTTATACTACGTCTAAATTTAGCTCTTGGGTCATGAAGGGGTAATAAACAGTCAGACGGACAAAGCTATATTCACATTGGTAGATAATTTATGCATAACCATTACGCATACCTAAATTTTTCAGCTAAAAAAATACGGGTATATTATCTAGTCTCTGCTCCACTTTATTTTCGATAACTATACCTTGCAGCTGTACCTTTGTATATAAGATATATAAAGTATATGTTACGGTCGTGAAGCCGGCAAGTATGCTAACAAGTTTAGCGTTCATTAGCCGCGGGGCAGAGTCACGTGGACTCCGGACCAGAACTAAAACAGTGATGTAATGTGAGTCGTGACTGACAGTAATCTAGGCTTTATAGCCTTACATATTATTAAAGGATTAAAGCTAACGTCATATCAGACTTTGGCTACTATAAAAAATGCGACTTTAAAAATTGATATTTATTATGATACTAACTAATCTCGCGTCAATGAACCGGGCCTTTATTCCAATTTGAATTCGTTGTCATATCCATTAAATTTCATAATATATAACTGAAAAAAAAAACAGAACAACCTCATTCAGTGCACGGTACAAATGTACCAATTCCATGGACTATTATCGTATTAATGGATTAGAACTTGAAATGGTTATTGCGAATAGATAAGAAGCTCGCTCACGTGGATTGTCACACGCCTACTCACGTTTGTATCGCAAATAAAACACTTCGGAAACAACAAGTCATGTTACTTAAGAGGTGATATTGTGAGACTGAAAATTTCCGTAAAAAACGCGGTAAAGGCACTTGTCTCGCCGGCGGGGAATCGATTAGCTATCGACTATTTTCTCGCTCGAGAAACGAACAAAAGATATAGACACATAGATCCCGAGCTATGTTTCTCGAGCGAGAAAATAGTCGATAACTAATCGTTTCCTCGCCGGCGAGACAAGTGCCTTTACCGCGTTTTTTGGCTGTTCACACTGCCGGCGAGGACTCTCTCCACTAGTTTGTCGAAACTAAAGGTATAGATCCCGTGTC
Source organism: Acleris cristana (assembly GCA_948252455.1). Taxonomy (NCBI): domain Eukaryota; kingdom Metazoa; phylum Arthropoda; class Insecta; order Lepidoptera; family Tortricidae; genus Acleris; species Acleris cristana. The sequence goes on along the minus strand of OX411784.1, from coordinate 10,622,748 downwards.
AATAAAAGAGACACATGTACTTATAGCTGATCGCTGGCTGTTCACATGCGCCGGTGAGAACTCCCTCTGGTGGAGACTAATGAATGATTGATCTATCAGAATTCATTGGTACTTACGAGTTGGCTTGGAAGCCTTTAGAACTTGTAATAAGTACTAATGTTTTAATGTGTACGATCAGATGGTACAATAATGTTATTATCTAATTGTTACTTCAACACTGAGATACGACATTCCAACAAAATGGAGTGCTAGTATGCGATAACAATAGATATCGTTATATCTCCACGTACAATAACAAGAAAAAAGTGGATTCACACAATATTTACATAACCGCTTATGAACTCAATAAAAATAGCTCTTTTCGAGAATATTTTTACTTAACTACTTAGATTATTTATTTTGTAGACCCACATTCAATGCCAAGTGTTCTGATTTCCATACAAAACGAACCCGCCTAACGGGTTCCTGGTAGGTACTAAAAGAGTTAACATTTGATTTAGTTTTTATAGGCATATACTATTTGTTTAGTATACCACAGATTAAATAAGAGTATGCGTGGAAATTTATAGGAAACCAAATTGATTTCTGTGCTACTGTGAAACTATGTCAAAGTATAACGCAATAACTTAAATCGTAAAAAGTCTCCTAGGATGTCATTGATTGATTACGTCACTTTGAATGAAAGAAAAAAAATCTTGACAAACAACAACGAAGTTCAGATAAATATGCAAAAGAGGAATGTTAATGTAATCACGAAATGGTCCCAACTCAGCCTAATGCTGGCATTGAAGCCATCGCTGGGCCACTAATCTACTGGGTAAAACTATATTGCCTTTGACATTGTACCGTGCCCGGTATTCTAGGTGGTAAAAACCATATCGTCTTTGATCTGTTATCGTATTGTCAACTTTTTGATAGCTCTTATGTCAACGTACGGTAACTCTTATTGACTTGACAGTAATGGCGGCCGGCCGAGTTAATAACAATACTCGGTAGAATAGAGGTTCTAGTTTTCCAATGGGAACATCTGGTGAAACTTTGACATACATTTTTGACATTCCATTATTTTTCATCTCATTTATATCTCTATAATAACCAATCTTTTATAATAAATTTGAACATTGACAAGTACTGATATATTCGAACGTTCATGTAATACTTTTAGAAACAAATGTCCTGCACAAATGTCGTGACAATTATAATAGTGTTGTAAACTTGAATTGATCTGGATTGTGATTTGTGTTATGTTATTGTGTTAACATCATTGTTATTGTACCGAATTAATTAAATAAATAAATAAATAAACATAAATAAATAAATATAATTAAATAAATAATCTCTCGGCGCGGCATCTTCATTTCCTCGTATTAGGATTCATGATGTAGTAGTGCCTTGGTAAAATGTACTTATAAAAGTTATAAATGGTTCAATAAAGTTGTAAAAAAGATGTTTTTGATATTTTCACATCTAGTTTGAGTACAGTTACCTGACTAAACCCGTATTTAAATACCTCCAGACATATTTGTTACGCTGACTTGTTAATGTTGTCATTAAAATGTTTTTTAATAACTCGTTTGAAAAATCATTGTGTAACTTACCTTCATTTTGAATGCTTGTATACAATGCAGTGTTATTCGACTAGGTATCTAATTGTTAACGATTACAAAATACGGACATACCTACCTAGGTACACTTCTGATTTTGTTTTCAGTTTAAAGTGCTCTATTCTACTCGGTGTGTTGATCCGTCGCTCTTTATTTAAGGGTCATACTCTTGCCGGTGGAGTAATCGCCAACCGCTCTGGTCCTTTGTCAACAACTGCTTGACTTTCTGGTACGACCCAACCTTAACCTTCTCTTTTATTTGCTTTCTTGGTCTTCCTCTGCCTCTCTTTCCTACTATGATGTTTTTAAGGAAAAGGTCGTGTCGTAGCATGTGTCCTATCATTGTTCCATTTCTATTTTCTATTGTTGCTACTTGCTACTTTCATTTATTTTATTCAGCACTGTCATTAGATATTTTTCTTTCAACTTTCTACTTATCCCCTTCTGCTTTTTGATATGTTATCGAAAAACAGTAATTAGGTTTTCCCGAGCAGCATACAACCCCTGATAGGTTAATCTCGTTAAAAGAAAAAAAGGAAACATTTAAAACTCAATGGCATTATTCTACTGTGTAAAACCAAATTGCTTTTGACATGTTATCATATTGTCGATGATACGATAGCTCTTATTTATTTTTCAGATGACATGGCTGAGTTACAAACAATACGATAACATGTCAAAAGCAATGTGGTTTTACCGAGTACAATAGAGCCCCTTGTGGATAAAGCATCCGTCACTCTCGTGCTTATATAAGTGTCAGAAAGTGATGTTTTATCCACATTTTGTCATGCGATAAACGCAGCCATATTAGGCCCCTTGGTAATGTGCTGACAATAAAATATACTTACATGAACTTTTCATACAAGATTCCTGAAACAGTCATCTTTTGTTTAATAAATACACAAGCAAAGCCTCGCATCTTTAAAGCTAAGTTTGGCAGTGACTCATTATGGCTAAAAATTTCCATATGGCAGGTTAGATCATCAAGAGTAGATCTATTTAATGAGCGCCTCGAAAAGCTGTAATTAGCCATACTACATTAAAATAACCCAAATGATGTGGTAGTTTACCGACGGTTCCATGCTTTAGGTTCACTAAAGTGAATCAGGGCCTCTATTCCACTTTGATTTAGCTCTTATTTACTTGCCAATAATATGTAATAATAGTGTATACATATACAGGGTGTCCCTAAAACCAACGCCAAAACTGAAAGGATTGATACAGCAGCTAAAAAGCTATCGATGTAACCCCTATGTATGTTTAGCGATTTTTACTAGTTTCGGAGATATTGATCATTTTAATCTAATTTTTTGTAATTTTCCCTTAATTATGTCCATGTTACGAAAAATCATTAGTTTCATGTTTTATTTCATATGTTTTTTAGTGGTATCTTACATTAATAGAATCATTACAAATCAGCGAAGTTTTCAAACCCACTTGCTCGTTTTTTTTTAAATCAATTCTTATCATTAAATTAATACATGAATAAGACCATTTCTATTTTAAGTTATGTGTGATAAATGTTATTTATTGTGTCTTGAGGTTTTCGAAGAGGTCTCTCATGCTTGGAAGAATGGAATCTCTTAACAATAGATTTCATGTGATTGTGTTCGGTGCATCTACTATAGAAACAACGGTCATGCAAGAAGTGCTGTATAAATTTAAGTGTAGTTAATAAGTAATGGCCGAATGCCGATCACTAAAAAAACGTCTTTCCAAATAGCCCCGTCATTTTTTTGCAGTAAGTAGGCGAGGTTACTTTTATTTTATTTAATACATTATTTTAAATAACAGTGACAGTCATTGTCATTACGCAATGCTTTAAATTAGATCCTTATAAAAGTTTATTCTTTCGAATAAAAATGAAAAAGCTATCTGTTTTTTTAGGTGTATATGTTTTCAGAATAAATAGAGAAGGCAAAAGGCCGCGGGCCAATTGTTAATTTTATCGTCGTAAAAAAACATTTTTATCACGAGTTCATCGACAAATGATTACCGTCGACATGTTTTATCGATTGGTAGCCCATAGGTCACAAAAAACTCATTTACTTAGACCTCACTACTGCTGCGAATCGCACAATAGTTACCGGTGTTAGGTTCTTACATAGAGCTGATTCATCTCGTCAGACCTCGGTCGGATAGGTTCCGGTGCAAGCTCGGTGCGCCTGCACCGGTCGCCCGCGCGTTAATCTAATGATAGCTTTTCAAGTGCAAGATTGGATAAACGCTCTCGAGGATTTGTTCGGTTTGATCCTGGTGACAATAAGAGTACTTATCTTCGTTTTCCTAGGACACTGATATGATCCGATATAGCCTTTTTCGGACTGTGTATGGTGGAACCCTGACCCACCATAGAACTGTATCACAGTGACGTTATGATTCAAGTCGTAAAAAGTGTCAAACAAATTGTTTTATAATGTCACTGTGACACCGTTCTACGGTGGGTCAGGGAGCCATTGGGCTGATGGTAGATTGTACAAATATGCCAAGTAAAATTAAAAAATTGGCAAACCGATACGTGTTGAAACTTTGTACGGAAACATAAAATATGTTTTATCCATTCAGTTTACCACAAGTAACACTTGCTTTTCTATAAACGTATCGGTTGGCTTAATGGCACAAGTCTTGTAGATAAGTACACTAAAATCGATTAGACCTACACAGAAGGCCTCATTAAATAGCCACGTTACGAAAATAGCTTGATTGTTTTATAACAGTTGTACGTGGCGTACAGTCGGCCTTATAACTTTTAAGTAGGTGCATACTGTTGTACCTTATAGCTTTAACGCCTTAGTAAAATAAGTGCAGCAGTTCAAAAATGACGTTAAAGCGATATAGCACTAAAGTCAACCAAGTCAAGTCAGTCAAGTGAATTGAAATAGACCAAAAAAAATTGCTCCTTTTGTTTTGTTTTATTTTAGTACATGAAATAAGGCTATATTTAAATAAGTCTACGAGTACCTTGACTACGAAAATCTTTAATAATATAAATTCTGGTGCGATTTTTTAATACTAAATAACTTAAAATTTCTGACATAGCTTCACTGACAATCGACAAGTAATGCTTTACTTATGCTTATTTGTCAGATAAATTTAGCCCTTTCTCTTTCTTACACTTGAAAATAGACAAGGGAACAACTTTAAGTGGCAGATAAATTTACTCGTCGATTGTGAAACAGGCCCTAAATAAATAAATGAATAAATAAATATCATGGGACAATGTAACAACAATTGATATAGTCCCAAACTAAGCTCTAGGCTTGTACTATGGGTACTAGACAACGATATAATAAATACTTATATTGAGAAATATGTACTTAAATACATAGAAAACATCCAAGACTCAGCAACAAATATTCGCGCTCATCACACGAATATCTGCCCATTTACCGGGATTTGAACCCAGGACCGCTAGCATCGTAGGCAGGATCACTAGCGCGTCGTTTAAAATAATAATGAATAAATATTGTCTATTATTTGTAATCCACTTCTGCATGCAAATGGCATGTAATGAATGATTAACATCGAATCAATGTAAACAAATGCGAATCGAACAACGCAATAGTCACGGACAAACCGACACAATACCATTATTCCCGCGAGCTCAGCCAGATCGCTATGCGATGGCCGTGCTTATCGCTTCATCAAGTTAACTGCGCAAAAACAACTAAGAACTAGGTACTTGCCTGTATCGAGCATGGAAAAACACGAAACCAGTTTTTTAACGATCAATATCGTGTGGATTTTGCTAATTAGATCGTGTACATACGTTAATTTTTTATTAGTGTAGATTAAGTACTTGTTCTTTGTAAATGCTGAATTACAAACATCAAATAAAAAACCAGCTGCTCTTGAGTCTATAAATAGATCGTGGTTGCCTCTACCTTGATTCTTTTAAGTTTTCTTAATCACAAAACGACATAAAAGCCTAGCCTAGTATCTAGTACCTAAGTACAAATATATAATAATATACCTACCTACATTACACAATCATTAGCAATGAAATGCGTACAGTCGAATATAAAAATATGAATAGATACAATTTGGCAACTTATTCCATTTAAACAAGGCGAAAAGTGTATTAAATAAGGTGGGATAAGTTACCTACCACCATCTAGGATCTCGATAAATACACTAACTTTTTTACGGCTACGCTTGGTATAAAACCTGAAGGAAGGTTTTTTTTAACTTTTGTTGTTCGGAGACCCTCGTTTTTTTAAACTTTTGATTTTATTATTTACTTTTTTGAATATGTTACAGAGTTTCGAGTATCCTAAAAAACTAGGTTTGTATAATTTCCGATTGTTAAAGTAATGGGAGCACGTCAATGAAACTACGAGGTCGGATCAAGACTGAATAGACATTTATTTCATACCCACATATGATTTTATATAAACTACCGACAACCCCCTTTTTAAAATATAAATTATTTCTACACTCATTTATTCCTTTTTTTTTTAAATCCTCTTTTTCATTATTAGGTATTATTATTACATTACACAACAAATTTTGATATGGAAATTACGTGTTAATACAAACAAAATTATATGTATGTTAAGCTAATAGAAGAGGAGGAATAAATTTGGTACCCACCTTGACATTATACAACAATAAGGTTGAGTTTCCTAAAAGTCTTGAAATATTAGAAATCTATTAATTATTATCTACATTACAAGTAATGTATTATTTAAGTTTTATGATCATGTACAAAAATTATTCATAAAAGTATCATAATAATAATAATTTATTTTAACATTATTTTTGACGTGAACCTTTTATACATAGGAATTTATATAATTATCACCATTAAAATATTACCTACTAACCAAACTCATTACATTAGTTATATTTGTTAATTTAATTTTAATTTACAAAAATATTAATGATCAATAATATCACTTCGTGTGGGGAGAAGCGTTGACCTGATACAAATATCATGAATTCCTTACATTAAACTTAAACTATTGTACACAGTAACTAAGTAGGTATACATCATTAATGATTAATTAGGTATTACGATTTTGAACAACCGCCTTTTTTTTACAATGATTATTTTTATTTAAATGACCAACATGCAAATAAATAGATTATTCCTATTCACTTATCGTTATATTTAATGTAATAGGTAGAAAGTTATTTAAATGTACCACAATTATGAATAATAATAAATTTTAATGTGTAACAATTTAAAGTAGGTAAAGTACCTATAATAAACAACTACTTACTTTAAACGCTGATTTAATTTTCATTTTGATCATGCATAATTAATGATAATAACTTAAGTAACTTATAAATATAATGATCTAGGGATGCTGAAGCAGTGCAAATAACGGTGTCAGCTAGTCGAAACCCCAGCGATCAGGAGGAATCACCGCCCTGCCAAAACGCGTCACGTAGTGATTATTGGTGCTAGCATTATCAGACACTGGGGCCGCGCGGGAATCGAAGTGACTATCCGCGCGCGGCGACGACTGCGCAGGCATTGATGACGTCACGGCGTTATCGCTCGGCGTAATAATATCATCATAAGGCAGCGCTCGCCCTGTGTATCTAGTCAAATCTGGTTCGGGCCGTCGATCGGAGTCCCGAATGAGGTGACGTCTGTTACGAATTAAAATTCCACCGTACTCCATTTTGACTACATACGACCTTATACCTCTGAGAGAGGAGACTGTTCCGCTAACCCAGCGCTTGTCTACCCTAACTTTTACATTTTCACCGCACTGCAGCGGTATCAAGTCCCGAGCATTTTTGTTGTAATAAGTTTTTTGTTTTTCCTGACGTATCAGGAGTTCATTTTTGACATGTTGTTGTATCTTCGGTTGTAAAAGTATAGGCTTGCATGGCACAATGCCCCTTAATTTCCGATTGTTCAGTAATTCAGGCCCCTATTTCACCAAGATACAATTGTCACTGACATATGTCTCTTGACATATCGACAATTGTCAACAGACAATTGTCTAGTGACAGGTGACAACTGACAATTTCGTAAATTATTCCGTATAGAAATGCTTATAAACATTACAAGTATTTTGTTACAATTGTCCTAATCTTAATCAAATGACAATTATGTTGTGAAACAAGAATCATTTTTCTAACTCGACATATTTGTAGATTTGTCAGTAATTGTTGACATGAGATCGAGGCTGTGTCAGCCTAGCGTTAGAATTGTAGTGTTGTTAGTTTAGTTACAAAATGGCTCTCCGCGAAAGCAGTAGCAGTAGTGACAGTGAGAGCGATTTAGACGAGTTCGCATATAGGAGAATATATAAAGAACGAATAAATTTCTCCTTTGACGTCACTGCCTTTGCGTTCAAGGAAAAATTTCGAATTAGTAAAACCAGTGTCGAATATTTAATAAATGAAATCGGTGCAGTTATAGATCATCCAACTACAAAAAATAAAGCTTTGACGCCTTGTCAACAAATACTGTGTACGCTGCATTGGATGGGTTCGGGATCTCAATACCATGTTAGTGGTGACAACCACGGCGTTTCAAAGTCGACGATCCATCGTTGTGTAAGGCGTGTTACCACTGCAATAGTCAATCAAATATTTGGTAACGAAGTACGTTGGCCAGCAAACACAGGCTCTATCGCACAACTATTCATGGAATTCGGTAATATTCCAAGAATTGGTGGCATTGTTGATGGATCGCTAATACCCATCGATTCACCTCGGCAGAATGAATATATGTTTGTGGACCGTAAAGGTGACCATTCGATAAACACCATGGTTGTTTGTGGGCCTAATTTGGAGTTCTTTTATGCAAGTGCACGATGGCCGGGCTCTGTTCATGACGCAAGAGTTTTGCGTTGTTCTTCTTTAGCACAGCAGTGGGAAAATGGTTGGAGGCCATTTCCAAATGCCCTTCTTTTAGGAGACAGCGGATATGCTATGAAGAAGTGGCTAATAACACCAAACATCCCTATACAAATACCAAGAACAGAAACAGTAATGCGATTTTTGAGAGCATTTAAACATATAAGAAGGATGGTTGAAAATGCTTTGGGTATATTGAAGGAGAAGTTTCCCTGTCTCAATTATCTCCGTTTGCAACCATTGTCGGCTTGCAAAGTGTTCTTAGCCTGTGTTACCCTTCAAAATCTAGAAAAACGCCTTGGATCCGAACATTACATACCTTACGCTTATGCAAATGACGAAATGGTAGATAATGGCGATAATAATCGAGATAACATTGAAGAGGACAACAACGAAGCAATTGACCCTGAAGCAATCGAAGTAATACGGGAATTGATACAAATTTTTAATTGAAGTACTGTTTATTAATACTGTTTTTATGTAAGCAATTTGATAACATTAGAAATTAAACTAAAAATGCAAAATAAATGTCATAGTTGAAATTATTTAAACTGTCCCATATTTACTATAAACTAGTTATATTGCAATTTGAACTTTCTAATTTAAGCTGTAACAATCTAAACAATTTCATTTTTTTTAATATGATTTATTATGTATATACCTACACTCGGAAGTAATAAAAAACTGTTTTACACTCTTGAGTGTAGATACCTATATATAATAATATGTATACAATTATCACATACTCGTAGTAAGTACGAGTAATTAAAGAAAGTAATTATTGTATTTTCTGCGATTCTTTTTCTATGTGGAAAGAAATAGCGAGTGATTAGTTACAAATTAAATAGTATTTACTCGTGACAGTGAAACATTTTTTTGAACATCTAAGTTTTCTGATAAATTAACTAAATTAATCTCAATGATATTTTGATTATAATAAGGTTCAGTGAAACTAGAAATCGCTCGTATGTTTAGCTCCTTCTCTAATTTAAATAACTCTAGTTCTAGTTTATACTTTTCCCGTTTCGCTATTTCTATTTTCTCCTTAGTAAGCAGTATATCGACCTCGAGCTTTTCCTTTTTTAAACGATAAATAGGTTTGCAGTGTGTACTTGTTACGTTTCTGTTATCTATATTTTGCGTATTTTGGGGTGTATTTTCACAACGCTCATCTTGCAGTGGTTCATCATTTAATATTTGAATGGCTTCCTGTGTTCCAGACGATTCAGGAACGTCCAATCCTTCTAAAACCGGAGTGTTTTTCCCTATTATACTGAGGATCATATTATCAGCATCATCAAATTTCCATTTTTTTCCTCCCGCAGATCCCGTTTGGCGTCGGTTATCCCTTTTTTCCTAAAACAAATTTATAAAATAAATTATTAACTTTGATTCCATTATATATTTTATAAATACAATATTCAGAATGTGCAATACCTTATAGCGTTTCACCTAATTGCATTTCACCTCGACCGTATAATTAAATGTATCGCTTTTTGTCTCGATTGTTTATTTTTTTGATCGCTATAATAATTTAGTCACATTTGTCTATTATATTAGTAACAAAGATTATATTCCAATGATTTTGATATTCCGAAGAAAAAAAAGGAACACTAATTTTAATATCTCGCGGTCATTACATGACATTTAAGGCTCCGGCAAACCAAACGCGTGGCAGCAGCAGCGCGTAGCGTCGCGTGGCGTCAGGGAGTTGCAAAACAACAAAACAAATGGAACCCCGGCACACCGAGACGCGCGTCTGGCGCGCTGCAGACGCGCCGCACACGCGCGTCTCGGTGTGCCGGGGTTCCATTTGTTTTGTTGTTTTGCAACTCCCTGACGCCACGCGACGCTACGCGTTGCTGCTGCCACGCGTTTGGTGTGCTGAAGCCTATGTTGTGTGAGTGGCCTCAACTCTGTTGCCGATACCTACAGAGTTTTATTGCCAACGTCAATTTGGGAAGCTTAACGGTGCTTAAATTACCGTCCATCAAAATTGACGCCATGTAAATACTATGACCCATTCTTTTGTTTACGCGACGACACCGTATTTTACGCGTCGGTGTGGTCGCTCCCTAATACGTCAAATATAATAGCGTTCCAAAACATCCAAACATATATCGATCGCGGTGAAATGCGACTAAGTTAAAACACTATACGGAAAATAAGATGCTACAAATTACAAAAGTACTAATTAGGTACAAATTAACTCGACAATTGCTAGGGGGTATTAAAAAATTAAACTCAGTACTTACTATTGTCCTCTTTCGCCAATTTTGCCACGTGGTATCTCTTAAGTACTTCCATTCTTTGTCATAAATGCCTAGTTCTTGTAATTTTTGAGCAATTTCCTTCCACTTTTTATTCTTCATATCAAATGTTAAGTTGCTGTTAAATTTACCAAAAAGTATTGCTTTATTTTCCGAAATTAAATTTAATATCGTCATTTTCTTGGTCATATCCATTATTAGGTATATTTTAAAATCGAAATGCACGCTTGTGTGATGTGATTATTGGTGGAATGAATTGAAAAATATTTATTTGTGTGAAAAACGCGGTAAATAATTGAGTAGTTTTAAATAAGTTACAGGCAAAAGAAAATCCCATTCAGCCAGTGAAGCCCGCAATGTTGCATACAAATTCCATTACAATCTAGCTTGTAACCTTTTAAAAAGTGAAAAGTCCCATAATAAAATGAGGGCACAAGTCTTAAACATCCATATTTTATTCGAAACATAACTTTTTTATCAGTGTCTGGAATAGGTTGTTTTTTTTTTAAACAAAGCTTGCGCTTCTCCTTGTCATAAACAAAAAGGCGGTAAAGAGTGATTGTTTTTTCACGTGAAGTTTCTGTGTATGCAATTAAAAAAACCGGCCAAGTGCGAGTCGGACTCGCGCACGTAGGGTTCCGTACCACTATAAAATATTTATAAATATTTACGATTTATAAGTTTTATAACGTATTAAAAAAAAACTAATTATTAGATCTCATTCAAACCAATTTTCGGTGGAAGTTTGCATGATAATGTATATCATATATTATTTTTACATTTATCATTCCCTTATTTTAGAAGTTACGGGGGGGGGACACACATTTTTCCACTTTGGAAGCGTCTCTCGCGCAAACTATTCAGTTTAGAAAAAAAATATATTAGAAACCTCAATATCATTTTTGAAGACCTATCCATAGATACCCCACACGTATGGGTTTGATGAAAAAAAAATTGAGTGTCAGTTCTAAGTATGGGGAACCCCAAAAAATTATTGTTTTTTTTCTATTTTTGTATGAAAATCTTAATGCGGTTCACCGAATACATCTACTTACAAAGTTTCCATAGTATAGCTCTTATAGTTACGGAAAAAAGTGGCTGTGACATACGGACGGACAGACGGACGGACGGACGGACAGACATGACGAATCTATAAGGGTTCCGTTTTTTGCCATTTGGCTACGGAACCCTAAAAATGAGTTCAAGCGATGAAGATTTTACTCCAACACAATTTTTTTCTTGCGATTTTTGAGAAGACGATATATTTGCCTCGGCAGGAATGGCAATTGCGGGCTTCGTATTTTTAAACGGACGAGCTTGCGAACCAATGCTCGGCCCGCAATTGCCTTCATCCCTGCCTAGGCAATAATATACTCCTTTAGTCGTGTCTTCATACAATGCCTAATACAATGACTTACTTAGGCATTGTACTAGTGTCTAATTCTATATTTTAATAAAGAATCGATTAATGCCGGCGGTAAAATGGGCTTCTAAAACACGTCCGTATAAAAAAAAAACGCTGATTAACACCGTATTTGTTCGTTGCGAAATAAAAAAAAAAGACATTGGAGCCAAGCAATTATTGTTTCTTTTTACATCAAAGGAATACTTGATACGTCATGTGTGTGTGAATTTATAAATGATAAGAATACTGTCGCCCTTATATTTATAAGCCGTCTTGTCCTTCCCGTAATTAGGTACAGTCAAGGGCATAAATATATATACGTTCCCAAGAGGTAAAAATATCTATACACCTATATGTCACTGGCAAAATGGTCCGTGTATACAAATATCTGACGCGATAGCTGTATACATATTAATTCCCTTGACTGTACGTAATAAATCTTGCAATGGTGGTCGTCTGTCACCAACCGACATACGGTGAAAAAGTTATGAAACAACAATTGTCCGGACATATTTACAATTGTCATCTTATTTTGACAATGCCTGTTTCACGATCTACAATTGTCATGTTTTTTTGACAATTGTCACACTTGTCAAGCTTGGTGAAATAGGGGCCATGGTGATGCCAATTTATTACTGATTGGAGTGTTTAAATACTCAAGAAGGGCTAACTTAAAATCTACTTTTTCAATGCCGGTTTTTTTTAGAATATTTTTAATAATCTGGACAACACGTTCGACTTGGCCGTTAGACTGTGCATAGTGCGGCGAGGAAGTGACGTGCTGGAAACACCATTCATGAGAAAATCTCTTAAACTCATACGAACTAAACTCTGGGCCATTGTCGGACATCACAATGTCCGGGATTCCTTGGCGACTAAAAATAGATTTAAGATGACTAATTACATGCCCTGATGTTAATGATTTTAATTGTATTACTTCTACAAATTTGCTGTAGTAATCAACTACGACTAAATATTTATTTTCGTTAAAGTGAAAAATATCAGCTCCTACTTTCGACCAAGCCCTATATGGTACGTCGTGGGGAATTAGTGACTCCTTTCTGTTCTGATTCTTAAAAGTGAGACAAGCTTGACAGTTATTTATATAATCTTCCAGTTGCGTATTAATGTTTGGCCAGAACATTGTTTCTCTGATTCTTAATTTACATTTTTCTAGACCTAAATGCCCTATATGAACGCGCCTTAACATTTCTTTGCGCATCGACACCGGTACGATAATTCTGTGTCCTTTCCATAACATATTATATGCACTTGTTACTTCATCTCGGTAGCCCCAATATGGTCGGATACTTTCCGAGACTTGGTGCTTATGTTCTGGCCAACCATTTTTTATTTGTTCCGTTAACACCTGTAACTCTGAATCTTCCTGGGTGCATTTTTGAATTGCTACAAAATGCGTGTCAACCAGTGGGTTACTAAGAGCGACGGCACACACTTGCGCGCGCTCGTCGAGCTGATCGCGCGGCTCTGCCGGCGGCCCGCAAACCGGTTCTACAGCACGCGACAGAGTGTCAGCTACAAACAAATACTTACCCGGCTTGTAAGTTAATTTAAAACAATAAGGCTGCAATCTCAATAGCATTCTCTGCAACCTAGCTGGTGCTGAAGCTATAGGTTTGCGGATTATACTTACCAACGGCTTGTGGTCAGTCTCCACAGTTACGTCATTCCTGCCATATATGTATGTGTAGAATTTTTCACACGCAAACACGCAAGCCAGCAATTCTTTTTCAATTTGCGCATAGGCTTGCTCCGCCTGGGTTAGAGAGCGAGACGCGTAACACACAGGCATGTTGTCCTGAAGGATGCATGCCCCAAGGCCATTTTTGCTAGCATCGACGCTTATAACTACAGGTTTATTTAAACTGTAATATTGCAATATTGGCACACTTGTCAAACATTTTTTAAGACTGTTAAATGAATCTTCGTGTTGTTGTGACCAGTGCCACGCAACATCTTTTTTTAGAAGTTCCCTCAGAATAAAGTTTTTATCGGAAAGGTTTGGTATAAAACTACCAACATAGTTAATCATGCCAAGAAATCGTTCCAAATCTTTTACATTTTTCGGACGTGGCATGTTTCGTATTGCCGACGTATACGAACCATCAGGATAGATGCCATTTGGCGTAATTAAATGACCTAGATATTTAATTTTATTGAGACCAAATTTACACTTACTTTTATTTAATTTTAAGTTTATCTCTCTACATCTATCTAGAACTTTTCTTAGTCTATTATTATGTTCCTCCTTTGTCCTGCCGTACACAAGAATATCATCTACGAAGAGGCACACACCTACTATGTCGTCTAAATGTTCATACATTTTCTTGTGAAAGACTTCTGACGCTGAAGTTATTCCGAAAGGAAGACGTAAGAATTTATACCGTCCGAAACTGGTGTTAAATGTACACAGATCCGTGCTGTCTGCATGTAACCTCAACTGCCAAAACCCTTGCTTAGCATCGAGGGTACTAAAATACTTAGCACCGCTCAGGTTTACGGTCATTTCGTCTAGCGTTGGCAGCTTGAAATGCTCCCGTTTAATAGCCTGATTTAGATCTCGAGGGTCCAAACATATTCTTACGTCGCCGTTCGCTTTCCTAGCAACGGTCATACTGTTAACCCAGTCAGTCGGCCCGTTAACCTTAGCAATAATGCCATCCCTAACCATCTCGTCTAACTTGCTTTTTATGCAATCCTTTAAAGCTAAAGGTAGCTTCCTTGGTGCATGTACAACAGGTCTAATGCTGTGATCTAATTCGATTTTGTACACACCTGGCATACACCCTACGCCCTCAAACACATCCGAATACTCTCTATTAATGTCATCAGCAAAATTACATCCTGTTTGCTGGTCAACGGCTAACACCAGCTGTATAACATTCAATTCACAACACGCATCACGGCTCAAAATTGGAGGAGAAGATACATCTGCTATTATAAAATCCAAAATGTACTCCCGGCCCTTATAATTTGCTTTCAAGTTACAACTGCCAGTAACCTTGATATCGTTACCCGAATATCCTTTTAATTTGACTGAAATCGAACTTAACTCGTGTTCATCAATGCCCAAGTCGGTTAAGTAACGGTGCGGTAAAATATTTACGTCGGCCCCAGTGTCTAATTTAAATTTAATGCTACAATCATTAATTATTAAATCAACCGACCAATCAGCGTGAGAATCAGATAAACAATAAATTACCTGATCGTAGGTCTCGTCCGCTTGCACCTCGTACACTTTGCACATTCGAGAAAAATGATCTAAGTTATTACAGTTTAGACATCGCTTTCCTGCCGCAGGACACATCGCATTACTATTGTGTTTTAACCCACACATAGCACACCACTCACTTGGCCCACTTTGGGCCATAAAACCCCGCTGTACTTGTTGATGTGGAGGAAACTGGCGAACCGGCGGATGCGAAACAGAATGCCCGCGAGTCGCCCGCGGGGCCATGTCGGTAGGCGGCCGACGGCCCCGGCCACGGCCTCGCCACGCACCGCGCTGGCCCGGGTACCCTCTTCGCGACACCCAAAACACTTCATTGCTTTCATCAGTTTTGTCTATATTTCCACTGTATTTATTTATTTCGTAAGCATGGTGATCCGCGGTATCCTTTTTTAATGTCCCTGCTTGAAGTCGCGAAATCTGTGCCAAATTGCATATCTCTATAGATTTACTTAAAGTCAAGTCCGGTTCTCGTAAAAGACGTTCTCGAATCCCATCGTCTCTTATTCCACAAATAAGTCTGTCTCTTGCCAGACCATCCAACAGCTTCTCAAATTCGCACGTACCCGCCAATTTCTTTAATTCAAAAGCATACTGCTCAATTGATTCGCCTTCACGTTGGCATCGTGTAAAAAATCTATGCCTTTCTATTGTTAAATTCTTCTTGGGAAGAAAAAAACTGTCAAATTTTTCAAGCAAACTTGTCACACTTGTAAATTTTGCGTCGAATTGCTGGTAAACTTCTCGACATTGCTCGCCTATTATATGCAGCAATATACTTATCTGCACGTTATCATTTTTCTTGGTTAGCTCACATGCATCGAAATAAATGTTAAAGGCACTTTTCCATTTTGTCCATTCAACGGATAAATTTCCAGACGTTACATTTTCTAAATTATTCGCAAAATTAAATGGCGGCGGCGGTGGCAGAATGGATTCCATTGCACTAACTTATGAGCGTTGCTTCTCAGATTTTCACAAATATCACTACAATATGTTCACTCGTACATATGTCTATTCGCGCTTGGCAATACAATAATCAAATAGGTAGTTCGGTTAATTCGGCTGCGCCATGTTAAAGTAATGGGAGCACGTCAATGAAACTACGAGGTCGGATCAAGACTGAATAGACATTTATTTCATACCCACATATGATTTTATATAAACTACCGACACCGATCGTCTTTTCTTTTATTTGTTTTTTTTTGATAAATATTTTTTGAAAAGGAAAACGTACAGCAATGTTTTTCATAACATCTACAATGTATTCAAAAAACCTAAAAATCGTACAAAGTTTAAGGGGAGAGAAACGTCATCTATATAACAAGGTTCCCTTGGCCACCTTAAGGTACACAACCCTGCACGGGTAGCATAAATTATATTTTCTCGCTTGTCGCTCAGTGCGTCTCTATCATTACAGCCTAGGCAGAAAGGGAGATCAGAGCGACAAACAAGTCGCGGACAACATGTGCTAGCCCTCCTGGTAGCTTACAAAGGCGAATTAATTAAAAGCATACCGCCGTAGTCTGACTGAAGTGTTTTGGCATAAACTTTTGATTAGCGGCATTTGTTCGCACGCTAGCCGTCATGGCGTTATTCTTATCGTTACAACGTGAGTGAGCTTGTCGACATGCGATCGACAACTCTTTAATGAATCCCTAACATTTATATCATATTCATTATTAAAGTCAACATTAGCTGGAGCTTGACCAAATGACTCATCATCGTCATATTCGTTTTGATATTTTTGATTGCTTAAAGAACAGATGGCCGATGCGGTCGTAGACTTCTCGAATGACGTCAGCGTACCGGAATATGCAGCGTGGGTAGTCCTCTAACAAGGTGGACCAACGACGTGGCTAAGGTTGCGGGACTTGCGGGAAACCGAAGGATGCAAGCGGGGCGCAGGACCGGTCCTTGAGGCACACCTTACGGGAAGCCTATGTCCAGCAGTGGACGTCTTTCAGCTGAAATGATGATGATGATGATTTTTGAATTACGAGCGGAACCATTGTGCATAATAAAATTTATTCCTGCGGGCCTAGTAAGGCTGTGTCTATATCGCGTGTCAAATATGGATAAAGCATCCGTCACTCTCTTACTTATTTACGTGTCAGAAGGTGACGGATGCGTTATCCACACTTTGTCACGCGATAAACGCAGTCATTAATATGCCTAATGGCCCCCTGAAATTTGCATAAATAAAAAAGTCATGAATTTTGAGTTTGAGTCAGCATAAAAAAAATGTAACAAAAAACTAACAGTGAACATTTTGTACAAACTATTGAATAACCTGTGAATTTTATAACTTTCGTGATTGTTTGCAAATTGTTTATGTCGCGTCAATAAAGTATTAGGTATGTAAACAGGTAGGTAGTACAGGACCTAAGTGTCACTAACTTAAAATAGTTTATTTCCAACTAATTTGTAACGCACATTATATTGTCTCTAATAAGTTGCGGTATTAAACAAATCTTTTTGTTACTCTAAATTATAATTGTTCAGAGGAGTTTGAACCTGAATTACTCCATCCAAATTGCGATAACGTTTCTATCCCCTTAGACCTGGTCCGATTTCCACGATTTTTGAATACCTAGGTATGTTTGTATGTATGTATCTAAACTCTTCATTGCACAAAAAACCAATTACAAGTAAGTACGAACATAAACTCGATGTAACGTGTACAGCGAACTTATCCCTTTATGGGATCTGTTCCAATTAACCTGACTATGATTGAGGAAACTACGAGGATAGGCAAAATTACAAGAAGTGCATAAAAAGTAAATAAATGTTGTAGTCATTATGAATAGGAATGTACGTTATAGAAAATATTTCTTGGAAAGAAACTGGTAGAAAAAAAACCAAAACGGAAACGTACAAACCTAGTTTTTTATAACGACTGCAACATATTCAAAAATACTTGATTTAGGGGGTAAAAACGTTACCGCCCGGAGCAAAATTTGTACGGATATTTTTGTTACAGCTAGTTACGCGAATTAAGCACCGCTTCAAAATCCTTTTAATGTAGGTAATTGTGCACGTGATGAGATTTTTGAAGTGGTTATCCAGTTACTTATAATGGCGAACCAGTGAATTCGATATGACTTAGGTACTTCCAGCGATTGGTTTAAAGAATAACAGCAGACTCCGAACAGCGAAATATCGAATGAACTCACACCTATAAATAGACTCCTCACTCAAATGGGAAACTATTCGGCAACAATGTATTTTTAGTGCTTTCATTAATTATTTCAGGGCCGAGTCATTCCATTAGCACGTTTAGTGCTGAGCTTTCTTACTTCCTTGAAAAAATAATCTTTAATCGATCTTCTGGTATTGAATCTTTGCTAAGTTTATTAAATTCAAATTTTAGTTACTTACGTAATTAATTGATGTTTTATTTTGTTTTATTTTATTTATTTTACTGAATCAATAAATCCATAGCACAAATTACAATAAAGGCTTATTTCAGATAATGTTTTGTTTCTTTATTTGCCGTGATTGCGGCCAAATTGACAGATATCGGCTAGGTACCGGTCTTTATTCTATTTTTTTATAAAACTATTGGTTTTCCTTGGATCCATAAATAAATAATAAATAAATAAAACACTGTTAGATAGATACAGACTTGAGATTTTATTAGACTTGTTTTAGAATTTTGTTAGTGTGTGGAGCCTTAGTTGAAAATCGAAGTTTACTGGGCGGTACTCCATCCCTTTCTCCCAATTTAGTCACGACAAGTTGACAAGTGAAAGGTATGAGGCATCCGAAGTTAAGTGCTTCCAAGACGCATAACGCTAACTTAAACGATTATAGAAAACTGACAAAACAGAATTGACCTTAGCTGCCAATATATTCAGCCGCTATTAGTCAATTCTATAGTAATTTTGTCAGTTTTTCTAAATTCGTTAACGTTGACGTTATGCATTTTGTCTAGCCCCCTGGTACACTTCTGATTAAAGCCTTCGTTCGCTCCACCACCATTCCTTACATTTTGCTTAGTTCAACGGATCAAAACGCACAGAAAAAAAAAAAAGGTTGCTTCTAACAAGATTGTGATTGTTGTGCATAGGCGTCTTGAATCCATACGAGCCTAACAAGACGTTAGACGCATCAACTAAGATGTTAGTTGAATCGCTAAAGAACTTGCTGTTTTTACTATAAGTTTTGTTTGATATAACTAATATCATGAATAGTGTATTCATTTTATGTCAACTAAAAGAAAGCCTCTCTTGGTTAGCTCACATTTTTTTGAGTGCGGATCGAACGGGCTTATTGTCTAACGCACTCGCAATCACGATCGTTTTCATTTTGAAAATCTAAGGCTTGTCTGTATACAAAATGAAAACAATTGCTCCATTTTGAAGCCGGTTGCTATTGCGAGTGCGTTAGACAATAAGCCGTCTGTGTGGTAGTTATTTTCAATGAACTGATTTCTGATCAAAATAAGATTTGGAGCGGTAGTTTTGCGACGTACTTCCTAATTAAGTCTGTCATGACTTTACACAAAATAATGTCGATATTTGCATGACAATAGTGACATAGTTAAATGAATTACTTAAAGAAAACAATACGCGATCGTTAACTCGAGACAAACAAGCCAAAATGCCTTAGTTAAACAAGAAGTCACAAGACTAATGTGTCCCGTTCTGGCTAATTGACTGTTAAATTGTATTAGGTACCTACCTTTTAAGAGGTTGTTTACATCTGTAAAATATAAATATGTATGAGGCTGTTGTTTTATGATTTTATGAACTGAAATATCATTTCTATTGGCTTCATTTAAACAGACTATATACCTATACCTAATCAACTAATTTTAAAACCGATGACCGAAGGCGAACTTCTTGTCCCTCCTCTACGTCTGTCTTCGCTTCGTAGTCCGGTTCGGTTCTGGAGAGTCCGATTTTAATGCGGTTTCCAACATAACAATAACGCCGAAATTAACTAAGACCATATTTTTGCAATGTGTGGTCATTCAAAAACCAATTAGAAGAATAATATCAGGCTTACTCACCCAAATTTAATTGCCAACTTTTAATATAAGTATGATTTTTTCGAAAAGTTATTTGTGATTTTGTCATTGACCATTCAGGTTTTGGCACCAAAAGACATCAACGGGTATAGAACGTCGTAAAATATTTACTAAGAAGAAAAAATGCTGCAGCAATGCAAAATAGACAAAATTAGTACAGGCATTTTAAAATGGTCTATTATTCTATATTTTTTACTTTCGAATCGCACTCGAATCATACTGAATTTTGGCATAAGTCAAGCCCATATTCTTTTGTTAAAAATATTAAACGTTATACCGGTCTATGTGATATTAACGCCTAAAATAAAACAAAACGCCTTGTGAACATGATTTGGCCGTCTGTTATGTTATATCTACTTTGCGATCTTTTTTTCTGCGTTAAGACTTACCGGACCTAACCTTAACCTTAACCTCAACCCACTGTGCTCTTTGAAGAACGAGTGCATGTTAACGATTACCTTTTGTTTGATTTAATAAAAGATCCTAGTGAAGATTACAGACGGCCAATTTATATTTCCTGACTATACCTATAAACCCTGAGATTAAAAGATAAACCATGTAGGATCAGTTTTTATGAGTTAAATTGCTCTAGGTAAGCTAGCATAATGAGCCATGTCACATAAATACCTAACAGTTGTGTGGTTAATTTATGTGCGTCACAAATTTACGATGACGAACTTTTAGAATAATATGACAATACTAACCGTTACCAACGACTCCTTCCGCGTAGAAGTCGTTTGTCGCTACTCGCGGTAAAAAGTACCTTATGGTCTAAGATCCGAATAGGAGACGATTTGCACCGGGCTGCTTATTCAATCAAAAGCATTTTATATCAAATTTGAGACGCTAAATAATATGTGGCGAATAGGTTGGCTGAAAATTTTCAGTCCAGTACTTATATCATTAAAAAAAATATTAAAAATGAACTTTTTTTTAAAATTGCAAATGCTTGTTTAATAGACAAATTACATACTAATCGAAAGTTTCATACTATTTTCATAGAATATGCAAACGTTAGGTTTGGTGCAAATTATTATATATAAAATACTTTTGATCAAATAAGCAGCCCGGTGCAAATCGTCTCCTATTCGGATCTCCTACTATTATGTCCTTACCAAATTTAATCGAAATCGGTTCAGCGATTTTTTCGAGAATGCGCAACAAACAGACCAAGCTACTTTCACATATACAATCTTAGTACCTATGGATATAGATGGAACGTGCTGAACTAGTTCCGTGTATTGTGTTAGTTTTGTTGAAGCTTTGCAAACATGTAAAATGTGGTTTTTAGCACCCGAAACGGGTATCGTTCACCATCAGTCAGTTCTTGATGAATAATTTACCCATCCTTTACCAGTGGTAATTGCGTATAAACATTCCCAGTAACAACCACCTATTCATTTGCTAAGCTCGGCATTTATATGCCTAACGGTATCAGATAGGAAAATAATTTTCACACTCAAAAAAATGTGAGCCAACCAAGGGAGATTTTCTCTTAGTTGACATAAAATGAATACAATAGTTACAATATTAGTTATACCAACCAAAACTTATTGTAACCGCAGCAAGTTCTTTAGTGATTCAACTTACATCTGTCGATGAATCAAACGTCTTGTTAGGCTCGTATGGAATCAAGACGCCTATACACAATAATCACAATCTTGTTAGAAACGACCAAATATGTTTTTCAGTGCAGCTATTACCAATGGTAATAGTGTTAAAAAATTCTAGTTCTTAGCACATTATTGACACAAAATCCAGAGGGAAGTTTACAGTTTCTATTCTATGTCAGTTTCTGAGGTCGGAGTGACGTCCTGTCCGTCCAGCGGGTCTATTATGGTCGTGTTTATCGAACGATATAAACGTGGATAAAACATCTGACACTTTCTGACCAGTATGTAAGTGCGAGAGTGGCGGATGCTCTATCCACCACGATAAAGACGACCATAATGGGGTCCTAGTGAAAAAGGGTACAAGTCCTCTGAAGATCAAGTGAAAAAGGGCTTAAGTCTAGTGTACTCTCTTCATGTATATACCCTTTATTACGAGTTAAGTCGTCTTATATATACCCTTTCTCACGAGGACCCGCTGGAGGGGCCCAGTATTAGCGGGAATGAAGGTAGCTTTATCCACTTTGGTCCACCGCGATTAAGGTCACCATAATATGGGGGCAGGGGCACGTGATATTGCATTCAACCACGGCGTTCAAAAGGTATTTACAACTTCAAATAAATAAATAAATAAATAAACATCACGATATATTTTAACACGTCGCTAACATTATCTAATATAAGTAGAGATTCAATTCCCCTGCCCTTTAAGGGCTCTTAACATTGTTTTTTTTTTAGACTAAGTTTTTTCCAAAGCTATATTATGCTGGAGCTATGTTTTACTACATAATTGAATAAAAACATAATTTAATACACATTAGTATGTAGATCGTCGTTAAAAGTTTAGAACTATGAACAACATCCAAAAAAAAGTCTTCAAACAAAACATGTACTAAAAAAAAATGTATTTGATCAATTCGGCATTAGGTACAGTCGAGTTCATAAATATGTGTACACTTTAATATCTTGTCACTTTAAACGCCACCAATTCATGTATGGCAGTTTAAACATGACGTTAAATAGACAATATACTAAAGTGTATACATATTTACGAACTCGACTGTACGTCTCAAAGACTTGGGAACGGTTTGAAAATACCGGTCAATTATGGTTCTTAATCAGGTTTTTCATAATCACTCGCTCGGAGCGGAATCGATTCGCGAGCGTTATCACCGCTGGGATTAACCTGGTATTTTTTATCTTTGGTTCTCCCTGCAGTTGGATGGCGTCGTGACTAAAATGATAAGGCTGGCTTGACTTCAAGCTGAGCAAGTGAAAATGCAACTAAACACTCGCTCGGAGCGGAATCGATTCGCGAGCATTATGATCGCTGGGATTAAACTGGTATTTTTGGTTTTCGATTCTTCTGCAGTGACTTCAGGCTGAGCAAGTGAAAATGCAACTAAAGAGCTAAATGTATGGCGTTTCTGACGATCTGGTTAAAAAAAATAACCATGTTTACGAGACATGTACGGTCACGACTTGACGAGCGTTAATTTGGGATCCATTTCAAGAAAAATATGCTTAAAGTCGTCAATGTCATTAGCGATGTCAAGTCATTTGTAACTTTTAGGAAACTCAACCTTATTGTTGTAGAATGTCAGATTGACTTTGGACCTAAGGTGGGTACCAAATTAAATCTCGTGACTGTACGTTTCTTTGGAATTATAGAGTCCTACTCTCCTCACGTCAGCTTTTACTAGTACTACGTATTTAGCGCTAAAAATATAAAGTTCTTCCCCAGCCTTATCATATGACACGCGTATGTATACAGTGTGTAAATGGTATACGGGCGTTCCTTTTAACTGTGGTCAGTATAGCCCCTAATGAGCACATTTATGCAGCTTTTGTTAAAATTTAATAAAAAAAAGTTATCCATACAAAATAATTTAACACGCAATGTATAACACTCTTTCATGCACGGTGCACTTTAAAATTACTTACCTGACAGATGGACTTAGATGTACATTGCGGGGCGATAGTATGTTCAAAAATTAATAACGGTGTATACGTTAGCGTAATCAAAACAATTCTTCCTGTTTATGATTAGTAGTCTTAATCTATGTCCATTTTTAATAAACGCCCGTATACCATTTACACACTGTATATGCATTGTTTAACCGAACTCTTCTGCCATTTATGAACTAGGAAAACAAACGAAGCAAATAAAACAATACATGGGAAAATACATTTATGTCATGTCGAACAACAATGATTCACTAGATGATATAAATCCGTGATTTTAACATTATATTACTAAACCTAAACTATGATTAATGAAATCAATACTGAGGGCGTACTATTGGTTTCAACTTTAAGGTCCAAAGCGTGATATTTGAATTTAAACTTAGTACAACTTCCTATAGAAAGAAAGTGTCATTGGTGTAGACTTATTTAGTCGTACTTTAAATTGACAAAAACTCCTCTTATCGACCTCATAATAAATAAAACGTACAAACGAAATTCAAGCTTAGGGTGGCAGAACTG
Organism: Acleris cristana; assembly: GCA_948252455.1. NCBI lineage: Eukaryota > Metazoa > Arthropoda > Insecta > Lepidoptera > Tortricidae > Acleris > Acleris cristana. The sequence continues at coordinate 10,598,265 of OX411784.1, read as the reverse complement.
GCAAACCAATTATTTTGCCAACAAACATCCTAAATAAAAATGTAAATTTACTTGGATATGGGGCCTGAAAAATTAAACAAATAGTTTTGCCGTAGTAAATGAGTAACCTTAATAGTAGGGCCGCTTAAAATAAATAATATAAAATAATACTAATAAAATATTAATTTGTTCAGCTAAATCAATCACATATTAAAATGCTGGCCGCTGATGTATCTTTCTCCGTATCCATAGAGTTGTAAATAATATATACTTAGGTAAGTAAATAAGAAATGCTCGATATGGTTAACAAACCATTTTTCGCTTAAATTGCTACTATATTGGAGAAGGCGCTTTACATGGTAAAATGTAAGGTGTCAAGGAGAATTGAAGAAAAGACAAGCAATAAGAGAAAATCTGTAACACTGGACACTATTGCCCTTACTTATAAACGTGGAGTAACCATGGAGTAGCTTAGCCATGCTTTGTCCTTATCCGTCGAATTCAAATGTCACAACGGCAGGTAAGGGCAAAACATGGCGTAGTTACTCCATGGTTACTCCACGTGAAGTAGTTGAGGGCATATGAGTTTGTAAAGTAATGGTGGTTCTCCAAGTTAACTTGACGTTTCTTGCTTTATTATACGCCGTATCTGGGTCTCTATTCTATTGGGTTAAAACCATACAGTAATGGCGGTCGAGTTAAAAACAATACCATAAACACGTCAAAGACAATATTGTTTTGCAGAGTTAAATAGATGCCCAGGATGGTTTCTATTAAGCGCTAAATTCAAAAGTTCGAATGCCACGCATCCTTTTCACTTGTCATTCAAGACTAAATCGGGAGAAAGGGATGAAGATAATGCAACTCCGGACTTCTATTGATGTTGTAACGCGGAAACCTGCCCTTAGAATAATTCATCAAAACAAAACGTAAGCCACGTGGTAACATGATACGGGCATGATTGTGAACAATAAGGTCTGCCATGAACATGATATTGTCTTTATCTCGTTTCTCTTGCACACTTTACAATATACTATGCGTTGTCACATAATAAGTGTAGTTACGAAGAACTACTATAGAACCTTTTCATAATACCAAAACTTATGATGCGACGTCTAAACGCCGGAACAAATATACGTAAAAAATATATATGACAAAGCGAGAAGGTTCTATAGTGACAAAATTAAAGTTCGAGATGTCACTGACAACAGCTACATTATTACAAATATTACAATTGGTACCAACTCTAAGTTAAAATATAACTTTCAATTAATTGTGACAAAAAAAAAGAAGAAAAGTTTGCAATTGATCTCATGAACGTATACGCTATAGTACCTAGACTGTTTCACAAGGAAATAATGCTATCTTTTTCTGGCGAGGAGGGTGGTATATTGAATCCAGAGTGAAGCAAACAATTTACTAGTAAAATTTTTAGCGTTCTAATGGATTCATGCGACGCCGCCCTAGACGAAAATAATTTTGCTACCGAGTGACACGCCCTTATTATAGTCGTTTGTTGTTGGTGCTTTCACCGTGATAACTTCACAGGACTGTACGCACTGCGTCTGACTCCACTTGTGAGGAAACTCTTTAGCCATTTTCGTGGCAAGTCGTCGAGAATAACATGACTAATAATTTATCTATTACCCATTCTTCCTGAGTCGATCCCTGTGGGTAAGTAACAAATTTCATACCTATACCCTTCGCACCGTTCTGACAATTTAATAGAAATTCTCTAGTCAGTGCAGTACGCTCATTAAAGAAAGCTGTTCCAGCCCTAATATTTTCATACAATTTTGTTTACTACTTAAAAAAACTAAAAATCTAAATGTAAATGCCGGCGCGCTAGCAAGCCAGGCCGCCTCCCTCATTCCGCTCAATCTCCGCCCTCACGTACTCCGCCTGTATCGCGTTGAGCCCCAATCTCCCCAGCTCAGATTCGAACTGAGCCTTGCCCCCCACCCCCACCAGGTAGCCGTTGAGCCGGGCGGCTAGGTGGGAGGTCTGGAGCTTCTTGGAATCCAGGCCGAGGCTGCGGCAGAGATCCTTGTGGCCTTGTAAGCGGTATTTTTGATGGTAACTGGAATCAATCAATTTTTGAATATTATTGAATATGTATTATGTTTGAGTTATTCTTATATTACAAAGAAGCGTCTCCCTCTGGCTACGTTTTAGTACGGCAGGAATAGCTTTACAAATACATCCATTTGAACTGTGCAATTTATCGAAATGAAATATACACGAAAAACCAAGTTCAAATTCCTGAAATTTACTTTAAATTCCGATTAGCCGTTTCGGAGCCTATTTGAGACAAACTTTCAGAGAGACATTTTTTTTTAAACGGTCTTTTATGATTAGACATCGTAGGTATAAATAGCAACTTTAGCATTTACTTATTTTGGAATCACAGACTGACGCTTATGGCATCACACACAAGTTTATAGAGGTATGGAACGAGTTACTTGAGCCCCTGGAGAGAACAAGATTTTTTTTCCGAAAAAGAAAACAATTTCCCAAGGATAACAATAAACGAGTAGGACTAAAGTGTTTTCATCAAACTATAATTCGTTGTTATAAATGCTTAAATGCAGATGCTTTTTCTTTACTTTACCTTACGAGAGTAATTTGTTAGTCACAAATTATGCCCTTTAACATGATGTGAAAAGATTGACAGGTAAAATTGTTACCATATGAAAAATCTGAATAAATATTTTGTGTCCCGATTTACTGCCCAATGTAAGCAATCGACTGGAGAAAAGCCCTAAAAAACATACACACAGTCGAACATAGAACTTCCCCTATTTATATGTCGATTAAAAAACAATACAATACTCGTAATTAGTCTCTTCCAACGAAGCATCGCCAATTAGTAAAGACTAACCGGACAGGATAAGATCTGCATAGAGTTTCTAGGTCAAGCTATCCTTTGTTATAAGAGGTAGACCGTGACATAATAATTAAGCCCGAACTAATGGAGGCTGTTACCAGGCTGCCAGGCCAACCATTCACACAACGCGAGGGTTGGATGGAATATTAACATCCTGTTCACAGGCATCAATTACGAAATTTATAATTTACAACGTGCTTTGGTGTAGGTAAACTGCGGAGACACGTACTAGCATTTGCAAAGCATATCAATGATGTGAGTGTGACGCCCCAATGTTACTAATTTGAGTTATGAATTACATATTGTATTGTACAAGTTGTATCTCTCGCTTGTCGCTCAGTGCGTATCTATCGTTACAGACTAGAAAGAAAGAGAGATCCGAACGACAAACAAGTCGCGGACAGCATGTGCTAGCCGTGTAGTGCCGACCAGATAAGCCAGTAGGTACCTCTGCAGCATCGGAATTGTTATAAAGGTTTGTAAAGCCCATACTTGAATATCCCGCTCATTCAAATCCGTCAAACTATTTAGCCTACAAAGAAAGAAACAGAGATGGATATGCAACGTAGGTATCTACACATGCACCCGAAAAACATTTACCCTTCTTGTGGGTAGATTATAGGTAGGCGGGTAGAAAAGGTGAACTTACTCTTCCGCCGGGTAGAAAGCAGTGGCTGGCGCGATTTCAGTCCGTAGTTGTCCAAACCGCTGCGTCATCTCCTTGTAGGAGGACTCCGCCGCCTCGCGCTGCTCCAAGTCGTGGTACAATATCATGGATTGGTACTGAAATTGTTATATTAGAAATCAAAGAGCATAAGGACATAAATGAAGCCCTAATAAAGTTAAAAACCTGTACAAGCCTTTAGGTATCCGCACATAATTTTATTTCATTGTGATAAAATCTGCTCAATTCCACAGGTAAAAAAAATGGAATGCAAGATATTATTAGGTATTTCCTATCCACATCGAAAACCTTGTGCGGGGTCCGTCTGGTTCGCTAATGCCGGTTTCACACGGAGGCAGAACAGTGAGGCAGAACAGTGGACAGAACAGTACTGCTACAGTGTACTCGTAAATGCACAAAACAGTACTGTACTGTCCCGGCGTGTGCGTTTACACAGGTAGCAGTACTCTGCTGTCCACTGTTCTGCGTGTCATAATCGCTTACTAACTACTTAATTTTCATACAAGCCATATGACGCGTGCCGTAGCGTAGTGTATTGAAAAACAATATTTATAAGTACCTACGCATTTCTTTTTCGTTCACCGCCCACCGCTAACCTTGTAAAACGGGAACTTAGTAAACACTTAAAAAAACTCAGAAACTAAAATAAAACAATGCAATAACGCAGAAACGTCATAACATTCGTATTATATTTTAGGCTAGGTGTTATTTTTGGGCTGGTTGGTTTAAAGATGCCAGAAAGTTTATTCCATTATAGCTGCCCATTCAATGTCAATGTCACCTAGAATGCTTCCAGTGCAATTTTAGTATATATTAAAAAATATATTTGGAAACTGGGATTTGTTTTGCAGAAAGATATTGCATGACTTTTACTTTTTGCAGACTGGTAGCACACAGCACAGTAGGTACACACTGCCGGACAGGACACTATCTTAATAAATAAAGATAAGAAAAAGAAACATTTTGCCGATGAGGAAGAAAGCTGTACCTATACATGTGGCCGTACGATTTCACCAGCCCACTATAATTTTAACCAAAAGCCAGCTTCAGTTTACTCTGATTTGAAAAGAAGTTTGTTATCGCATTTTCGTAGGCATTTTTTTTAACATATTTTTTTTGTAATTAACATCTAGGTATGTCTAAGCCTGCTTTATTTTTAGCAACGTGACATTTGCATGTTTTTTTTTCATTTTGCTATAGAGTATACGTAGAGTAATAGTTACGTGTTCTAGAGTAACTGGACAATACCACTAAGTAGCAAAGATCTTTGATACCTACGTGACGTTGTATTGTAAACATTGATCTACATAATTTTAATAAGTAAGAATACACGTATTATATGTGGAATAACTAAGGTAATGCTTCTATGTGTACCAAAAACCTTTTCAAGCAAGACTACAGTTGTATTTTTGTATGATAAAGTAATATAAGTATTGTGTGATTGTACTGGTACTCACTGAACAACCAAGAAAAGAAGAAGTCCGCTTATATTTTTCAGACTGTATTGAGGAAACTGAAGCTGCTGAAACCAAGTCTACTGCACAAGTTCGTTTCAATTTAAGAAACAAAGATACAAGAGAGCTATGTAACTATACATTTGCTAAGCGAGGATGATACCTAATAAAGATGATTAAACTAATGATGATCATTGACGAAACTCAAAGTTATGGGACTTATGGGTTGTGTTTGAGTACCGGGCTGATGTTTAGAAACTTAGAAACCTTATAATAATTTGGCCAATATGTGATGATCCATCGGACAACAGCTCATTATAAACACGTAACTATTACACTAATTTCTTTGACATTCATAAATACTACATTGATACAATGCCTGCGACGATGTTCAATATTAATCACCTCTTTTATATACTTTGCTTGCCTACCTAATAAGAGTTTGAAATTACGGAATATGTACGCGGCTATCATAGGGATCACCATACACCGACCGAATTATAGTGCATACCTATGTTTAAAGAGGAAATATTTAGGATCTTACCTGTCTCTTGAGCTTGGTGGTCAGACCGTACTCGTGGTTGGCCCAGAACATCTCAAGTAGCTCCTCGAAGGAGACGGTCTTGGGATCGAAGTCCAGCTCGATCACCTCGGTGTGGTCGCCCCTGGAATTTTGGAAACAATCGAATCATTTAGTGATTTATATTAATTACGTTTTTGGCATGGAAAGACAAACGAGCATCTGAGTCAAAGTCTATACACATTTCCAATCTCACGTCTGCAAAAGACTGTGAATTCATATACAATACAACCCCCCAGGGACCATGATGGAATGCCGGTTAGCTAGTCATTAATAATCATAGGTATCGTTACCAATAATTAATGAATTGACAAATTATTGATCAATTCTAGTATTTCTAAAACATATTTTTGATTTAAAAGTGTCTTTTGTTGACATGCTTAACGGCTAAACCAACTTAATTAATTTTAATAAAAAATAGGTAGCATATTTTTTACCAAATCCATGATTAATTAACCGTTAAATAAATTACCTAATTATGTTTCTCAAATGTGTTTCAATGAAACCACAACACATTATGATTACTCAAATACCTACCCACCTTAATCAAACACAGCGTCCGGAAGCATCTTAATTACCTAGTTCCTTATTAACATTAAATCGCAGTTTCAGAACGAACGGAAACCCCATCACCGTCACTATTTCCTACGCAATAAGTTTTATTTTAGCTCTATCCTCCACTCATTCCTCAACCGTGTACATTCTATTCACAGTCAGATGCGCGCGCGCCACCTAACCGGCAACTTGGCCTTGCGCCGCAACCTTGGCCAAACCAAACAGAATTAATGACCGCCAAAAAAACGCGTCTACATAGCACGTGCTTAGGTAATGATATATAATGAAACGCGGTGACTAGTGTTGCCAGATCTAGTCTATCATAAATCGGAACTATGCTAATAAAATGGTACATGGGTTTTGAAATCGGGACAGTACAAAAATCACGCGAATTACAGCCCTCTTGCTAGGCTAATTTGTGACAAAACGGTTTTTGCCTTCTCGGTTGACGTGACGGCACCAATGTTGGACACTTAGCTGAAGGCACCAATAACGGACACTAAACTCTTAATTCACAAAGATCATGTCATAAATGAATTGTCTCAAAATAAATGAATAATCCTTATCTTCTGTAATATAAATGTAAGAATCAAGAGTCCATTATTGGTCCTTGTTCATTACTGGCGATGTGCTCAAAATTGGGACAACTGGTGTTCCTTATCAAGGGTAAACCGGGACTTGTTCATAGACCCTAAAAGTCGGGAAAATCTAACCTGGGTTAGGTTAGAAGGCCTATCATTAACTAACTTCGAAAGAGGAAAAATCAGTTATTTTGTAATTAATGGCCTAAAGTCAAAAATGGCTGAAAGAGAGAGATTTTTTATCCAAAATTACTTTCCTCTATGGATAGACCGCTATTTAAATATGGAAATCCTTAGTTTCATACGGGAATCATGAAGCAATAGTTATAATATTATTTCTCAAAGAATTCGGACACGTTTTATAGTTCAAATACTCTGCAACATACAGTACAATGTTGCATGACCCAGTTTTGTTTTTATTAATAAACAGTCGTAGCTAATAACTAACGACGTAACAACGTAGTTGTACAACTAAGTTTGTTAATATGGTAATAATAAATAAACAATAATAAAAAACAGCAAGTGTAAATATCTAAATACGTAGGAGGAACTGGCAACACCAGCCGGTTTAGACGTCAAAATGGAGTGCCAGTTTTGATAAATTCTTTTTAAGTAGTTTTAATGTTTAAATTGTTAATTTTTTGGACTAAAACCCAAGATAAACACATGAATATTAAGTGTACATGTTATCACGACTATATGTGCTGTGAAGAAAGTATGCAAAATTTGACAAGTAAATGGGTCAACGACTTCGTGATTTGAAAATGTCTTGAAAATTACACCGTCTGCTGTACTGATTTATCATCAACAAAACCAGGGGAGTATTCATTTTGTATAATTTCGTTATTACATTTACTACTGCATTAAATTTTAACGAATATACTGTAGGTAGTTGTAACAAAGTATTTTGATCAAATTATGTGACATTGACAGCACGAAAAGGTTTTAGTTTTTAAAATGTTTTGGTAAAAGTGTGGCTTATTTCAAGCTTTAGTTAATAGTATTGTAATAGTAAAATTATTGCAGTCATTAATATACCTACATTTCCATAAGAAATTTGTTTATTTTTGTGACATTGTCACTTTTAAGGCAATTAACATATAATTAAGGCTAACTATTGATAGTGTATCTTGTTTAACTGTTTTTGTGTTCTAGTACTGTACTCTGTCACCATGATTTCAGCCACTACCAAGCCCACTACCACACTTTTTTTTTACCGATCATCTGTAGCTTCAAACACTGACACTGGCAAAGTTGTCCATATGGACAGAAGCCATTCTGAGGAAAAATTGAAATTGAAGCCCACAACCCGTCGGGATGTCCTGGTGAACAAACTCCAGAATACTCAGTCTGAGCTTAAGACAGTCAACGAGCTCAATGCACGGCTGTTGCAGGAGCGCGACGGGAGTGAAGAGGAGGTCCTGCGCGTCATCAATAATAACAAAACCCTCAAGCCGGACTTAGAGTACGATGACATGCGGGAACAGCGGGACCGCCTGCAGGCCAACGTGGACCAGTTCCAGCAGTGCCGCGAGACGCACGAGGAGGCGCTTCGGCGCATCCGGGATCTAGAATAATTACTGGAGGCGCAGCAAGAGAAGCAGGAATATTAAGCAGTCCATACCTTTAGTATATATTACACACCAAGTATTGTATCTATCTCCCTAATGCTGACTTCACGATGCCTGAATTCGGGTTGGCTCCACCTCCCGTCTCTCCCTTCATATCGACTGCAAACCCTACACTCCTATCCTATCTACTTGGCTCTCCGGTATCTCGGGCAGGTGCGCTGCTGCCTGCGGCGGGCGGAGATGGTTGGTGCAGCAAAGGCGACGAAGCTCGCCTACCCTAATCGGTTTAGTATTGGTGGCTGGTCGGTGCGGGTTAAGGTTCTTGTGCTCTGCCGGCTATACGCTACTCCTACCGGACCGAGTGGGGCGGGCGTGCTTTTCCCCGCTAGCCTAATCTAACATCTCCTCTCCGTCGCTGTCAGCGCGTACGGGTCCTTGCAGCAGAACTGCTGGCTGGAGATGTCACCAGAACAGAACAGAACAGAACAGTGTAAATATCTAAATACGTAGAGTGGTTGGTTACTTTCGCGGATCAATATTTAGGTTACATCGTAAGTAATTAAATCGAAACGAAGAGACCGAACGAGAGAAGAGAATATGTTTTAATCCTTCTTCCTTAACCCTAATATAATTCTAAACCTATTTTTGTTAAGGATAGGCAGGATCTATCACCCAAAAAGGAAAGTTTGTGTGTGAGTAAATGAAAGGTAATTAAAACAACTATGCCTCAACGTAAAACCCACTGACCTACTCAATAACACGAACAGCATTAGGTCAGGCCTGCCTTGACTAAGTTGATTTTAAATTTAAATATATATTCTTTGTTGCTAAGTTATATTTATGGAAAGAAATTTTAATCTTCAATCGAAATATTTTAAAGTACAATATAAATAGTGATAAGGATCCATTTTGGTTAAATACCATAAGCATACATAGTCCTTATACTCGTATATCTCTCATCGTCTATATTTAGGATTGTTGATAGATACGTGTTTAGATGATTTTTGGTTAATCACGAAAATACTTTTATTGACAGAGTTAATTAATACCGTTTATGATTAAATATTTCGCGTATAGTAAAATGGGGTTAATTTGATTAATATTAAAGATAAATCTTCTGTAACTCCCGCTTTAATCGTAAAATAAATTATTAAAGATATTACCTATATTGGCGACTACTGATTTGGAATAACTTAAAGCAACTAGAGGCAGACTACGAAAGAAGGCTTCAAAAAAATAATTAAGACATTGTTTAAAATCTCGTTTCTTAAAATGGGGCTACTTTGATTATCCGTGTTTATATCACAATATCAAAGTCACCCCTGAAGCATGTAAAAAATTGATGGTTTTTGTTTCAAAGTTTTTACATCCATTTTGTCTGAAAATAATTCTTTGTTTGTGTAAAATAATGTTTTGCGCTCGCATATGAGACATATGAAAGTAATGTCGCGAAAGAGATAAATAACAGTCTAAATAATATAATAACTCATACATTGCACAAACTCGATGATTCAAAAAATTATCAACGTCGCCTCGCGATTCTAAAGTCACCCACCCCATTTTACGGTACATTGTAAGATTACGTGATGACGTTACAACTTGAGCAATTTGTTATGGTAGCAATAACATAAATTTACAATACTTTTCCCAGTTTTAGTCACAGACATTTAATCAACGTGACATGACATGACTAAACCATTGTCATACAATGTAAGCGCCTGTCTGCGAGACGCCATTTATTTTTAAAGTTATCGGTGTTAGATAAACAAGTGTTTAAATGACTTGCAAGTTTTTTTTGAACTATGGCAGGTATCTACATAACTATCAGAATATAAATAATCCTTAGCGGATAATAAAAACAGAGGAGTTTAATTAAAGAAAGTGAAACAAGTATTGTTCTCACCTTAACTAGAGAAAAAATAAAACAGTAACGATAACATTATTTCACAATATTATTTAATAAGTTACTTAAGTTAGTCATAATACTCATAATGTACCTTGTCATTCACTGATCATGACATGACTTTTTATACAATCCGCCTATCTTCGAGACGCAATTTATTTATAACTTTATCGGTTCTAGATAAGTGTTATATGACTTGCAAGTTATGTGACAAAAATTAATAAAGGTGTAATAATGTATCAGAATATAATAAAACGAATCCTTAAACGATTAATACAATTTCCAACAAAAAACAACAGGAATTCCGCAGAATGTTCTGCAGCGAACATCTACCATCGTTACTATCGATTTTCTTTTCACGGGGAAGACCTTGAACTTCACTTATTCTCGTGTTGTTCTAGTAGTTAACGCTACAGCTGGCTTTTGTATTAAAATAGAAGACTTCACAGTGATCACTTTCTAATTCGGATTATAAATGCCTCTCCTCGTAAATGACCGGACTGGCGTCATTTTGGAATTTGACTTTGTTGATATGTTAATAATATAAAGTAACCAAATGTGAAAAGGCTTTAAAGATACTAAAACCATTGTATAAATAAATAAAGGAAGAGTGTCAAGATTATAATTATGATAATTACATAATGGACGTTTAAACAGTCGGTGTCATAATTATTAAATCGTTGTGCGCCACTTAAATTACTTATCAGGATTTTTACTGTTTTGTTGACAGTTAAATAATAAATAAATAAATAAATGTCAGTTACAATCTCACACAAATTGACCTAGTCCCAAACTAAGCTCTAGGCTTTTAGGTACTATGGGCACTAGAAAACTATAAACTACTTACTTACCTATATAGAGAAATTCAAACTTAAATGTATAGAAAATATCCAAGACTCAGAAACAAATACTAGTGCTCACCACAAAAATAAATGCCCTTACCGAGATTTGAACCCGGGACCACTAGCTTCGTAGGCAGGGTCACTACCAACTAGGCTATCGTGTCGAACACATTGCTATGTTATTTATGTGTAGTAAAAAACAATTAAATAATTTCTCTCTCCGAGACAGGATCCGAAATGATCAAATGAGGTCTACCAAAAGACCGGATTGACGGATGTTGGAAACCGGATTTCCCGTCTCAAGTGGCAGTGGGCATCTCTTGCGAAGGTCGGACGACCGGTGGAGCCGGAATGCTACGGAGTGGAGGCCTATAGACGTAAAGCTATGGTCTGACGATATTGTAGCAACAACCGGCAGGAAGACGAGAAGAGAGACTTCATCTAGGAATGAATAGAGGAAATTTGGGGACGCACAATGAAAAAAATAAATTAAGGCTACTCTCATCTCTCTCGCTCGTTTTTTTTTCGGATCTATTTTTATCACTTTCTTTAGATATGCGTCATTATGGTTTTATGTTATCAATTGACGTGCCATTAAGTAATCCTTTCACTATGATAACGTGGTAATTATTATACTTTAATCTATGCACGTGAGGATAACAAAAGTGCACCTTGCGCGGATTATGACGATGATTACCATGACTTGCTGATGCGATATAATTACTTATCAGATTATTTCATTAGAATGTTGCACAACAAAGAAAACAAAAGATTTGTACTACGAACAAACAAACAAATTTGTATTTGATTATTTTCAATAAAATAGGCTAATGGGATTACAAGCGGACAAAACAGCCAGTAATCCTCATCATTCATCATCTATATGTATATATAGAAGAAGAAACTGATTGATGTATCAACGCACGCACAGCCCAAACCGCTGCGTCTAAAGATTCTAAATTTGGCACGTAGACTCCTTATGACGTCTAGGTGCCTAAGAAAGGATTTTACGAAAATAGACCCCAACGGGAAGAAATAGGGAAAGCAGCGGGAAACTAACCCCACGCGTACGAAGTCGCAAGCGTCCTCTAGTATCATATAACTTAGGTAATTGCTACTTTTCTCTGTTCTGTGCCAGCTCATTTACCTGATACAACACGATTGACCTTCCGTCTTATTTGGCTAAAGTAAGGTAAGCCTAGGTCCTCTTCGTCTTTTTACTTCGACTCTGCCCCACAAAATGTTTAAAAAGAAACTTTCCGGCCGTATCAGATGTCCCACAATCTTTCCTCTTCTAAATCCTACTCGAGCATTATTAGTTTTGACATATTCATACTTGTCCCACGTCCAATAAAAACATTTCCTAAAAAAAACCTAAAAAAAAGGCCCTCTGTCGTGGTGTAGGTAGGTACCTACTGACTAAGTCTGCGTTCAAATTCGTCTAATCTGTTGTAGCCATGGAATTGTCATTCCGTAAGATACAAAAATTAAGAAAATGCAATACTTAATTACTTTAGAGTACGTAATACGACTACGCTTAACCAAAAGACAGTGGTTGATGTAAACAGACCAGTTTCAAAACGCTTAAAATCTGTCAAAATGTGTAGCCACTTGTGTTCATTCCATACATTTTATAATTTTCGAAAATCGCTAAGTTTTTGGACCCCATGATTTCTCTGCTCAATACTTACATACTCCTATAATGTGGGGTTTTCGTGGTGCCGCCAGCATAGCCGACCCTCGTCCTGATCACCCCCGGGGTGGCACCGAAAAGGGAGTCGTTGGACCAGAAGCAGCCCATGCCGAACGTGGCCTTCTTCGTCGGAATGTCCACATCGTGCAGAAGGGCGGCCTGGACAATCGGAACATAAGTTAAGACGCCTTCGGTTTATTAGAGAAGTTACTAATCGTGATATTACCATTTTGGAGATTAATAATAAAGTCAGAGTCGGCTTGTTACGACTCTATTGACTCTGTTTTGTGAAGATTGTTGTATTTTTATGTATTAACAGAAATTAAATAAAACACTGTATATGTAGGTACCTCTTACTAAAACAGTACTACTTATGTAAGTATTATTTAAGGTTAATCTTAAGTTCGAAAAACTTTTGTCCGATGCTTCGTTTGTCGAAAATTTTCATTTGTACGAAAATAATTTTTCCCTAAATCCGTGTAACTTTCGGGTTGTTATAAAACTAACCTAACCTAACCTAACCTACAGGTTCTGTAGGTCTCTACATTTTGAAAAGTTAATGGGTTCATTGAAAAAATATGTTCAGATAAATTAAAATTTCGGACAAAAGAAACAGCGGACAAAAAAAAACGAAACATCCATAGGTTAGCATTATTTAACCCTCAAAATCACGTTATTAAACGATGGATACAAAGTAATAAAACGTGGTATGTTCGGCAACGCCGCCGTGTATAAAGAAAAGGGTAAGGAAAAAATGATTCGCTCAATTGCACATGCCTACGTTGTTAAAATAGTGGGGTAACTATCACTATGATAATACTTATGGTAAGTCTATAATTTGACTAGAGTTACATCAAGTTCAGGCAAATAACAGCTAAATCCAGCCTCTAAAGAATCTGATTATGGTGATCGATCGGGCTTTAACTTTATTGCGTAGCTACCATAACCTTTTCCCTTTATCTATACTCGTATCGATCGGCCGCATAGAGTCATAGACAGTGGTATCGTTTAGTCACAAAACTCACAAACGCATTCATGCCAGAAAGGATAGGTACGTTAGTCTTATCAGCAGAGTCAAGAGGCCATTACGAAACAAGATGATCCTTTAAAAGCTCAGGGTCTCCGCTATCTTATCGGTGACCCCCCTCGTAACACAGAGTTATTATTATTTATTCATAATAATTAACATCCATTGTTTGTTTGATGCGTATTTTATGCACGAGCTAACCCGCGGCCGATAAACTATCTGAAACAGCGTTGTCACGATTTTTCATCTTCATTTTATCCTAATAGTAGTTTGGTGATTTGATTATTAATTGGTTCGTGATTTTAGTAAATGAGAAAATGTCATTAAAGACGCTTGTATGTATATTATGTTTTAAAGACTTAGAAGAGTTTTACTGATTAAACTAACGGCTAAGGTAAAAGCTCCTATTATGGCCAGTGCTCCAGTTATGAACGATCCCATAAATATATTCCGAGATTGATATGCTTTTAGCGTAACAATTAGATTATATTTGTATTATTCGGGACCACGGGACCACTATTAGAATGAAACGATCGGTTGTGAAATGCTTTCATTAAAAAAAAAATGTTAATCACTGGAGCATTGTCCATAATAGGTGCTTTTACATTAGCAGGCAAATTTGTTTTTGCGTTTTATTTCGAGTTGCTTATTACGAGTATTAAGTCTAGTAAGTGTGTTTTATTTGTAAATAATTACACAATAAATGTGATATTTTTAAATTATGAAATTATATTCAAAGCATGGCACCCCACATGCAATCATAAATAAAAAACAATATTAATATTCGGATTTATAACTTTATGTAAAATATACAAATTGCATCATAGTGGTTTGGCCAAGTGACTTATTATTAATAATAATAATAATCGTTTAATTCAGAATTAAATTCCATAATAAATTAGTTAGTTACAAAAGTTCATTATTCTATGTTAGTAGGCAATTACATTAAAAATAAAATAAAATAAAATTCAAGACAATCAAAATTACATTACATTCAATAAAATAAAATAAATAAATTAAAGTTTTTATTAGTATTTAAGCCACCATATAACCATGTCATTATTACAGCAAAACGTAACGAAAAATAAATTACGTCGAATTTAATAATCTACTTTCTGCGACAGGGTACTATAGTGGCTTAACAAAACTGGGACTGTACCTTCATGCGATCGAAGCTCATGAACCCTCTGCCATTCAACAAAGTTTAAAAGTAATTCCAGTGATTGATCGACTATAAATTCTATTTCTGTCCAATAACGCTTTCAACATCTACTTAAGCCGCCAATTTAAACCAATCACGCTAACACGTGTTATGAATCAATCGATCGATCAACGGCCGCCAACATCAATATTAACTGAACTAATCGAAGTGCATAGGTACCATATTAAGAACACGACATTGGACTCGTTGCAGCTACAAAGATGAGGTTATGACACTTACGATCAAATAGGCAGGTCTGATAAAAGCTACGAGTAAATATATAACAAATGGTTACAATAAACCTCGATATCTTTTGAAATGTTGTATAAGTATGTTAAAAGTTAAACCTACAAAAAAGCTTGGTAAAATAGAGCTCAAAAACTCGAAACTTTTATGTGGTCGTCTTGTTGTTTTTTTTGTTTTTTGCCTTTTTCTCCCTCTATATCTCTCCTAATAGTTTTGTCATGTTTTCCTGCTGAACTACGCATGATATTTGATATTATATTTAAATTAATATTTATAGCTTTATATAATACGAGACTAAGTTGTATCATTGTAATAAGAAATATGGTTAAAAAAATGACTGACTGCTGAGTTTCTTGCGGCGTTTCTTCTCGGCAGTGGTCTCCTCTTGGGAAGCGCTGGTAGACTCCTGACGTGTAAAATGCCCGTGCGGCCTACTTACTGAATAAATGTCTTTTATCTTTTTTTTTTGACCCTGTCTACGAGTCTAGCGGTCTCGGGTTCGATTCCCAGTATGGGTAAATATTTGTGTGATGAGCGCGAGTATTTGTTCCTGAGTCTTGGACGTTTTCTATGCATTAAGGTACAAGCCAGTTCGGGACTAACTAGGACAACTTCTGCAAGATTTTCCCGCGATATTATGCTATCGCTTAAAAATCAAACCTAATCTACCCACGTATGACAATTAAATTATGCATTTAAAAAATAGCTCCAGCGTAACATAGCTTTCGCGAAAATGAAAATACGGAGAAATCAATATTCGGAAAAAAGTAATTCGGAATTTTACGGTCTTCCCCTGTAGAACCACCTAAAACCCAAAACATAGAGACAGCCGAGTAATAAAGAAAATTAAGTAAAAATTGGTTTGAACTGAATTCGATGGTGACACTTCTAGAAAATCCTCAGGATGGCCTGGGAACTAGGATAAATCCGTGACACCTAATCGACAGTAGTCCAATCTAACAAAAAGAAAAACTGACTCATCATTCTAACTATCCTGATAAAAGCTGAAATTAATCTTTGATATGAAAGAACGTAACGTTATTCTTTTCAGGATGCCATTCCCAACAGGACGCTATTACTAAGCCTTCGTTTTCCGTCCGTCCGTCCTTACTTAAAAGAGCTGTTTCTTTTGAACATTAATAAACAGTTTGGTTGCGTTTATCGCGTGATAAAATGTGGATAAAACATTCGTCACTTTTTGACACGTATATAAGTTTGTACGAGAGTGACGGATGCTTTATCTAAATTTTACACGTTGATGTTTTACAGAATAGTACCTGGCTGACCTGGTATTTTATTTTGGTAAGTTTTCCAAAATTGAAACCTAGCAAGATCGATTTATCGCCCCCGAAACCCCCTGCATACTAAACTTCATGAATATCGTTGGAGCCGTTTTCAAGATTCAGATTATAATATATATATATTATACAATAATTGCTCGTCTCAAGGTATTAGATAGATTTAATTATGTATTATGACAGTGGATTTTCTAACAAAAATAAAAATAACAAAAAGAGAAAACAATTAGGTAGGTCCCATAGAAGAGTAACTTTTTAACGTATTTTATTTTTATTCTGTCGACACACACGCAAAAGTCAAAGAACAATGAACATTTTGGTACCCACTTAATAGCAATCATGGTGGTTTTGTTGAATAGGTTGTGCAAATAGGGCCAGCAAATGGAAATAAGAGCTCTATGGTTATCTTTGCTCACCATAAAAATAACTTTCTAATGATATATAGCTGTTGCCAGCGACTCCGTCCGCGCAGAAAATAAAAAAAACGGGAACCGTTCATTTTTCCGATATAAAAAGTAGCCCATGTTATTCAAGGATAATGTGGCATGCTAATAGTAAAAGAATTTTTGAAATCGTTCCAGTAGTTTTTGAGTTTATTCGTTACAAACAAAACGAAAAATGGTTCCCGCGGGCTGACAAAAATACGAATTCGTCGCGGACGAAGTCGCTGGCAGAAGCTAGTCCTAAATAAAACCAACAAATACTAAAAAACCGGTTAACCAACCATAAAATAAAAATTAGTCAGGCTGTGCAGAACCCTCGGTGCGCAAGTCCTATTGGTCGGTTTTTTTTTAAATTCCTTTTCTCTTTGCAAATGACCGCAGTTACAGGATTAGATTTAATCATAGTCTTCATAAAAAAAAACCTATATACCCACTACTTAATAACGTATACACTAACCCCAGCACTCATAAGGGAAAACCTCAAAATATAGTACTTATATTTTCGTTGATGTTTTCCTGCATGAGAAACGTCAGAGCTAGATATTTTAAATTACTTATTGTCATTTTAACGCTGATAGAAAAGGGAGCGTTAAGATTCGCGAAAATTAATACTTGAATTCAACTTTTAACTTTAATGGGCCAATCCATACGGCAAGATTTCTCTTTATTGCATCAGAATCAAAAATCAGAATCTAGGGAATGTATCTAATTATGACTAATGAACGCAAATCTATTGATTTTTGTAACCCTTTGAAATGTTTTCTCGTAAACGATTGTGTTAAGTTTCATGAGAATTTTCAGGAACAAAATATAACATCTCTACTTACGTTCACCGGCGGTTTCATGGTGCAGAAATTTCTAATTATTCTCAGCATACACCAAGTCTGTTGCTTCAAAATACTGTTTGTTGTGGCGGAGTGTAGATTCTTGTTAAATGCGTGCGTGTTGTCAAATGCGTGTCGCTTTGCAGAGCGGCCGCGGCGCGACTGTGTGGGGAGGCGGCCCGGCGGACACTGTCGCGAGACGTCGCTTCGACGTTTACACGAATTACTACTGCTGCGATTGACTGACACGGCGTTCTGTGTCTGCCTGCGCCTAATCTGGTGCTAGATAAAGCTAACGTGAGCGATTTTCGAAAACTGACTATGACTAGCAATGACATAAGGGATTGACGTTAGCTGACGATCTATCACTTGGCCGCTTAATTGACAACAGAAACTTTTTTAAAAGGTGTTTTGAAAATAATCGTGTCAAACCTCTTTGTCTCAAAAGAATACTTTTTTTATCTTAAGTATTTTTATTTACTGAGTTTTTTTTATATTATCAGTGTTTGCTACGCCCGCTTTGGACTAAGTAGTGGTCGGAATGACGTCATTTCGTTTGTGATTTGTAGCCAAGGGCGTAGCGAGGTACGGGCTCACAAACCGTAAAGTAATATTACGCAGGTAGTCTGGGTATTCTTGGCCTTTGGTATTCTTTTAAGTAAGTTTCTGTTTTCAAATCTACATTTTTTTTCAGTTTTCGAATATGACTAACGAAATGAGATCGATCATTTATTTGCTCGGGTTTTCTTACGATCAGTAGGACCAAAGGCAATGAGTTTCTGTCCTAAATCACCAGGTAAAATGCATTACTAATGGTAGATATTTTAATTACTGCTACTTTACTTGTACCTTTTTCCTTCTTTTCAGATAACAGGAGAAAAAAAGTGTAAATTTAACTAGTATAATAGATAGTTTATTCCAAAATTCAAAAACTAGGCTAGACTTAGTTATCATCACAAACATTATCATTATCATCCCAAGTATCTACTAGGTCCCTACCTACTAAAATTATCATCCGTGGGCCTATACTCCGTTTGTGTAGGTAATTTAAAAAATGTAAACAAAACAACCACGTGATACGTTCGTCAGCCAATAGAAGCAGAAAGTGTCAAAGTGCGATAAAACAGTTTTGATTGGCAGTTTAACAATGCCACGTGGTTTGGATTGTTTACATTTTTAGGGTTCCATATCCAAAGGGTAAAAACGGGACCCTATTACTAAGACTCCGCTGTCCGTCTGTCCGTCTGTCTGTCTGTCTGTCTGTCTGTCTGTCGATCTGTCTGTCTGTCACCAGGTTGTATCTCACGAACCGTGATAGCTAGACAGTTGAAAGTTTCACAGAAGATGTATTTCTGTTGCCGCTATAACAACAAATACTAAAAACAGAATAAAATAAATATTTAAGAGGGCTCCCATATAACAAACGTGATTTTTTTGCCGTTTTTTTGCTAATATTGTATAGATAATGGTACGGAACCCTTCGTGCGCAAGTCCGATTCGCACTTGGCCGGTTTTTTACTAAAAGCTATCTTCTTTTATAGACTAACCCATAACTTAATAATAAACGTACCTACAATAAACCAAAAGTTTGATATACCGCACGTTTTATGTATGAATAAGAGGGTAAGACTTGTTTACGGTAACAATCATAACTTAAGCATAAATCCATCAAGCTGTTCAAACCTGACTCATCGACCATCATCACACTTACCTTTACGTCGCGCACTGCGTCGCAGTTGGAAAGCGGCGCGGGCGCGGCACGCGTGGACGCGACGCGTGCGCGTGACAGCACGACGCCAGCTGACGTAACCTTGTCCCCACAGCTGCGGCGGGCGCGCCGCGTCTGCCGCGCTCGCTACGTCACGATAAAACAATACTCCAACCCGCCCCAATAAAACCCACTTGCCACTATTAGAATAAAACGGGAGTATTTTTTTTGAATTCTATATATTTTTTCGAGTTGTAGCCTTGAATAATATAAATATTTATGAATATAATAAATTGAAGGATACAAATTCTTTTATTATTAATTTAGATTATCAAAGCATATCGATCGAAATAATTCAAGGATCCATTGACCGTCTTTTTTTTTGCCAGGTGTACAATAAACGTCATAAGTGATAACTCTAGCCTAGTACAGTCGCCGTCAAATATAAATTGTTTACGTTTTAGTACCTTATTTCAATACAATAAGGTAAAGATTTTAACAATCTTTGACGTCGACCGTACCAGAGCGCTATAACGCCACAGGCCAAGATGCAAACGCTACAATGTTTCTCTTTTCTATCACTCCAAATGTATGGGATGATATTTTCGTCGACTGTCATCCCATACATTTTGAGCAATAGAAAAGAAAAACTTTAGTAGCATTTGCATCTTGTCTAAGGCCCCGGGAGGCCTAGACAAGACGCATATCTAACGACCTCCCAAGGCTGTCAAAACTTGTTGTGATGTTATTTATTTGTAAAGAGGATTTATGCTTTGGTTCTTTTGCGGTGTCAGAATAGCTTACTAATATAATGTAATAAAATCCAACCCAATTGTTTATTTAATTTTGACACAGTTGCTTTCCGATTTAATCCTTCAAATTAATATGTGTCATAGATCGTTAAGTAAGGCTTATTTAGAAATAATAAATAGAGTGGTACCTCAACCATAAGTAAAAAAAAAATTATTTAAATTTTTGACTTACCTGTTTTTTACATAAGTGTTAAAGATAGAGAGTCCATTTTCTGTTAAAACATATATTTTATTAAGCCTAACAAAATGATAAAATAATGTTAAATTAAAGTTTTATAGTTTTAGAGAAAAATCATATTTAATTATTTCGGTTTTTATTTTTTCTCGGCTGAACCACTGGGAATTTTTCAACAAAACTTGGCACAATAGCACTAATAGGATGTAAGTAACTATAGAAAAAAAAAACAGCTCTTAATCATGAAGGGCATTTTTTCTTCCCTTATCCTGCTACGGCCTTTGTCAGTGGAATATGAATCTACTACGAATGATATAAAGTAAATTTTCTAATTTGATCATGTCATATAAACAAAAGAAATTCCACTTTACTTCCTTGGCACTGGATCTTTATTTCGATGGCTGTATTAGGTATGTACTAATATTAGTACAAGGATCTTCAGGGGCTATGACAATTTACAGGTTACAACTTTCCATTTGATACAGCCTCGACCAATGACGACCAGCCATTTGAGCAGGTTTGCCAGTTTAGACCTGTAAAATTGTTACTTGTAGCTTTATAAAACACGCCCCAGGAGGTTAATATTAGCAATTTTCGAAATTGTCATTTCGGTCCCCAGGTTTGATTTGCGACACGATTTCACAAGTAACGAAATAAAATGCTGACAATGAGTATTATTATTTCAATTCACGACGAGCCGCCCCTCTACTAATATTTTTTATATATTTACGGCCAAACCCAATATTCAAACCGCGGACAGATAAGGCTTACTTCGGGTTAAAATTTGACATTTGCCCATACAAAATGTGTCAAATTTTAATCCGGAGTAAGCCTATCTATCTGCGGTTTGAATATAGGGTTTGGCCGTCAGGCAACCGTGCAACGCCATGTTGACTGACGGGGTGGGCTGCTGGACTGACGTGGTAGAGAATAAAAAAGAGGGATTACTTTAAACAATTGGTTTATTTTTTACATTATAACAAAAAAAAAGTATAATTCTCCGCACCGATGTCTAAATATCTAAACAGCTTTCGTAAAGCTAATAAACAATCCGAATTGCACATTCTCTAATCATTTTCAACGTTGCAATCTCTTTTTGTAGATGAATTATTAGACTTATTTGTACCAAAATTAACTTTTTGACATTTAGACAAATGTGGTCACAAACAATAATCATATAGAATCATACATAACATACAATTGATGCAGAAAAAGGAGTCGGCAAACCGTAACTACTGAATTTACGCGTGCCGACTTTCATTCAGATTAACATTTTATCAATTTATAGAATTTTATTAAGTGATCCCACAGAATAGGCAAGCAGTAGCAGCGGAAGTTACCCGCACCGATGAAAAAACTACAGTTCTTGTACAAGTATAATAATTTAGATAATATCGAACCTAATCTTTATTAATAGACTAATCAAAAAAATATATAAGTACTTATAATCTTTAATTTTTGGGGACTTATTATGACGATATTACATATACAAAGCTCAGTTAGAGTGCTGGTAGGATATATTTGAACTAACTGGAAGGTTATAAGCACAACCAGTAGTGGAATATCTAATTGGCGAAGATATGTTTTAAAAGGATGACTTTCTACATTCATAATATATTGTGGTATATTGAACCAGGCAAGACACTAGACTTCACTAGAGGGCAAGAGTTCTCAACAGGAATCACAGGAACACCGAAATGTCATAAATATGTATATCGATATGTTTTATCAACGCTACGATCCCGAAATAGGTGTAAATAGTAAGAAAACCTTGTCAAAGTTTACAAAAATGAGCAATAGAAAACTTTTCGAATCGCTTACATAAGGTCTACATTCGTAATTCTGAATGCGCCAACTACTTAACAACCACTACATAGTAAAAGTTTGTAATGTAAAAGAACACTTATTTTGACACGAACGTTGTGACTCAATTTCTTATTTATATACATGTTTGCTAAACTGCACTACTATAAAATATATATATTTAAATACAAGGCTTTGTTTTTTTTTTCAAATAACAGCATTCTAAGAAATAAAATCACTATTTTTTTCCAAGATCTTAATCTAATAGTATACCAAGGTTGATAGAAGGCTTAAATAACATCCTTTGCGTGGCGATATAAGCACGCAGGACGCAGGCATATGTTGGAGTAAGAAAGTTAAATTTATTCTTTTTTTTTAACATATGTTTTCGTCTCGCGTGCGCGCCTGCGTTGCAAATGGGGCTAAGCATAATAATGATCAAAGTATTCATCGTCATCTGTCTAAGTCAAGACTGAGAAGAGAGATATTTACACAGACAGGGAATAAGTTCTTGCTACACCCTGAATGTCATCGGATTGTGTATGAAAATTGACTCTCAACAACTAGTTCATAAAACCCAACCTACACTAAATTAGACCTCGTCAGCATACTCACTTCCCGTATTCACGCATGAGACCTGTATCGCGGGATCATTATTCTTATCGGATTTTAATCACAAAGCTGTTAATAACACTGTTAGCAAAGGTTATATTGATCCCAATGTAAACAAAGCTAACATGGACAGAGCGTTGTTCAAGCAACTTTATATTCCCACATATCTAGCTCACAACCGACAATATTTCAACCTTTCAATTCTTCAAAAATTACCTACTAGAAGAGTCATTTAAAAATCACATGGGTAAAATGTGAATGTTCCATGTTAATTTTTTACTTTGAAATGTCCCACTTTATAATTATAATTTTATTAAATACAATAGTAATATCACATAGATGTATATAAAGTTAAACATGTAAAATGCGTAGGTTTGTTAAATAATACTGTTATGAAGAAAAACAACCGAAAATGCATTGTGCACGTATCTCTATAAGGCCATTATATATTGCTGTGATTTTGTGAATAAGTTTATAGTATATTCATTAACTGCACGTTGTATAGGCACTACAGATAACTTCACCCTTCTGTGATAAAATATATTTGGAGCCAATAATTTAGAGTTCACATTTACCTACACCAAACTTTGCCCCATAATTTTCTTACTTCGAAATATTTCCATGCATTATAAGAATTCGTAATAAAGTTAACACGTTTAAGAAAGTGTTAATAACAATAACATTCTAAGTACTTTTTAAGTACTGAAGTAAACATCTACATAAATGGTTAAACTAATGACTAAGATATGGACGAATGGATTACTACTGGATGGGATCTAATGAAATCCACGTGATCATATATATATATAAATACATCATAAAAATTCTACTTTATCAAATATCAAGCTGCCATAATCATCTAACAAGATTACCACAGGTGTCGAACACTATCAAGTTTACAACAAATAAAACGGACACAAACCTCTTTGTACATAGAAAACTCGTATCAACCGGTAGAAATTATAAAAAGTATAGATAATAAACGAGTACACACCATCTCGGAAACGGATTAAAATCAGAACTGATCGTGCCTAAGGAAGATAGAAAAAATATTGGCACACATTGAGTATTTATCGAATAACAAACTAGAAAAAGGCACTCAACTTATCATCCATACGTTACTGACAACGTCGTTTTTGTATGTTGTGGATAACTTTTACGTAAGTATTTAGTGCCGCTAGGTGCCATACATTGTAATGGGGTTTCGTTCTACGGGGTTGTGCTCACATTATCGTAACATACGGATGTTAAACTAACAGCACGCACGCTGTGGCCCCTCGCTGTGTCAACACTCAGCTGTTTAAATCTCAACGTAAGCGCATACGCAACTTGAATTACTCTTATTATTTAAATGAATGAAGAAAAACATAAAACCTTTTTTAGGTCTAGTTACATAAATGTTAATTAAGTTGCTCATACTCTTGGCCGTTATCTAATAATCGTAATACGTACATAATAACAGTCTTAAGGTAACTCGAAACTCAATGCTAAACAGAATAGTTATTTGGAATGTCTAAAAGGCTACAATATTTAATAACAACTTACTAGCATTCAATTCCGTTTTACGAGTTATTTGCATTGTTTTTGTACAAATACGGTAGTAAAAAATGTTTTATTCAATAGGTGAGTAGTATATTTACTTGTAACAATAAAAAATGCTGTACGGAAGGCAATAAAGTTTCTGTAAACTAAAATAAATCATCATTCAAATCCTCATTCCCCTGCCCTTATCCCAACTTATTTGGGTCGGCGCAACATAAACTAAAATAAATATAAAAAATATGTGTATATTTATGTTGATGATCGATTACAATAGATAGTTTGATATGGTGATACTAACAATCAACAGTTTATACTATACTTCTAGCATATCCATTGAATTTTCATACTAAGCAAAAGTTACCAAGTTACATGTTGATAATGTAAGAGCGTCTTACTCCATGAATTTTATAAACAGTATGACATTATTCTTCTATGTCATTTCAATGGGAAGTTCTTAAATGGTTTGATTTTATAAAACGCATACGTTTTCTTTAACAATATCATGGAATCAAGGCTCTTAATTAATAAGGTATTAATATAATCTATGTTTTATTGCCATCGAGTGGTCCACGTGATAAATAAGTTTGTGTTTTATTGTATAAACCCTAACACGAAAGATAATTTTGTGTGCGAGTAGGTAAATGCAATAGTGCTTCAAAATCCACCGGAATCTTGACTGAATCCCGTTTAAAAGGAATATTTGAAGTATAAATGCTAAGCTGCATGGATATTAATTTCTTACTATATTAAAAAATAATTTATAATAATTACTTTACTTATGTCATTACTAAATACTCTGCATAATAAAATTTAATCAATGATATTATTATGCTTTGTTTTAAAGACGTATGTCGCACTAGGAGACAAGCGGTTACATTGCAAATAAATATATATAAGTGTAGTTTAAAATACTGATCACTTTTTATTAATGATGCTTTGTTGTACAGTACCCCAACGAAAATGTTAAGCACTTTAGTGCGTTGTCATAGTAAACTTCAAACAGAATATCAAATGACACACATGACAATGACAATGACATTTACAATGACAAGGTTCTAAGTATGCTCAACATTTTTATTGGGTGACTGTACATGATACACTTACAAATATTATATAATAATTCAAATAATAGTTTTATTTTTAAGTACTTTTTTCCAATCACAATACTTTATTCTACTATCCATATAATTTACATTTAATCACTTAAATACTTAACGGAATGTTAACTAGGAAAATGGTAAGGCGAAGACGACGTTCAAAAATACGATCATCGGATAATCTACACGAAAATAACTTCACTTACGTATAGGAATCTTTTAACTATGATAACTATTAGCAACCATCTTACCTATAAGTACAATAACTGTTGAGCGCGTGCTAGTATCACAACGTCCTTAGCACATTGGCAAGCCTTCGCTCCCGGAGCTGAAATGGCAATTCCATCGGCAACAATTATCATCCCGGACACTGGATCATTCTGCTACAAGAACAAAAGACTGTCCGAGACACCGATCGAGTTATCCTTCACAAACTAAGATCCAATGTTCAACTTTTTGTTTAGTTTCACTGTAGAAATCTATATTTAATTTCGCCGTCTCTGGTTAGTTAACTTAACTGGGCAATTACACTACTTCTCGACGGTGTCTCGACCAACCTTTGGTTTCGACGGACGTCAACTAACTCAATAACAATTAACTTTAATAATAACCAACGCAATAATCGACGTCCTACGAGAAGAAATTTTTGGAATGATTCATCAGACTATAACCACTTTCACTTTGTTCGCTCGCAGTCCAAGTCTACGTCTACATAATGATACAGCACCTTCGCGAGCGAGTGTCGCCGACGACGTCGCTGGTGTTCCCGGTGAAACGCGGCACCGTGCCCGAGCTGGGCGACAGGCTCAGCGGGTTCAACTGCACCGGCATCGCCTCCTGGCTCGCCACGTTCTCGGGCAACGACGTTATACTATGGTTGTTCGTCGACGACAGACTGTTCTCCACCGGACTACCGTTGGTTCTTATTTGTGACCGCTGCTTTTTCAAGTCAGCTAGGGTGCCTGAAATAACGAACCATTAATCAGATATGGGTTTTAATTAGTTTCTTGAGGGATGAGCATATTGGGAGATACTTATTATAATTTACTTGTTAATTAAAAAAATAACAATTATAGCCAAAATCATAGACACACTTGTATGAATTACACAGCCGTTGGTTGCGCCGAAATTAAGTGTTATTTGATGAAATGTATGTTAATACGAGACAAAAAAAATGTAATTGGTACAAATGTGCACTATGGTACCAAAGTTATTGGTTAAATCAAAATGTCTTAATATAAGTTAGGGGCGAAAAATAGTGCAAACATGAAACATGAGTGTACGATAAATAGATAAATGGAAGAACATAAATAATTACATGCATTTAAGACAAGATACAGGAGATAAATACAAGACTACAAATACTAAACTACATAAAACACACAACCCAAAGGGAACAACTGTCACAGAAGAAGGAGCACTGGACGATTACTGCATGCAACTACAATGAGAGACCGCTTGCCTCAGATATGCATCCTCGAGAGCGATTGATCCGGGGCAACAGCAGCCCTTCCAATACATGTATTTATAAAACCATCACTGTGCAAAAACTGTTAGATAAACGTTTTATATAAATTGTTAAAACCGGTGCTATATATAAATATGTATTGTGTTTGTTACGTTCAGTTGGAGATGTTCGTAAGGATGCATATAATTACCTGCGTTAATCATGACGGTGACATGAACATTGATTTTACCATTATTGTCAGTGGTGTAGGTCGCGGTGCCGCCCTCAGTGAGAGCGATTTGGTTCGGGCTCACTACTAAATCTTTCCTACCGTCAATCGCGTCTTCGTTTTTAAGCACCTCGTTGTCTTGGCCTTCGGGCGCTTTGCGAATGCCGTTGGGCAAGCCGGGCCGGTCGTAGTGCTTCAGCTCGTCCTCCTTCAGGACCGGCTGCGGCGCGTAATGGGACGCGGCGTTCACGCCAAACAAGGGGTTCGTTGGTTTAGGCTGGCCGTAGTTTTTCTCGTTCATCTCGCCCTCGCTTCTGTGCTGTACGTATTGATGTTTCGGGATCGCGTAGTCGACGTTGCCCGAGTCGAAGCTCTGGCTGGACACGGTGGAGCCGGTCGAGAGGCGCTTGTGGCTGAGATCGCCGGGAGGAATGTTTGCCGTATTCTGATCATTTTCTACACCGTTTGAGAGACCCTGTAAGGAAATGAAACCAAGGTCTTGACAACATTTAAACAATATACGTAAGAATTCTTGTGACAGCTCATTATAAATACGTATTACATTCGTTTTCTCACTTGCGAGTATAGTAAAAGTTTGAAATTACGAAATACGGCTCTCTCAGGGATATGTCTAGATTGACCAAACTATAAAAAGAAACGGCGTAAGGCTTTATTTACACCATCTAGATAACTGCAAAAATTTCCGACAGCGACTTGCAAAAAACTTACACGTAAAAAATACGACTGGACTCCGTCGGATACTGTCGGACATTTCTACCAGAAGTTTTTTAACTCGTTTACCTGCGGCGTTAGATCTTCATTGTTGAACCGCTTACAGATGATGCAATGTCACATTTTATCTAACAAAATAATAAAATAAACTGCAATTACTTTCGCTTTCTTTGCAGTAACAGTATAATAATCTAACGTAAATAAAAATGATCATTTCAGTTGTTTTAGTACATACTTCAAGAAAGACAAAAAAATGGGACATCACCTTACGAACGCTATTTATATTTGTATTCCACATAATAATTTATTTAATTTCTTATGTAATCTTGAAGTATAGATAAATCGAAATCTACTGTAAGTAGCTGTTTATTTGAGTCCCTTTTCATAGCAACGTATTAGTGAAGGTGGTTTGAATTTACAATACTAGGCAGAGAAGAAGTCACTGACACATTGCACGACCATGAAGTTTCTGACTATTGACATCGTTGGCAGCAGTACAACAATGCTAAACTTATTTATTGCGTGTGAAGGAATAGTAACTAATAACTACTAATAACAGCATTGTTTGGCTGCTGTCACCATTATCAATATTCACAACCAGTATTCCAAAAATCGCAATAATTACACATTTCCTTATGGGTACTAGTTTCGGCCCGCGACTCCGTCTACGTAGAAGTTGTTTATCAGTTTTATCACTGTTCCTTCGAGACCTGCGGGCATATTATGGTCGTTTTTATCGATGATAATAAACGTGGATAAAACATATGTCACCTTCTGACCAGTATGTACGAGAATGAAGCATGCTTTATCCACCGCGATAAAGGCATCATAATACGGGCCCTGGCTGATTTACCAAATATCAAATTTCACGTGGATCTGTTAAGGCGTTTAAAAGTCGAAACAAAAACCTCCCCACATTTGCATTTATTATATTAGTGAATATAACTGAAACTTGTATATATTTCTGGGAAATTTAACCATAAATCATGTTTAAAATATTCCAAAACTTCATTTCTCTCCGATAAACAATTGGAATCGTTCGTGCGCCGAACGACTTCAAATTACGACAGATAACTAGTTACGCCCAATTAAATCACTCGTGCGTTATAGATTATCAAGTTATAAATGAATATGAATAAAGGAAACTACCACAGAAGAGATAGCCTTACGTTATGTATCGTCCATTTACGACATAACAACAATACGAGTGAGTGTGTAAAGATACATTAATTTAAGGAAAGAAAGAACAATACTTAATTGGAATATAAAGAGCACCTCCACCACCTATAAACATAACAAACTTAGCTTTTTGGACGCCTTACGTCAAATACAAAATGAGTCTCTCACACGCCAAACATGTTTGCTATGCTATGCAAATTACAACTTAATTCATACGAAACAAAGTCTCTTTTAATCTTTAACTTGTGTCGGCTGTGGCCGACGGTACCGTCAGTGGCACATACGTTACGAGTTTCAGATGTCAAAAAACATGGTCGTAAGGTTAACAAAACATAGGTATTGGTACTGCACCCTGAGGCCAATAGGGGTCCACTCAGCGTGTGCTGCGGCACTTGTGCTGCATCGCTGATTTTGAGTCCCGGTGTAAAAGCCAGATGAACGTAATTACAAAAAATTCAAAAATCATTTTTATCTATATATATAAAAGGCTAAACTGACTGACTGGGAAAATCCTTTCTTAGTGCTCACTTACATCATGAAAGGAACCCATGTACCAAATTTCAAGTTTCTAGGTACAGTAGTTTCGGCTGTGCGTTGATATGTCAGTCAGTCAGTTTAGCCTTTTATATATATATAGATAAAAGGCTAAACTGACTGACTGACATATCAACGCACAGCCGAAACTACTGTACCTAGAAACTTGAAATTTGGTACATGGGTTCCTTTCATGATGTAAGTGAGCACTAAGAAAGGATTTTCCGAAAATCGACCCCCAACGGGAAGAAATGGGGGGAGTAGCGGGAAACTAATCCTACGCGTACGAAGTCGCGGGCGTCCTCTAGTTTTGCATAAAAAGGTTCAAAATGTGCTTCTGCATGGAATGCCAAAACGACGTAACGGTAAAAAAATGGAGACACGTTCATCTGGTTTTTACACCGAGCAGTGGATCCCTAGTTAGCGTGCGACGGTAAACTAAAACTAACAATAAAACGTTCTGTTCAACCATTTAATTGGCCTAATTCCAGGTACCGTTGCAATTGTACTAAATTCATAGACAGGCATTATTTATTGGTAATCGTTTCATAACAAGTCAATACAAAAAGGTAGAAAATTATATATAGAAAAATCACACACGTAGAAAGTCACTCTAAGAAATCTTACCTTTAAATAGCTCTACAGGCTTAGTTTCATCAACTTTGCTATCCATTTCAATTGAAAATGGGAGATTATGTAGCTACAGTACTCTATGTTCATATTTTGTAACCGTTTTCGAGTAATAGCTTGTTAAAATTTAATGCAAAAAACTTATCGTTTCAACCCTAATAACAAATAGTAAAATGCGATTGCTGATATCCAACAGCCCAGTGACCATTAAATGACCTACGTGCCCGTAAATTGCCTTAATGTTCACTCTCTACATAAAAACACACCCTCCCAACTCCACTACATAAAAACGTTAATAAACAAAACATACCCGATACCGCAGCCCCAACACCTGAGGCACCTTGCGCATCCGGCGCAAGTTGTCATTAGTCAAAAACATAATATCCAAAGACATCGTCGGCACTTGACCAAAACCACTGAACTAAATCCTTTGCGAAAACAAATCGCTAACACTTTATGGGGTCATAAAGGAAGAATTGAAGTGCGAAGGGGAACTTTTGTATATCAAAATGCATTATCGGGGAAGAATGTGCGCGTGCGCGCGGCCGGCGCGGACTGAGCGCCGCGAGGGAAATCGCAGGAAAACTTAGTCAGTCGCGGCGTCGATCAAACCACCAGCGGAACGAGATGCTCGCTTTTATTAATTTAACACATAAACCAACCTTACCTGCCCCTATTTCACCATCTTGACCATGACAGGTGACAGGTGACATTTTAGTGTACATGGCGCAGCTGATATGAATCCCGATGATGTGAAAAGTTATTAACTTTTCAATGTATAGCGAATTGTCGCCTGTCACCTATCATTGTCAAGATGGTAAAATAAGGAGCTGGCCTCTATTTTACTATCTTAACAATGACAGGTGACAGGTGACATTTCAGAGTACATGGCGCAGCCGATATGAAACGCACTGATTCGAAAGCTTGTTAATTTTGCAATGTATAGCAAATTGTCACCTGTCATCTATCATTATCAAGATGGTGAAATAGAGGGCTGGTGCTACATTTGTCATTTATTACATGTTCATTCATACATTCACTGAGAAGCTACATCAGGCTACAATACAATATAATACAATGCTCTTTATTGCACAGAACAGCGAGCTTCTTAATTTCTAGACCTAAACTTTGCATTTCAGAACTAATAGCATATGCATGGTCCAAATCTGGCCAAGTAAATTTGCTATCAAGCAAACGTTTTACAATCGCTGCGATCCCACATACAAAATGTACACAATAAAACATACATACAGCCTAACACAGAACCCCCTCCTTTTTTGAAGTCGGTTAGAAATGAACTTTATAACCTTCCTTTTTTTAAACGTCAGGCGATAAAAACAGCCCAATACGAGATAAATCTTGGTTTTACCCCGCGTTCAGCTAAGGAGACAGAGACAACGGCTTCTTACAGAGAGGGCTGCCTAATACACACTAATTATAGAAGGTTTTGACCTACATCTGTATCGTTTGCTGTAATTGTTTTCAGTTCTAATGAATGTTGCAACGCAATTATGAAGAGAGTGTGAATGAGTGGCTCCAATAGACAGCTCTAGCCAAGAATCAAATGGAGAACAAGCATGTTCGTGACTGCACGACAAACTAACATAACAGGGTATACCTATAGCCAATAAGTATTAGCAATAAAGTTCCATAACTAATGACTTATTTATGCATCTCTTGTCATGTATATTTATTCTATCTAATTTATTTAATTTATTAAATTATTCTATTTAATGGCTCTATTGAACGGAACAATTGTGACCATCCTTTACTAGCGAAGAGTAAAGCGGAGAGATACGAAAAAGACAAACTGAATACTGATAAAAAAGTAGATCCACCAATTTTCTACTCGTAGGATACGTTTAGCAAAATGCTTTTTTTTATGGCAAGGAGATGGCGCGCGAGCACTCAGGCCAGCTTGAAAGCTCAAGACTACAATCTCAAAACTGCAATCCTAAGATTTCAAATGCTTTATATATGTTACTAACCGATTTAATTAGAATCGTAAAAAAAAAAGTCCTGTAATCTTCTGCTCAATGACGGTCTTGTCCGAAGCGCTAGTAAACTCACTGCATTATTGTAGTGTGAGTTGCACTCACACCTGATCACCATCACATAATGTGGGTAGAAGTAAAAGAAGGTAATGTGGGGCGTTAAAGGAGACAACTGTACTCCAAGATAGATGCGTTTATTAATGTTCACTTATTATATAAAATACCAGAGAGATTGAGTATGTATAGGTATGATTGCAACTCACACTACAATATAACCGACGACGCGTAAAAGAGCCCTCATTTGGTCAATTTACTGAATAAATATTTTGATTTATTCCAATGAAAAATAATAATACCTAAACTGTTTTTTGGCACAGTAAGGACGGACGGAGGTTACCGCTATACAATATCTGATGCCATTTCGAAATTTACCTACGGTAATAAGCAGGTACGTAATGAACGCTGCTCATATGCCGTAATTAACCTCATTAGTATTTTGATTCAGATGATAATCAGAACATGGTAGTTTTACTGTTGTTCCTAATATTAATTACAACTCTATTACCTACTTGTTTATGTAAGAGGCATACGAACCATCGTGTCATATGAGTAAGTTAACTAACTGCAGCTACCCATAAACATTTACGTTTTCCTACGTGTATTTCGAAACTACAGAACTCATCTAAATATATACTTAGGAATTAATCGTTCGTTACTATCTTCATTGACCGGGCTGCCTTGGTAGGCTATATTGAACTTCTTTTTTGTACCTCTTCGAGTTCGGATTGTATGAGGTTTGTCTTATTTACATTTATTGATAAATTCTTGTTCTCTTCAAAATTCAAAAAATTCAAAAAAAAAAAACCAGCTTATTGAGTCAATTAGTGTTTTTTTTGATTTCTTGCTCATCTTTTTGAATATTTGTGCATTGTATCATGATGGAGATGTCATCAGCATACAGTATGGATGGATGGGATATAGTTTCGGATACATCGTTGATAAAGAAACAGAATAGTATAGGCGCAAGGACACTCCCCTGAGGCACACCAAATTCATTTTTTTGTAACTAGATATTATTATGTATTTTGCTATTTATATTCCTTCTTCCCTTAATATTTCCGTACACTGAGTCCTCTCAAACAGGTATGACTCTATCTAACTCAAGATATTACATCTTAAACCGTATAATTCAAATTTATCTGCGAGTTTTTTGTGACACACTAGGTCAAATGCTTTTGACATGTCTAAGAAGAGTACACTAACAGGCTGACCTTTGTCGATACTTGATGTATCATCATGCAGCAAGCAGCAACGAAATGCCGCGGTTGAGGTCGATTTATTATTTCTAAAGCCATGCTGTTTTTCACTAACAAGAGATTCTTATCAAAAATCTTAGAAAAAACAGGGATCAAAGCGACTGGCCTGTATTTGCTCAAGTTATTTATTTTCCCTTTTTTATTATTTTTTATTTGATACAATAGATTGTGTTACCAGAAATGTATGAAATTTAATAAAGATGAATAAAAATCGACTTCAGAATTGACTTTAAAACCCGGCCGACATTCCCGAGTAAATCGTAGGAGTTAAAAAGTTACAAAATGAACCTCATTCAAGAAATATCATGGGGGGAACAATAACAGTGCATTTTTTAAAATACCATAGTGATTCGTTGAACAGTCAGGATTTTTTTTTGTTGATTTATTGATCAATTAATGGTATTAACGTAAGCAGAATATTACTAACATGATACAGTACTTTCATCCAGCTAAGACGGAGATATTTATTACATGTCTGTATGCAGCTTCTGTTAAACATTCTCAATGAGATATCAGACAGATTCCAATTCTACAAATGACTTACAAAAACTTGACAACTAATCGTCTTTGCCATTAGCCATTACAATAGCATGCACCATTTATGATATGATTGTGATGTTTAGTCAGATCTCACAAACTCAATGAAGCGGAAAATAACGATTGCTGATAAGTGATACAGATGGGTTAATAAAAGATAGATTAGCAGATATGATTTGTCCGTTGAGTACAAACGCATAATTTCGAAATAGTCATTTTAGAATTGTGTTTTTAAAACACGAACAGGCCCTCTTAATTTAACATTGGAGGTTTGGTTTGGATGTAAAATCAGGTAAGGTAAAATGCACGTATCACGATCACGTACATTGTACCAACGATAAACTTTAATTGAACAACAATAAATGTAAATCAATAGAAAATAAGGCCGAACACAGACAAACCAATTTACCAATGTTATTCCGTAATAATCACATAGGTACCTACTTTTAAAGATTGAGCATGGTCCTACTAACGATTTATACACTATCATTAATATCATTATATTCATAGAGTTTTTTCCGCTTTTGTAATAAAAGTATGACATGATGACAATATGAGGTTAGTGTGAAATAATAGTATTTTGTTCACACCTTCAGGCATTTCCATGGATTAAAAATGTATATCATTCATTACAACTATAAAATAAATTTATATCTGAGATGTTTCAGAAATTTTGGACCCAGTATGCATGCTGCGATTGCTGCGTCGTGATCTCGTGTAATGTTATTAATACGAATAATATAAGAGATAGTTTTTTATTTCAATATAATTGGTTTTTTTATCGTAATAAAAGTCCTACTAGACCGCAAATTCACGCAACACTGCCCGCTACTCGATAAGTTTCTTTATTTCGACAGTCGTGAGCTAATCGCCTATAATAAAGCCTAGGTTGCAACGCCTAGATCCGATCAATGCGTACGTTGCACCACGACTGTAATACTTCAGCCACTATTAAATACTAGACTACCTAAATAAGTAAGGAATGGTAACAGGATTAAAGCAACTTATATTGAACGATTTTCAGTTGTTATTTTGAAGATTATTATTGTTGTGTCCGGGTTTTTTTATGATTCACGTTTACGAATAGGTAGGTCAATTAAATTACAGTTTTATCAGACAAATAAAATTGGTTTATACAGTTGTAATTAGTCCATATCTACACGGTTTGGCAATAAATCTAGTTGTGAGCGAGAGCATTATCGGTTCTAGTCCGTACCAATTAGTGGATTGTAACGCACAGCTGCCCAAAGCATTTGTACGTAGGAAAAACGTATGCTATAGCGTGCGTTGATCTAATTTAATATTATGGCCCATCTCAACATATCCGCTAACTAGATTGTATAAATATTTAGGTTAGCAGTGTTAACGTTGATTAAAAAAACGACTTTAGACTTCCTATTTTCATTAGGCATAAAAAGTGAAGTGTGTATAGCGGTGTATGACGGCCTAGATTCTAAGTTCGATTATAGTTTCGATTACAACCTCTACAGTTACTGATCCACGGAACGGATTTGCTCAATGTGCAGATTATGACGATAGTGGTATAACTCGTCCGGACTCGTATTGTTCGAACATCACGGATTAATTAACGAAGCACGCCCCGCTGACTCAACTAAACCTAAACATTAGACAATAACAAAAACAGCGTATTTAAAAATTAACATAAAATGCTAATAAACATAAAAAGTAATTGAATGAAAAGTTTACATTATTTTTGTAGCTAAATAGTCGTTTAGTATGCGAGATAGCGTATATTATTTAGTGTAACGTGCATTAATTTATAACCGGGATATTCAGAGCGCTGAGACCACATGGATGCATATGATCCGAGCGATATGACGTAGCGTGTCGCGGCACTAGTTTCCCTTTCGCGGTGAGCACCGTTGTTTTTTCGCAGGAGTGGCCATAGTTTTTCTGTTTCCCGCGCGAAAGTCGAAAGCTGAATAATTTCCTTGTCTGTCGACATGACGTATTTAGATTGCCGGCCGCACGAGATGAATGTCAATTATGATAATTTTAATTACGTGTGCTCGATGTTGCGTGGAATGTTTACCGCGTTGATTGCGGTGGACGGGTATGCCACTAATGCTGCTATGGGCAATATGGAATGCCTTGGCTGTTAGTGAAGCAGACCTAATTTTTTGTTTAAAAGAAGTGAATTTCATTGACTTTCTTTTACTTTTTACTCGAGTGCATACATCAGACTTTGGAGGTACCTATTTTAAGTCATGGCATTTTAAGGTATTTGCCAGATGGCAAAATAGATATGACGTTAGTCACCGTCACACGCGATAAACGGACACTCCCCATATCGCAAAGAATTTCAAATCTTGCGTAAAACATGCCCTCCTGTGTCTCTATAATTTAGTAATTTCACTGCCACAATAAGGTACAAAAATCACGAGTTGTTTAATTCGTACCAAATTAAGTTTCACAATGATTTCTTTATTTTTTCACAAAGTTTTAAGTTTGACATTGGACATATTTTACGGCAGAATTGTATCAGGCTAACGATTGATATAATAATTCTGGTATAGTTATTCTTAGTATAGAACTCTGAAACCATATTAATTATAGATGTGAACTTACTAAGGAAGGGATTAGCAGGGGGATAGAGGGGAACCCGGCGAAGGATCTGATACCAACTCGGAGCAGGAAGACGTGTGCGAGTTTTTTTTCTAATCTTCCTGTAAGAATATTTCTTTAAATGGTGGTCAAAGTCTTCGACGCACTAACGCCTTGGCGTCTAATCGAAAAGTACGATAAATTATAGTTGGTAATGAAAACAAAATTGCGTGCAAGAGAAAACAACAGAGACACATGATCTCTCGACTCATAAATAACATCTAGTCTCGTTGATTCTGTTATGATTGTTGAGTGTTTGATCGTTCTATCTTTCAGCCAGTGACTGAACGCGAGATACGGTCAAGATATCAGGGCCTCTATCCAACACGGTAAAAACCATATCGTCTTTGACCTGTTATCGTATTGTCAACGTTTTGATAGCTCTTATTTACTTGACAGTAATGTTGGCCAAGTTAAGAAGAATACCATAAAAGATCAAAGACGATATGGTTGTTACCGTGTTGAATAGAGGCCTTGCTAGCAAAATTTTGAAGCGCATATGGCTGTAGAGGCTTTAGAATTTTTTTTGGCATTTTTTGTTCTTGGTAAATAATGGATCAAGGAAAGAAGGAACGATCGAAGGGCACATAGTACGACGCTTAAAAAAGTTCGAGTAAAATTTTACGTACAATTGTACACGTTTTTATAGAAAGAATGTAAACGAGCATACAGGCCCGTAACCGCGAGCACTAAGTGAAGAAATATCTCCTTTAAAATATCAGTAATCTAAGTTCTACATATAGCAATAATACACTAATAATAGTACAAGCCCGACACTATACCAATATAATATCTAATACCAAAAAACCGTATTAAACGGACACTCAAACTATACACACACGCATGATTAATTAAAAAACAAACCTATCTATCTACAGCTAAACTTAGCGCATCTGATTTTGTTTCGGCCTAAATAAAATAATATTAATTTAATAAGATGGTGTAGTTAATATCGCCATGCACATTCAACTCTCGTATTCAAACTGTACTGGACGACCAGCATGCATGGTATTTTCTCGCTTGTCGCTCAGTGTCTCTTTCGTTATTAACTGGGTAGAGAGGGATTACCGAGCTACAAACAAGTTGCGGGTAAAATGCGCTAGCCATTCTGGGATACAGTGTTTCGAAGTCGAACTAGGAATATTTATAGTTTCGCGATGTCTGTCCGTCCGTCTGTCAAGTGAGTTTAACCTCAGTCTCACCTGATGTTAAGTGACGACTTTACCTATCTAGTAAAAATTATCACCAAATAACTTGAATGAAAAAATTAGTTAATACTTGTACGGGTTGATAGTGTCACTTACGACAATATTAAATATTTAGTTGATAGATGCTGAGTTATTTGTAATGATAAATCACTGAGTTTCAAAATAATCACTTTTATTGATAAATATGCTTTAAGATAATAAAATGGATGTACTCGATTGAATGCTAAACGTGAAATGAAGCGCAGTAAGTATTTTACGCAATCGAAGGTAAATTTGCTGAATGCGTGGATGTGCGGAATGTGAACCGTACAATACTTGTTGTTTTTCGAGATAGTTTTTTTTTGTCTTTGTAGTAACTAACGGTGTCAGAACCCTTCGCTGAGCATGGTCCGATACACTCTTCCTCGCTTTTTTATAACAAGCAAAGTCAACTTGTATCAGTTTCTACTAGGGTCACAGATGTATGGCTGCAAATTTTGTACGCTAATTGTTCTAGTTATGTTTCTACTTGCGGACATTTCTTTATCTTACCTTAATATCAACGTCGCCGACGGAGTCGAACGTCTCGCGAAGTCTCGCTTCACCCCTCGCATCAGCTTTGGCAGCCATTTGCTTCTCTCGCAGCGAGGTCCGCCGGACCGACCGGACACTGTGAAAAGTATGATACGTTACACGAAATGTTAGAGCTCTGGGTCATACAACTAAAGCTTACTCCATACAAATATTAAAAAAGCCAATGTGCGTTTGTTTGTTTCTTTGTTTGTGTAGTATTTTGTTAACATAGTACATACCTAATTTATAGCCCGGAGACAGACATAGGGTACTTTTTTATTTTGGAAAATCAGACTGGTGTTAAGGGAACAACGATAAACGACTCCAATGTGGATGAGGTCGCAGGTAATAGCTAGTAAAATTATGTTAATGGAATCAGAGGCTCTATTATTGTTAGAAATGTTTTTAACTCGGTCGTCATTACTGTCAAGTAAATAAGGGCTACCATATCGATGACAATACGATAACATGTCAAAAGCAATAAGGTTTTACCGAGTGGAATAGAACCCGAGGTAAGAATAGTTCTCAATTCCCTGAAGGATATCAAGTTCTTTACGTGTTTGAAAACTTTGAAAATCCGTTATTTTGAATCCATTTTATGAATATACAGGTAGAGTTCAATCAAAATATATGAGTGCGTGTGATGTATTGTATGTTCGGTGTCTATGATTTAGGTTAATTTAGTTTTAGTTTTAAACATAGGGCTGCGCTGAAAACCAGCGCTGAGCTGTGGGCGCCGGCCGAAGGGTCGTCGCGCGAGCTTGGCACACGCTGACGCGCCGCCCTTTTGCCACTATGATGTATAATTTTACTTTAGATTTACTTAGTTTTAGTTCTTAGTTTCGTTTGTTTTTTTATTATTTCTGTGGCAATAAATGTATTTCTATTTCTATTTCTATTTCAAGTTTCCTCATATCGTTTTCAAGCACCTTTAACCAACAATCACGCGATGGCGGCAGTAAGTGTTTTTTTTTCGAAAATCTACAAAATGTATTTATTTATTTATTTAATACACAATAAATCCACAGCACACATTACAGTGTAGTATGACAAGTTTTAGGTTTTAACAAGACAACAGTGATTGAGTTTTTTAGAAAAAATGTTACTATAATAAATAAATTCCAGCCCACTCAGGAGGTTTGTAATTGCCAAGAAAACTGATTTTTAATGGACTTATATATCCTTTGAAATTCATAGTTTTAAAGAGTTACCCAGGAGACGTCACCATGGCAACGAGCTACATCAAAAAGTTAATTGACCCATCAGCGTCTGCATCTTGGTTAGGCCTACTGGTTAGTTGAGCTGCTTACGAAGCAAAAGGGTTCGATCCCCGGTAAGAACAAAATATTTGTAGATGCAAAACATTTGTTCCTGAGTCTTGAATATTTTTATGTATCTAAGTATTTTTCAAGATCTAAGTTTGGAACTACGTTGTCTATCTGTCAGTCGGACACAAAGCAATGAATAACGTAGTTACTTTCCCGAGACTTCCTGGAAACATTCTCTGCAATTCTCCATAATTTAATTGCGACTAATTGGAAATTGTACGTAATTTAAACTGCGCGTGTTTTAACTGACGTGCCGCAATAAATGTGTTGACACTTATTAATAACCTCAGCAGTGATTTAATTGTATACTATCAACAGCCGCACGCGTAAAGCTATATTTATCATCCATATCATCATCCCATTGCGTCGCATGTCATTCATTACATTGTATATCATGACGTCACACGCGATAGCAACTGATGCCAACTTTTGCGCAATAAGGACAAGGGTAGCGTGGCCGAGCGGTCTAAGGCGCTGGTTTAAGGCACCAGTCTCTTCGGAGGCGTGGGTTCGAATCCCACCGCTGCCATGACCTTTTTGCATTTCTTCAAGTTGTAGTTTTTTAATACCAGATACTACTTCTTTTTTTCGATTAGCATAATTACATAAAATATAATTTTTTGGAACACATGTAATATTAATAATTACACAAGGTAGTTTTTATGACTGTGTTCATTACAAAGTTTGAACCGTTTATTGAACTCTTTATTGAACACCATATACAGCAGCGAAAACATAAACACACAATCTTATAAAGTAAGAAGAGAGGATTGAATATAAATTGGCAGGCGGTTCAAACAGAAATTAACTGCCGCACTCAGAGAATATGTATAGAATATGCAAACGTTAGGTTCAGTGCAAATTATTAGTACCGACCTGCCTACCCAATGGTTATGATGGGAAAAAATAGTCAACCTAACATTTGCATATTATACAGGCTTCATACTTTCGGTTAGTATGTAATTGGTCTATTAAACAAGAAAAAGCAATTAAAAAAAAGTTCATTTTTAGTTTTTTTTTATAACGGACTGTACTGGACTGAAATTTTTCAGTCAACATATTCGCCATATATTACTTACCATATTATATTTGATATAAAATACTTTTTATCTAGTAAACAGCTGGGTTAAGGTTGCCTCCTATTCGGATATCCTACTAAAATGACTAGCGAAGGGGCGATAGGGGGGCACTATAACTATGGGGAATTGCGAGGTCTCGTTGCACGTTAGTCTAGTTGGTAGTGACCTTGCCTACGAAGCTGGCGATCCTGAATTTGATTCCCAGTAAGGACAAATATTTGAGTGATGAGCGTGAGTACTTGTTTTGCAAAAAGATGGATGGATTATGTGCGTGCGTGCGTGTGTGTGCATGCGTGCGTGTGTGCCTGTGCGTGCGCGTGCGCGAGCGCTTGCGTGTGTGTGCGTGTGTGTGTGTGTGAGTGTGTGTGTGTGTGTGCGTGTGTGTGTGTGGTGTGCCCCGCACTGACCGGCTGCTGCTGGCGGTGGAGGAGGAGCGGCGCGGGCCGGCGCGCGGCGGGCGGTGCGCGCGGCGCCGCAGCTCCTCCTGGTCGGCCGCCAGCCGCACGATGCGCGCGCGCACCTCGCCCTCCTCGCAGATGTCTGCCCGAACACCATATACACATTAACAACTGCCACGTCTCGCACGAAAGATTGGATTGCAAGAGTTGGGTGACGGCACAAATGATGGACACTTTTAGCTGACAGGCGCCAGTAATGGGCACTTTACTCTTAATTCAAATTTCATACGGTCCTAAATTTATAGTTACAAAACAAATGAATAACCCTTATCTTCTGTAAAATAAGAATCAAGTGTCCATTATTGGTGCCTTGTCCATTACTGGTGCCATCACCTTTTATCTTTTGTAACACGGCTTTTAACTGGTAAATATTAGTAATTAGCGACCCGCCCTCGCTTCGCTTGAGGTTATATGAGTTTTCTGTAACACCCGTACAAAATACAGAAATTTTATACACAAAACACATCCTCTTGAATCACCTTATCCATTGATGAAAACCGCATTAAAATCCGTTGCGTAGTTTAAAAGATCTAAACGTACATACAGAGGAACAGATGGAGGGAAGCGACTTTGTTTTATACTAAATAAAGATTAGCTTGGAAACTGCCGACTCATACATCGGAAAACTGTCTATCATTCTAGTAAAACATTTCCTATACATAATCAACCCGCTCTGGGGTTAAGTGATGGTAACAAGTTCTCAAATGATCATAAAAAAAGTTCTGCACCCAATTAGGGAATGTATATCAATCAGCCAACCACCCTTCGCCGTTATCTATATATATAAAAGGCAAACCTGACTGACTTATATATCAACGCACTGCCGAAACTACTGTCAGCCATACAAAAAACGCCTCCGCCATGCTTCGGAAATGCTAGTGAGCCTCTTTAAAGCCACCGCTCTCAGTGCATTTGTGCCTTAACGCCTAAATGCCTCATCCCCGTCACCGTCCGTCACCCCGCGGAACAGCCGCATATGATTTTTTTATACTATAGACTTATTCACTGCCTTTTAGCTCAAAACGCAAAAAGATAATTGTCATTAGTTTAACGCCTGTCTGTTTGTTGTTTGTCTGTGGGACCGTAGTTTTTAAACGAATTGATTTGGCCGAGGTTATTATTATCAGGAAGTTTGATGTTACCTGAGGTGATTCTTAGTTAAGTTTGATGAAAATCAGTTGAGCCGTCTTATAGTTAGCTCTGAAAAAAGTAGGCAACGCCATTATTTAGGGGGTTTTTAGTGCATTAAATTTTAATCTTTAATTAACCATGTTACAATCTTCGTAAGAAGGATATGTATATAATCCAATCAAATTGAAAAAAGTTTGCATAGGTATATTTCTAGCTAACA
The DNA here is from genome assembly GCA_948252455.1 of Acleris cristana. Taxonomy (NCBI): domain Eukaryota; kingdom Metazoa; phylum Arthropoda; class Insecta; order Lepidoptera; family Tortricidae; genus Acleris; species Acleris cristana. Next base: position 10,555,548 of record OX411784.1, on the reverse strand, counting down.
GAACCGTAATTCGAGAATTAATTAATTACCTGCAGGGGTCTCATCGTGTTTATTCCTGACATTGAGATCAGCTCCGTATTGCACCAACATTTCTAATACCTCCAACTATAACAAACAAACAAAAACCAAAATAAACCACTTTTGATCTATGTTTCAACAGAGCTTTTGAAAACTTGTATATCCGGTCTCTATAATTTTCAAACATAATTTCACTGCCACAAAATAAGAGTTATATTTAATTTAAGCACAGTATGAGTGATTTGAAGAAAAAATCAGACGTTCTAGCGTTTCCATCAACATTACGTCAATCAAAGACCTTCTACCCTACCTACCACAGTACAGTTTATGAAAAAATGAAAATGTTTATTCAGAAAAACTTAACTTAAGCCATAACAACGGTGAAACGGAAACAAACTTCACTCTGCGCTGTTTCCGAACAGTTTTGACATCATGAAAGAGCTTTCGTTTCCCCTAAAAAGCCAGCAATGGTTCGAGAACCATTCTTAAGTTGCCGATGTTGCAAGCTAGATTACCTAACTCTCATAAAATGAGTTTCTGTTAATAAAATAAATCATAGGACAAAGTTTTGTAGCTGATTCTACTTTATTTCAAATTTTAATAATTTATTGAACGAACATAGATATAAAGGATCATCTTATCATCATTTTATCATCTGCTTATCAAGACCAAACTAACGAATCCCAATTCTGTGGGTCTCTGTACATCGTAAACCCTCATGCTACTTTCCAACTCCATCATTCAGGTTAGCTTTTAGATACCATAATAATATTGTATTGCTCACAGGGTTACTCACGTATTCCAAATTTATGGATTAAGATATTTATTTTTCAAATCACTTACTGCGAATACATTAGAGATATTATTAGATTATAAGAAGCCATAAATAAAATTTATCTAAATGAATGACACATAACACAGAAATATTATCATTGACAGATAATAATATATTGTTTTAATGTTCTCTTAAAAACTATAATCGACTTTGCATCTTTCTCATCCTTATTATCTAGTTGCGCTCCTTCATAAATAATATTATTATTCCCATAGTGTTCTGGGCGGTAGTAATAGTTTGTTGGCTTATCGTTTTTTTTTGTATATTGTGATCTTTTTGTAAACGTTTCAGCCCATTAATATAACAGGAAGTAATTCAAAATTGACTAGCAACATTTCGACCAGAATCGATGCAAGTTCTGATATGACAGATGCGAGTTATATAAAAGTGAGTAAAGAATACTGACGTGTCCCCAGCAGGCGGCGGCGTGCACGGGCTGCCACGTGTCGTGGTCCACGACGTCGGTGGCGGCGCGGTGCTCCAGCAGGAACTCCACCACCTTCAGGTAGCCGTTGGCCGACGCGATGTGCAGCTGCAAACGGAAACATACATCAGTAGGGCTTATATTACCTTATCTTACAGATGGGCCCTTTCGGATACACTCGACCTCTTTAGGATCTAATGTGCAATTACCCTCTTACACACTCAGCTGTTCGAATGTGCAGGTTGTTTTTTCCTTCACCAAAAGATGATCGGTCTCGGTCAGTCTATACCAATTGACTTCTTATTTAATAACCTCAAAATGCTCCTTTCGCCTAAAATATCAATTTTGTCATAAAAAAACCATTCATGATGTAAAATCAGGAAAATGGTGTGCAAAATGTGGTCTCTAGTTGCTTAATTCAACAGAAAACGGCTATTTTATCCAAAAATTATGCATTTTGAGGTTATAAAATTGATTTCTAAATAAAACAAGTCAGATGGTATGGACTGTACTTAAATCTCATTGGTATAGTCACGGTCCGAAAAGGTTCGTAAATTTTCGACTCTATTTCAATGCTAATAAGGTCCAAAATTGACGAACCTTTTCATACTGTGACTACATCATGGTGACCGCAGGGGTATGAACTCGGTACCTTACGATAACAAGTCGACCCCCTGAACCACCAACCACCAACGCTCTCCATCAGTAGGGCTACTCTACTCTAGTAGCACTCAAGCGTCGCTTATTCATTTATATAATTAAGATTATAATTTTAAAATACCAGATTTGGAATATCTCAAATAATCTATGGAATTGAGCTGTCTGGTTATCAATAAACATTTTTAAATGAATGTGAATTTAAATGAAAGTGAAGTCAAATTAAGGTTGTTTGTTTTTAAAATGCAGCACAGGTAAGCAGTGTAACAACTTCATTGTTACAAAGGTAAAAAGAAAGGGGGGTGGGGGGTATCTTAATAAAATTCAAATGTTAAGTTTTAGGCTGCCAGTATATTGAGAATCTAGTACATATTTTAAAATTCTGGCGTAGCAGGAATGAGCGTCTATGTAATGGTAGCCTGTGAAACCGCAGGGTCCGTGTGTAAGTATACCACTATTTCACTCGCTAACCAGACGTCAAGGTTTGCAGTGACTTTTGTGGTCCAGAGTGAATATAATTAAACAGGGCGGCTGCCGGATGCAATATGATGACGAAGGCATAAGATGGATAAGACTTTTATTAAATTTCGAGTACTATTTACGTATAATATGCAGTTTTTGCTATGAATCAGTAGTCATATCCATATTACGAATATCGTTCGACATTCTTTTGACGTAATTTGCATCCGTCAGCCGTTCATGAAATATAAGACAGTCTGTAAAATAACTATCATTGGATATTGCATTTTAGAACACATTTACAATACGAAATTCGATTGGGCCTCAGAGCCCGCTTACTATAAGGCCTGTGTAGGTACTTGTTTGCCATCGCGTCATAAAAATGAAAAAAAAGACTATCACGTGTTTTTATATTCGTTCGCGTATTTATAATTATCGGTACAATTATTTAATTCACTTTTGTAGGAGGTGACTTAATTTTAAAGAAAATACTTAGACGAGAAGAATATCTTCGCTAAACACATCACCGCAAACGAGCCATGTTCTTTGAGGAATTCCATAAGATAAAAAATGCAATGTGGTTTTTCCTGTTAGATACAAAACCACGGCAAATAAATCCATTGATTACTTACTTACAAGGAAAAAGACCACGACCTATCGTAAAAGGCGGTTTATTTTCAAGCATACAATAATTTCTGCTTTTTAAGGTTCCGTACCCAAAGGGTAAAAGCGGGACCCTATTACTAAAACTCCGCTGTCCGTCTGTCTGTCTGTCACCAGGCTGTATCTCACGAACCGTAATAGCTAGACAGTGGAAATTTTCACAGAAGATGTATTTCTGTTGCCGCTATAACAACAAATACTGAAAACAGAATAAAATAAATATTTGAGGGGGGCTCCTATACAACAAACGTGATTTTTTTGCTAATTAATACGAATAATAGATAATAGATGCTGATTAATAGATAGTACGGAACCCTTCGTGCGCGAGTCCGACTCGCACTTGGCCGGTTTTTTATTTGGCTGTGTGACTATTTGGTTGACTGGAAGAGAATGGCATTAGGCATTAAGTTCGCCATTTGTGTATTTTTGTGTCATAAAGTGTAAATAGATAAATAAATAAATAAATGTTATGTTTAAATTGATAGGCTTTATTTTATTAATATTGCCAATTCGAATACTAGGCAAAGGTTTCCACACTAATGCGACCACTTGATATGTCACCCAAGACGATAAGACAGCAAAGCGGACCCAGGTGGGGATAAGATGAACTTTCTGAACAATTGGTCAGCGATTACCACAGATAGAAAAAAAGTACACAAAAATTAACTTACCAAAGTAGCACCCTGTGCATCCCTCAGCTCATCCAAATCCAATCCTTCCTTCGCAAGTTCCGCCACATCCATCAGCATTTTCATCTCGGTCGCCGCGCGCGTTTCGTCGATCAGCCTCTGCGTCACTCCTCTCGCAGCCATTTCACTCTCAATAGCATCTAGCGTTCTTTCTTCCTCGCAAATATCATATGGCATGTTTCCGTCACCGTTGACGGCTAATAAATTCGCGCCTCGTTGTATTAGGATTCGAACTAAATTAAGATTGCCACAGGTTGCTGCGGCGTGTAACGGCGTCCATTTCTCGCTGTCTTCCGCGTTGACGTTGGCTCCGTTATCGAGGAGTAACCTCATCATGGCCTCATTATTGTCTATACAGCACTGGTGTAAGGCTGTCAAGCCGTCTTCGTTGGTTGCGTCAGGTGTGACTCCGCGGGAGAGCAGACGCCGCACTGAAATGTATTGTTGTCAAATTATTGTATGGTATTCATTACGGCACAGCATCGCAGCATTCAAGGGATGAACTTCCCCTGGGAAGATTTTCTCTAATATTCGGGATTCTGGCAGACAATAACTACACACCAAGACAGGGAGATAATATTTATCAATAATTTCACGTATAATTTCTTGCTTTTACTTTTAAATTTTGATGACTGGTGATGACTTGGATGTATAAAAAAGATATCACCTTAGTGTAATCATCTGATACTGATGAAAACCATCGATAATTTGTGTAAAGTTTTGATATTTGATCAAATATTTTAACGACAGCAAATATAATTTCACCCGACATCTGTATAAAGAACCAAATAAGAATTAAAAAAAAAAACAAAATTTGACACGATACATATAACACAAAAAATAAACAAACATTATAAATTATGGGCGAGTAGGTATCAAATAGTGTCAAATAGGGTGTTACTCAGCATAATGCCATGGCGTGGCATATTAATCAATATTACATTCTTGAATAACTGATTACCGATTATGGTATCAATTAAATATCACATGTCAATGTCAGCAAGGTAATGTTTCAATTCACGCATGGCAATACAGACAGGTGTTCTCGATAGGTTTTGATGTATCTGTTTATGAAGCCATAATGCTATTTATAAGTTGTATAAGGTAATTTCTATAAATAACATCAACATTTAGTTACGAATAGATCATCGTCAATCGTTATCGGGTATATAAATCCCGCTAAATCTTTTATACAAGTGATATCTGTCAAGATTTCCAGAGTATCGGTATAAGAACAAAATGTTAATGTTTTTTCTCGCTAAACATATTCCTCATAAACTAGTTAATAGCTATGGAAATAAACAGCGGACGTATATTACCTCAAACAAAGGTGTGACCGAGTGTAATACTTACGAGTGATACTGAAAAACGTCTTTCATCACAAAAACGCGAAACAAATTGATAGACAAAGAGAGCAATAAACCAACGAAATCTCTCAGTTAGTAAAAATAGGACCCTCAAAACAAGGGACAGCTTGTAATGATACCTAATAAAAGTAGATTATTTGTTACGAAGAATTACCATATTTTACAGCTGTAATTTACATAACAAAACATCTAATTTATGTAATCGTAGCATTGTATTATTAAAGACAGTAATAACTCAAATTCCGCATAGGAGGAACCGTCAAGAGCCTCGTTATTGACATTTGTAGCAGCTTTACTATGTTAGTGAAATTACCGCGTCGAGTTGTTATGATGTTCTCGATAGGCATAGATTCCTTCCGGCGTTTAAATTTCTAAAGCAATATTCCCTTTCGGTGATTAACTAAACAAAATAACCATGACGCTGTTATGTTTATAGGATATCTAGCAAACCCCCAAACTAAATATTTCCGAGTAAAATCCTGTGTGAACACAGCTCTTAATAAGAGCGTATGACAAAGAATGAGAGACAAGCACAAACCTGAAGTACCTTCTTCTTAAGAGCTTTTGCAGTAGCTGGATAGCATCAAGCAGACAAGGGTGAGCTGAGTATTGTCTTTACCTTCATCGATGTCGTTCCTCGCAGCGGCTTCGAGCAACATGACACTGTCGGAGAAGAAGATGTTGCGTTTGTTGCTCTTCTCCCGCTTGGCCCGCGACCGCATCCACTCCTTCTCCCGCTGCTGCCATAACTTCAGCTGTTGCATGCGACGCCTGAAAATGCACACGATGGTGTTAATTACAATAATCATCATTGACCTGTAACGTCTATAGCAGATGCTTAATTGCAATATCTGTAAGACATCAAAGATAAACCAATACGAGACCTGCAGGTCGTGTGTAGTTGCAACCGATGATTTGGTGTCATAGTCGCGCCGTCTCTGTTTTAAGTCACATGTCAAACCAGGTTTCACCAATAGGGTGAATTGCAAAAATATTGTACATACTTTCTTCAATTGTTTTTCCTTTGTGTAAAGAAAATTATCCATATGATTATATGACTAATCTTCGTTACTCAAAGGAAAAAGTTAAGGGCTTAACAACCTCTTTTTAATTGAGCCCTTAACTATGTACAATTTTTTTTCAATTCACCCAATAACCATATTTTTTAATATAAATTAAATGAAATTAAATTTGCTCTATCTTCGACTGCTCATCTATACCATTCTAACACGTTCAAACTCAGTAGGTCTAAGTTAAGTACGGCAGAGAGGTTTTGACATGGCTACCTTCCAGCTCCCTCAACATACTAACTTAATAATACCCATTATAGTACATTGTAATCCGTAAAATGAATTACGAATTTTGAATCGGAAAAACACTCACGAAAAAGCAAGTTAAATAACTAACTAGAAACATGTGAGACGTTATAAACAACAAACAAAATCCCTAGTAGTCCCTTTATTGCGAATATAAACAGTGCCGATAAATGGGCAAATTAATTAGCAGTATTAGCACCCACATTTCTTGGTATAGAGTGCATATTAAGCTTGACAATTGTTCGAACTTGGTCAGAATGGTCAGTACGGTAATGGTCAGCGATAATAAATATCTGAATAAAACAAGGGAGGGTCATAATCATCACATATCCTGCAATTCCCTGCTAGGATGTAGCGGTCGTAGTATACACATACAGCTCTCAGAACTCTACAAACGATCTTCTGTTTGTGAGACGGCTCTTACAATATTTCTAGCGGATTTCATGTCCGAAACAAAATAAAAGTTGAAGAATAGCCGAAAGCTTCTCGGGACCACAGCCGTCGCTATAGCTATTTATTTAATTTGTCCAATAATCGGTTCTACAGCGCTTTTAATGAACTAACAAAATTTTACGAGATAAAACTGTTTACAACAAGATATTTTAGAATTTTTTAAACATTAAATAAGTATTTGTATTTTAGGTTAAGAAGCGTATAAAATTAAACATAGTCCGGGGGTCAACGTATACATTGGTGCTTCAACAAACATTTATGTTTCACTTTTATGCGATACGGAACCGTAATATGCCCGACAAACACATGGCCAGTTTTTGTTCTCTTTACGACTTTATCAACTGACGCAAATTCAAAATCGTTTACGTAATGCCAAGCGGAGTGAGCAGGTTTAACCTTTTCGACACCACTTCAATCACAAAACAAAAGTCGTCACTCTCACGCCGGGCATGTAGCGTTTCGCGATTTTCAATGCGACGGGTGTGTCCGCCACCGATAGATAGAGTCATCAAACCGGTGCGCGGTGTGACGTAATGTTTGGGTCGGTTTGTTAATAACTAAGTAACACTTTTTTACCCTAACGCCGAAATAGAAGGGACGGCGTTTTTAGACTAAATATTAAATCAGTTTCTTTTGAATTGTACACATATTTGTGAGTGAATTTAAATAGCTTCACTAACTTTTCCAATAAATACTTATATTTTATACTTCTCAAGAAAGATAATCAATACAATCGAAATCATGATGCACTGGGCTGCAAGGTATTGATTGAGGTATAGTCAACCAAGAAACTCTTTTGCACTTTTCGAATCTATCTGTAGGACGTTCAGTATTACAGTCCCACAGTGGTAAAGAAATTACTTGGTGTATTATACATATACATTTAAAAAATAAAAACCACGTCGCTACTCCGGAGTCGAAAAATATATAAAACACCTCGCTTTGAACGTTTTAACGGCCATTGCATAAAATGCGAAATATTCAAATAAATTACGGCGTGAGATAGCAATTGCGAATTTTACGGCTCAAGCATGGCGTCATACATATAAGATTTTGTCACAACTATTTAAAAGTCGGCATTATGCTCGCGTCAACCTGTTCACCAGTACAAAAGGAATTTTAGTTCATTCTTATCATATCCAAATACTTACTGTGAAAACTTTGCAGTTGTAATAACTTTGGATATTATTATTATTAATTATTAGACAGTTTGATGAATGTGATGTGAAACCACATTAAGCTTTTCGTCAATTTGAGCCAAACATTATTTATTGAACTGCTAAAAAATATACTTTTATTTTATGTAATGGTCATTTACTTTAGGCAGACACCGAAACTGATGTTAACCGACATCATGCCTGTCAATACTGGTCTACTGCACAGACTGCACTGCTAAACATAGGCTTCCCGAAAGATTTCTACAATGATCGGTCATGAGGCAATCGCAGCTAGATGTCCCGTTCCCCCCTCCCCCCCCCCTTCAATGTTAAATCAAGCCCTAAGTCATAGGTAACCATACTAATCCATGCTAATATAATATGTCTATTTGTTACGCTTTCCCGGCTAAAACGCAGAACCGGTTTCGATGAAAGGGTATTGGGTAAGTTTGTATGAAGAAAATTGTATTATTTTTTTCAACGACCACGGATGATTTCTACATAGTTATTTAGAGGACCTCTAAATACACATAGATATGTAAAATTTAAGGCGTTAAATAATATCGAAGCGGAGATATTAAAGATTTAAGTATTCAGTTTTTGGTACTATAAGTACGCCTAGGTATGAATATTTAAATATCTTGGCTCCGATGCACTTAAGAGTATTACATTACATAACAAAATATGTTTATTTTGAATAAGTATATCATAATTTACCACTTTTATGAATAGTCGCTCACCTTGAAAATGTATGACTTTTACAAATGACAACACTTTTACCCAAACCCCTTCGATATGATGAAGATAGCTTTAACTCCTGGTAACAGACCCAAAACCTGGACAGTTCCAAAGAGAAGAGCGATAAACGACTTCTTGGCAGACGGAGTAGCGGGTAACAGCTAGTATTATTATAATGCACTATTGCAAGCGTATACTTACTAATTTAATTAGAGAAATTAGCTTGTGCTCGTAACTCCTTCCTTACAGAATTAGTATCTAATCACTATGTGGCCTGTTTCCTACAGAATGTAGGTATAGGTAGGTACAGTCAACAGCATAAATAAGTGATCATTTATGTACCTTGTCACTTTAACGTCGTGTTTTAAATGTTATACAAAATTGTGAAACGATTGAAAGCGACAAGGTACATAAATGATCACTTATTTATGCTGTTGACTGTACCTATACCTGCCAATTTTCCAGCAAATAATCCTACATAATTTTCTGATTATTCAATAATCTCTGTGCAGCAAGAAATCACTCAAATTCTTTCTTCATTCTGTTACACAATTCCGCGTTTATACACCCGTATCTATCTAGACTTTGCATAATTGGTAGGCATTTAAATAAAACGCGATTGCGCGCACGCTGTAACATTTGACACCGGACCTCGTGATGGTTTGGTTTTCACGATCAAAAAAACTTAAAAAAACGTAGAAACGTCAAGGAGGTTATTTTACTCTACACAACATTGAACATAAGATACGTACTAACTAGGCTTGCATTTACACTAACAAACTCGTTAAGAAAATAACAACTTAAGAACTAAGCCAATTATACTGCGATATGACCTTTAGTATATCCAAGGAAACACATTCGCACGAAAACTCTAGTCGTGATTGTCACAATTGACATTCAATTGACACGTTACTACGCTATTGGCTCACGTGTACGCCCCGCAATAAAACGCTTGATATGAGAATGTTTTTAGCCTCCGAGGCAAAAAGAGGGGTGTTATAAGTTTGACCGCTGAGTGTATGAGTGTGTGTGTGTGTGTGTGTGTCTAGCCAGACGGGTCTGTCTATGGCACCGTAACTCTTAAACGGATGAACCGATTTGGATACGTTTTTTTTAAGCAGGTTTTCTAGCGATGGTTCTTCGCTAGGTTTCATGAAAATAATCAGCTCTGAAAGAAGGGATCACCATTATATCGGGGGTTTTTATCTATCTAATAAATACATACATACATACCTTCACACCTGGGGCCCGTTTCTCAAAAAGTATTAGTCTAATAATAATTTAGTGTTTTGTCTCATTTTGTAATTTATTTACGAGACAAAACACTAATATTATTAGACTAATACGGTTTGAGAAATGGGCCCCTGTAATCCTAAAGTTGGGCAGAGCTACAGAATTACCTACAACGCTAAAATCTGCTAATCTAATAGGTAGATAGGTAGATAGCAGTCAATCACATAGGTACCTACTTATCAGTAAACAGTTGTTATATCTAGAAACCCTTGACTTTGTTAAAAGCGGAAAACTAATACAATAGTAAAAACATATTCGAGTAGGTCATCATCATTTAACTTAAGAGCTAGGCTCTTGTCGGTGGAGTGATTGCCACTTTTCTTAGTTCTCTGCCAGCTTTTTCACCTCCTGATACGACACGACATTGTCCTTCTGTCTTATTCGAGTAGGTAGGTAAGATAAATTAGTAGTAGTAATATTGAACTTAATGGGGGTGATAGGTAGACCAAGGAGCTGCGTTCCCACTGAAACACATTTCATTACTTAGACAAGCTGCTCGCGTATAGGTACTTTTTGAAATAGCAATACTGTCTGTATTGCAAAGTACCCGACCAAATCACATATCACCTTTAGCAGACAAAACTTCTGTCATCGAGTGCTTAACTTATTAAGGCGGTGTATGATTAGAATTTATTACGGTAAAAGGTTATGTTTTCATCTTTTTGAGCACTTTTGCATCCTAAAATATAACATTTCAGATTACAGATGTCTACAAAATCTGCTAAAACACACATACACAAACAACTCACAATAAAATTGTTAAAAGCAACAATTCACTCCATTGTTTGGAACCAGTGCTGGTGACAAACAAAATCGGCCTTGAAAAAACGTGTACGCGGAATGAGATAATGTAAAGATGCAGTCTTCTTTATTTAAATGTCTTTCCGTATAAATTCGTCTCTTTTAATCGTTGCATTATTTTTCCGTGACCCGTCTAGGTAATACTCTAGGCTGTCTACGTCAGGGTCCGTTTAAAATAGACAACGTATTTGCATAGTCATCTGCGATTCTCGTGTTACAAAAAACCACGTTCAACGCTACTAGAAGCATAATAAAAAATCAACGACCGCACAATTTAGAGCAATTTGTGTGGATTAATTTCGGTAACAGCGTTCCATGTTTAACGCTTAATCCCTCATGGGTTGTTAACAGCCAGCGGTCATGCAATCGCTAAAAGAGAAAACAAGGTTTCACTTTATTTCACGCCTGACTCAGATGCTTGTTCCTTTATCAGTTCTCTGTACCAAAAAAACTGGGGCATAAGGATACAGTCATACAGTCGAGAGCGACCGAGGGATTCTAATTTAAGAACGTAAAGGATGTTTTTATTTTAAGTGTTATCTTTTACTTATTATCTTTTAGAATCCAAAAATATTAAACGTAACCTAGCGGACATCAAATTTAAAGATACTTTAAACTTTTAAACTAACATCTATGTCAGACAACTATCGAGGACGTGACGATTGACCTGGAAAAGGTTATTGGAGATTCCCGTGACATAATTAACCGAGGTGTAATTTCTTGTTCAAGCAAGCGTTCCTATTTTCGTAAGAGGAATTTAAAATATGAAAGTAACTTTACTTCACTCGTAAACAAATTCTTGCTAATATTTTAAATATTATTATAAAGCGTTTGTCTTTTTTTCGCCTTCAAGGTTTAACGATCGACGTCAAATTTAGTACTGAAATAGTTTATAGCCAGGATAACACCCGAGGGAATAGTGATAAACGGCTTCCAAGCTGAGCTGACGGAATCACGGGAAAACGCTAGTAAGTAAAAATATAATATTCGTTGCAATTACACCAAATGCTAGCTAGCTAGCTCAATAGATTTGAATGAAGTTTAGCACAAAGGTCCATGTTCTTTATTAAAACGTAGGAACTTTTAATCTCCTATAATTTGAAAGTTCCCGAAGAAATTAAATAACTTTGCTCGGACTCTATGCGAACGTACCGACCTAGTTGGTAATTTATACAGTCACCAAATAAAATGTTAAGCATACTTTGAACCTTGTTATTGCGATTGTAATTGTCATTGACGTGCTTTGCCGTTCATTTGATGTTCAGATTGAAGTTATTTTATAAAGTGCTCAAAACTTTCGTTGGCTTACTGTACAATACAAGCGGGAACCCGTAATAAGTTACGTTATCACCGCAGTAGCCGTTTTAAATCCCCGATGTGTTAACGTGTGTGCAAAGGATTATCTAAATTTAAAAGACCTAACACGACTGTTTGCTCACGATGCATACACCTCGTGTTGACACTATCGACTAGCCATATGCTAAGAATCGAGTACACTATTTCAGGAATATAAATAGAAACCGTACGAGGTTTGTTTGTCTTTGCTTTCTACGCATATGGCTAGGTTGCTATTGGTTCTCCTCGCTGCTAAAGTGACTGCAAATAAACAGGAAGCTGTTACATTTATCGAGACGCGGATTGCCAAAAAAAGACAAAACGGTGCAATTCCGCTTGATTATAAGGCGAGATAAGTGTTCGTTGTATGGGCTGAAATGTATCGAATACCGTTACGATATTTAGTACGTAAAGCTGAATTTATATAGAAGTATCAATAATAACTTACTAAACTAGTAAACTCAGTTGAGTTGAAAACATCACGTTATGATTTTACTACACTTAGCGTATTGTTTAGCGTATGCCGTAGGTACGGGTCCATATTGGCTCATATAAAAATTTGTAGTCCGCAAGTGTTTTAAGTCATAATCATCGGAACTCATAACGTTTTTTTTTTGTAACTGTTACTTTTTTTAGGATTTTTATAAATCAAACCTACCCTAACCTAGTCCTATCTACACATTGAATATTTCAGAACTTCTGAAAAGTACGGTTCCAGCGGTATAGAATAGTACATTACTTAACAAGGGCTGTAAAAGAAAGAAAGCCCGAAATCGCAGGTATTTGAGACCCGAGCCGTAGGCGAGGGTTGTAAATATGCGATAGAGGGCTTTCTTTTTTACTGCCCGTGATGAGTAGGTACACAATTTTACGTCTTCACCTGGCCACAATGCGAGTTTTACCGTGCGCGCAGCGTGCGATAAAACTCACATTATGGCCAGGTGTTACGTAAATTACATTTTCGGAGTTCCAATAATCGGAGTTTCAATTTTATATGAACTTTGGCGCTCCGCGTAGTATTGAACATATGCCTCCCCAAATTGCCTCCATTTATTCAGATGACGTCTCTCTCCCGTAGGTAGGTACCTACATAATGTATGACTCAATACCTCAGTCCAGATTTTAGAACAGGCTGCTTAATACAAATCGAGAAACACCTCAAATAGGTATAGTTATATAAACGATAGGCGCCAGGAAATAGTTGAATAATGAACACGACAATCGTACGTAGATACCGGCTGTATCTCTGACAACATAATCTAAGTCCTACACACAGGGACGTATCAGCCGATCGAACTACTTCAATACATCATTGTTATCGCTCCGCTTCTTTTTTCAATGATAAGCAACATTAGGACAGTGTAAAGACCGGTAGATATACAATTACAGACGTTAATAGTTGAGCATTCAAGAACCGTGTCACAATAACAGCAGCGTGAAGAAACAAGAAAGAAATAAAGTTGAAATTTATACGGAACATGCATGGATTTTTTAAATCGCATTTGTCAACAAAATATGAAAATACCGTAAAAAGATCAAAGTGAAATTAAAATTAAAATCTGCCAAGAAATACGGACGATACTAGCATTTTAAACTGCTAATTAGACAGCGATTAGACAAAGAGATCCGATATGCACTGTGACGTCATGTAACAGGTCGGCCATATAAACTCCGTGTTAAATTCTGTTTTGCTAGAATGAGATGGTAACAAATCTTTGTTGGCTTAGATCTTGGTTATTTTTATAGCTATTCAAAAAATGATTTTTCGCAAAAGTTTGTTACATGAATCAGCTTTTATTGAAGCTGTAAAAAAAATCATGAATATTTCCTATTTGACTTAGAGGTTATATAGTGGCTTAGCAATTACAGTCAGTGCCATTACGTACGGTCGGCCTTATAAGAAGCTGCACACTTTAGTGGTTTGTCACTTTAACGTCAGTTTGAACTGCTGCACTAATCTGTGAAAGGCGTTAAAGCGACAAGGTACAAAAGTGTGCAGCTTCTTATAAGGCAGACTGTACACGTACAAAAGTACAACTCTTATCAAAGGTGTTTAGGAGATACCGGAGATACCGTTACGAATTTACTGAGGACGCGGTTAAACAAGTCTATTGTTTTGCATAGATAGGATATTTTCAAGGTTAACAATGTTAACATATTGAATATTATTGAAGTTGGTTCTCACGGGAAAGATATAGACATCAATATTATTAACGATTTTTCTTTGAAACCTACAAGAACTAAAATAGGAACTTAGTCCAAAAAGGGAGGAGGTTCGCGTCTCTTTTCGTCTGTATTTTTTGTGTGTATATTATTAGATTTATTAGGTACTCGATTTCTGTACCATTTGATAAATGATTTTAATGATTCTTTTTTACTGAGTAAAGTATATGTCAGGGGTGTTCCTAATAATATGAAAGATTGAGATTCTTATTTGGCGTTGGTTCATCCTGTGAATTTACATGCGAAGACCGTAATATCCTTTCATGAAATTTAATTGTTTTTATATCAGAAACCAGTTTGAAGCAGGTCATTTAAAAGTTTAAATCCGGCCTAAAGCTATAATGTATGACGCAAAAATCTCAATCAAAAATTATTTACACTAGCATATCCCGGTGTTGGTTTTATAACGCTTATGAAACGTAAAACGTAAACAAGAGTTGGGAACTGCCGCCGAGGATTATGTTTATAAACATAAAAGTCTTGCATACTTTGAAGTAGGTTATTCATCATCATCATCAAAGAGGTTACTACAACTGTGAAATAATACCGGAGTCCCACAGTAGTTCGGTAAACAAACATACCATTTAGTGAAAGTTAATTGGGATGCAGATTATCTCAACAATTTTATCTAAGCACCTGTATGTTGCTGTGTTATTTCAAACTTATCTTTTAATGGTTCGCAATTGAACCATATAGCATTGTAAAAACGCTTCAACACAGACCTGCTATCTTGATATTAGATTAAATCTGTTTGCCTCATAGATAAAGAAATTAGCGTGTGACCATTATTTTGCACAACTCGTCTAGTAGGTAACTATTAAATCGATAAAGAACCCCCGATAATTTGTGCTAATAACTATAATAATAAGGCTTATGTTTAACGAATCACCAGATATAGTTAAATATAACGCCAAAAAAACACTTTTTGCTGCGGAAAATAGTAAATGATCACCAAAAACTAAACTACCCTTACCTAATTTGATGATCGTTTACTAATTTTGGTGCTCATTATATTTGTTGCCTAGTAATAACTATATTATGTGCCTATAAATGTTTGACAATGTATGTTTCATACAATAAAGATTATGATTATGATGATTATAATGGCGACCCCTACTTTCAGAGCTGGGACCCGTTTCATAAAAGCTTGTAACTTGTAATACGAGTGGAAGTCTCTTTTTAATACATACTGTTGGAAAGAGAGTTCCGCTTATAGTATAAGCTATTATTTTATATGCAATAGGCCCCTGATATGATATCTCTTAAACGTCCCAACAGATTTTGTTTAACGGAAACCACCCCGAGTAGCTTTCTTATCCCGTCGAGCGCCAGTGCGCACAACGCAAATGCGCCAATTGTTGAAATGATCAAAAAAATAAATTGCTCCACGCCACGAGTCAAAAACCGCGGTTGAATCGGTAAACTTAAGGCCTGATTTACACTTTGCGAAGTGCAAGTGCGAAGTTTAATACATTTGCTGTCAAGTGGCAAGTAGCAAATGTATGAACTACGCACTTGCACTTCGCAAAGTGTAAATCAAGCATAAATCTAAACACACATACACACGGTAAACTTAAGTCTTAAAACTAGGGATTGAGGCGGCATGATCGGAGATTGCCCCCAATATTTATTACTTAATAATAATAATGTAAACAAGAGTCTGCTAAACCTATATAATAAGTAGTTAAATATTTTCCAGTTTTATTCTAATCTGAAAAAATACGTCTATACTCTATATATAAGTTATTAAAATGCCGTGTCAAGTGAATATGATCGACACGTTCATTAATATGGTAAATTGCCTTGATGCAAATTGTTGAAGGAATAATAACAGACATGTTACGTTACAATTGCTTCTCAAGACCATATTAATATATGCACATGGGAACAATTAGAATTATGAAGCACACGAGAATAGGTACCTTTGCAATAAGTAGTTATTAATTTTCTAGGGCTCAAATAAGTTAAAAGGGCCATTCTACTTTTCAGTGTACATATTTTGCTATCGTCCGATAAAAAGTATACCAAAGTATGAATCCGCTTCTAAATAAATACCATAAACTTGAAATGTTTAAGTTTAATGGTTTCCAAAAAAACAACTCTCAAATTACTCAATAGAGAATGTCAACCAGTTTAGATTTTTGGCTTATCGTATTCTTCATTAAAAACAAAAAAATGCTGTAAAAAAATCATTTCGATACGTCTAATAGTTTCCGAGATATTGAATTTTAAACTTCGTATGCGGCGCTCGAAACCCGGCGGCTAGCGCTCACGGATGATGACGTCATCGTTTGGTTGCGGTACGCGCCCTTATATGAATGAGTGAGTTTACAGGGCTTCTATCTTTTTAACCGTAATAAATAGACAGTTGAAATTTTCACAGAATACGTGTTATTATAGATTCTATCGATTAAATTTTTAAAATGAACAATAAATCAAATCCCAAGAGGGGTCCCCGTACAAAAACCATGAAAAAAACCATTTTTTTTTGCTTTTTTATATGGATTGTATTTCAATAATGGCTTCTTATTTTGATGCGATTTTAAGCTTAAGTTCTAGTCTAATTTTCATACTTTACGACTAAATAGAAATCTCAAGTAAAACTGCTACAAATAGGTGACAAAGCTGATTTTATCAACACGATGTTTTAAGCGGTCACCCATCCTGTTTTAGACTACGCTCGTAGTTGCTTAACTTTGGAAGTCGTAATTTTTTACGAATTCGTTTTGATGTGACTATGATAGTTATGGTTATCCATTGTTTTGTTTTACATACAGTTTAACCTGTTTAACTAAACTAACTGTCCGTTGCTGACCGGCTTTTCTGTTTGTAATGTTTGTCGAATAAGTTGGTTAAATAAAAATAGAATAATAATCAAGCACTTTTAATTTAGGATTCACCGTATTCTACATAAAAATACCAAAACATTAATGCAAAAAACCGGGCAACAGCCTGTCGAACCATGCTCAGTGTAGGGTTCCGAAGCCGTTACTACAAACAAATTAGACCTCGCGACAAACTTAACTTTGCCGTTGGAAAACTGTTATCCCCATACATCGATATAGGTCGCGGTCAGTTTACCAACACCGCAAATAAGTTTTCGGCAGGTATAAACATTTAAACCGTTTAACTCAAGAGCCAATGAAGTCTACTTAGTCGTGATAGTTTTCCTTTGAAGATATTTTTCATATTTTTTATTTGTAGTTTTGGCTGTAGTGGGGAGGGGACGACGACACTTGACTCTAACAAAAATTTGCGCTTTAAAGCTTTTCATAAACGGATACCTTAATTAAAATATTGTTTTCACAAATCCGCAATATTTTGGAAAGACCTATACAACGACACCCCACACTATGGGGTAGACGAGAAAAAAAAACTTACCCACGTTACGTAAAAAAAAAAATTCATGATTTTACTTTTATTTAACTATGTTGGCGTGACTAATATGTATATTCATGCCAAATTACACGTTTCTAGCACTAAGAGTCTCTGAGCTAGGCTGCGGATAGACGGACACACACACACACACACACACACACACGCACGCTATCTAAGCTATCTTGCATACACGAAATAACAGTAATAATGCTCAAAAACAGTTCAAAAACTACCTACTTACTACAGCGGCCGCTAATACCAACAACTAGCGAGAGAGAGAGAGAGAGAGAGAGAGGCGGTCTAGGTACCTAACTTATGGCGAGTGAGCCACTTGGCAGCGCCCGCCCGCGAAATTTGAAATCGATGAAATGAATAAGTACACAAAATATCAGAACTACTACCTAGGTCAATCAAAAACTCATGTTTTATAGTTCATTATTTTATACGGTACCTAGCGATATGAATTCTACATTAGATACGACATTTGTAAAGAAAGGGCTATTACCAAAGTTAAGTAAACACCGCTTAAACATCGTGTAAGATTTTGTTGTTTGTTGTTTTACTACAGATTACTGTTTGGTCGTAAGTATGGAGTTTAGATTATTGTGTGACACCGAAATAAAAAGCTAATACAAATACAACCCGTACTTCGGCTTCCAAAGTTAAGCAACTACCTACTTACAAGCGTATTCTAAAACAGGATGAGTGACCGCTTAAAACATCGTGTTGATAAAATCAGTTTGGTCAAATATTTTTAGCAGTTTTACTTGAGATTGTTATTTAGTCGTAAACTATGAAAGTTCGACTGCGATTTAAGCTTAAAATAGCATCAAAATAGTAAGCCATTATAAAAATATAATCCGTATAAAAATGCTAAAAAAACTGGTTATTTGTCATGTTTCTTGTATGGGGACCCCTCTTGGGATTTGATTTATCGTTCATTTTGTAATTTTAAACAATAGAGTTTATAATAACACGTAATCTGTGAAAATTTCAACTGGTTACTTATAACGGTTAAAAAAATATAGCCCTGTAAACTTACTCAATCATATAAGGGGCCGTACCGCAACGAAACCATGACGTCACTCCAGTAAGATGGCGCCCGCACCCTTTAATATTTTTGACCGTAATTTCATACGTTCGTAGAATCAAAACTACTGGGTCTATTTGAATGAAACAAAAAGTAGTATGTTTGTTTATTTATAAGCTTTACTCTTACAAAGTTTCAAGCGATTTGGCGTACCTACTGACATTCTTCATTATCGTTGAAGAATCATGGTAACTCAGTGGTAAATTGCACCATTTGCATAGAAAAGGCGGGGACATCAACATCCACTGCGTTACTCACTTTATAGTTATTATTACAAATAACTTTTTATGAATTAGGATAATTATAAATATAAGCTTATTTACGTCTCTTTCCGAGTTTCAAGTTATAAAACGCTATGCACTTTACCGTTTTTTTAAATAAAAATAGTTTAGTGAGAATGTGGCTAAAAACTTTTGTACAACGAAAAGTAGAATGGCCCAAAAACTGAAGAGCAAAGTTTGATACTTACTAAATTGTATTACTATTTGTATATTGGATCATATTAGGTAATTTGGTAAACTTAAAATGTAACATTACACAGCAAATCTTATCAGCATGGTAAATTAATTCTAAATCTGATTAAATAAGGGAGACTAACCCAAAGGAAAAAGTAAGCAGGTTTTATAAAAGGATCATTTTAGGTAGGTAGGTAGTCCAATAAATAATAAAGTCACTCTCTGGGTTATCTTAGAGAATAGGACACTTATGAATGTGCCCAATTTTCCTAAGACCGCCAATAAAAGAGGCATATCACCATCAGTAGGCCACATAATAAGTTATATTATTTATTAACAGCTTCTAGGTGTGTCTCTGAGACGGAGTGTTATCAATGTTATCATATTCTTCTAATGTAAAAAAACTGAAAGGTTTAAATTAGTTTCCCGGTTCTCCCCCTATTTTTTCCGATTGGGGGTCGATTTTCGGAAAATCCTTTCTTAGTGCACCCCTAGACCTCATAAGGAACCTACGTACCAAATTTTGAATCTCTAGGCCCAGCGCTTTGGGCTGTGTGTTGATATATAAGTCAGTGAATCAGGTTTGCCTTTTATATATATAGAAAGATAATATTTTTACAAGTTGATTAAAAAAATACATATTTCAATAATAAAAACTGGCCACTGCAAGTGAAGATTGCAGAGGAAAAATAGATACCTACCTAGTCCAACTCCAACGGTCTGTTATACATAATCTTAGTGACATACCTAACAGATCAAACATTTGTTTGTTAGTCTTGTTAAAATAGGTCAACCAAACAGATTTTATTAACATTCTAGGAAGGTACTTATAATTTCAATAATTATATTACATACAATTTATTTTTGTTTATCTTTAAGTTTTCTTCTTTTTAAGGTTGTCCGGTAGAGATTTGCTATTTAGCAATGAGACTGTTGGCTCACTTTGTAACTGTTTTACTTACTTTCCAGACTGTTATTGAATGTGATGTTCCATAAAACATATTTGTCTTATCTTGTATTGTATTTAAAAATAAAGTCTACTACATTTCAAACAAGTGCCTACATACAATATTTAGTTATCTGATTTATGTCATACTTTTGTTTTGAAACGCATGCATTGCATATAACCTACAGTACCTGTTAAGAAACTTTTAAGTCATTAGAAAATAAAAGTAATATTCACCTTCGTGCGAGGTGAAGCCTCTCCTGTGTGGTGAGGTGCTCCACCTGAGCCATCTCAGACACCAGGTCTGAGTGCTCCATCTTGTAGCGTACCTTAAAACCAATTAACAATAAAATATATGTTACCTCTCTCTCTATGTCTATGGTTGTATCGGGGCCAATTTTTGAGAACCCTATTGAATTTTTTTTATACAAATTCATTTAAAATCATTATCTCAAAATACTAGAACTCTGTTTTTTTAAAGGTTATACAAACATAATATAACAGTTAGTTCTTTGACTTTTCATAAATACTATAATTTATGCAAACCTTGCAACTTTCAGTAACATACTCTTTGTAACCAAACAAACAAATAAAACAGTTTTGCAGGATGTTGTAACACAACTAAGTTTTTTAACATGGTTATAATAAATAAATAAATAATAATAAATAATAAATATATGTTTGTTGTGTGTTTCGCTTGCCAATATATTCAGTGTTCAAAGTTATGAAATACTGCTGTCACAGCTTTCATCCTATATTAGGCCTATTATAATTGGAAAGTTATGTTAAAAGTCACCAAATACCTGAACTGTTTAATAATTCTGTTTTTTAAACTGACTCCAAATAGAGAATAAAGATAGAGAGAGAATTTCAATGCTAGGGCTTGGGTCAAAATGGTCTAGGTAGTTGATTTATGACCAGGGATTGGAAATTCGGAGACATATTTACCTAAACTTGGCAAAATCCCAGAAAAAGTTAAGGAAATATGGAGTCCGCTTCTTAAAAATATTATTTTAATAATATAAGTTCCGGTATTCCGGGAATCTATAAAATGCGTACCTATAATGAAATGTAAGTTTAGGTAAATATGTCCCTGAATTTCCGATCCCTATTTATGACGGTTAAGGGAAAATCTGAATTTTAGTCCCAATTGCAAAACCTTTTTTTATAAATTCATTTGACATCTGTTACATCTACTAATACTGTTGTTTGTTAAATTAACTAAAGAATGCAAATTAATATTCAATTATGATTTACTGTTGTTTCTTTCATTGCCTTGAAAACAAAAAGTAAATCTATGCAGAGGTATCATATATAATCCTACTTAAAAAATACTTACAGGGCATAAATACCAGAGATAATGGTAATTAAATTAATATGTTTGTATAATTAGATAGCCCATTGCTAACTAAGTGGATATTTATGAATAGAAAACTACATAATGAAGAGTGTGAACAAACAATCTACAAACTGAATTAAATAATAATGAATAAAAGGATACTTAAAAAGCAGAACACTTACGTATAAAAATAATTTGTGACCTTTTTTCTTAGAGACAAGTTAACATTCTAAAAGATCTGCTACAACATCTACAACTATGAATACTCTTCTTTCTCAATAAATATTTGTTACTTTAACACAACCAGTTGATAAAAAAGCAAAAGTAGCCAAACATTAAGTCAAAATAGTTTAGAATTATAAGGTAGAAATAATTTGTATAATTTAAGAAATAATCTAAATATATAGTCACTAGATAATTTTAAAATTTCAATAATCACTATAAGTTTAGAGTAATGTGATAGACCCATTGATAACTGATATGATAACATATCACGCACGATAGTTCAATACCTAATCTATGTAGTCTTCGTACGCAATCATAGAGCACCTTCGGGTTACGGGGAAAAGAAATTAAAAACAAGTACCAAACAACATTTAGAAAGGCACCTAGATCAGAACTACTTTGAATGCGACCACTATTACGAGCTTAACCAGGCACAACAAAAGGTAACCTAAAAACTATGCACTACGAGTGTTTGTTTTAAAATATTAATTATGCTTCTTACCGCTATTTTCCTTTATTATGAAGCAAAAGTATGTTTCTTCCTAATCTTGACACATTCGCCACACATGATAAACAGCTTAGCAAAAATTAAAGCACGGAAGGATATAGCCAAATTAAGTTTTCACAATCACGTTTCATCTAACATTAAACTTTACAGTTATGCTTCATTTTCCGTTATTTTCGTGAAAATTATAAACAAGGAGAAAAATCACAAGACAACGCGAGCGGCACGAAACATCGTTTATTCAGTGTTGCCAGAATACAAACAATTAGTTAGGTAGTTGACGTGAATGAATGAGTGAAGTGAATGATGTAAAAAGCCTTAAAAATTGAATGAACTGAACATCAAACATGATAGGGTACATGCCGTTACCTAGCATTTACAGCGCCATCTAGAGTACGTTGGTGGTTTAACGCCCAAGATAAGATAACGACGTCGGAGTACCATGGGGCAGTTGGTTGATAACGCCATCTACAGTACAATGGCGGTTTTTAAATAACGCCATCTAGAGAACGATGGTGGATTCTATAAATTTAATGTTCCACTGTTTAGTGCCTGAAACAAGTCGAATATCAAACAGTGAGTTAAGTAGGTATCACGAGCAACTCACAAGAATGTTAAAGTTTTGCTCGCCACCGACTTAGTCAAATTCCCACACGTTTCTTTAAATAACGAAGATAGTATTTGTCTCAACTAGTCTCAATATTCGAGTTATTAATTGAGATAAGTAGGTATAGAATTAGATTCTAGGTAAAAGTGAGGTAAAAGTCCGATTTACATTGGTTAAGGACTGTGGACAGTGGATAGTACAGCTGTAGTGTAAACCGATCGGACAGTAGTGAGTCAAGTTGCCTTGCCAGTGACTTACATTTTAAACGACCAATGTAGCTATGGTAATTGTTGCGGCACTTGGCAGGGAAATCCAGTATCATTTCGGAACCTGGGTATGGAACGATACCTATTACTTTAAAAATAAAAATCGACTTAGTCATAATATTTATTTCATTGAAATATTACATGATCCTCTATTTATTAACAATCGTTAAACAATGAGCGGCGGTAGATCTAAGGCTAGGCACTATTATGTTTTCAATTGACACACCATACCTATTTTATAGAAAAACACGTTCACTAAGTACATGAAATAATACCAGTTACGACTATTTTCTTACCACCCACTTCAACATTTTATATTACCTCACGAGACAGTAGCTACTAAACTCAATGTGTACACATTACATTAAACACATAAATAAATCAATTGGCAAAATTTCATTCACTAACTATTAAACATTAATATACAATTTCACATTTAAACAACTCAATCAGTCGTGAAATGAATGCACTACGCTATTGTCGATGTTATCTACATTATTACAGCTATCATTATCACTTATTCATACATAATCTTCAGTTGTTTAGAATTACCATTCAATATATCACAACTCACGTGATTTAATTATGTTATCACACCGTTTATAATAAACAAAACCCCAGTCTATAAAAACTATTTTTTTGAGTACGCTGTTAGTAGAGTTAAGTCGTATCGGAGAATTATAACAAAATAAATAATTAATTAATATTTTACCGCTATGTATAAAAAAATCATCTGAATTATATTGATTAGGTATGCTGCTAAGGAGATGTTATTTTAAACTAACAACCCATTTAGTTTCAATTTCTTTTTAATGTGACTATTACTTTAACCACTATTATTGTACTAATTTACCTAGGTACCTACTTAAAGTTTACAAATGCATCTTTTTGAGATATTACAGTCAATGGGTTAACTTTAAAATATTGCGTAGGACTTTATACTAAACACTAAAATAAAACAAACCTCATTAAATATCAAAGTTACCCCATTAACTGGTTTATAAGGCATAAAAAAAACATTTACATTAAACAGTATTAAGTATCTAAATAACAAGTCAACATCTTGCGATAAGTACTACCTAATAATTCCTAACTAAATATGTACAGTGCGAAATCGGAGACATTTTCAGGGTTTTTTTGTAACTCGTTTCATGATTGCCAATCACTCAGCACTTACACGTAGTAGAAAGTTTTTTTTAATTGCAGTGTGGCATGGGAAAAATATTTTTCTCTTCAACGCTTTAAATAAAATCTTAAATTAATATCTAGCGCGGATTGTTTCAATTAGCGCTAACTCTACCTTAAGGCTACAATCACAGCAAACCAACGTAGAAAATATAAGCATAATAATAAACAATATTGAGAAATATGGTTGTCTGCGGTTTTAGGGTTGGGTCACAGTTGGTTAAAATTGAAATAGGTCTTATTCGTTTAAAAATTAAAAACTGAATTTGCAACGACTATGCGAACAAAAATCTAGCTTAGTTTCTTTTTGGGGAACTTTACTTCTAGCATTACTAAAGGAGCCCCGGGGTAATTGCATTTTGGAGGTTATTGTAACTTACCTCTAAAAAATTCTCGCTACTTTAAGTCACAGGCCTATTACTTACTAAAAACTATGCAAAAGAAGAATACCTACACTTAACTCGGGTCACGTCACTAATTTTTCTTGTATTTTTCTCGAAGTTTTGTACGTCTAGCACGGCTAGTACGGTCAACAGCATAAATAAGTGATCATTTATGTACTTTGTCGCTTTCAATCGTTTCACAATTTTGTATAACATTTCGAACACGACGTTAAAGTGACAAGGTACATAAATGATCACTTAATTATGCTGTTGACTGTACAAGTTGCCCGCGACTTGTTTGTCGGATTTCTCTTTCTATCGAGTCAGTAACGATACAGACGCACTGCACGGGTAGCACAAGTTGTACTTTCTCGCTTGTCGCTCAGTGCGTCTCTATCGTTACTGACTAGATAGAAAGAGAGATCTGAGCGACAAACAAGTCGCGGGCAACTTGTGCTAGCACAGCAGAGCCATAAGCGACAAAATACAACTTTTGCTACCCGTGCTGATGTGGTCCATTCCTTAACCGAAAGTCAATGGTCTACAAGAGTCTAATAATTATGATGGCGTGATTTTTGAAGTGTCAATAGAATTTAATTCTGTACAACAATGGTTCCATTTGTCTTGCTTCTAATTGGTTTTTAAATCGAGTTAATACCTACTATAGAGTAAAGTATGCACGAGGTATTATTTACAATCTTCGTCATAATAATGGAATTTTACTTTTGATTTTTGTAAACTATTGTAAAATATAGAGAAATAGTTTTCAAAGAAAATATTTATCTACAAAAAGTACGACGCCCTCACAAAAATATACATCGGATTTAGCGCATATTAATTAAGTAGTTTTGTTACACCACATGTTCTCACCACAATACTCCACAGCACAGATAAGATACAATGTCAAGTTTCATTCACTCAAGTGTTCTATATTTTAAAAGTGGCAGCCGGTCGTGGTCGCCACGGCGGGGCACTCAGGTGCCCTCATCGGAGGAATCAGACTCCGAGGAGCTGGTGAGAAGATTTGAGGCCATTGTCAATTGACGGATGAAGGGCTCCCGAGGTAGACTCTGTTGACCTAGAGGCAGTCGTCGAACGCCCATGCGTTCGCTCTCTGGTAGCGATTTGCAGCTCTTTTCTTCTGTGATTGCGTCACGGGAAAATGACCTGGAAAATATTTAAAGAAGTTTGAGCTCAATGTAGAATTAAACCATACTTTTATTTCCTTTACTAATTAACCTACTTAGAGGACTTTTTTATTCAGAGAAAAATAGGGACGAATGCGATTTTACAATAATAAAAGATTATTTTCAAGCACCAAAAATTAATCTAATAAGACCGGTTTTTTAATTATGGTTTCATATTTAATAGATTTAAATGCGTCATCATTGATGCCGACAAAACTCTAAAATGTTGTGAGATTAAATTAACAAAAAACCAAAAATACTTATTCATATTAGTTGTGTCACAAAATAGATAGGTAGGTAGTTGTGTGTAGAAAATCAAAGTAATAATATCTATAATCCAGTCAAAAACTATTCAAGCTAGTGCTTTACTTTGAAAATGTGTTTTTGTTACCAACAAGCTTACCCAGTCAACTCCAGCATAGATCCCCTCCGGCACTGCCCACGGTGCGGGCCCTGCATGATGCTGGCGGGGCGGCTGGACGCACCCAGCGGGTCCGAGTGTGCCACGTCTTCCATCAACAGCACCGAAGGCCCACCTAAGCTGGTACTCCTCTTTGACAACATGCTAGGGCCCTGCCTCGGGTGACTGTAAGAATCCCCTTTAAACGAGGAACTCTCTGCCTTTGAACACTCGGGCTTCTCTGAATCCGAAGCCACAGCGTCCCCCGCCTGCGTCGAACACGAGCTCTCTCTTCGAAACAGACCTATGATAGATTTCGGATGTTTTGGCTTTTCTATACCACCTAGTGGCAGGGTGAATGATCGGGTAGAAAGGGAAAAGAGAAAAACTTAAATGAGAATACGTTGATAACAGTATTAAGCTACGTAATAATACATATAGTAAATACATAGTGTGGAATAAATAGAGGCATTCATCTATCGCATTCGGAAATTTTATACTGAACTCAAAGTAATTAAGGGAAACTGATTGTTGCTTAAATACATATAAAAGCGCCACAACTTAAAATGTTTTTATATTCAAATTAAAATCAGAATACGATTAGTAAAGAATATTAAATTGTAAAATATTTGAGTTGCGTCTTTTTATATTAAAGCAACGTCTTAATTATCTAAAATATCAAGCAGGATTAGGATTTGTTATTTGTATCTTTGTGGATGCTGATGGGATAATGACGTTTGATGCAACTCCTTACATAATAAATAAGTATTTATCTACGATTAAAAACTTTACAGTGCAGATAAAACAGAGGTAGGCCTAGAGAAAATTAAATAAAAAAACTCCGTAATGTCACTCTCACCGTCACACATAGATATATTAGATTTACCCTTACCATGAGTTGCAATTACCGTACTCGCTAGCGAGTCGAATGCTCTGTCCCTCGCACTCTATAAGAATACTGCGACGTCGCGAGGGACAGAGCATTCGACTCGCTAGTGTGACTGTTATTGTAACTCATTGTGAGGGTACAGCAAGCCATGCGGTCCACCGGCGGCCGCAGCTTCACCCGCCCGTACACACCGATCCGGTAATGCTAGAACGGGTGAAGCAAGCCGCGCGGGCACACTGGGTTCTATTGCATATAAAATACATTCACCGGCAAAAAAGACCCGCCCACCCGTCTTTTGTTAACAGTCGTTAACAAGTATAACTTCTGAAATCAAAGAGATATTATGGCGACCTAGCGGCATCTAACGGCAACATCAACCAACTCGCCAGCGCCACCAGCATCAGACGGCGGAACTAAAGTGTTCTACATCGCGCTAACGAAGTTATCCTAATGGACTTCGGTCCCCAGGCATAACACCCGCCTGAGGCTCTACTTTGAAATCCGTAATTCGAACTTCGTCTATTCCTATCCCTTTTGCTCTCGACGCGTCACTAATTCGCAAGAAAGTGACGGGGCGATCCGAAGTTCGAATTACGGATTTCAAAGTAGAGCCTCTGGAGAGAGATCTCTCTATTTCTACAGAGTAACTTCAAAGATACTGAACGAATTTCAATGTTGCTTACAGTATTTTTTTATAAAATATTCTTATTAAGGTCGTTACTCTTTCCAAGGAAACACAAAAGATCCATTAACTACCTGTCCATAGTAAATTATTGTGTTTTGTACGACTGTCAAATTTATGGATCCTTTGGTTTCCTTTGGTAAGAGCCACGACCTTTGAAAAGAATATGTGTTGGCCATTTTGTACATAGGTTATTTAGCAACAAAACACTATAAAGTACATAGAAATTCGTTCAGTATCTTTGAATATACTTTTTGATTCAAGAAGTTATACTTGTTAACAATTATATAAACAAAAGGCGGGTGGGCGGGTTATTTTTCCGGTGAGTGTAATATCTCATATTATAAGCGGAAATCTTTTTTCAACAGTATGCATTAAAAAGAGACTTCCATTTGCATTACAAGTTTTTATGAAGCGGGACCCTGCTGGTTTCTATCAACAGGCCGTGCGGCCCGCTGTGACCTCGCAATTTCATGTTATTTTAATAGTGCTTGCTGATATAGAAAAGCATATAGGTGGCGTGGTGTGGCGTACTTGAAAATTAACGAAGTAACGACCGCGTAGCGGTGAGAGTTATTGCATGTAGCTAAGAACGAGGCTGCGTGATGACATTCTACCACATATCATACCTACCTTGTTACAGTTTTATCAAGAAGATTTTAGTTGTATTTAATAAAACAACTTCAAATTTGTCATTTTATGTGACATATTATAGAAAACTTTAGGGAAACTTAAATAATTGTATTATTATATTTTATCAATATAATTTTTTGTATAACACCTTAATTAAAGCTGATGCCTTTTCTGTCAACCATTCATTTCATTCGTTCAATTATCAAATTATGTTCAGTTACTTTTTTGCTTACCTAAAAATGTAGCGGAGGGTGAGCTATATGCCAGGTACTCCTTGTTCGATGCCCAGGAGGGGAACTCGGATTGTTTGAGAGCCCCGGCACCCTCTGCCTCCTCCCGTTTCCATGGCAACATAGTCTCCGTTGCAGTAGGGGTGGCCACGCGCGCTTGATCTGCTACTATCATGTACGTATCTGCAATAATTCATTTAAAATACCATTACGGCCGAAGAAAATCACGTTAGGTACGTCATTTGGAGCTACTTATTTGTCAGAGCTTTTAATAACTGGTGGATATCACTGCTTATAGGTACTCCTAGTTTAGCATTTTACCTTAGTACAATAGCGCATTGCAGGCACCCTACATCATTTCTGAATGAATAGCACGAATGAGTATAATAATGTGTCAAAAATTACTTACCATTATCATCTGACATTCTCCTTTCGTCTTCCTCTAGGATATCCTCATTAGGTACTAAAATAAAAAAAATGTTTAGTCCGAAATAATTCAACAGATTAAAGTGCCTATACTCTGAAAGGTTTTTCTATAAGGATTTTCATAAAAAAATAGTTTTGATTTCAGTGATTTACAATGATTATTATTCATTAATAAATAATAAGTCATTTATTGATTCAAAACAGGCATGGAATAAACAATGTTCTGCCAAATTGCACAAGCAGTTTGTATCCGAAGTGTGTAGTGTAACACACTACTACTTAATAGCCAAAATTGAGTATGAGTACCTACCTATGTTAAAAAAGTGAATGGAATGAACCTCAGTAAATATGGCTAAATGTGACCTTTAGTGTCACAATTAAAAAAAAGTTATTTGGAATAGTAGGTACCTATTCCAATAATGATATGATGTGATATAAAAATATTATTATTATAAATATACTTACCAACGAAACTATGATAATGAATACAGCGTGCATAGAAGCTAAATATACGGTTAGTTACTTACCTTAAAACTAAATTTACTGTAAAAAGATTATGCTGTCCGTCTTTACTCTAATTTATTTAAATTCTATTAGTACTGTAAATTTAGTTTTGGTAATATTAAAAAATACACACGTAAATAGCGAAGCAAATAATACTCACAAATATGTATTTTACACACACCTCGTGAAAAAAATAGCAGAAGTGTCATGCATCAAAATATATTTTTTAAGTACCGAGATGGTCTTCGTATGACCAAAAATATCCTTGTTCTTAAATAGAGGTCGCCTTTCACAATTCTTTTAATTACAATTAAATTTTAATAAACAATAATAATACTATTAAACTTCGGTTTAGATATCATTTAATAGTTTTAATCATACGTCAATCAAGTTGAGACTTGAAACACAAAGTATCCAAAATGGTGTCCTGTGTGCAACATACCGAAGTTGTACGTGGATCGGTCCCTTCTCCACGGCAAGGACTTCTCAACCGCTGTCGGCAGTATTTCCTCTGGCGTTTTAGCGTACTGCTTGACTATCCTCGCTTTCAGCGGATTGAACCCCGGGAGGTTAGCCAGCTGGTTAATAAGGGAGCTACTGTTCTCTTTATGCGAGGACGTCGGACTCACTTCTTTATATCCAGCTGATTATACCCAGTCGCGGGAGCATATTGCGGTGCCACATGAAGTTGCCAGAAGGGAAGAAAACGACAATCAAACACAATTAACAAGCAGAAATGGAGCAGAGTGGAAGTCGGATTGTCTTGTCAATGATGCCAGCGAGCAGCGGTATTTGTGGCAGGTCGACCGAGCTTCGTCGATCACAGGTCACAGTCAAATAAACGGAAGAGAAAATCAAATGCGATATTACAAAAATCGAAACATGCTACCACAAATACGTTAGCACATTCTCACAGAAGGTTAGGTATAGCCATGTCAATCAAGGATTAGTTGAGGGCTGAGCAAATAAAATTATACTTGGTTAAAGTAACCGTTCGTTAGTTACATTATGTTAGTCAACTTTTAACTCACCACAAAGTGCCAAATAAATGATAAATACAATTGTCAACAACACTTAGGAATGGTTCGGATTTGAATGTGAAGGGAATTCGTTTAAATGGTTTAATATGTAAAACGGTGAAATGAAATCCTAATTTGCCTTGAATTCAAACAGCTGTCGCCCACCCCTCGATGACCCGGAAACATCGAGGGTTCAATTCGGTTCAACCCTTTTCTACGTAGATCTCGATTTTCTTGCATGAAAATAAAATATCGATGACCTTTTTATGTAAGGTACTTCTTTGGGGTAGATTGTCACATTGCCATAATAAATAATGAAATACATATTCAGAAAAAAAAAACTAATCGACTTACGCTAAGCATTAAGAAGTAAGTCAAGTACTGAGATTGGCTTTAGACTGACTCTTTCGTTTCCGTTTCCTGTAAGAACTTGCTGATAATATTAAGGATAATATTATAGAGGTATACATACTTTGAATAAGCCCTAAATATAGTATGTACTCTACTTAGCTATAGTACGTCTGAGCAATATTTTCATTAGTCGTGATTACAATAGCTGCCATTTGATGTTTATGGATATCCAAGGCAAAGTCGAACATCGTGTAAACAAGCTTCCATTTTCAAATCCAAACGTTTGAGTGCAAGTGTTCATGCAGAATACCTACGCAGGGACTTGGCAGTGAATGTAATACCGCCGTCGTCGCCGTCGCGTCGCGGCTCCCGGTCGTCGTCCTCTTGCAACACCTCGTCTATGTAGTCTGTAATTTTCGATCATTTCATTCACCAATCTTTTGTCCCATTCCATTTGCAAAAAACAAAAACGCTTCCTAGTGATTGATCAGTCGCGCGAATTTTTATTTAAGTATATTTAGTGTTACTTTATTTAATTTTTTTCTAAAAATTCGTGTAACGTGGGATGTATCCATGATGTATTACTACAAAGACGCATGCTAAAAAATGTATAGTGGCACTATCAACAATAGAAACATGAGTGAATATGGTTTTAAAAATATAATTATTTACATTGCAACTTTACAACGATTTACACAAAAGACTATGTGCTAGACAGTTCCCTATCTAATGACAAAACTAAGCCTTTGTGCTCAGCAAATAAAGATAATAATGATTTCATTATAATCTATGCGTGTTTTTAATAACAAAAAATAAATAATAAACAAAAAGTTTAACCCACACGTGCATGCGATTGACACTCGTGATAATAATAAAGTAAAAAGTAAGTACCTAATCTATAATACTTTTTTTTACCGTGCGTGAATTGTTTAGCGGAACCATTTTGCTGGAATTCAGGGAACGTGACATGGTTTTTGCCATCCTGAAAAAAAAAACTAAGCGTCAAAAACTCTTAAAATAAAACTTTGCGCTATGAAAGCACGAAATGAACATTTTAGGTTGATTATTTTTGTTTTGCTGAACATTATTATTAGATTTCTGGAAGTTTTAAAAGCCACAACGTTAGCTGTATTAGGTTATAAATATAATGAATTGATTTATTTTACTAGACTATTTTAGTAAAATAAATTTTTTTTAGGTAAGAGCCTACAAGCCAATTTCATTGTTTATATTTATTTATATTAGAACTTTTTTCTCTACATCGAACAATAACTAGTTCAATATCAATTAATTTAATTCTTTATTAAATGGCTTCTGTCCATTGGGACAATAGTTCAATATCATTCATTCAATGTCGCATGTCGCATCACTTCACTTTTAACTTGCAACACCAAAGATGTCACACTTTTATTTTATGTCATTGTTTGTATCAAATATTTAGACATATCCTATAATCTGTGATCAAAATAATGTACATAATAATATCCCTCTGCTAAAGTGCTAATTTCCTTGATTTCCTTCATTCATTGATTCATTCCTAGATGGGGACTCTTTCTTTGCAGGGTGAAATAAATACAAATTTAGGTTATACATAGATAATATTTACAGGTTGGTATAAATAATGTACCTTGTTCCCTCGTTTGCTGCGCTTATGGTGGTGTTTCCTGTCGCCAACCAATCGTCGTATGTTCATATGAGTTTTGTAGTTAACCTGAGTGCCGAGGTCGCGGTCGTTGACCGCATGACGACTGTAGCTTAGACGACGGTGCTGAAACGAAATGGAACATCTTAAAAACAGTGAAAGCCAAGGTTTTATTCGCTTTGGTCATGCTCGGTTAACTCACTATCGCAGGATGATCGCAGGCAGATTAGAGTAGCGTGCAGATAATAGTAAATATTGTCAAATGCTGCAACTTTGCCAACTAGATACTCGAGCTCCCTAACCCGTTTTATAAAAACACTAGCGGCCCGCCAGCGGCTTCACCCCGCTGCAAATTTCCGACTTTCCCAGTGGTTTTCTTTCTGCGCCATGTTCTTTTTTTTAAATTTAAGAACCTTCTACCAAGAATTAGAAAACATTTAAAAGAAAGATGAATGAAATCGGTAAAGCCGTTCTCAAGTTATAGCGGTACCAGGAGAAATAAGCGTTCATATATATATATGTGTGTGTATATAGATGATTTTAAACCAAACCGCTACCTATCTATTTTTTACTATTAATAATGGGAAAAGTGCTATCGTTTATCTGGCAACCCATTTCAAAATATATTTTGATGGTAACACTGATAGTGATAGTTTTGAACGCAGTCCCTTCGCTTTGACAAAAGCTTGCAAACCGGGCATGAGTTTTTTCGGCGTTTCAAAAACTTTTGTCACTGCCCTGAAAAAACACAAGATGGGGATCTTGGGGAGTTGGCTATGGCTATCACGCTTGCACTCGCAGCGTTAGACGTATAAGTCATTCGTGTTTCATAGGGAAACGTAAATTACCGATGCAGATGGAATTGTTACCTAGTGGGTACTTACCTAATAGTTTCAGTCGGCCTTATAAATAGCTGAACTCTTTAGTACATTGTCGCTTTAACGCCTTCGACAGATTAGTGCATCATTTCAAACATGACTGTGACAATGTACAGCCTCTACCTACCCTCATTCTCCTAATCCAATCCGGGTGTCGGCGAATATTCGAGCCGGCTCGGGTTGGCAGTGCGCAAGCTTCCGATATTGTGACTTTGAGACACGTCGCGCGCGCAGTAGGTATGCACTTGGTGCTTGCCCAAGACACTCAACTAGTGCACATGACGAGAGCCTACCGAAACATTTGGAAGTATATCCCAGTATACCCGTGACAAGTGCAGTTGCATTGGATTTGGACCTAAATCACCCAACTGTGAGTACCCCCAGATAACCTCTCTTTCCATTCCCTACGCATCAGCTACGCATTGTCACATGACGGTAAAGTGACAAAGCATTAAAGTTTGCAGCTCCTTATAAGGTCGACTGTACATTTTTTTTGCTTACCTTATAAGGCCGACTGTACATTTTTTTTGCTTAGGCCTGATTACACGTAAACTTTAACCCGAGATTAACAGGATAATTCGTTAAAATTGTCAGTAAATGAATCTGACGTACCTACTTGAATAATTTAACCCGGTGTTAACCTAGGGTCAATTTACATGCAAGCGCGAGCCTTAATAATTTAACATGTCAATGACTCTACTGGCGTTACTGATCCGACATTTGGCCGCTAGCAGCTGATTGTTTAAATCCTAGGCTTAATTAATAGCAAAAAAGGCATGGGTAGAAAAATTTTCTCTCATAAGTAATAACTACGCTATAATGGTTGCTAGGTAAGATGCAAATATAAAAGGAAATGGCACGTACTTGCTCGTGAAAGTAATACCAAAAAAATCATTCAACTTTTAAATGCTCTCGACCTCTTTACTACTTGGCCACTCTGTTGGAATCTGTTAAGGATCTAAATCAAACTGCTTTCTAACTTGGAAATCAAGCAACCTTAATCACTAATTAATCACATCTACCAGAAGCTTTCAAGACAAACTTACAAGATTATCAAGATTGTAACGGGCTTGTCAGCAAAGGGGGTTGGTTCCTAGCTTAATGAATTGGGTGGTTAAAAGGTCACACATACACGTCTATACGGTTTGCATAGCTCCTCGGCTAGCAAGTGATGTATCCTTGCGTCGGTCAGGTCCTTCTTACTAGGATTGTACTCCAACTCTTGCATGTCTATATTCCACGTCGAAGAATCCAACTGACTGAAACTCGGACTAAAACAATAAACATTTGCTATTAAAATATAATCAGGTGCGGTAAAAGTGAACAATAAATTACCTACCTTCCGTTTAAGTTACTGTTAGTGTAGTTTTTAAAAATGGCCGACATTGATTCGGCGCCGGATATGTTGCCGATTGTGGAAGCGTTTCTCTGCATGTACTCTATCGCGTCTTTCATTGCTAGTTTTGAGTACGTCTCTAATATTTTTGGTTCTTGGCCCTAAAAATGCATAAGTACAGTTAAGTTCCTGTAGATTCACGCCTAATCATTAGGAAAAAGAAAAAAGTGTAGATACCTGATAGTTTCTTAGTAAGAACGGCCTGATGAACCTGTTATCAAATCTCTTGAACTTATCCCGTATGTGGTGGTTACCGTGTTTACCTACAATATCCTCTATTCCCGCCATCAAATGGTCCATGAACTGTAACCAAACATAGATATCATAGTCAGTCATACGGTTATTAAAAATCCAAAAGAAGAGATCAATCGTAAATAATACTGACCCTTTCATGAATTCTTTCATTCATGGTAGGTTTTCGTTTTTCGGCGGTTTTGACATTAAGCATTTTGACTAAAGGCTTTATGGTGATGCCTTGGATGAAGACTGTGAAGTATATGACGGCTATCGTGGTCGTAACGAACATTGGCTGCAACTTGACCACCTCCGGGTCTATTAGAAGCACTAAGGCAAACGCCACCGCACCACGAAGTCCTGGATAAATACATAGTTAGGTAATTTTTTTTGTTCTTTTTAAACCAAAAAAAATATGATTAAATTAGAATATTTACACAAAGATTTGATTTTAACTTTTCTTGTTCTCAAATAATTAAATTATACACAAAAGCAAAACTTCAATAGCAAATGCTTACCTCCATACGACATCACAAACTTCTCAACGCTATTAAGTTTATGCAAACGAAACTTATTAGCTACTGCACTAAATATGTACACTCCTGGAACAAATATTGTGATTAGAGCTTGGTACCCTCTAGAGTGTCTATGAAAATATTTTAAGTCACAAATTTTAACACAGCACTCGGCAGAGTGTACAGACAAGTTCGAAGAAGAAGCCGAGCGACACTAAGATAACATGATATTTTAACATTTTGTTGAGACACCTGCCAAGTAATGGCTCAAAATGCATTTAGTGGCAATAAATTGGTCTAACAATACAAATCTAGTGCCAAACGTGGCACCTTTTTATTAGATATAAGTGCTTAAGTACTATTTTGGTCGCACATGAGAACGGCCTATTTTTTACAATTACATTTATGGTGTAATAAAATTTACAAGACGGCTCTATACATCAATTCAACAATTTAAGTTACTCGCTTATCTAAAGGGAATTTACTACAAAGAGACTTATCTACTTTTGAACCTTATTACAGTGCAATAAGGTGACAAAGTGGATACATGTCTGTGTAGTCGACTGTACGTTATAATCAGCTAAAAATCACAACTTACCTATTATCCGAAATCCTGAGCAAAATACAATGGTCAACAGCACGAACCACGTGTTCCAATCATGGGTTTTGTTGACCGTCGCCACACCGAGGAACATGAAGATGATAGTCTCTGATGACGACGACAGCATCTTCATCGTGTACTTGATGGTGGTGTGGGACTTATAAGAGATGTTACCTTCCACGTAATTCTTCATCGTTATGCCACAAAAGGTTATCCTGTCAGTAAAACAGCTCAATCAAGTATTAAATTTTCGGTAAGTTGCAGGAAACTAAAAAATAAACAAATGCTCTGCTATATTTGTAAATGTTGTAATTTATTGGGTTGTGAAATGAGTGAATATTAGAGCGAACTAACTGCCTTCGGCGTTACTTCCAAC
This sequence comes from Acleris cristana, assembly GCA_948252455.1. Lineage (NCBI taxonomy): Eukaryota > Metazoa > Arthropoda > Insecta > Lepidoptera > Tortricidae > Acleris > Acleris cristana. The sequence goes on along the minus strand of OX411784.1, from coordinate 10,518,778 downwards.
CAGTTATGACATGGAAGCCTTCAAGAAAAGAGCTTTCATTTTCCTAATTGGCCGACAGCGGACCGACAACGCTTCTTGAATTGCTGTTGTTTATGTACGGTGGTGATTACTTCCCATCAGGTAATCCGCATGCTCGTTTGCCTCCCTATCTTATAAAAAAAACTCCTACATTTTGACGCTATAATAAAGTAGGCATTTAACTATATCAGTCATCTATAAGATGTATTAGTTTTGTAGAACATTCCGTTTTCTGTAGCCCCTTGACAATCGCCGTTTTTCCGTTCCTTAAATACAGTGTATGCTAACTAGAGGAATCTATGTTCGTTCTCGTAATTTCCTTCCCCATCGCCGTCTGGCCAGCTAAAGCCATTAAAATGCTTCCTGTTCCCCGCTTCTTCCTATTTCCTGGAGTTCTCTGAGCGAGCAACAGGAATAAATGCAGCAAACGTAGTTACGGAAATGCAGGATAACTGCATGACCCATATAGATTTAAAAATAAAAGCTTTTTAGCTGGAGCTGGAAATTTTGGGAAATATCATCGTTAAACATACTACTTGTGAGTGTATTCTATTTATAGTAATATAGTAAGGTTAATAAAATAGTAGTTCCGAATACATAATTGATATTAAAACCAATTCGGAACTTAAATCAAAGTGCCTACACAAAATTCATTTCAACTGAAACACTTGTGCATGCACTTGTGTTCGTGTTATATAAATTATGAACCTTTTGAAGACCCCTATCAAACCATAAAAACAACATTTAACCTGAAAATAGCTTATATATGATATCATCCAACAACCTAAGTATCAATTTTATTTCAAAATACTCACGCGAGTATCCCACTCATATGGAACATCTCAGCATTAAGATACGCCAAATATGCCATGACGAAGATGAAGATGGGCTCAATGACCCTGACTTCATGCGTGAAGCGGGTTACCAGGCCGGTGGCGAAGCCCCACACCACACCAATGCAGGTGCCTCCAAATGCCACCGTGAGGAAAGACGCCAGACCCGCCAAGAAGTCTGTGTAAACGAGGTTGGACGCGCCCATTTCTCTAAAACAAGTAAAGTACAATATTAGGGAGCTTTCTGTATCATTCTTGTGAGTAGGTTGTCATAAAATCTTGATTATTATTTTCAGAAATGGTGACGTCAGAATATAATTAAAAAGGGAATATAGTTCTAGCATTGGCCCGCGGCTACGTCCGCGTAGAAGTCATTTATCGCTATTTCCTCGGGAAATTTTTGATTTTCCGGGATATAAAGTACGTTCGTCTCTGGGCTTTAAAAGACTCCTGTACCAACTTTCACGTGAAAAAATAAACATTTCCGCATTTGAAATACTAGTTATTGCCTGCAACTACGTCCGCGTAGAAGTTGTTAATCGCTCTTGTCTCGGAAACTGTAGAATTTTCCGGGATATACCTAACGTACCTATACTTTGTCCACTTTAATCAAATTTTGGTTCAATAAAAAAAAATTGGGTTCAATCTATCTTTATGCCAAATTTCATCAAAATAATAGTATGAATTAGTAAGAATCTTAGGGATAAGAATTTAGTATAATATAGCAATCAGTGATCAGTATATTTCCCATTGCAGTATTAATAGGGATACTCGTAATCAACAAAATATTTCCTTTATATTTACTGTTTACCAATCCCTCGTAGGTTTTAAATACAAAACGAATTTGGTTTAACGAACGCCGACACGTATAAATAACGTTGAGCCGCAAAATTTAAGGATCGGCGTTTCACGTGTCAGGTCATGTGACTATTATGGAGGGCATTTGTTTGGCTTGAATGTTTTAAAAATTAATAAAATTAAATGTTAAGAAAAAAATTGTTATATGGCTTGTTTCACGATACGAGCTGATGATGATGATGTGATGATGATTCGTTGTTTTATTTCTGTCTTTAGTAATAATTGCGAAAACGTATTGGTTCGTTCTTCTTTCCCTGTCATAACGACAGCGTCAAGAGAATGGAATTAAAGTCGATAATAAATGATAATAATCATTGGCTTACCGCGGCACGGGTTCTATGACGGCTCATCCATTAAAGTCCGTGACTGTGCTATGAAAAAGTCGATCTTTCGAACCTCTATAAAAAGTCAGGCAATGATCCGACAGTATTCGTGCCATAATAAAAGTTGTTCAACGTATAATTCTAGCGATGTACACCAAAATTTTTTTGGCCGGCACTTTATAAAAAGGACCAAAAATGTATGAAGGATGAATGTTCTCCTTTGCAAGTTTTCTACTAAACATAAACAAACCATTGACGTATACTTATTTTTCTAATAGGTATGTCGGAAGCTTATCTTTAGCAGTTCAGAAAGAAAGGAAATATGTAAAAAGATTAACCGCTGAAAATTCTTCCTTCTTTCCTTCCTAAATTATAAGGGTTGTGTAATGGCTTGACATTAAAAACAGTAGCGCCCCTTGGCACACGCCTAGCATTGCCGTCTGAGATCCGACCGCGACATATCATAACATTCATAACCATTACAACTCGAACCTTATAGCTTAGAAGGGAAGGTAGGTAGTTGAGCGGATTACCTTTTTACATATGTCCTTTCGTTTTGAACTGCTTAATTAGAAACATACGACTATACCACCAAACGAAAATACGTACGTGTAAGCTTCAAACATGTGATACAGCACGACCGTAACAGCGTCATTCAACAAGGACTCCCCAAACACCACTATATACAGCACTTCATCCACATGGATCTCCTCGAAGACCGCCAGCACAGCTACAGGGTCCACGGCAGATATCAGGGCGCTGAAGAGGAACATGTCCAGCAGTGGGGTCGTGCAGCCGAACATGCCCGTTTGCCCACAGGCCCAGAGAGATGCACCTGTGACAGAGAAACATAACCATTTACTGGTGATAGGACCTTGTACAGGCCCGTTCGGATCGCTACCACCATCTTATGCTCTAACCTACAGCCAAGCAGTACAAGCTTTATTGTGTTCTGGTGTGGGAATAGGACAACCGGTGAACTAGCACACTGCCAAGGAGTGGAACACTCTCCCTGCGTCTATATTCCCGGAATCATCATATAACCTTGGCGTTTTCAAGGCAAGAGTGAATAGACATTTTCTAGGTAAGCTTGTACCACCTTCGACCTCGTCGTCACTTAACATCGGGTGAGACTGAGTTAAAAAAGAGGCATTCCACCTTGGTCCTCAGGGTTGGCAGCGCATTTGCCGTCTTAGGATTGCAGTCTTGAGATTGTAGTCTAAAGAATGCAAATGTCTACGGGTCTCAGACTCCTACTTCATCTTGGCTTGCGTACTCGTTTACCTTTTACTTGCCAAAAAAAAGTCCACTTCCACCATAACTGAGCGAGGAAGCCAAGCAGTGACCAAGGAAAATCTAAATATACGAAAGGCTAGAGACCGATTTGGACGCGGCTAGTTAAAAGCTAGTTCAATCGGGATGCTTTTTAGCTAGATTTCACAGAGATCGGATTAGCCGTTTGAGAGAGCTCAGCTCTCATAGTAGGGATTGCCATAATATCGGGGTTTTCCTCTTTTGAATAATTATTAACGGATTACTCCAGGGGCACGTTTTATAAAGCTACAAGTTACAATTTTACAGGTCTAAACTGGCAACACTGGCTGGTCGTCATTGGTCGAGGTTGTGTCAAATGGAAACTGTAATTTTGTAAATTGTAATTTTTAGTTTTATAAAACAGGCCCCAGGTCACTATCATAACCAGCTGGATACAATTAACACTTTCGAAATAAGTAGGAACTTTTCAAAAATAATTACCAATAGTGAGTGTATTAAACACCGTCCCCACCACCGCGAACAGCAGGATGGTTCCAAGGTGATCGAAGAACAGTCTGTTGGGCATGAAGTAGCCTGCATCCAGGATGATGGGGGGGAGCATGTACAGGAAGAAGGTGTCTGGAGTCAGGGGCTGGATGTGGACGCTGTGGGTGCTCATCAGGAGCGCTCCAATGAGGACCCCCACGACGATCAACAGGCAGGATTCCGGGAACATCTTGGACAGTTTTGGCGCCATGTGGAACCCTGAAACAATGGAGAACGTATGTTTATGAAATCTATATTGGAATGCCTTACTTTTAATAATCCCCACACAAAAAGAGGGTGTTGGTTATTAAGTTTGTGTCTATCCGTGGCATGGTAGCTCACAAGCTTTTAAAACATAGTTTAACAAGCTAGGTTTCATGAAAATGGATTGGGCTATATAAGAGATCCCAACTAGCAAAATTACTACAAAAATAGTCGCCGATGCGATTTCGCTAAGACTTCTGCATTTATAAATTAGTTCTATAATGATCTGGAAATGTTTTTCTAGACCGCGTTTGGGTACAATTTTCAGGATCTTAAATCTTACAATTGCATTAGAATAGTCTTGAATCATGCTAAATAATCTCTATTTTATTTTAGATACGCTATGATTAATAGTACTTGTATACGATACCAAATGCCAATCCAGGATCAATCTCAGATTAGAGATAATTTGTAAGATATTTTCAAAACTTATTGATGTAAGTAAGTACTAATATCAACTCCAAGACCCTAGACTAGAAACTTAACGCTGACGTAGATAAACGATTTTCGAAAAATTTCAAATTATTTGTATAGATCAGACATAATAGCGCTCGACGCGACCTCCTGGCACCATTCTATATATTTTCTATAACGATAACGTTCGGTGTTCGCCAAATGTACCTAGCCTAAGGCCATTAAAAGTAGGGGTTGCCATTGTATCGGGTTTTATTTTTATTTTAGATATACTAATCGATCTAAGAGTGTCACTCTAACTTTTTTTTTACTAGCCTGTCTTTGTGTCCCATTGCTGGGCAAAGGCCTCCAAATTAAAATATTCTATTTAATGAGCTCATACCGGATGTACGTTCAGGGAGGGATATGCTTCCCCGAGGGTAACAGCTCGGCTAGGGGATGCGATATCGAATCATTTCCAATTCCGGAATTGATTTAAGCGCACTAAAATCGTTTGATTTTTGACATACCTATTACAGAAAAATACATAAATGGGAATAAAAGGGACCTAAGTAAAATAAAATCTAAACAATCTTTTCTTTTTTTGTTACTAATATCTGTGGACCATAATAGTTGTCTGATAATAAAAACATATTTTTTTTGTACCTACCCATACTGAAAAAACATACCACCTTAATAGCCAGAGGCCAGAGTGAAGTAAACTCGAACCCATTATCACAAAATGGTTTTTAGTTTCTAGTAGGACTTGAAGACCCTAATATTTTTCGTGTTTCGTAATAAATAAGCATTTTTTATAGCCGTAAATGGCAAACGAGCAGACAGGCCACCTGATGGTAAGTCTCGTATTTTTGATGTACCTATTATAATTCGGGAAATATTATTTGGCCGTCTGTTATCTACTTACTTTGCGATCTTTTGTTCTACGTTAATACCTTCCCGGACCTTACGTTAACCGTAAACGTAACCTTTCTATCCAATGTGCTGTTTGAAAAACGAGGGCAGTTTTACGATTACCTTTTGTTTGATCTTAAAAATTAGATCTTAGTGAAGATTACAGACGGCCATCAAGACACACGGTAGTGTGTCCGGCCAAGTTCGAAGAAAAAGCCAAAGGATACTGCAGTGTGTACTGTGTGTATAAATATTTATAGGTACGATTAACACGAACTCATTTAGCCTTTTTTCCCAGTACAGCCAAAGATCAATGACTTCACAGCCTAGTATAAAAATGAATATTCTATCATCACCGAATTAATATTAAATGAATATTCTATAAAAACGGCATAATTTGTACTGACTCACTGGCTCACTCATAAAAACCTAAAGGGTACTTCCCGATGACGTGGAACTTTGAAATTTGGTACGGTTGTAGGTCTTACAGCACAAATACAGGAATAAATCCGAAAACTACAAATATTTCTATCCTTGATCAGAAAATAGTACAATGATTATCCTTTATTAAACTGTATGAACAATTTAATACGTACTTAACAGCTTGCTTGTATTTCCATGTTTTAAATATATTTAGAAGGTTCAAATGATTTGTTAGCTAACTTTCCGAAACGCATTTTTTCTTTGAAGATATTTTTTTTTCGCGTTTTTCCTGGACGTGATATTACCAGTCACCCCTTTCCCGGCGGTTTATTTTCACATCCATGTTTTTACCATTGGGAGTTTTATCCAGTCGCTTCTTTTACTAGTATTATTTATTATATTCACTGTAGTGTGTTTCCCACTCCAAAAAAAGTCGACGGAGCTCCTATTTCTGGGTTATTCGTCTCTCCGGGCCTACTGCAAAGCTAACATAACCTAAACCCACCTACATTACGATGTAATTACTTTTGGGAAAAAGTGAGACTGGGATAGAAATCGATCGGGAAAACATGCGACTGGGAAATAAGTCGAACGTGAACAAAAGCGACGGCAATAAAATCGACCGGGGAAAAACAAAATTGGGTATTGGGTAAATGCGAAAAGAAATATCACTTCACAGAAATAATGATTTCGTGAAAATCTAACAAGTCTCCGTAGGTATAATCCTAGGGACCGGAAAACCCGTTCGTTTGCTTAAACCGTTCGAATCGATATCCCCTTCATACGATAACCCAAACGTTTCGGTAAGCCTTTCATCGGCTTAGCCGTTCATTACGATAGCCCGTTCAAGCCGGGTAACCCGATCCGTAACAACCGGTAACCGCTTACCGAATCAGATAGGTTTTCGAACTAACCGCTTATCGTTTGGGTTACGGTAACCCGTTCCATCCCCTCTTTTCTCGCACTGCACGCGACCTGGTAAGTGTAAGAACTAAAATATCTTAACAGGTTCAATCAGCGCCACAAGGGGTAACCCGTTCGCGGCTCATTGATACCGGTAAGCGGTAAGCCGAATTAATTCAATCGAAGTGATAGCCTTTACAGCGGGTAAGCTGATTGGAGGGCTACCGAAACAGGGGGGTTTTTAAAAACCAGCGTAATAAAAACCCTTTCAAAAACCCAGGTTACGGTAAGCGGGTCCGGTCCCTGTATAATCCATAACAACCTTTTTAGAAACCTCAATTAAACGTAGGAATAATAAAAAAGTGTTGCACTTGACATTAACTGAAACATTCACATAATAGGTACGTCAAAATGACAAAAGGTAAATAAAAATGCAAAAATATCGAAAATAAAATTATAAGTATACTTATAACTACAACTAAATAAAACTATAACTTTGTCAATTTCACAATTCTTTAGCAAACTACAATGCATGACCAGAAGAAACCGCTGCAAGTTAAATCATATACTGCACTCTTCGGGTCGAATCCTTACAAGAACATATTTAAACAGAAACCGAGCATCCTCAAAGAATGGTTCAACTTTCAGGCCGTGTGTGCCAAAGAGTCCGATGATAAATCTACTAAGAAGAGTACTAAAAAACCCGCAGAACCATTAGTAACTTATGAAAATATGAAAAGACAAGCTGCGTATCTCAGTAGGTGTACTTTGGTCCGGTCAACCAGCACTTTCTTCTACGATTTAGATGTCATCGCTAAAAGCCACTCTTTCCATTGTTTGCCAAAACTCAACCCCTCAAATGGAAAAGTTTTAAATAAGGGGAAAGCAACGCCAAAAACTATGTTTGGAGGAAAATCAAATGCTATCGTTCAAGAGTGCTTTACTGAAGTCCAGGCCAAATTTGTAAAGCGTGACAGCAAAGAACTAATCGCAAAAAAAGTAAAAAGGAAGTTTCCTCAAGTTTGCGTTTTGTCATCTGATATATTTCTAAGGGATGAAAACACCAACGAACGCCATACTCAAAAATCAACGATCTATTATGATATAAATGATTTTAACACTAGAAATAAAAACATTTGGTCTTATGCCAAATATCAGACTGAATTAACTAAACCTATGTCTGAGGAAAAGAAAAAAAAGAGAAAAGATCTTGGACAACGTATTGAAGACCCATGTCCTTGCCAATTATTCTCATATGCCTGCCCTTGTTCTGATAAGAAGTCTTTAACGGAATTAGCTAAAAACAAAAAATCTTTTACAGTTGCTCATCAGATTACAAGTACTACTAATTTAGAGCAGGTTAAGAAAACAAGTAACTTGAAAAAAACATTAAAACCTCAACCAATTGCTGAGAGAATACATAAACTAACGAGTATGAGTGGCGATGGAGTACGACATATCGAAAAACACGAAACAGAAGTTCAAATCAACGAATCTATAGTACAATGTACTACTGCAATGGAAACGAGTATGGTAAGTGAACCTCGTCCTGATAAGAAAATGAGCAGAAACAAAATTAGACGCCGGAAAATTAAATGCTCGTTTTTGTGCCCCAAATGCAAAGAAAATGTAGATGTAAGTTGCACAGATGAAGATGGTGATAGTATGAAATGCGAGTCCGAGATGCATCGCCCTATAGTATCTCCAAAGGTTTCCCCGTACAAAATGGTTTCAAAACATCGACTAAACCCATGCGAAAGACAGGAGTGTAAACACGAACCTTGTTGTGAAATGGTCCCGCTCTGTCAAGTACTACCCAATGATAATAATTATGTAAAATATATTAAGCATAGTGCCACAACGTCAGCGCCTCGCGTCATCAGAGTAACTAAAGCATGCAGACATCATCCCCCATGTGCCGTCGTTCCGTCTTGTCAGAGAGGCATTGTGTTAAAAAGTAAAGGCGAATACATACCGCCATGCTTACATCGCCCAAGATGTATTAACCTACCACTGTGTTCTCCGTTTTCAAAAAGCCTTAAATATGACGAACCAACAGATAATTATGTAGAACTAGATAATAATTCAACATACTCTCATAATTCTCAACGCAAACAAGTTTCTCTATGTCAACACGAGTCACTGGAAAATAATGTGCTCTCGCAAGTGCACAATACTTGCGAGTTTCTGGGAAGCTTTCAATCTCCCGGATTTTTAATACATCAGAATCCAACTTGCATCCAAAATACTTACACATCATGTCCGAATCGCCACCCACCCCACAACAAACCGAAACCGTGTCGATGCGGTAAGGTAAATAAGTCGAGTCAATATTATGAATGCATTGACTGTAAATGTCAGAGTGCTATCTTTACGGAGGACACTGCTAATGGCGTGGTATTTATAAGAGATGTAGGTTGCCAATTTAAAAACAAAGCCGCAACACCCGATGGCTCTCTTTTGCAATCAAGAGTCTGTTACACGTCAAGCGGTTCGTGCGACCCACCGAACATGAGATCAAACAACTTTAGCACAAATGTGCACACCGTACGATGTGAGGAAAAGTTTACTAGCCCAATCTCGGGCGCCGAATACTCGTTGTCGACAGATTCGATTACTTCCATGGAGATCGACGCGGACTGTCCGTCTCACGGCTACCGCTTGAACCAAAAGATGCACTCGTACGGGTTTACCCCGAATACGACCCCGTACATCGGCCGGATCACGACCCACGACAACTCTCCGTTCCCGCGATTCATGGCAGCCAGAAGCAGCAGTCGTTGCCCCGAATTAATCAGACGCTCTTACTTCGCGAAAATGTCCCAAGCGCCTGCCCCAAAAGAAACTCTCAAAGGTAAATGCAGAAAAATGCTATGTGTTAAGCGAAGAAGAAAGCCTAGACTCCATCAAGTAAAAAACTGTTGTTCTGGAAAAGTTTATTGTTATAAACAGTCGTATGTCTCGTGAATAACTACAATATAAATATTTTCGTACTATTGTATATTTATGTTCAATATTATATATCCAAGTTTTGGGCATGATTTATCCAAATGCAATTATTATTAGTTATTTTGTTACGTTTTTTATTTGTTACCTTATATTTTATTAAGTAAATTTTAAAATTGATTTTTATTCATTTACTAAAGTGCGAGGAGAATTAGTTTCTTGCTCCCCCATTTCTTCGTTATACATATAATAAATATAGCTCTTACAATTTTCTATAGATTAAAAGATAGAGCTTGATTTTTGGCTTGTTTTTTTTTTAATAATTTAGTTTGTTTCATACTTTTTAGCTTTAATCAATCTTAACATTAAGGTACTTTTTGATTTTCTTGTCAAATCATTAGCATCAAAGTGTTATCTATTTCCTTACTTTTTACACTATTCTTCTTCTTCTTCTTCTAATATATAAAATTCTCGTGTCACAGTGTTTGTAACAAAACTCCTCCGAAACGGCTTGACCGATTCTTATGAAATTTTGTGTGTATATTCAGTAGGTCTGAGAATAGGTCGTAAAGTACATGTCATAAGGTTTGTATGAAAAAAAATACATCCGAGCAGCTCCGGGCGCGGACAGCTAGTAATATTACAAAGAGGAAATTATGTATTTTTGAATATTAACAAATAAACTCAAAAATGACTGGACTGATTTCAAAAATTCTTTCGCCATTAGAACATTGGCTATGTTTTATTTCTCTGCGCGGACGGAGTCGCGGACAACAGTTAGTTTGTATATAAAAGATGTCCTGACTTACTATGGCCGTTTTCTCGTGGTCCTACTATCTCATCATCTCACCCGGACGCCCAACGCCCAGGCTAAACCGCTAAAGATAAAAAAAAAATTGAGGAAATATTTATTTTGTAGTGTAGACATCGTCAAATAAGTGATTTTTTTAAAGGACCCCGGACCTAAAGTATGGGAAATGTGATTTCAGTTAAATATCCTGAGATTTTGATATGTTATAGATTTCAAAGTCTTGAACAAAAGTCTCTAGGGGCGCTACCGCTGTTTCCGAGTCCCTTTCAGAGTTTCGACTGATTTAACAAAAACTATAAACAACGGATAGGGTAAATCTTCAATAACTGGCCACGTGAGAAAATGTCACTTAGTTACTAGCCACCCATTATATATACAGACGCCGTTCGTAAAGATACTTTGGCAGTAGTCCGGATAACAACTCTGGATCTAGGTATTTTAATTTAATCGCACAATTGTCAGCATATCTTTTGCTTCAAACAGATTATTGCAAAGTGGCTAATTACTGACGGTGGCCAATAATTGACGATTTACCCTAAAATAAAAGAAAAATAGCGACAGCCTAGCCGCCGGCGACAGTACATCTATCTCTTTTGAACGCTCGAAGTGAGAAAAAGATAGATGTACTGTCGCGGCGACAAAAGTTGCTAGTGCGCGCATAGCCTTAGTCTTTCACTTCAAATGCCGGAGAACAGTCAAGACACTGCTGCATTTTTGCAAGAATTTTGCGATTTAATTGATTAGATATAGAATGTGTAAGCCCAGTGGCCTGGCCATTTGAACAGTAGGCCACTGGTTTCCTATTAATCAAATTACATTTTTAAATAAAAATAACAAAAACACACGTTTTTTTGCTTACGTTTACATAATTCCTCAATTCTTTTACAATTGCTTCACTGACTTCCTTCACCATGTAGCCTATTCTGTCTAGAAATTTTAAAAAGATATTGCAAGCTTGTAAAAGAATCTCCAGAAGCGTAATAACGTAGTGTTACGGCTAGTCTTTCCGTCACTGATATGGCTTTCTCAAAATTTAATCTTGCTTTCCCACTAACGGCCGAACCCTATATTCAAACCGCGGACAGATAAGGCTTACTTCGAGTTAAAATTTGACATTTGCCCATACAAAATGTGTCACATTTTAATCCGAAGTAAGCCTATCTATCCTCGGTTTGAATATTGGGTTCGGCCATAACAGCCTAATTAAATTAATGAGTCGGTCATAATCGGTTAACTACATTCTAATGAAGTTCCTGTAATGACCAAACTCTTGGTTTCGAAGAATAATCAATATATTCGTATCGTTGTGTCTTCTTCGGTACAAATTAGATATCCAAATATCGTTTAGTTTTTTCTTCTTTTTTTTAGATAGCAATAACTCAGTAGAATAAGTGAAGCACACGCAACCTGTCATGTCTGACATTTTGAAACAAAATGGAGCACAAATCAACAGAGCGCTCAAGATGAGCGTTCGCCGTAAACGATACATTACACCGAAATTGTTACAAGTCAGTCGCCACCAGCCCCCTATTTCGCCAACCTGACAATGACAGGTGACAGGTGATACCTAATTCAATATACATTGCCGAGTTAACACGTTTTCACATCACTGGGATTAATATAAGCTGCGCCATGCGCACTGAAATGTCACCTGTCACCTGTCGTAGTCAGTATTGTGAAATAGGGGCCTGAACATACAAAGATCAAACAAACACAAACAAACAAATGAGTATGCAAATGAACATTTAATATTATATAGTATGGGTTGTATTTCGATGTCTATAGGTACAAAATGCTTTATATCCTTCGTGTCAACGTTATTTTGAACGAAGCACTTTAAATCGCAGCGACCGAGTCATGAATCTAGGTCAGCACCTTTGGAAGACTCACAAGTTTTTCAAACTTCTTGATAAAATTGTCGAACACAAGTACTAGTACACGTAACCTTTAAGAAACCGTTGAAATTCTAGGCTTCGAGAACGCAAAGAGATAAGTTCAAGCATACATACTGAGGCCCTTGCCAAGATGCATTAAGCTTACTAGCGTTTCTATTCGTTTCGTTTTTATACCAATCGTCTCACTGGTAGATGACCACATTAAAGTGGAGTGGATTGGAGTGGAGTGGAGTAGAAATAATTATTACGAAAATGCATTTTTAGTTCCCAATAGGTAGTCTAAGTATTTTTTTCACAATTGTCAGTTTTAAATCAAAATACGGAAAATTATAAAAATATCTAAAAAGTTAAATAACTCGAAAACCAGTGACAGTGACCCCCAGTGAGATTAGACCCCCAGTTAACTAGTACAAAATAATTGCAAATTAGCTCTAGTGTAACCCCTTTTCAGGAATAGGTCGAGTTACCAGTCACCCTGTATAACGTATAAAAGCAAAAGTGTGGAAACTTGTTGATCCTACTTTACTTGCAACCATAAAGGCACTGGGTAAAGTTTTGACTTACTTTATTTTGTCGTAGGTATGTATCTCTATAGCGTACCTATTCGAGCTTATTGGTTTGGGCACAGAACCCCGGCACTTGGCCTAGTTTGCCCACCTCGGGCACATTCGAGGGCACACATCACAAAGTACAGAGCACGAAGGTCGAAAGTATTTCTTTGTTTGGTTCAGGCAAATAAATATTTAGGTATAGGTAAGAACTGAATACATTTTGATTTCGCTTATACCAACGTTTGAGTGAAATTAACTGACGGAAAGGCTTTACCTAATTTAATTTTGAACATAACAAAACCTCAACCATGTTGAACATCGGTCTGTGGACACGACACAAGGTCAACGATGTAGAAGTGCTACCCCATAGACCGTTTATTTCGTGATTTAAGGGGCTTCTAAACGGGCCATAATAATATTTTCACTGCAATATGTGGCCGGCGAGTATTGGTGTCTTTCTCTAACGTACGAGTAAGAGAGGGATACCAATAGTTGCCGGCCACATATTGCAGTGAAAATATGGCCCGTTTAGAAGCCCCCTTATAAAAACCGGTCAGGTGAGAGTCGGACACGCGCACCGAAGGATCCGTACCGCCGTACAGTAAGTATGCGTTATTATATTCAAATTTGAATTCGATTTTTAAACGACTCAGCGCGTCCCCAACTCACACTTGTAATTTTTTTAGTATTTGTTGTTTTTCTCAAGGGTTTTTACTAAGTATAATCATACCAAATTTGTATCGCAAAAACGGTAAAACATACAAGACCAATGAGCCCGCCGCACTGTGGAAGCGCGTAGAACGAACGGTCGGCCATGCTTGAAAATAAAATGTTTCGCTTTCCTGCTGTTAAATGACTTTTTTATAAACTTAAACGCATACACCATCATGTCTTATAATTATTTTTTCTCTTATTTGCCTTGTCGGTGAACAGAGATCAGTAGGTCCACAGGGAAAAGAAAATCCCAATTGACCAACTAGTAGGTCGTCTACTGAGAACGCACGCCTTTGACGTGTTATGGTATTGTTTTTAAGTCGACCGCCATTACTGCCAATAAATAAGACCTATCGTAACATTGAGGACACGATAACATGTCAAAGGCAATATGGTTTTACCCTGTAGAATAAAGCAGCTAGTACACTTATCGTCGTACATCAATTATACAAAAATGTGCACTTATCCCTACCGAGTTATCCCTACTGGTAGGGATAAGTGCACATTTTTGTAGATTTATTTCTACCGGTAGGGATAGGTGCACTGTCCATTTCCACTATTCGCTACTCTACCAATGATTTCAATACTCAATACTCAATACTTTATTGCTATTCATAATTCATAATTTATAATTATTTTCTAGTTGAATATCAAATTTAACAGAGTCGACGGGGCTCCGCTAACGCGGCACTCCTATTTCTGAGTATTTTGGCCCTTCGGGCCTGCTGAGTAACTAATATAACCTAAACCTACCTCATATTTATGATACAAATTTTTGTTAATTAGTAATAGAGTAGCGAATAGTGGAAATGGACAGTGCACCTATCCCTACCGGAAGAAATAAATCGACAAAAACGTGCACTTATCCCTACCAGTAAAGATAGCTCGGTAGGGATAAGTGTACCAGGCTGAAACGCCCTGGAATCCTTTTCCAGTTCGACGCAGCAACCAGGTATGATGTCATGTTTATCGATATTGAATCATTATTTAAACCCTTATTAAATCTACTGTGTTCGCGTAGTAATTCTTCCTTCCCTTCAAAATATTACAAGAGCCAAAGTCGATACTACTCGTACCTTAATCCGAGGCCACTTGATAGACGAGCTAGTTACTAACTAGGTAATCAATGGCCACTTAAACGTGGGGGCGGGACAAGATGCACGCTTTAGTAAGCGATTTTCGAGAACTGAAATAATCTAGATAAAGTCGGCGTTAAGAGGAATTGACAAAAATGTAAACCAATTACTTAGTGTACTGTTTAACTAGCCTCAAATTTTCATTAAGCGTATTATTATCGAAAAAAATTATAACTTCAGTTGCAAGTAGGTTAAATTATAATTTATAAATTATACATTTATTATTATAAATTAACCAAAATATCACATTCCGATCGAATTAAATCATTCGCTACAGTCCCTTTTCGTGACATCGTTTATTCATTACGCTCGCTTTGAGTTCCATTAAAGCACATATTACTCATATCGTAATTAATAGGTAATAAATATTATACTGTTCATAAAATATATAACATATAAATTAGTAAAAATACATCACTCGATCTTTAAAATTGCGGGACAATGAAGTATTAATGGTATATTCGGCCGTTTCAATTGACGCCGACCGACTTTAGAATTGTTGTGATCTTATGATCTATCGCGTCGGCAGTTTAAGTCAATTTCATTTCATCAGTTTTCGAAAATCGTTAACGTAAGGCCCCCGAGTGGAGAAAGGACAAGAAACGAACTTAAACACTCAGCGCATCGTACTGAGGCCTAGCCAAGATGCGAGTGCTGATAACGCGATAACGTTTCGGTTTTCTTTTTTCGAAATGTTTAAGGTTGACGTAACCGGTCGACGCAATCTGTCATCAGCTTACGTCAATGCTATATATTTTTTCGATTTTCGAAAATCGCTAATTTAGCGTTATGAATCTTGACTAGTAGACCCCTGATTGTTTTAGTTCTGTTCTGTTCAGTCTCTATTCTACTGGGTGAAATTATATTGCCTCTGACATTTTATCATTATTGTCAATGTTACGATAGCTCCTTGACAGTAATGGCAGCAGAGTTGAAAATAACACATTAGCATGTTAAAGGCAATATCGTTATACCCAATAGAATAGATAGAGCCCAGCCGTGTTTCCGAGGCGCAATAAATGCAATCGACTTTTAATCCTATTTGACCCGCATTTTTCTATTTCAAATGGGTTATTGTTAATTCAAGAACATTGCAGGCAACGCAGACGACTGTTTAATTTAGCAGCAAAACTAAAAGATTGGAAATGAAAATAGAATTGACGATCGTATGATACATGAATATTGTAAAAGAGTTTACTAGCAATATTTTTGTAGAGGTGTATTTTATTTTTAGATGTATTTTTTGTTTTAAAAAAATATTGTAGTAATCAAATAAGTTGCTATCATGTCGAAATAAATAAACAAACCATTAAACACCAAAGCTATCAAGTTTTGCTAGAAAGCATTGTAGTGCGGGTAAACTTAAATGAGCAGGCAAAGTTTCTAAATGCGGGCTTCGGGAACTTTCCCGTGATTACCCTGCTTCGTTTGCTTAGATCTTGCTCATCTAAAAGGCAGTGACCCTTTACCTAACCGTAACCTTTTGTATCTAAGCACCTAAGCACAAGATTATGATAGATATTGGTATAAATTTACGGTGCTATAATTGATTTGGCATAACAATTAGTCCTTGACTGTACTTAAATTTTCTTTTTCTTATACATATAGCTTATGTTGCCGAGTGTACTTTTTTGCAGAGTCATCATCTGCCTATCCACCTAACTATCGAGTCCCAACTCGTTGGGTCTAAGTTTACTTACGCTTGCTTTAGACTCCATTACCAGAAGAGCTCTTGGATACCATAACATTGCATTATCATCAAGTTTACATATTACCTATTATGTACTGCAAATTAGTACGATAGCCAGTAGTGGATTAAGAATAACTTCACGAGTTAAATAAAAATTTGCAAATACCTTAAAATACGGACAATTTACCCTAAAAACAATTGAATGTATCAAAACTCACCTATCTTCGCAATGCTCGCGAAGAATATCCACAACCCTATAAGAAAAGGCGTTTCGACCCGATGGAACTCGAACGCTGCTATAACCAGGGTCCTCTTGGCCTTGGTCTCCGTGGCCAGCTGTTCCGTGGTGGACACCAGCTGCTGGCGAAGTTGGGTGCCCGGTGGCTCCCCGGGGAGAGGGGCCACCGGGCCCATGGGCCCGAAGCCCAGCCCGGGATACGTGGAAGTCCCATCGACAGTTATGGACGGACTCTGTTTCGTGGTACTCTGAAAAGAAAAAGTTACGTGATTATTGTGTTTAAAATAGGCTAAATACTCGTATTAATTTAGATAAACACTGCCCTGCTAAGCCAATAAGCAGTATCTCAGATAAAACCCCTGTACTAATGTCAACCTTATTACTCACAAACGAGAGTTTAAACTGCTTTGGGTCTTGATTTTGAGATACTGCTTATTGGCTTAGGAGGGCAGAACATAGTGGGGCACGTTTTATAAAGCTACAAGTTACAATTTTACAGGTCTAAACTGGCAACACTGCTCAAATGGCTGGTCGTCATTGGTCTAGGTTGTGTCAAATGGAAACTTGTAACCTGTAAATTGTAATTTGTAGCTTTATAAAACAGGCCCCTGGTCTCTGCCTACTCCTCTGGGAAACAGGCGAGATTTAATGTATGTATGTACTAGTTTGCAATGGTTTGATTAAGGTACTCGATAAGCGCCAAGTTCCGAGAAAAGAGTCTCGTGTAATCTATATATATAAAAGGCAAACCTGACTGACTTATATATCAACGTACAGCCGAAACTACTGTACCTACCTATAAACTTGAAATTTGGTACAGGGGTTCCTTCATGATGTAAGTGAGCACTAAGAAAGGATTTTCCGAAAATCGACCCCCAGCGGGAAGAAATGGGGGCAGTTACCACCTTTAAAACTTAAAATTAACATGTATTTTATAAAAAAAGTCTATTAAGTGATCCTACTAATATTATATTATAAATGCGAAAGTTTGTGTGTTTGTTACTTTTTCACGCAACAACGGCTGTAGGGATTTGGATAAAATTTGGGATGGAGATAACTTATACCCTAGATTAACACACTACTTTTTCATCTTGGAAAATTTCAAAGTTCCCGAGGGAATAGCGATAATCGAAGTCGCGAGCAGAAGCTAGTGTGTGATATATTTAACTTCCTACTATCCTACCAACCCGATTAAACTTATAAACTAGAGACCCGCCCCTGATTGGCACGGCGTTGCTATTGCCTAACGCACTCGCAATCGCAATCTGCTTCAAAGTGGAACAATTGTTACTTTCATTTTGTATGCAGACTCGACTTCTGACTGTCAAAATGAAAACGATTGCGAGAGCGTTATGCAATAAACCCTCGGGTCAAGTGTTCATGTATTATGGCTTTAAATCAAGACACTGTCTAGACTGTCTTTTATCAAGACGCTGTCTAGACTGTCTTAAATGATGGTAATAATAATAACCATAATAAAATCCATCTAGTAGTTTTAAGGATAAGCGGCAACATATACAAATAGGCAGACACGTTAATTTATGATTTTCAAATTTTGTATTTTTTTTTAAATTAATGCTGGGTATTCACGGACGCGCTGTTTGTCTCGGCGACAGATGGGGTGTATACAACTGGATGGGAGTAATATTTTGACACGGGCGCACCACGCCGCGCCTCAACGGTGCGATATCACTGAGCAGACTGATTAGAAAATGGTAGCCAGAGAACGCATTCACGACGACGCTATTTGGCATGGCGCGGAGGCGTGGCGTGTTCCAACGTTGAATTTTGACATTCACGATAATTCCATTCGGATTGCGCGTTGGCGCGTCGCGCTGGCTTTTCGTCCATTTGGAAATCCAACGGACCGTGCCAAGTTTTGACATTCACGGTTCGATTTTCGCGCGGCACTGCTCTATTTGGCTTGTTGGAGCGGTCGTGAAAAGGAAAAAAAATATGATGGAGATGAGTGAAGGTTCAAAAATCCTTTTAAAATAAAGAATAACCAGAATTATTTGGCTATTTCGTATCATGTGCATACTTAAAAAAAAAATACAAACAATACTTAAAGCGGTCACCAGTATATGGGGAAAGTATCAATTGAGTTTATCTTCATAGGTAATCCCAAGCAGTCATTTAATTTTGCCTCGTTTATTTCAAAGTCTGGTGATAGCGATAAGCCCAACGGTATTAAGAAGCTGGGAGTACGTGTATCGCTTGACCACCATAATATGGCAAGATTTTAGTTTGGAACTAGGTCAATGATTCTCTCCCAGATATTTATTTTTACGTTAATCATAATGAAAATTTCAAAGGCAAATTAGTTTGCTTTGTGCTTCAATAAATGTTCGCCGGCGTCGGCGAGGGCATTAGCTAATTACAGTCGGCATCTTGGGCAGGTGGAGGTGAAAGCTACTTCAAGGAACTTCTCTGGGATTAATGAGATTAAGGGCATGTTTCACAATCGACAAGTAAATTTATCTGCCATATAAAGTTGGCTCTCTCTTCGTCTATTTTCAAGTGTAAGAAAGAGAAAGGGCTAAATTCATCTGTCAAATATGCTTTACTTGTCGATTGTGAAACAGGCGGTAAATATAAAATTAATATAGGTTAGTCGTAGTTAAATCTACTCAAAACGTCGATGTTAAATAACAGAGCGTCGTGCTCTACAAATAGTTTAAAGGAGGTATTAATCGCTTTTAACTATATTGTAAGTACATAAACAATTTCATTTGTGCTTACCTAGTTTGAATTTTTTTAACATTATTTTAATACGAAGGAAAGTCTACACTGGAGACCAGCAATTCGCAAAGTGTGCTCCGGGGCTCTGCCGAAATACAAGTTTAAAACAATGATAATTATATTGATTTAAGCTCACACGATTTTTACACATTGTTACTAAACGGGACTTTATCGATTTAACACGATTTTTACACATTGTTATTACTAAACGGGACTTTATCGTGTTAAGGGATATATAATTAATTGTAATAATTCATTATTACGACGTTTCGGACGTGACGCTACGCCCATGGTCTCATTTTAATGAATTATTATAAAACCATGTTTTGCTTATTTTGGGGCACCGTAAAATATTCAGTGTTTCAATAAATTTTTACTAAAAAAGTTTGAAAACCGCTGGTCTAGACGGGTTTTTGCTGGAACTTATTCGCGTGGCTCCTCGTGAGTATTATTTTATCTTCCTTTCTCTCGTAGCCCAGCAAATTTTAAACATTTTGTTTTTGGTTTTACTCCCTCTGACCTTTGCTATTGTTTCTTTGGCTACTGCCAGCAGTTCAATGGCAAGATAGGCTAGTTAGCTAGTGCTTTCCGTACCCCAATACTTAGGGTTACAGTCGAGTTCATAAATATGTGTACACTTTAGTACCTTGTCTATTTAATGACATGCTTAAACTGCAATTTATGAATTGTCACAACGATTAAAGCGACAAGGTACTTGCGTTGACAGGCGTGGCGTGCCGTGTCGTGGATTAACTAAACGCGCGACTGGGTATTACAACACAAATATTTGTCTTCTGCAATCGGTCAATTTCACAAAATGCCCTTGGTACTGCGGCCACCATTTCTATCATCAATCTTCAAAATGGGAGCCCGTTGATTCATGTTTTTGAAGTGATAACTTCTTATGGGAGGGTAAACCGCTTCGTTACGTAACGCGTTACGGCGCCAGTCTGTCTGGCTTCCCTTTCTCTCACGCATACGGCAGCGGTAGGCAGGCTCCTCCTCTCTCAGTCTATCCCACAGCGCTAGCCGTATTTCGGACAGATGCTTCCCCCTCTCTCTACTCAGTGTTCAGTGTGCGATAGACATATACTGTTGACAGTGAGAATATAACCTAAAACTATCACCAAGTTAAACAAGTTGCCTACGAGGGTAGTGTAGCAGTTATATAGCTCTGTCCTTTTCTGTCCACCTAAACTGAACTGATTTAGTATGTCATGAACTAATGGTAACCCCCCTAGTGCCTTCCGCTTATTCTCTAACTGTATCTAATAAACGACAACCCAAAATAAATCCACAATACAACGCCAAAAGTGACACGTACAACTTTTGATGCAAACAAATATAGGAACCCATATTGCAAAGTTATCCAAATACCCACATGAGATCTACTTCCCGCCCTTTCAACGCGATTGAGATTAAAACTTACGCTCGAGATCTCACCCAAGTGCGGCTTCACGCGTGCGGAAGAGTTTTATCTTATGAAGGTTCCATGTTGTCTTTGTATGTATTGGGCGCTTTTAAAATACGTATGCCGTCGCTTAGCACGACACAATTTAACGTCCCGTCTATAGGAAACGGTCATAAATTCAGAAGATCTATTCTGCTCTGTAAAATCACATTGATTTTGACATGCATTATCGCATGCCTGCAATGCTACGAGTGCTACGCTGTAGTCTGTAGCAGCATTTTTCCACTATGTAGCGAAACTCCGCTACGAACAGTGAACCCGACTATCGGGTCGTTGGCACTGGATGTGTTATGTAGGTACCTATGGGAACACCTTGGAATTCCGATATATTTTTCGATTATAATGAATATTGTCTAGGGTCACAGTCTGCATGTGATTATGACGGTAAAAACGTGCCGCGCCTTGCCGTGTAACGGTAAATTTCCAAAGCACCCATTTTATTACTTCCTCTTCAATTTTACCAGTACAGAATACAGTCAGTCTTTTACTGCTGAGCTACATTAAAACCCTCTCATCATCATCATCATCATCAGCCCGTTGCAGTCCACTGCTGGACATAGGCCTCTCCCAAGGACCGCCACAGAGCTCGGTCTAATGCTTTATGCATCCAGTCCTTGCCGGCCCTCTTATGCCAGTCATCCCGCCATCTGGCCAGAGGGCGTCCCACGCTACGTAAAACCCTCTCGCTGAAAGCAAATTATAGATTTCTATCGTGGCTCAAACATTTGGTTGACCGGGCGTGTCTCGATCTCAGACGTGCTTCGAGCAGTGCAAGTTCTTATGTACGTTATGTAGGTACGTAAATCTGCAAAATGACTATCCTGTTATGATTGTTGGGCGAGATTAGAAACGAGAAATTCTCGGTAATTCTAAGAGAATAAGAACCGCTGTTTAAATAACGGTTACGTTAATCGCTGTTGATAAGTGTAGATAGTTAAAGCATTATAGTGGTCGTAAAACCGTATAAAAGGTCCGTGCGGATCTCTACTACCATCTTATTAGCAGTATTCGCCTTGTTGTGTTCCGGTGTGGGAATAAGACAACCGGTGAACAGTGAAATTACTAGCGTACAGGCATTCCATCTTAGTCTTCAGGGTTGGAATGAAGGGTTGGAAAAAGAATTTGTGGTTATACGATTGCAGTCTTCAGATTCAGGTTTGCAGTTTTGGTCTTTGGATGTAGGCTTGAGAATTTATATATTTGGGTGGATCAACTTTTTGTTGTTGTTATTCTGTCGCGTAAGCCAGGAGACAACAGTGATGAGTTTCTTAGAAAAAAAAATACTCCTAGGACACTCAGGAGAAAAGCCATAAAAGAATGGGTTTGTAATTGCCAATAAAACTGTTTTATAGTGGACTTCCTTTGAAATCATAGTTTTAAAGCGACCCAGGAGACGTCACCATGGCAACGAGCTACGGCAAAAAGTTGATTGACCCATTTATGGGTCTCAGATCCCACTTTCTATCAGTGGCCTGTTTTATAAAGCTACAAATTACAATTTACAGGTTACAACTTTCCATTTGACACAACCTCGACCAATGACGACCAGCCATTTGGGCAGTGTTGCCAGTTTAGACCTGTAACATTGTTACTTGTAGCTTTATAAAAGCTGCCCCTCGCCCCGTTTCAGTACTAAGTACCAATTTCACCAAACGATGTTAAATTTAATCAATGTTAATCGATGACTGTTAGTATCAGCATTTTGACAGCTGTTAACGCTCTAATCGTCTGTCAAGTGGTTAACATCGTATGGTGAAATTGGTACTAAACTAAAGGAAACATAACAATAACATTCTTAAAAACATCTGGCACCTTTAGAAACATAAATCTGCAAAATCTTTAACTCCGTTCCAAACGGTCTCCAGCTGAGACGGGTGAAATGTTGAATGTAAATGGAACGTCGCGAGCGAAATGTTGGAAACCTTGTGAAATGTTTCTTATTTTGTATGCAAATGATGCCGTAGACGAGAAAAAGTAGCCTCGCTTATTAGATGAAACTTTTTACTTAAAGTATTTACTGCCGCACTCAGAGACGTCAATTAAATTTAATGCTTACTTAGTGACGTGTTGTCTTATTCTATTGCTGTAGGAAAGAAAGTGTCAGCAGCAACTTTAATCAAGCATTAAATTTAATTGACGTCTCTGAGTGCGGCAGTAAGACTATTTCAGTTTACGCTGACGATGATGTTATTTTTTTATATGTTGTAAGGCAATTTAGTAGACGGACCAAGTGTAGACTATATAATGGAAATTCGTCACCATCGTAAGGTATAAGCAATGCCAATAGCATAATCGGAACACAACAATGCGGACACTGATGCTTGGCGGTAGGTTAAAGAATAAGATACTTTGGAAGAATATTACGAAAAGCACAAGGTGGATTACAAAAATAAATATTTCTGGTGGCACTCTATAGGTACAAAAATGTTTAGCACTTTAGTGCACTATCATAATAAACTTCAATCTGAAAATCAAATGACAAGTATGACAATTACAATGGCAGTCACAAAGACAAGGTTCTAAGTATGCTCAACATTTTTATTGGGTGACTGAACATATGCAACGAAAATTATTTTTAAATATGATCGGATATACCGTTTTTGAGTTATTGCCGAAAAACTGCGCATCTCAACAAAGCACATAAGTGCCGTGAATATACGCTTTTTTGCTGGTGCACTTATTATTTAACGATTTGAAATGTAAATGCCGTGTACAATCATTATTGTGTTGTTACCATTTAAGTGTCTTTTGTATAACCTAATGTTTAAATGCTTGGTGGTTGGTACCTAATAAATAAATAAATTCCGTTTTTGAGTTACAAAGCACATAAGTGCCGTGAATATACGCTCTTTTGCTGGTGCATTTTTTTGTGTTTGTAGTAACGGCTTTGGAACCCTATACTGAGCATGGTCCGACTTCTCTTGCCCGGTTTTTTAAATGGTACTTTGTCTTTTCTTTTTCTTTCTGCCGCTTATCGGAGTATGAGGTACTCCGATAAGCGGCCATGCCTAATGAGGCCCGCGGCTCGGCTATCGATCTCGCCCTGAGCCTACCCCGATAGTTTCCGCCTATCTTGACCTTGCTTTGTGTAGCAAGTGGCAGCCACGACGGGAACTAACCTTGTTTTGTGCAACCACGTCCTAAATATTCAATATTCAACACATTCTGTGCCAAGAATTTAGACTTCGAGTTGAGTTTATATTTATGGGAAACGGGAACCCGGGCACCGAATGTCTAAACAAATACTCGAACAGGATTTTTCAGGTCAAACATGGACACATTTTGCATGCGAGAAATGTAAAAAAATTACCCGAAGGAATTAAATAAGAAGCATGAAGATAAGAATAAAAATTCAGATCATTTGAAGGTTGCGATTGGTGTTCTAGTAGTAATACCAATTCAATAATTAAAACATCGGGGGACAATCTTACACAAATTTACCTAGTCCCAAACTAAGCTGACGGAGTTTGCCTACGTAGTTGACTGAACCTGCCTACAAAACTAGCGGTCTTAGGTTCGATTGTCGGTCAGAGCAAATATTTGTGTGATGAGTTTTAGTATTTGTTTCTGAGTCTTTGTATTTAAGGATTTATTTCTAATGTATAAAATTCTCGTGTCACAGTGTTTGTAACAAAACTCCTCCTAAACGGCTTGACCGATTTTTTTGTGTGTATATTCAGTAGGCCTGAGAATAGGACGTAAAGTACATTTCATAAGGTGTGTATGAAAAAAAATGACCCGGGCGGCGCCGGGCGCGGACAGCTAGTTTCTCTATATAAGTATGTTTATCCTTGCTTGGTACCCATAGTACAAGCCTAGAGCTTAGCTTAGTTAGGTAAATTTGTGTGAGATTGTCCCGCGATATTTATTTATTTAAGTGATTTATTAATTAGGTACTGGGACTACCTGAGAAGGCAAGATAAATACGAAGTACGAACTACCCATAGACTATCTGTAGCTACCTAGGTACTATTGATTGCGGCAAAAGGCTTGGTCACGCAATTGAACTGAAGTTCGGAGAGCTCCGGATAATTAGAGAGGTTCCCAGAAAGATAGATATTTATTTTGTGCTTCGTCGTTTTGGCAAAACATAAATAAATTTATATTCATTATAATCTCCCTTACCTAACATTTGCTACTTAGTTATCTAACGCAAAAGAGCATTGCGTGTCCAATCTGTTTCGGAGACATTTTATTAAAATAAATAGGATGTTTAATATCAGAGAGAGTAAAATAAGATTATCAATTACTTTAAACATGATTTAAATTAAAAAAATGTTTGATTTGACTTGATCTGTAACAGTGGCGGGGTAAAAACTGTGACGTTACGTGAGTTGGAGTCGTTGAGGTGGGGCTGGTTAGTGGGGGATCTTAGGTCCCGATTTCTAAGGGGACCTTGCATTTTTGAGACAAAGCAAATCGCTTGGTACAGGTGTTCCTGGGGGTGATCTGAGCTGATTTCGCCCGGTTGCCCAGAGGTCCCCCCCCGCAGGTGGGCAGGGGAGGGGGGGGGAGGGCATCCGGCGCGCCTCACTCTAAATTTGATATCTCCATATATCTAGCAACTATATCAAGTTTGGTGTCATTTTCTTATAATTCGAGGACGAGGAATTCATTTCTGGAATAAAAAAAATTACACACCCGTACAAAAAAAATGAGAAATTCAAAAATCAAAATTTTTCATTACATTTTTTTTTTCGAAAATCCTCTCCTGGCTTAAAACTATGATGATTTGCTCCAAAAAAAAAATACTAGTAAATAGCCCAGTTATCCTACTATATATAAAAAATAAACTAGTCATACATTTTTGTTTAACAAATGGGTTAAAAAAATTGTTTTGTGACGCGCGGCGGACCGCGCCGATGTAGGTACAAGCAGTCAGATTTAGTATTAGGGACGCGCATTCACTTTAAAACTTTCTTCTACATACACAAGTAAGTATAGACAGTAATAATAAAATAAAATAAGGGAAAATATAAATTAAAATTATGATATGTAATGTAATAACTGAATATGGGATGATCCTATGCTATAGGTAGAATCTTTTACTTTACAAGCGATCCAAATGGGTCAGTCAGTATGGGGAAATTGGAAACTAAAGGTAATAGGGTTATGTTGTTAGAAACTAAGGCCTTGATTTTGAAAAAATCAGTCACGTGCTTGTCGGACTCGCGCACCGAGGGTTCCGTACCGCCGCACAGTAGGTATTATATTCCAATTTGAATTCGATTTCGAATCGAATCCACGCGATCCAACTCATAATTGACCATATTTTAGTATTTGTTATTTTTCTTCAGGGGTTTGTAGTATAATCATTCCAAATTTAGGTTTACCGTTCCTACGATACAGCAAAAATAAAAATACCTTTAAATAAAATTATTTATTAGTTTATTATTTTACTTTTTATTTTTTTTCTTGTAAGTCCGCTTTCATAATTAGAATATTCTAAAAAAACCCGCTATCTATTACGGTTCATAAGATACAGCTCTTTCAAGCGTAGGCATATTGTTAAGGCTCTTCGGAAACGGAACCCTAAAAAGGCAAAAAATGCATTTAGTGATTTTAAAAAACATACGCATAACTAATCGGGAAACAAACCCAGCGGTTGACTTTTTTGCGTAATTTCTGGGTTTTGTTCATTTTGAAAACAGCTGCTCCAATTAATCGTTACGCTTTCAAAGACAGCAATAATACGATGTGAGCTTATTCGGGAAAAAGTACTTGGTTCGATTCCCTTTTCCAAAACCAAGGCAAAACCTTTAAATGCAGCTCCTCTTTTCCAAAATCAAGGTCTTGGTTCCTAAAAACTGATTATCTCACTTTTAGTTTTCGAATTCTTCGTACTGACTTATTTGTATTGATCGCCCTGTATACTTAAGCGTTATGGCCGACAGGACGCTGCCTACGAAAAGTTGTCTCAACATGGTGTTGCTGACCGTACCGCTGCTGCAATAATACACCTAATACCTCGGCATAGACGCATGCGCGAGGTTGGCTTGCTTGAGAGTTGCTTTGTAACAGCTGGTAGGTTACTGCCTGGTAACAGACTTCTGTTCTGCGGTACGTGCAAGTGCCACGATGCACGCACCATGCACAGAAAACGCGTCCGTTAAAAAAAGTTCATCATCATCAGTGAACGAATTAGTAGCCGCCTGATCCTGGTGGCTGGGTTGTATTACCGATCTCGTGGTGGTTGATGAAATTGATGAAGGTCTGTCCCCGGAGTCTGGCGCGGGTTCGAATCGTGCAGCTTCCAGGGTGGGTGATGAAGTTGAAATGTGAACACTGGTGCTTTTCTAACTAGTATTTAATCAAAGTTAAACAGTAAAACACGAAATTACAATTAGCATGAATCAAAAGCACGTTATCCGTTGACAGGATTTGAACAGAAGTCAGACTCCGGGGACAGACCTTCATCAATTTCATCAACCACCACGAGATCGGTAATACAACCCAGCCGCCAGGATCAGGCGGCTACTATTATCGTTCATCTTTTGGTGGCCCATGAGGGGAATTGACCAAGTACTTTTTCCCGAATAAGCTCACATCGTATTATTGCTGTCTTTGAAAGCGTAACGATTAATTGGAGCAGCTGTTTTCAAAATGAACAAAACCCAGAAATTACGCAAAAAAGTCAACCGCTGGGTTTGTTTCCCGATTACGTTTTTTGATGCGTATGTTTTTTTAAATCACTAAATGCATTTTTTGCCTTTTTAGGGTTCCGTTTCCGAAGAGCCTTAACAATATGCCTACGCTTGAAAGAGCTGTATCTTATGAACCGTAATAGATAGCGGGTTTTTTTAGAATATTCTAATTATGAAAGCGGACTTACAAGAAAAAAAATAAAAAGTAAAATAATAAACTAATAAATAATTTTATTTAAAGGTATTTTTATTTTTGCTGTATCGTAGGAACGGTAAACCTAAATTTGGAATGATTATACTACAAACCCCTGAAGAAAAATAACAAATACTAAAATATGGTCAATTATGAGTTGGATCGCGTGGATTCGATTCGAAATCGAATTCAAATTGGAATATAATACCTACTGTGCGGCGGTACGGAACCCTCGGTGCGCGAGTCCGACAAGCACGTGACTGATTTTTTCAAAATCAAGGCCTTAGTTTCTAACAACATAACCCTATTACCTTTAGTTTCCAATTTCCCCATACTGACTGACCCATTTGGATCGCTTGTAAAGTAAAAGATTCTACCTATAGCATAGGATCATCCCATATTCAGTTATTACATTACATATCATAATTTTAATTTATATTTTCCCTTATTTTATTTTATTATTACTGTCTATACTTACTTGTGTATGTAGAAGAAAGTTTTAAAGTGAATGCGCGTCCCTAATACTAAATCTGACTGCTTGTACCTACTTCGGCGCGGTCCGCCGCGCGTCACAAAACAATTTTTTTAACCCATTTGTTAAACAAAAATGTATGACTAGTTTATTTTTTATATATAGTAGGATAACTGGGCTATTTACTAGTATTTTTTTTTTGGAGCAAATCATCATAGTTTTAAGCCAGGAGAGGATTTTCGAAAAAAAAAATGTAATGAAAAATTTTGATTTTTGAATTTCTCATTTTTTTTGTATGGGTGTGTAATTTTTTTTATTCCAGAAATGAATTCCTCGTCCTCGAATTATAAGAAAATGACACCAAACTTGATATAGTTGCTAGATATATGGAGATATCAAATTTAGAGTGAGGCGCGCCGGATGCGCTCTTCCCCCCCCTCCCCTGCCCACCTGCGGGGGGGGACTTCTGGGCAACCGGGCGAAATCAGCTCAGATCATCCCCAGGAACACCTGTTCCAAGCGATTTGCTTTGTCTCAAAAATGCAAGGTGCCGGACCTAAGATCCCCCACTAGGTGTGCTGATGGTTCATTCTTGCCGAGAGCCGAAGGCAACGCACCTCACTCAGCGAGCCTGTTGGTTTACCTATAACTGCAGGCCTAGTATAGGTGCGTTTATCGGACAATATGCGGATAAAGCATCCGTCACTCTCATCCTTATATACGTCAGAAAGTGACAAATGTTTTATCCACATTTTGTCACGCGATAAACGCAGCCATACGAGGCCTCCTGGTAGCTAATGAATTTCTTTCTAAGAAAATTTATTCTTAGATTAAAAACGCTCGTGTTGAAGACCCATCCTTATGACATGACCCGTCGAGCCACTACTTCTACCCACCGCTCTATTCGCTTTCGTCAGAAATCATTTTTATTCCGCAAAAGTAGGTAGGTTATGTTCGTTAGGTATCTTTAAATGCCCGAAGGGCACACCGCCCAGAAATAGGAGCTCCGTCGAAAAGAGCAGTGGGTAGAAGTAGTGGGTCGACGGATCACAACCCAAATCCTTCTTTCTTACTTAAATTAAGGTCGAAGAGTCAAATCATTACCCCTAAACCCCTATCGCAGTCAATCTAAGCAGGTTAATTCCAACAAATCGTTACCTAAAGGGCCTAAAGCCAGTGTAATGCTTTTAAAAGAAAATATGTTAACATAATCTCATCCTTTGTCTTTCTAAGTCACCTTGCACCAACAGTCGAAGCATAAGCGACTCTGTGTACTGAACACGAAGTTTCAGTTTGGTAGTAACGTATTATGGACATAGGTTTAAATGAGTTGATATAACACGTTACCCCGCCCCGTTTGCTCAGGTCACAGGCGAGATATTCACGTTAATTACAGTGCGGGTTAGTTAAATTCGGCTTATACTGATAGTTTGTCCCGACGTGTAGTAACTTGTTGTTCAGTGTAAACTTTGGGGCTCTATTGGGGATTTTTGGTTACCTATGTTTGTTTGAAATTAGGCATAAATATAGTCATTTAACCTAATCTCTATATAGTTCTTAATGTTTGATTAATAGCGGCGACGCGGTAGCCTATTGTTGGTAGTGTCCCTGCTTACGAAGCTAGCGGTCCTGGGTTCGATGCGGTATAGGCAAATATTTGTATGATAAGCGCTAGTATTGGTTTCTGAGCCTTAGACATTTACTATGTATACAGTCGGTGATCGAATTCGAGATTAAAATCCTAACCTTAACGGGCGCACATTCGCTGTGATTACTGCATTTTGGTTTAAGAGTAGGTATTTTAATAATAAAACTTATCCTAATGTTACTGGTTACATGAGTTCTCATTCATATTTTTATGAAATAATGTTAAAATAACTAAATAATCAAGATGGGAACTGTCAGATTTTGATCTCCAATTCGATCACCGACTGTAGTAAGCATTTATTTTTCTATATAAGTATTTATACCGTTGTCTAGTACCCATAGTATTGCCTAAAGCTTAGTTTGGGAATAGGTCAAATTGTGTAAAACTATCGCCAGATATTTTTATGTATAACAGGTTAGTGTTGGAAGGACCTTGTGCAGGGTCCACCCGGGCCGCTTCCGCCATCTTACCCTTTAACCTGCTGCCAAACAGCAGTGTTCGCATTATTGTGGTCCGGTGCGGGGGTAAAACAACCCGGGAAATGACTGGAAATCTTCATGGCACGCAATTGTAGTCTTTAGATTGTCATCGTAAGATTGCAAATTTCTATGGGCTTCAGAGCCCACTTAGTGGTCTTTGACCTGGTGGTCTTTGACCTTGGACAAGATTCTACATACAGGGTACCTATTATTTTATCGAAACACCTTTCAACGAAGGTATCATTACCATTACGCAGAATTTTCAATTCATCGAAAGGCATTTCTCGCCGCGAAAGTTTTTTTTGGTAGTTACAAGTCTAACCTAACCTACGTCACTAATGTTTAAGATATCCTGAAAACATCATGGCTTCAGCAGAAAACCGCGTTCGATGAAATTAAATTCGACGAAACGATACAATCGATGAAATTATGGGTTACCCTACACACAATAACGCATTTGACGTGGACGTCACGTTTGACGCGACATCTCAAAAATATGTCCTAATGCACCTTATTCCAGTGTATTGAGAACTTCGTAACATTTATGAGAGGACTCTTTCGATACATATTTTTGCAGTTGACTGTACTGTCGATATCAGGATAGATCGTATTTACTTGACAGTAACAAAAACAATACGATAAACGTCAAAGGCAATATAGTTTTACCATGTAGAATCTCAGCCTGCTGGTTTGCCTTCCCGATGCTATAAAAAAGGGTTTCATAATGGACGTGTATGTCCATCTGCTACGAATAGATTACATTTTCGTAGTCATAGCGTATTGTCGTAGCTTGCTACGAAGTAAGTTCTACGACATGCGAGCCATGACTATGACTACGATGTATCGTGGTAGGGTCTGTATTTCATTGTCTAAACGATGTTGTAAACAGGTCAAAAAAGCGTTCTTTTCCTTCCTTAGCAAAGCAAAGTTAAGACAATGCAGCCATAAATAAAACAATTGGACAAATTAACGAGAGCTCGGATTGGTTATGTAGAGGTATTTGGGTTTTTACAGGAATCCCAAATTTGGATTTACATTTACCTTGAACTATGAGCAGCTATTACCGATAACAAGTCAAAAACAATATTGTTTTTACCATGTTGAATAGAGGCTCATATCGTATTTGATCTGTTATCGTATTGTCAACGTTTTGATAGCTCTGATTTACTTGAAAGTAATGACGGCTGACATCAAAACAATACCATAACAGGTCAAAGACGATATCGTTATATATAAGTTATAAATAACCACCGGGAAAAGAGGCCCGTGCATTTTTATCGTTACTGGGTACAATACGGATTACTGCATGTTGAATATTGGCGCAACCCTATCACATTCACTGCTAGCAATGCTACGAGTGCTACGCTAGCCTGTAGCAGCATTTTTCCGCTACAAAGAGTGGACCCGACTAACGATTCTTTGGCACTGGATATTTGATATGTGAAAGCACAACATTTTATTTTTTTGTATTTTGCTAAAATATGTATCAATATGTATAAGTCATATTATGTACAAAATTAGGCAGTTAAAATAAACTTATTTACTAAATTCAATCTCCTCTCTATGTTATCGCGTTGAAATTGGTAAATGGGAAAATATTTCAAAACATCCGACGGCGTATTGTATACCGATCGCTCCCAAATAGTATACAAACAAAATTGGGTGAGAACCGGAAATATTTCCAAATCGCCCCGCTGGCTTCGGATTGGATTTCCTGATTTCCTTTCCACAGGGATTACCTGTTTAACAGGAAAGCTTAAAGCACCTTCCCATGGGCGAGATAAGGATATTGCTATTTGGACTTCTCTATACTATGTACAAAACAACAGAATATTATAAGCAGACCGCAGAATGTACGGGGCAAAACTCAATGACAGCTAGGGATTGCCTATATCGATAAACTCAACTATCGATGCTTTTCCTATATACTAGTGATCGCAAGTGACAGGCTTCAGCTTAAAGCCTCAGTTTAATTGCTCGATAGCCCGCATGCTTTTCGTGATACATTGCATCGCTGCAATAGATCCCGGCTCGATAATGT
Source organism: Acleris cristana (assembly GCA_948252455.1). Classification (NCBI taxonomy): domain Eukaryota; kingdom Metazoa; phylum Arthropoda; class Insecta; order Lepidoptera; family Tortricidae; genus Acleris; species Acleris cristana. The sequence goes on along the minus strand of OX411784.1, from coordinate 10,486,380 downwards.
CAATACAACTCGTTAATGGATTGCTACAAGCGTGCGGGCTACCAATGAAACAAAACCTTTATCCGGATGGCATCGATGCGCAATGCTAATAAACATTGATGCCACTCGTTAATATTGACTTATGGTTTAAGATCCGAATAGGAGACGACCTTTACCCAGCTGTTTATTCGATAAAAAGTATTTTATATCAAATTTAATATGGTAAGTAATATATGGCGAATAGGTTAGTTGAAAAATTTCAGTCAAACATCAATTAATCCATATTAAATGTAAAGTCTTCTCTTAGGCTTTTTTACTCGTCGACAATACCTACTGTTTACGTGCATGAACGAGTCTCTTGTGACCTTAGTTGTGTGTGTGTTTACTCAAGTAAATATTGACAATACACTGTGTCCAGTACCGACAGGCGGGTAAAATATTGGTAACTTATGAAGAATGTGCCGAGCAAACGCCGACCGTCCAGTGGCGCCCTCATTAGTATAAATAAACTTTTAGTTTCTTGAAATCGAAGAGTAGTTATTTTTCACCTCAGCAGTTCAAACAAGCAGGTTTTGCTGCTTAAAAACAGTGAGCAAAATTAAATTTTGCTGCGAGCGAGAGGCAAAGTAGCTTTTTAATTATTTTTTTTAAATGCCGTGAGCAGTGCTGGAGCTACTCACAACATTCGAAAAAATTGAACTTCACTTTGTTCTGTCACTTTCACTTCGATAGGAAAAAAGCGTGAGATAGAAACAACTTGATTCGAAGTTCGATTTTCAAATTCCACACACAGTAGGCCCAAAAAAAATGTAATGTAATGTAAGTAAATGACGATGTAATTTTTGTTAATTTGTCCGCCATAGCCAATAGCCATAGACAAGGCCTAGTTAGGTTTTTTTAAAGCCACAGACTACATAAAGCTGTATAAAGTTGTGTTTGCACTACGGCATTACCAAGTTGAGTGACAGGTTTTATCTGTTTCACGTTTATTTTTTCCACTTTTTATTTTATTAGTATTTTGCAAAAATGCTTGTGATTGATGCATATGCGATCGTGTCGTTATTTAGTCGTGTATTCGCCAAATGGTCACAACGGAAGACCTGCGTTGGCCCTACCAGCTTCACGCTGTGTTGTTCTCGCTGCTGAGGTGAAAAGTTGTATGTGTCACACGAGACCAAAGTTATTTACATCTCGTGTCTTTGAATCCCTCGCTACGCTCAGGATTCTGACCTAGAATCACGAGCGTAGCTCGTGATTCTATTTAAAGAATCCTTCGCTTACTCGGGATTCAAAAACAACACTCGCAGCAAAAAACAACTTTGCTCTCTTGTTGCACAAATAACTATTGTTATACCTACAAATGAATAATCAATTTATAGGATTAGGAAAAAAGTGGCGTCCTGTATTTAGCGGTATACAGGTCATCCTGTACATGTATAAATTTATAACTTATAGCTAAGAAAATAGTTAAGAAAAACTGGCCAAGCGCGAGTCGGACTCGTGCACGAAGAGTTCCGTACCATTATCTAACAACATTAACCAAAAACGGTAAAATAATCACGTTTGTTGTATGAGAGCCACTTAATTATTTATTTTATTCTGTTTTTAGTATTGTTTATTATTGTTATAGCGGCAACGGAAATACATCATTTGTGAAAATTTTAACTGTCTAACTATCACGGTTCATGAGATACAACCTGGTGACAGACAGACAGACAAACAGACAGACAGACGGACGGACGGACAGACAGACAGCAGACTTAGTAATAGGGTTCCGTTTTTACCCTTTGGGTACGGAACCCTAAAAATGAAGGCCAAAATCTATGGGCCAGACTATGACGGGTGACATTTACAGGGTGTCCTGTATACCGCCAAATAAAGGACGCCACTTTTTTCCACAATCCCTGTAAATTGTATAATGATAAACGACTTACCTAAGCGGTATAACTTTGTATGTGTAACGGATAGAGTGGCAGCGGCCTGCACTCACACCGGAACGTGGCGGTTGCCACCGGATTCAGGGTAGTGATTCTCTCGAAAGCAAAGGTGAGCGAATGCAGGAGTGTTTGTCCAAGCGGCGAGGTTTAGTAGTCCCGTCAGAGCGAGCAATACACATTTTAGCGCGTGCATTCTCAATTAGGCACCCTTATACGTTCAAGAAGCCATGCTGCCAAATTGAATACACGCGCTGAAATGTGTTTTGTTCGCTTTGACGGGACTACTTAAACTCGCCGCTTGGACATTCACTTATAGATGAATACTTACAATATATACTACTCAAATGTCAGTCTTAATTGATTTTATTGATTGGTATTCCTCCTAAAAGCATTTCTCATTCACATCCTCGTCTTCTCACTATTTACCTTCAACATTTTCCTAATAATGTACCTACCTATATTTAGCGGTATAAATGTTGCCTGCGTAAACTTTTCACCGAAACTAGATTTATCAAAATGATGATTATATAACGTTTTTTATCTTGAAATTATCTTTAAAATCAAGTATTTTTTTTAAATGTCCTATACTCTTTATTGGTGCTATAAAAAGTGATCTCAATGCAATAACTGACAAAAGTATCTTGTCGTATTTGTCCTTCGAGTTTGTCCTTGTCATAATAGACTTTGTATCGATTGTCAACCCTTAGATAAAGATTATCGGTATTATTATTATTGTGTATTACTTTCTAAAAGTTTTTTTATGCCTCAAAGAAAATACCTTTATTGAGACAACACATTTTTTAAATAAATAGATTTAAGTATCCAAAGTAACATAAAATACGTTGCATGAAGAACCATACCTACTACTTAAGTCAAACCTAAATTTAATGCTATCCAATCTTTGTCTGCCGGGAACTTGGCAGGTTTGACACTTCATAACCTACTGCCAAACAGCAGTGTTCGCATTGTTGTGTTCCGGTTTGGAGATAAGACAGCCGGTGTAATGACTAGCATAGAGGCATTCCATCTTAGTCCTCAGGGTGGCAACGCATTTGCGGTCTTAGGATTGCAGTCTTGTGAATGCGAATGTCTATGGGTTACAGTTTCCACTTAAGATCAGATGGTCTGTGTGCTCGTTTGCCTACCCTATGCCATAAAAAAATAATACGGGCCCTGTCGTTAGGTACCTAATTTGTTACTTTTCACCGTTATTTAGTCAAGACACGCATAACATACCCTAATTCTTAAACGCGATAGTTAAAATATGATTAAAGTATGCTTTATCGTTATCTGTCAGATATTTGCATGTGACAGAAAGTGACCAAGCATACTTTAGCTAACATGGGTTTATATAGTGCTTTTATGAATCAAGAGGTTACTTTTAACGAACTTATACGGGTCACGTAAGGCAAAGATGAATTTATTTAAGAAAATATTAACACTGCCCATATCACTTGAACTAAGGCGTGAAGTACCTACGCAGACACGGCGCGCCCGCCCCGGCAAGGCGCAGGCATGTGCCGCGCCCAAAACCTTTTTCATACAAAATTTAAGAAAATTTGTCAAATACACACAAAAGGCGAGGCGCGTCACCTGTAGGCGTTGAAAAGGCATGCCTTCGCCGCGTCTTCGCGCTCCCTCTCGCCCGTTCGCCTCTTCTGTATAATTTAGCATCGCGCCTGCGACTTTTCCACGCCTTAACGCGTTCTTACCTGCGCCGCGCCTGCGCGTTACCTGCACCTTAACTGCGCCGCGCCGCTTCTGTGTATTTCACGCCTAAGGTATACTTAGCTAATGACGATGAGCTATGTCGATAAGATTGGTTCTCCCTTGCGCTGAAGTAATTTAATGTCCTACGAAATAAAACGCGATTTATGACCGGTTTACTGTGTTCTGAGACTGCATTGTTCACTTTATTGTTGCTATATAAATATACATACTCGCTACTTAAAACATATTGCGTCAGCCATTTGTCATATTGCCTAGACGTGGGACATAAAATATATCTTCTCAAGCTAGACTTTAACATAGCAAAGCTTTCCTTTCTACGAATAGGGACGAGGAAAGTGCCACACTGTAGGTATTTGTTACGTGATAAAACATATCATATTGCACCATTACTCGAGGAGACGCCGCTTGGAAAATATATTCATAGAAGCACGCTATGGTCTAACGTATAGAGAAACTTGATGCCTTTAGCTCTCAACATGTGGGTAATGTAAATATAAGGGATGATTTCAATTCGAACTTCTAATCTTTGATTTAAAGTTTGTTAAAATTAAAATAAATAAAAATTATAAATCTCAGAGGAGGTAAAAATATGTAAGGATTGCGGGATTAAAAGCGGCCATTTGGTTAATAAATAATAAATAAAATACACATTGTTTTAAAACACTTCATCAGCTTTCACCTGAAACCGCTGAAAGCTCAGTATTTTGTAAGAGCTTCCCCAACTTAATTTGCTTTTGTTCTTTGTGCCCTGTTTCTATGGCATTGCATTATTTTTTAACTGGGTATTTTTCGGAAAGTACTTATTACCGCCTCTAAGGGCCTTCTTAGATTAGATTAGATTATTTATTGCTCAATATAAAATTACGTTCCAAATTGCACATGTCAAGTTATAATATTTTACATTAAGGTCACGTCATAAATGAAAATACATGAAAGAAAAACAATATAGGGAAAACAATAGGGTATTATTTTAAGCTTCTTTCTTAAATAATATAAAGCGTGTTTATCTAGTCCTAAACCACTACTGATTTTTTTTAATGGCGTGTTGAATGCAGACTTGCACACGAGCTACCTTATAGCTTCTAATGTTCATGGATATGAAGGATCTGAAGAATTCAAATGCGTTGCCAACCCTAAGCTCTTTAAGATTCCTTAATACTAGTCAATACAGCTGTATCTTTAAATTCCGTGAGCAAGAGATATAGGTACACATTAATTTTATACTACACTCACACATTTTTTTTGTCATTGTACACTCGGAACGACCGCGGTTATAAACTCAGTTATAGCTCACATGACTGGACCCAGGGGAATCCCATTCAGGCTATTAATAGCATTTCTGCCGTTGTCAAGTTGTGACGTCACTCCATTGCAGCCAACGTATCGAATGAAATTCAATTAACTAGTTCCATTCTGGTTCCATTACGACTGTTATTGATGATCCTTGTAGCTATGTATAGTCAGTACAGTACTAGCACAAAGTAGGTTACGTAACTAGACCGCTCATCTATTACTAGGTCTTACAGTAACTATACAGGGTGTCTTAAAAACCTTTCAACATATTTGGCGGGGTAATAGTTCGCACGATTCTGATCACGGGGGTATGGTTCATTTTTGTTTCTGTTAATGTGAAAAAAAAAGAATGTTTAATTATATTCATTTTGTTACTTGATGTATCGCAGCCGATATCTTGACCTTGACATTTTGACGTTGATTACTATACTACTCCAAACGCTCGTAGTAACTAACGTCAGAATGAAGAATGTCAGTAGGTACGCCAAATCGGTTGAAACTTTGTAACAGTAATGTTTATAAATAAACAAACATAATACTTTTTATTTCATTCAAATAGACCCAGTAGTTTTGATTCTACAAACGTTTGAAATTTGGGTCAATAATATTAAAGCGAGTGGACGCCATCTTGCTTGAGTGACGTCATCGTTCAACTGCGGTACGCGCCCTTATATGAACGAGTAAGTTTACAGGGCTATATATTTTTAACCGTAATAAGTAGCCAGTTGAAATTTTCACAGAATACGTTTTATTATAAAATCTATCGTTTAAAACTATAAAATGAACAATAAATCAAATCCCAAGAGGGGTCCCCATAGAAGAAACATGAAAAAAAATCTTTATTTTTAGCATTTTTATACGGATTGTATTTTTATAATGGCTTCCTATTTTGATGCTATTTTAAACTTAAATTGTAGTATCATTTTCATTGTTTACGACTAAATAGCAATCTTAAGTAAAACTTCGGCAAATATGTGACAAAACTGATTTTATCAACACGATGGTTTAGGCGGTCACCCATCCTGTTTTAGACTACGCGTGTAGTTGCTTAACTTTGGAAGACGAAATACGGGTTGTATTTGTATGATAGCTTTTTATTTCGGTGTCACATTAAGCTTAAATGATAATCTAAACTCCATACTAACATATATAGTTTACGACCAAACAGTAAACTGTAGTAAATCTCTTACAAATATGTTTAAAAGTGCCTAGTTTAAATCAACACGATGTTTAGGTAAGCGGTGGTTGCTTAACTTTGGTGGTAGGCCTTTCTTTACAAATTTCGTGTTAAGTAATGTAGAATTAATGTCGCTACCGTATAAAAGAACGAACTATAAAACATGATTTTTTGATTGACCTAGTAGTAGTTCTGATACTTCGTGTATTCATTACATCGATTTCAAATTTCGCGCGCTGGCGCTACCAGGTTCCTCACTCAAGGTAGTGTGTGTTGGTTTTTTTTTGTGGGACCAACGCCCTTTGTTACATTTTGGTACAATAGAGGACAATCTTGACTTCTACGGCTCCGACATTTTAAACGAGGAAGATCACTTAAAACTACGGGTACGCTGTTCGAGACCACGTATATAGCGAACTGCGTGAATCATAATATTGTTGAATAGTACAGTCGAGTACAAAGATATGTATACACTTTTTCACCTTATTCCATTGAAATAAGGGCCACAAATGTATACATATCTTTGTACTCTACAGTACCTACGGCTGCAGGCTCGGCCGCCTGTGTCCCGCGTCTCGCACTTGGTTTTTAATTTTTGGCATGTTTCACCTTAGCTATCAACATACTTTATTGGTATTTTTATGTAAAAAACGGTGAACCCAAAATTAAAAGTGCCTATTTATTATTCTAATTTTATTTAACCAACTTACTCGACAAACATTACAAACAGAAAAGCCGGTCAGTGACAGAAATTTTGTTTAGTTAAACTGTATGTAATACAAAACAATAGATATAGTTGGTTCCAGTTTAAATGACGAAAATGCACTTAACGCGGGATTTTACAACTTCTTTTGTTGCTAAATATGAAAGAAAAACATAACAAAGGGACGACCGAAGTGTGGCACGTGCCTTTGAGTAGCTCAACCCTTCTTGATCATTGAAATAAAATATATTTTTAAGCCGTCTATATTGTAATGCAAAAATATACTTAATAAATATTCCTATATTATGTAACATTCAAAACAATTTTAAATTGTCATTATTGATACATAATAAATCAACACAACACTAATACATATCGCTTATTCTTATGGCTAACATGCAATAAAAAACTATCAAGATTGTTTGTTCACAGTATACTTTGGCCGTACCGACACACCTTCGTAATTGTTTTACAACCCTACTTGAAGATAACAATTGAACAATAGATTTTGGTAATGGTTGGTTTTAAGTGCATTTTCGTCATTTAAACTGGAACCAACTATACCTAACCATAACTACAATAGTAACATCAAAACGAATTCGTAAAAATAATTACGAGTATTACGACTTACAAAGTTAAGCAACTACAAGCGTAGTCTAAAACAGGATGGGTGACCGCCTAAACCATCGTGTTGATAAAATCAGTTTTGTCACATATTTGTAGAAGTTTTACTCAAGATTGCTACTAAGTCGTAAACAATGAAAATTAGACCACAATTTAAGCTTAAAATAGCATCAAAATAAGAAGTCATTATAAAAATACAATCCGTATAAAGATGCTAAAACAAAAGATTTTTTTTCATGCTTCTTGTATGGGGACCCCTCTTGGGATTTGATTTATTGTTCATTTTATAGTTTTAAACGATAGATTTTATAATAACACGTATTCTGTGAAAATTTCAACTGGCTACTTATTACGGTTAAAAATATATAGCCCTGTAAACTTACTCGTTCATATAAGGGCGCGTACCGCAGTTGAACGATGACGTCATCATCCGTGAGCGCTAGCCGCCGAGTTTCGAGCGCCGCATACGAAGTTTAAAATTCAATATCGCGAAAAGTATTTGACGTATCGACATGATTTTTTTAAAGCAATTTTTTGTTTTTATTGAAGAATACGATAAGCCAAAAATCTAAACTGGCTGACATTCTCTATTCCAAGTTCAAGGTCAATGACCATACCTACGTTGTTTACATGGTATGTAAACAAACAATTCGATCCATGTAAACAAAAATAAGTTAACATTTTAAAAAATAATGATATCTTTTAGTGCAACTTACTTACTGTACCTATTTTTATTTTTGCGATTTGAACACTAGCTGGTTTTAAATGTGAAATCACTAGATCTCTTGTTCATGCTTTGCTAAGACTGATCATATCGTCCGTCTTATATTACTGTCGAGATCTAACCATCTACCATTGTTTTTTGCTCTAAAGTGGCCCATATAACTGGTTTACAGCAAAAATAATTACGACTAAAATATCTGAAAATAACATAATTTAACAATGACATCTAATGACAGCCATAAATTCATAGACAGACATCTAAAAGTTCGGATAGACATGGATTGAACGATCAGAGGCCCTACTTTGAAAATCGAAGTTCGAAGTTAAGGTAGCTCCATCCCTGTCACTCGTCATTTGTGACTAAATCGAAAGAAAGGAATGGAGCGAACGTAACTTCTAACTTCGATTTTTAAAGTAGGGCCTCTGATTAGTGCTCTCCGTATTGATCCGTAATGCAAAACATTTAGTCGATGGATATAAAGGCCGTCGCATAATTGATTATAATTATTTATGATGTCACACACTTACCATAGAGAAAAAAATACCAACCTTTCCCAGGCCATGGAATCGATAAACTTACGTAGTACAGCGCGATAGCTCTTAGAAGGTGCTTCGGGTTTGTACTTCTCTCTCACTCGCTCTTAATAAGAGCGTATGGGAGCGAGTGAGAGAAAAGTTCAAACCCGAAGAACCTTCTAAATGCTCATAGACAACATATTTTGCACAATTAGACTAACCTGTCATTATCTTACTCGTTTTCGCAATAGGAATGAATAACCGTGTAAGAGTACAAAAAATCCAATACAGGATTTGCGAATTTGATGTGTTTATGGCATCAAAGTTTAATCCTATTGCCAAACCTGCATCCCTGATAGATTTAAATCAAAGTGGTACAGAATCTGGACTATATGATGAACTTTGCACCAGCTATTCTTCTTTGTTTTAGATTACGTATTTCTTAAGAAGAAATGAAACAAAAATAGGCTGTTTTTTCTCCTTCAAATGTCACGGTCGCAACGTCAAATTCAACATCGACTCTGACAATGGACCTCTCTTGGACTTTGAATACAGAAGTGTCGCCGATAGGCACCTGGACCAGAGAACTTCAACTTGACTTTGACCAAAACGGTTAATTACCTCTTTATAATTTGCAATTAATTGTTATCCCAAAATTGCAAATAAAACATTGTTGAAATTATAGAATATATTATTTATTTTAATTATCTCTCTCCTTTTCTTTCATATGACAAAAAGTTAACTTTTTTTACGTTTAGTTTTAAGTAGGTACTTTTTTATGCAATGTCATCATCTGCCTATCAAGGCCAAACTAACGATTTTAAAGCGGAACAATTGTTTGGATTTTGTATGCAGAATTGCAGACAAGCCTTATTTCGATTTTCAAAATGAAAATGATTGCGATTGCGAGTGCATTAGGCAATATCCCCTCGGGTCTTAGCAACACACTGGCTTTGTCAAATCCAATTCAAACCCTGTGACAACATGTAAGAAAGAATACCTAAAAGCACACAATTTTCTAACTTCTTATGAATGCCATAAATAGAAAAGGTCTTCTAAAGGTTTCTATGCTACTACATATTCTATGGGTTATTTATCGTGAAGGAGAAGACACGTTACATGTAGTATGTAACGGCATCCTCGCTTTGCACCCTCGGCTCACACAAATTAACCAAGTCTCAATCTAGTCTTGTACCTAATATGGATAATGCTTAAATAGCTTCGAAAACATAAATGCTAGCTGTATTTGTTTATGCCCGCCGGAATTGAGATACACCCATTTTTAACAATGTACGATAATTTCAAAACCATTTCGAAGAATAATAGGCTTCTCGAATCGATCACTGTAGTTAGATAAAAAAAAAATGTTACATTGAATTAATTTCATTTGACCCCTAAATGCCGGTCCGAATTGCGCTTAATCAAGCTCTTTTGTGGTTTTACATAAAACATATAAAACCTCTCCAATATTTTATTTTATAAGTACAATTTAGATATCTAGCCGGCACCTACATTTGAAGACAGCTGTTGTCATGTCAAATTTATTTGTTTACAAATTGACTGTAATTCTTATGATGAAATTAACACATTAATGAGACCATTTCTCTTTTGAGTTATGTGTAATGAATGTTAATAATTTGTGTGGTGAGGTTTTCCAAGAGGTTCAAAACGACGGCATCAACATTTATTGTAGAAACTCATGATTGGAAGTATGGAATCCGCCTTTACAACTAATTTAATGTGATTGTGTTAAGTAAATCTAGTCTAGAAACAAGGGTCATGTAGGAAGTGTTGTATTAATTGAGGTCTAGGTAATAAGCAATGGTTGAATGCTCATATACTCTGAAATAATAGATTATATCATATTGCGATTGTTTGTTTACATTATGTTTGAATGACATTGTCTATTATGACTTTGAAAACAGATCACAGATAATAAAAAGTCTTTCTAAATCTTAGACGAAGTATACCCGTTTTTTATAAATATCTACGTCATCTTGTCGTTACAAGTAGGTAAGGTAACTTTAATTTAATAAATTATTTTAAATATCAATAATACATTTGTAACGCCACCCTCTAGTGCTTTTGGAATATTTAAGTGAGACACAGTAATCGGGTTTATCGGTCTCACTTGAACTAAGTTTTCTTGGTTCCCTGTCATCAAAGAATTTGTAACCGCCTTACTGGCTATAACGGTATAATTTTGATTAGCAATTAATAGTTAGTAATCGATCCAGTCTGAATATTAGATCCTTGTGCGTAACTTGTTCTATGGACCAGACTGTCAAGTGGATAGTTTCCCGGGGTCGGGTCCCGTTGGCCTTACTTGCATTTAGCCTTGGCGAGCAGAGCACCTTAGTTTTATTTTGTCCGGGTAGCAAAATGCCTTGGTCTGTAAAACGCCCTCATTGCTATAAGGCATAGTATAGACGGAATGACTTGGCTGTAAAATGACTTAATGTCATAATGTTCTAATAGGCAAATGGTCTCGATAATCTTCACATATCAAGATAATACAATCAAGACCTAACACAATTGAGTCATCCTGCTTACTGGTGCATTTCACGACCTAGACGTTTTGCTAAGTAAGTCTTCTTGAAACTAAGACAATTTCGTAACTATGGAATTATATAACCAAGTCATTTTGCATACTTGGTCAGTGTACTACTGAGCCGTTTTGCTCGCTAAGGCTAAATGCAAGTAAGGCCAACGGGACCGGACCCGTTTCCCGTTCAAAATGCACACAATGTCTTTACAGACTTTTTTCCGGAGTTGAATATTGGCAACATGATCCAATTTTCACCAAAGAATATTGTAGTGTCACCACGAGATGACCTCTTCTCAGCATCTTCTTACTAAGCTACAAGTACTAAGTTTTATCTTTCTTCTAGGATAAGAATTTCATTCAACAAAGTGTATGATGCCAGCATTTTTAATGTAATTCTGATAAAACGTTACGTGTATGGACGGTTTTATGTTTACAAAAGAATTCTTAAACCTCCTTGCACAAAGAGGTACAAGATTAAAAAAAAACTTTGTCAAATTGGCATACTCCTCAGACTTTAACGATTCGTTTTAATTGTTGTGCATAATTTATTCGTAGTAATCTCTGGTAGACGCAAATAAATAAAATTAATCCATGATTCATATTCTCGTAGAAGAAGTTTAATGTAAAAGTGATAGTGATAGTGTGATAGTGATAGTGTATTTTAGTTGTGTACGAGACTGATGAGTAAAAATCGTAATCGTTAGTTTCGTATTTAAATTATTTCAGACATAAGCCCTTAACAGAGACCGTCTTTTCGTTCATATTACAGAATAAAGTCCCAGTTTTCTAAACCCCATGGAGCATTTGACCATGAGTAGAAACATTTTCCAGTTTGTTTGTTTACAATTCGTTGTGACACATGTTATGAATGAAGTAGTTAAGATGGGGCACACTGAGAGCATCATCAGGAAGGGCGATGACAAATCAGTCTGTAACTCAGTCAAAAATTAACCTAAAAAAAAAATACCAATGTAGGGATGATCTAAATCATCCACCCTACCTACTGTTAAAAAATGTTGAAAGGTTTTTAAGACACCCTGTATACAGCGTGTAAATGTGATACGGGCATATATTTAAACTAAACGAAGGTTATAGCTCTACAAATCATATAAAGAAGGAATGAAGTTAATAGCTGCAATAAAATAAGTGTAATTCATTTGTAAAGGGTCCATCGAGCAGCAATGTATAACATTAAATCTAAAGTTAATTTCAAGTTAATTGAGAGGTAATTGAGCTATTTTAGGTACATTGCGTGGCGAATTAGTTAGTATGAAAAAAAAGTACAACTTATGTTAACAATACACACGTTTTTATGTTAATTAGGATGCATATTAACTGTTGTCAAAATATATGCCCGTATGAAATTTACACACTGTAGATGTTAGATGTGTACAGCTAATTTATAAAACTTGACTACGTGTTGGCATTGGTAGTGACCCTGCCTACGAAGCTAGCGGTCCCGGGTTCGATTCCCGGTATGGGCAAACATGTGTGTGATGAGCGCAAGTATTTTTTCTGAGTCTTAGATGTTTTTTGTGTATTTAAATATTTATATCTCTATACGAGTATTTATATCGTTGTCTAGTACAAATAAATAGTACAAAGCTAGAGCTTAATTTGGGACTGGGTTAATTTGTGTAAGATTGTCCCCAGATATTTATTTACTTATTTATAAAATGGACTGGTATTAAATTCTTCACAAAAAGGATAAAATTATTGATATTCACAAAACGTATAATAAAGTTTTGAAGGTCATCGAGGCGCGCCCTTGTGGAATGCCAGCGTTTTCAAAGCGTTTTGAACTGTATACAAGCTGGTGTTTTGTCGCTTTATAAAAGGTACCCAATGACCTGTCAGTCAACCCTTTTAATGCGGTATTTGATTACTTTAGGGTTGTCATGATCTGATGACGCACAATTTTGGTAAAGTATTAAAGGAAACATAGGACGATGTTTCTATAACACAGTTTTTAGAAATCATTGAATATTTATTCACTTACTTAAAAGAGAACTGTTTACCTACTTACAATTATTATTATTGCATTGAAGTAGTCTCGTGAAACGTAAAGTTGTTAAAAAGATGTGAGCTGTGTACTTTGCATAGGCTTATAATGACTAACCCCCTTACTAATAAACGTTGAGTAACGGTATAGGTATACAATGATTTGTCCTTATCTGTCAAATACAAATGTCACAGTGACAGATAAGGACAAAACATTGTATAGCTATACCACCGTTACTCAACGTTTATTAGTAAGGCCAGGGTCGTTTTCACCCGCCGCCCGCGGCCGACAGCGGCCCGCCGCCCGCGGCGTCTGAATCTGCGGCGGCGGGGGGACGCCGCACGCGGCGGGCGAAAACGACCACTCCCGAGCATTCCCGATCATACCATTCAGACGCCGCGGGCGGCGGGCCGCTGTCGGCCGCGGGCGGCGGGTGAAAACGACCCTGGCCTAGGGGGCTAGTGTCTGTTTTAATTCACTAGGACTAGGTGTTAATTATCGTCCTATTACCTTCCCTCGGGCTTAGCACGGGTAACCATAATATACTAATTAGCAGGCGGTGTTATTCTCTTAAAAACTTACGTGAATTAAGGCTAGGTAATTGAGAATGCACGCCCATAAATGTTGTTCGAAGTATGCTCTGACAGTACAACTCAATCTCGCCGGTTAATAATTCGTCCGTGGAGTTGAACAGTGAGTCCTTAAGGCACAAGAATAACATGGCAGGTCAGCCGATTGGTATCTGCTTGCAGCGAATTTGAGAACATTCGTTGTAACTATTTAGTAGTATTGTTGTTACTATGCAACGGACACCTCATTCATCATCATCGGACCATTCGTCCAGCTACAAGGGAAGGGAACACCAAACACAGATCAAAAACATTACCCTCGTTTTAAGGCGGTCGGGCAAGAAGTCATGTAGAGTGGAAGCCAAATAGACAAGCCGTAAGATGAGTAGCTTCGCGCCCGCAAACAGTCTCCTGTGTACGTTTAGCGTCGCCATACTTCTATATAGTTTGTAACTATGAAAGTTCAATAAAAAGGCGCCGCGTCTTCGAAGCGTCCTCGTTTTATGTCTGTCTGGCTTGCACTTAAATAGCATACGACGCTTATCTAACAACGCCGCTCAAGTAGAAAATTAGCGGGTTGAAGATGTAAACGCCATTGGATAGAGCTAGTCATTGCGCGTTGATGTACCAATCTCATTCTAGACTTATAACCAGAGACAAGCATTTAAATAGTTGTGACAGCACTCAAATCGGTTGGCCTCCCAACGTCGGTCGACGGAGCACGGCGGGGCTCTTATTATTGGACAATCTGCCCTTCGGGCTTTTGAAGTTACTAGTGGTCGTAATAGGACTCAGACATTTAGAGATGTGATGTGATGTGATCATTTAGCAAGTCGGACATTTTGCGACCGATTCATTCTACTACTATCACGTTTTTTTGCTCTCCTCGTACAGAATTACTTCGGAGTTGTTAGATAAGAGATGACATAAAATACTTACTTCAACAGGATTGGAGTGAGCGACTGCCACCAGCGCCAGAGCTATGCCAGCCAGCGCCCGCCTGCAGGCCCTCCGGCTAAGGTTGACTCCGTGCTTCAGGGAAGTCATCCTCGCCTCATCCACCGCGCCGTTTCACCACCAGCGCCACTACCATCTCACTCACACGCAGCACTAACAATACAGCCATTATCCAGCCATTCGCGATGCTGATTGCGTGCCATATTAATATTATTTAAGGTTAGCCGCGGCCGATCGGTTTTGTATGCTGCTCGGTTTATTACTGGATTTATTATTATTGATATGAATATGTAGAGCGTTATAAAAATAAACGTGTTTATAATTGATTTCATATTCTATGGAAACTATGTTTTTCATGCGACTTCATTCATTGGTTAAATTAAATTGTTGGGCTTTGTTGCTATTTACTCGGCAGCAAAAACTATTTATGAGAGACATTTCTTTATTCATTCATATAAAGAAACACAAAGTAACGAAGACATCTTTGTTTGTTAAAATAGCAAGTAATAAACTTGTCTACAACGATTTTCCTATTACTTCGTATTGCCACTGACGATGAAGGTATTAAAAAGACATGTTAAATTAGTAACTAGTTGTATAATTAGCTTTACTTGTACATCATATGCACAAGGTCTTGAAAAGTATTTCTGGTTCGGTTAAAGTTGGTTAAACTCGCACTAGAGCGCTTAAGAGCTAGTAGGATAGAAGAATAAACCCGAAAATTTATCAATTGGCTATCGCACTGTACCTACGTCCCTATCTCGCTACAAATAATCGTACTTAATACATGTAAACACTTACTACCGCACTCAGAGACGTCAATTATGTTTAGTGCTTGATTAAAGTTGCTGCTGTCACTTTCTTTGCTACAGCAATAGAATAAGACAACACGTCACTAAACAAGCATGCAATTTAATTGACGTCTCTGAGTGCGGCAGTTAAAGATTCTAATGCAACAATCCTATAGGAACTAAACAGCGCCTCTATTCCCGACGGTAAAAACGATATCGTAGTTGACCTGTTATGGTATTGTTATGACGTCACACGCCATTACTGTCAAGTGAATAAGAGCTATCAAAACGGTGACAATACGATAACAGATCAAAAACGATATTGTTTTCACCGTGTTGAATAGAGGCCAAATGCAAAAAGTGCTACAATCTTTTCTACGAAACTTAAGCTACGCAGGCTACGCTACGAGCGCTACGGCGTAGGCTGCAAATACCGCCAACGTTATTATAAACCGAGTGACTAGCCTACATTTTTTCAACGCTCCGATTAACAAGGTCGTGACATTATTGAACATGCGTAACGCACTCTGCGTTACACGAACCCAGTTTTATTACCCGACAGCCGAAGGAGAAGGGTATTGTGTTTATCAGCCTATATATGTATGTTTGTTCCTTTATGCCGCTATAGAAACTAAACGCGTGGACCGATTTTGATGGTTCTTATGTAAATCGATTTGTCTTAATCTTGTGAGTGTCACTAAAGATATGACAGTAATCAAAATTCAATATGGCGACAACTAGACGCCATATTGTAAAAAAAAAGTAAATGAACTATGACAAATGGGGTATCATTGAATAGGTTTTTTTTTCATTTTGGACTTAATACGATTTGAAGTTGGTTAGCAATCAACAGTCGGGTAGAGCCCGCGCGGAAAGAGAAGAGTCGTGGCAAAAACGGAAACTAGCATAGTCTAGTCAGCATAGCAAAAACCATAAAATGTAGTAAGCACGGTACACCCTCAAATCCTACGACTCTTCTCTTTCCGCACAGACTCTATTTTATAAAGCTTGCTTTTTGTTGTTGTTTGAATATGTGCTGGGTGCTTATTGTTAACCTGCTAAGAACCTAAGAGCGACGCCACACGAGCGTTGCCGGTGCGTTGCGTCGTCGTAACGCTGTGATTTCAACACAGAGCGACGTACGTGTTTCAACGCATCGTGTGAAGTGCCGTTCTAATGTAGAACAACGCACAGCAACGGCACACAGGCACAGACAACGCTCGTGTCGCATCTTTCTTACGAGTGACAACAAAATCGTAACACTTAGGAGTTACTTACATGTTACTTAATTGTAAATTCAGTGCAATTGTAACAATTAAAAAAAAAACAAGAGCAATATTTGTTGTATTAAACTGTCTTTAAGCACTTGGCTTGGCTTGAAAATGACAAGTAATCGGTCAAAGGGAGGCCCTTGTCGTTTAGTAAACAAGTCGCCTGTTCTAAAACCTGACAAATTTACCAATAGCAAAATATCAAGTACAATGCTTAAGAACCTCGTGTAAACTGGGCGAGACGAGACTTGAGTTTGACAAATGGCTCGCTCAAGATGCGGGGAGCTGCGGCTAATGCGGAGCGGCGACGGCGCGGCGCCCGCCAAGGACTCAGGGACACGCTCTTAATGCCTCGCATTACCCTAACGAGGGCGTTTGCGTCTGACCATGCCGTCGCCCATCGATCTAGACGTTAATGAAATGTTAATGAAACTGTAGAAGTCTAAAAAAAGCTAGTTTTTTTAACCTAGCTGCTTGTTTCATATTATAGAAATAGAAAGAAGAGTAAACTTGCTTAAAAGCTCTTGGAATATTTATCGAAAATAGTTCTATAATAAAGGAGCTTTTGCTTAAAAAAATGTTTTCCTAAATATTTGGGGTATTTTTGCCTCGATTTTAGTTACCAACATTGCTCTGTTGAAATTTCAACGTGCCTCAAATTAAAAAAAAACAAGTTACTTTTGCGGTCACCTGCTTCTATTTTTAAGCGCAACTACCAATAGCGACCACAGGGCTATCGGTACTGACTGCTTAAAGCAGTCCGTCTATGGCGGGCCTAAATTATATTCATTTTCACGTTTTGAATATTTTTTTTGCGAATATTATTTCAATGCTTTAAAAAAGGCTAGGCTAGGCCCTCTGCATTTAAATGTCATTAAAGAAGTATAGTATTAGAAGTAAAAATATTTTGCGCTATAAATTATATACTACGCTACGAGTAGAGGTGTATATTAATTCACAGTATGCTTTCAGTTTTATAAAAAGCTAACCTATGCCCGCGACATCGTCCGCGTAGATCATCCCACAGAAAATGTTTTTTTTGGATTAAATAAAAACTTTTTAACAAAAAATTAAACCGCCGAAAAAAGAAAACTGAAAAGCAAAAAATAAAACAGAGCCTTTTAAGTCTAACTAAGCTCCTACACTAATGTTAATACCTTAATAAATAATTTTGAGTCGGCGCCAAACAAACAAACAAGCAAATTAACTATTTCGTAAAGTAAAATGATGTATGAGTGTGATGGTATGTGCTACCTCCTGAGTGGTTTTAAGTCGGTGCCTGCCATGCATGTTTGTTTGTTTGGCGCCGACTCAAAATTATTTATTAAGGTATTAACATTAGTGTAGGAACTTAGTTAGACTTAAAAGGCTCTGTTTTATTTTTTGCTTTTCAGTTTTCTTTTTTCGGCGGTTTAATTTTTTGTTAAAAAGTTTTTATTTTTCACTTTTCAGTTTCTTTCTCTGTTAATAGATACTTATTCTTTGATTACTTACTTTAACTATTCATTGTTTCGCTACAAAACACTACACCGT
The DNA here is from genome assembly GCA_948252455.1 of Acleris cristana. Lineage (NCBI taxonomy): Eukaryota > Metazoa > Arthropoda > Insecta > Lepidoptera > Tortricidae > Acleris > Acleris cristana. Next base: position 10,468,026 of record OX411784.1, on the reverse strand, counting down.
ATCTATACAATTCGTTCCATAGACGAGTCTCGTGAACTTGCTACCTATGGGAAGAAACCTCCCGATAAGGTTGTTCCAAAAGATGTGAACAACAGTGACGGTCTTTTGTCTGAGCTAAAATTAGCTATCGAATCCCGTGTCATGCTTAGAGGTAAGGCCTGGTTCCCACTATGCCAGATCCGGCAATTTTGCCGGATCCGGTAAGGGTAGTGGCTGTATAATTTATATGAAGCTGATAACATTATGCCGTGTGAACAGCGTCATAAGCCACCGGCATCCGGAAAATTCACCGGTCCGGCATAGTGGGAACGGAGCCTTACATATCACCTATAACATATACCTGTGGGCCTCGTAAATGGTGTTTTTTTTTCTTAGTTAGTGGCTTTCACTCCTTGTTTTAACAAGGTGTATTTCGCCAGTATCGATTTTTAAACAATCGCCATGGACTTATTAGAGAAACATGTCCATGGATATCACACGCGAGGACAAATTGTTCGGTTAAAGAGATTTCCTATGGTAGACTAAACAGAAGCAGTTGATAAAGCTGTAATCGACCTCGGAAAGAAACTTTTTGCCAAGGGGCAGGTTTATGTTGCACTTAGTATAGTTAAACTACTTGAAGGTATTGCTTTATCTGACTTAGAGCGAAATAAGGTAGGTATTACAAAAGCCACACGATGAACGAGCTTTAGCAGAAATGCAGAAACTGAGAGGTTTACACACTACACACAATTACGTCGCAATAGGTTTGTTATACTCTGATTAATAATTTAAAAACCTTAGTTTCCAAACAAATAAGGGCTTCCCTCGACAGCCTTCCAACTCCACCGTCATACCCCATCATCAGACCCTCGATGGTAGTCATAATCCGAGCATCATACTTAAGTTAGGTATAAAGTTCTCATTAAGATGCATGAATAAGAGAAATCACGAGGTAGCTGCTGTAATCCGTTGAAGAGTTCCCTCATCTGTCTTCCGTCTCAGTTATCAGATCAACATCAAGTCTCCGTCATGTTGTAGTGTCATTAGAATTACATAATATATGTGTGCTAAGTTTGAACATAATCGGTTTACAGATAAAAATTCATGGGGTCAACTAACAATCCCTATATTTCTACCATTGACGGAGGGGGGAGTTCCAAATGAAATGGGAACAATTTCAAAGTATACCCTTATACCTTAGTTTCCGAACAAAAAAGGGCTTCCCTCGACTGCCTTTCAACTCCATCATCAAACCCCATCATCAGACCCTCGATGGTAGTCATAATCCGTGCATCATACATAAGTTAGGTATAAAGTTCTCATTAAGATGCATGAATAAGAGAAATCACGAGGTAGCTGCTGTAATCCGTTGAAGAGTTCCCTCATCTGTCTTCCGTTTCATCAGATCAACATCAAGTCTCCGTCATGTTGTAGTGTCATTAGAATTACATCATATATGTGTGCTAAGTTTGAACATAATCGATTCACAGATAAAAAATCATGGGGTCAACAGTTACTATCGATCCCTATATTTCTACCATTGACGGAGGAGGGCGAGTTCCAAATTAAATGGGAGCAATTTCAAAGTATACCCTTATACCTTAGTTTCCGAACAAATAAGGGCTTCCCTCGACAGCCTTCCAACTCCACCATCAAACCCCATCATCAGACCCTCGATGGTAGTCATAATTCGTGCATCATACATAAGTTAGGTATAAAGTTCTCATTAAGATGCATGAATAAGAGAAATCACGAGGTAGCTGCTGTAATCCGTTGAAGAGTTCCCTCATCTGTCTTCCGTCTCAGTTATCAGATCAACATCAAGTCTCCGTCATGTTGTAGTGTCATTAGAATTACATATGTGTGCTAAGTTTGAACATAATCGGTTCACAGATAAAAACTCATGGGTTCAACTATCAATCCCTATATTTCTACCATTGACGGAGGGGGGGGAGTTCCAAATAAAATGGGAGCAATTTCAAAGTATGCCCTATCCAATAAAAAAAGAATTATTGAAATCAGACGACTCAGTACAAAGTTATGCGTGATCATACATAGTAGCCAAAGTAGCCATTTGTGGTCTTCATAATCAGTTCCACTTCACCAAATGATACTTTCTGAATGAAAATGCTGGATTTCTTACTAAAAATACTAAAATCGCTATATGTATGCATTTAAAATTTGAAGAGTTCCCTCAATTCCTCACGGATCCCTTCATCAGATTCAGATTTGGTGACAATGGGACCACCTCGGAAGTATACTCTATCAAACCAAAAAAGAATTTTTAAAATCGGACCGCGCTGTAAAAAGTTATGCGTGATCATACATAAAAAAAAATAAAAAAATATACGCGTCGACTTGAGAACCTCCTCCGTTTTTTTTCGTCGGTTAATAAAAGGCAGCGAATGTGTTAATTCAGGGTATAAGCTATCTTTACTCCAAATTTCATCCAAATCGATCCGGCCGTTTCAGTTGTAGGAGAAACAAAATAACTTGGAGACACAAAACTTTCGCATCTACAATAATGAGATGAACTATACGAGTTTGCTATATGCTATGATGGGATGCTCAGAGAACTCTGAAATAGAAATCAAATCCGTTATTTAACACATGGACATCCCTTTCGGGGCAGTGGTCCAACTGCTTTGTCCAACTGACCAATAATTTCCATTTGAGTATCAAATTAACAGGCTCGACGGAGCTCCTACTTCTGGAAGGTTTGGCCCTCCGGGCCAGCTGAAGGACTAAAATAACCTAAACCTACCTCATATTTATGATACAAATTTTAGTCAGTTGGACAAAGCAGTTGGACCACTGCCCTGTCACTTGGACATCAACCTATTTTAACCCATCTACGTAACTATAAATTGCTTTATCTTTTTCTTTTCTGTTATGTCAAGTTCCACTAGCTAGCAGCAGTCAAAGCTCCGTAGAGCTTCGACCAAGTTTCAATGCGTCAGTTAAACTTTAAGCTTGCAAATGTTAATTTTATAGACGTTTGTTTGTCTGTAAACGATAAAGTTCACTGAACTTCAAACTTATGGCATGTCTCGCCGCCATTGTGCCCGAACAACTATTGCGCTAATTTGCATATTAAAGAATACTAGCTTTTGCCCGCGACTCTGTTCGCTTTTGTCTCAAGAAATTATTATTTTCCAAGATGGAAAGTATATTTTGTGTTAATCCATGATAATAACTATGTGTGATTTTGTCCAAATCCGTTCAGCTGTTCTTGTGAGATCGAAACATAAAAAACTTGGCATGTGTTTTTTTTTAACTTTTACATTTATAATGTTTAGAAGGTATACTTAGTATGATGAGTATCTTTAAGTTCTTGGTTTAACTAAGTTGGTCTTGATTAGCTGTTAGAGTTAGTCAAGGCCTACTGGGGTTTTCATATTATTTTTTTATATACTTTTGATATGTCCTCGTACTGTCAACGTTTTGATAGCTCTTATTCTCTCTTACTTAACAGTAATGGCGGCCGAATATACATATACTCAATACGATACGATAACGTGCCAAAAGCAATAATATATGGTTTTACGAGTTAGAATGAGCCCCAGAACGTATGGTTATTTTCACTTTTTTTAACGTAGGTATATTATTTCGTTATATATGTACATGTATATATGCATATTAGTTTAGTTAACAACGGATTGGACCGCCTATTTCCTCTTTATAGGTATTTACTAGCTTAGTAGCTATGTAAGTATTGGTAAGCAGCATATTAACATGCCAAGCGCGTTCCACTTTATCCATCATCTAGTCTAGTTATTTGGTTCATAAGTTTCTCGAAGTATTTCCCCTTGACCGAGTTGCCGCCCGTGAGTCTGGACTCAAGGCGAACGCACGATCAACTTGAATTTATCGTTTGTACGAAACTGGAGGGCCTTTGCTTCAGAACCATTTTCATGCCCTATTTGTACTATGCTTGTTTGAAATAAACAATTTTTTTTAGGTAATAATTCCACTAATATTATAAATGCGAAAGTTTGCGTGTATAAGTTTGTTACTCCCTCACGCTGCAACGGCTGGACGGGTTTGGATGAATGGAGCTAGCTTATACCCTAGATACAATACGATACGCAGACGAAGTCACGGGCAGAAACTAGTATCTAGTATAGGTATGAACTGAAGTAGTTGAAAGAGTGTCGGTGGCTAAGTGGCGTAAGGTGTCGACTCGTAATCGAAAGGTACTGAGTTTGAACCCCCGCAGTCACTACCAAATTTGAGATTTCTAACTTAAGTATGTTCTTACCCGGAAACAGGAGTGCGCTTCCCTCAGGGGGTGTAGAAAGATGGCAAGAGGGATGCGGAATGCTTGAAATTTTCGAGAAACCTTTAATTTAATGTGTAACTATGTCATCAATAATTATAATAAGATAATAACACATTGATTGTGACTTATTCGGTTTCTGTATCACAATGTAACGATGTCGGTCAATGTTAATTTATGTAACGTTAGTATAGGTACAATTCAAAAATTCAACTGCCTTAAAAAGATTCTTTACTATCCGGAGAGATTCGATGCAAAAAAGGGTTGGGAACCTCTATGTTAGAGGGTAATTGCAGAAAAGGTCCTAAAGGGTCAAAGTGTATCTAAAAGGGCCCATCAGTACAAGATAAGATAAGAAATAGTAGAAGCTTAGGTTTTGGTGTTATTAATAAATTTCGACATCAGTGATATTGAAAGAGAAACCAAATAGGGTGATGGCACCAGTGTTGGATACTTTTATTTGACAAACACCAGTAATGGACTCTTCACTCTTAATTGAAATTTCATACAGTCCTAAATTGGTTGTTGCAAAACAAATGAATAACCCTTATCTTCCGTAAAATAAGAATCAAGTGTCCATCATTGGTCCTTGTCCATTAATGGTTAGGTCACCCTAATGACTAGCGACAGAGAGTAAAAAAAAACCTATGCATCACTAGCTTTTATGGCATCAAAGCTATGTCATGCCCTTGCTCGTTGTTTAATTGGAATATCTCTGCACAAGGGCAGTAAAAGAACGAGTAAAAATGTCTATGCGAAATTAATCCGTTTTACGACTTTCGTATTTCATTTCACCACTTCGCTCAAAGTGGACTCATCCAGTTTATTTACCTCTGCATTTAAACTAAACAGCATTGAAAATAGACTAGAATATAATAGAAAATATTTATTAGACACCAAATAAAATACAAAACATAATATGGTTGGGGAACGGCATCGCTGGTTTTTGCACCTTTAGTTGGCCTAATTGTAACAGTTTACTTACAATTAAAATAAACAAGTTTTTCCCAGGAATAAAAAAAAACAAAACTAAGTGAGCCCGAGCCGTCAGGCGAAGGACTTGAGTCCAGGATAGCTCATAATCATAATGGTCGAAGCATTATGCTTTTCTCAAACAATTACACTTAGATTGTATGAAAAAAAGTAAATTAAATAAATCAATGTAATTTTCGTAAATTTACCTACAATTCTACTAAAAACACCAAACGCTAACTTATTTTTTTCCCGCTGATTTACATCCTGCCCTGACAACACTGACCTCGTTCGTGACAATCTCTTTTTTATTTATTAAAAGAACCGCGTTGTAGTATCAAACTGCCCACCTCTGTAGAGCTGAATGTTGAGTTTTTGATGTAAATTTAAAATGTAATTTGGGTAAGTAGATAAGTCGGTACTAATAATTTGCACTAAACCTAGCGTTACCCAATAATTCTATACCTAAATAACCGAGTTTGCCGAGATACTGGTACTCGTGTTACCACGAGCATCGATGCACCCGAGTTCAAGGCCAATGCAGTCGGTAGCGCATTGTCAGAAAAGGCTGCGACGTTCCCCGGGAGTACCCTCTGCTATAATTAATGTCTAGAAAGTTTTCGTCGGTAATTTTTCATTTTTATTAATTGTGCTTAATTTCTGGACTGGCGGAAGGTCAGTAGAAAATATCGATTGCATGTTCAGAATACAATCCTATTGAAACACCTTTCAACGAACGTACGCCGGGTTCTGCCGTTTGGCCAAATTATTTTTCGTCAAATGTATCAAGCATTTCGTCAAATGTTTCATTTGGTCAAACGCTATTTTTTTCGAAACTGTAAATAGCGTTCGGTGAAATGAAATTCGATGAAGGGATACAATCGACGAAATGAAATTCGATAAAATTATATATAATGATATTGTATTTTATTGATTTTTTCATTTTGTTAGTAAAGGTGTTAAGGCAATTGGAATTTTTGTTTGTGTAAACAGTTTAATAAAAACTGTAAAACAGTTACTTTACGCAAATATTATTTATTTATTTTATAAAGATCGTTACCTAACATTTTTACTATACTAGTATAGTCCGCGACATATAGATTAGTTAAGTTTAAATTTAAAATTAATTATTTTAACTTTCAACTAACCTTGTCTATACGCGGTTTTAATATGGCAACGGAAATTAAACAATTTGCTCTAGTCAACTGTTGGCAGTAACAGACTTAATTTAATATAATTAATGAAATGCCATGCAATTTATTACTTCAGCTCGGGAGTTACTGAAGCGACCGCACCTGTGTATCGCATGAAATTTAATTTTAGAGGCTTATTTTCATAACTGGCGCGAATATCTTTAATACTACATTTTATTTTCTTTGAAGTTTCAGGTTATGAAAATGTAGGAAGTTACCGTTATTTAAACACTATGTTTGAACATAGGTAATTATTTTTCTCAATGCAAACTTGTTAGGTAACGCAAAAAAGTCTTCGAAAACTATATTTTTTTTCTATCAAATTTTCCGTGAGTTTAAGTAATGTATTTTTTTTATATAGCAAGTCGAAGGCACACAATTGTGAACCCACCTGGGGGCTTAGTATGCTACGCGAGACTTACTGTCATATTTTACGTCATTCATCTGAAAATAAGAAAATATGACATAACGTCACACTTTAAGATGCTTAGTAATAAAAGAACTCAATTCACACAAAATACACTTTTATTTAAAACCTTAAATGTTTACCCTTACGTTAGAATATGGAATAGACATATTTGACACTAAATCGCGTTTGACGAGGTTTGACGTATTCTCCTCGCCTCGCTTGCTAAGCCCACTGATGATGACCCATAGCCATTCGCATTTTTGAGTCTACAATTACAAGACGGAGTAAATGTCTTTTAACCACATTACACTTAAACATTCGAACATCCTCGCAAATTCTCATATTTATTATAGGTATTTAGTAGGAACGTACAAAGTTTTGATACATCTCAACGGGTAATAAAAAACAACAGTGCACTGTCGGACTGATTTTCAAAGCAGCATTAGTGAAATGGAGTTCAAACAGATTTCGTACCGCGACAGCGCTGGCAAACGTCCCATATGGCATGGTTCAAGGGCGGACTAGTAACTAGAGCCTCGTCTGTTCACCAACAAATGAATTAATAGTTAATTTTTATCAAATCGCATGTCCAACGCAGCCATGACAGTGGCCGACTGTTCGTTATTTTTCCATAATGAACCTTCATAAACGTTAGATTCTTATCCGAACGCAGTGATGGTGCGATATGGTCGATTAGGTACACACGTGCAGGCTGTAAGGTGTAAGGAGCTATTTCACTTCAGATGGAAAACTTATTCATTATGGAAATGTTCAACTTTTGTAAGCTAAAAAGTTCTTATCGACGGTGTCGCAGCTTGCCACATTTTCAAAGAAAGAATGAAGTAAGTAAATTAATTTTGCAAACAATTTAACAAACTTTAAAGCCGATTTTTTGCACTGTACCTACTATTAAGCTAAGGTCAGTTTAAATAAAAACTGATCTTGAACGAACAACAGATTTTTGTATAAATAAATATTTCCTCTCGGATTAGGGGTTTTTGGGTGCAGAAGCCGATTTATCATGGGCCTTTATTCGTTTAAATATTGTTATAATTATTTCGTTTGATTTTAATTCTCGTCGAAACCAAATTTTAATCAGATCAAACACACCTTAAAAGAGTAGGTATATGAAACTTTATATCCCTACAAAGAAAATCGGACAGTGACCATCCTGTTCATAAGGAGCATTGGCGTAGGTATATAAGATACTACTAAATAGGACTACACCGGGGTGAAATACCTACTCATTGACAGGGAGGGATTATTGGTCCCTTTCTCTGACGGTGGTTGTCGGTAGCTCCAATTACCACTAAGAGGGATCCACCTTCGGCCCCTAATCACTTCAATTAACCCTATGCCTATGCTATCACAATATATTCGTTGTATTGTTATTGACCAATCCAATTACTATTATCCCGCTATTATTATTTATTATATTACCCTACTATTGTGTCCCACTGCTGAGCAAAGGCCGCCGCCACAACTCCCTAATTTGTCCCAAATTGTTTAGCGAAGTACCTAAAACATCCCGCCATCTCCACCTGGGTCTACCTCGCCATTTGTAGCCGTGCTGAGGGACCCACCAAGTTGCCGCATTAGCCCGCCTCTGTCGGTGCATACGGCAGACATGCCCAGCATAGGCCCACTTTAGTTTAACGGTCTTGTCCCCACATCCGCTGGGCCCGTTTTGGAGCGCAGGGTGGTGTTCCGAACTCGATCCATTCATTTTACACTTAATAAACTGCGCCAAAGCTCGAGTTTGGCCTTTGGATTTTCGGTCAAGGACCAAAACTGAGCACCAAAAGTTAGAATAGGCAGAATACACATGTCGACGAGTTTAAACTTGAGAGTGAGAGGAAGGATTCCCTTCATCAGTTTGCTTCATAGACCAGTAGCTCATCCAGGCATTGTCGACACGTCTCTACTTCCATGTCTTGCCTGTTGCTAGAAGAGACTAGCTGGCCCAAATAAATGTACTCGTCAACGTAGTGTATTGCTTACCCATCCACCTCGATCCCCTGTCGGGAGGACCAGTTTGTCAAGAGCTGTGTTTTGACCTATTTATCTTGAGTCAAATCTCAAGGCTTGCGGCATTGAGGTCTTGTTGCATTACCTGCTAGTCGTAAGCAGATGAAAAGAACATATCAATATGGTCGTAAATAAACATCTTTTAGCGTTTTTGTCAGCAAAGTGAAGCTTATAACGTAATACTTTAATCCCCAATTACGAAAAACGGAGCACTGAGCGACTTTCATCAAACATACCTACATTAGTTACGTAATTATACCTATTATGGACAAAAAGAACTTGTAGACAAAATGTTTACAAATACACGTTAACCAATCGACACGCGTTTGTTAAATGTCCTAACCTAAATCTAAGCAATTACAATTCTATTTACAATATTACGTTAGTGGGCAGCTGGTGGAACAATTTAGAAAGTGGGTAAGCCTGTAATCGATACTGGCGGGTCGTCAATCATGAATGACCGTATTCGAACGACCCAAATAACGGATGTTCTGTTTATTGCCCGTATCTGAACGTTTATTTATAAATCACAAAATAGGATGTTATTATTTATGAAATCAATCAAATAGGGTTGATAATTACTTTTATACAGGACATAAATAAATTAAGGGAGCAGAGGAAGGGGAATTTTACCTTTCAATAGTTACCTATCTAAATGAGAGCTTCCTGATTGCTTTCGCAAATTGCGTAGGTTCCTATTCGCGAATGAAAACAAAATTGGCCTTCCGTAAAGGAAAATCAAGTTTATTATTAAGATGCTTACATTACAAAACAGTTTGCAGGTTTTTGGGGTGGCGTGATTAACTAAGCTATTTAGAGAAACCATTAGTGTTTGACGTTTGAAATTAAAATAATGATTGGATTTGTTAATAACGATGTTTTCGGTCTACCCTGTTAGGTCGTTAGGATTTTTCAACACGTTTTAGAAGTTTATATATTATATAATATAATAAAAGTTAATATCTTGGCCCTATATTAACTGTTGCAAAACAAATGAATAATCCTTATCTTCTATAAAATAAGAATCAATTGTCCATTATTGGTGCCTTGTCCATTACTGGTTCCTTCACCCTACGAAGGTTTTTAATTTTTCACATGGCAGTGCATTTTCACGTCAATAATAATAAAATATGGCGAAGCGTACGTAATAAATTATCGAATTCGATCCGTGCGGTTTCCAATTTGCGCGCCCTTTGGTGCGTTAAAATCAACGATATATTTTGTTATTATTCGAGTGTATTAATTTCAATAAACAGGCGCGTTACAAAAGAAGAAAATAAATCGTTGATTAAAAAAAATCGTTTCTTGCTCAACCGTTTTGTTACCGATATGTACGATTATGGCGATATTTCTATTCAAAATCTTTTTTTTCCATTCGCAAAATTTACCATCTTTATTTTTTCAGTAGCTTCTTTTACGGAAGATTTTTTTCTCAGCAGAAACAAACAATTTCCCAATCCGTATTTATCTGAATAGTTATATCCCTTTTAGAGAGTGGCAACGTGAACAACCAGCGATCAACTATTATTATATGCGTCTCTTTTATTGACACGGGATCTATTATCTTTTGTTCGTTTCTTGAACGAGAAAATACTCGATAGCTACTTGCAAGTGCTTTAGGATTGCAGTCTTGAGATTGTAGTCTTGAGAATTTAAATGTATGTGGGTCTCAGATCCCTTTAACCACGGGGTGTGTTATTCTCTTAAAAACGGCGGTCGGTCGAACGAACGAGCGAAAGCGAAGCGGTGAGTTTAAGTAGTCCCGTCCGAGCGAACAAAACACATTTTAGCGCGTGCATTCTCAATTATAGGTTCGAGAAGTCATGCTGCCAAATTGAATACACGCGCTAAAATGTGTTCTTTGTTCGCTCTGACGGGACTACTTAAACTCGTCGCTTGGACACTCACTCGTTCTTCCGTCCGTTCGTCGTTGTTGAGAGAATGGTGACCCCAGGTGACCCCAGGTGACCCGTGTGCCTTGTCCTTGACATAAATAGGTAAAGTCGCCGTCAATAGAACTTGTGAACGATGTAAACAAATTAAAACTGTTTGACACATAACCTCAAAATATTCACCAATCGTGTTTTTAAAAATAACGTATAATGATTAGTTATTTCATCTTAAACTTAATATGAAAATAATGATCTAGTGTATAAATAATTGCAAAGACCTCACTTGATCTTTAAAAGTACCTACGTGATTATCAAATAATCATGGTGAATTGGTTCGTTTGGTTTTGTTTACATCTTTTGCAAGTTCTATTAACGCTGACTTTAGTATTCAAGTGTCAATAGGGGTGTGTCCAGGGTAAAAAAAAAATAGTCTGTCAGTAAGATTATCAAAAATATTGAACACGAATATTTTGCTTTATGAAAGTAATCAAAATTGACAAATATAACGCGCATCAAAGTTCGGGAGTGGGGGCTCGTGACGTCACAACGTGGTATAAAGGCGTGGTATATACCACGGCGTGACGTCACGCTAAACTTCAACGCACTTTATCTTCGTAATTTTTTTTTATTGACAAATGAAAAAAATGTGTTCAGTATTTTTTGATAATGTAAATGACGGACTAATTGGATTTTTTTGTTGTGTCAATTGTATCAAAGATAAGATCTATAAGTAGGTAACCAATCGTTCATCGGGCGCCGGGTTTGTCGTTAAGTTAGAAATTATTAATCGCGAAAGCGCATTTGAGCAGCAATGTTATGACGGGGTTATATTGGAAATTCCTCAACAAGACAGAATGTGATAAAGTACTTAAACTGAAACTTCCCTAGTGAATAGTTAGAGTATTTAAGTAACGATGCTCCATCTCCCTAGAGATGCCTACCTTTCTTACATAATAATGTTTATGCATTATCCGCCATTTTAGGGACAATTAACTCGTTCCTTTTTCAAAGTTGTGTAAGTATGAAATTCATCACTAACGGCCGCACTGAGAGTCACTTAAAGCTGGGTCCACATTTGTATCATTTCGTCGATCGATGTTGACACGCGTTTATTATATACCGTATCAAGATCGGCAAGTATGGACGTGTTTTGATACTGTATCATGATACGAAGTTATGATTTGATACGCGATACGCCGTGATCGCTCTCGAGGCGGTTTTTCCCTAGTCATCAAAGAGGATACGGACACGTTACGCGTCCACACTTAATGATACGGCGTTATGATACGGTACGCTGCTGTGCTACGGTTAGTATGGACGCATTTTCTCACGCGACGATGGTAGTGATACGGTGTGCCCAAATTCAGCGTCCATACTTAGGATACGCGAGCTCGATACGATACGCGTGATCGTGATCGGCAAAATGATACATATGTGGACCCAGCGTAACGTGTCGCTCCACTAAGGCGACACTAAGTCGCTTTTTCATACTCATTTTGCACAGTCATTAACTACTCGTCAATACGATTCTAACGAGCCCTAACACGACGGGTTTATCGTTTGTAATTTAAAAGTTCCTAGGCAACCCTACGTCTCCATCCTCAAACCAGCTCGATGGTGCCATATATTGTATTGTCATCGAAGTTACGTCCCAAATTTCAGCTCAATTGGTCCCCGGGAAGTGGGTCAAATTTAACTTGCAAGATTTGACCCGTACATATATCATACATACATACAAACATTGCAAGTTAAATAAAAGCTTGTAAAAAGGAACTTATCTAACGTACTATGTAACGTATTTGCGTGTACGGTGGTAAGCAACGATTAAGTGATTGAGTCCGCGCGTCCGGTCGTACAATATACCTACAAATAAATCATAAATGATTAATAATGCATCTGAAAATACAATTACTGACGTAAGCGATATTAATAAAGGCTTCTAAAAATACCCCCAGTTTGCACTGGAGCCTTTGTTATAGTCCTTTGTCCTTTTTATACACAAATTTTATTGTGGTTTCGGAGGTGGCGAGAAAGAATGAATTAATCTAACTTTATTAAATGTATTTTTAGCATACATTACTACTTTCATTGCGTTTTAGAGCATTTATAGACTACATACTTAGCCGAGAGACGTTGCGTTTGAACTGCCATGTTATTCTAAACTCAACTCACGCTGGAAGTCGACGTACGAATAAATTACTGGCGAGTTTAAGTCGTCAGAGCGTACAAACATTTTAGCTGGCTCCCTCGAACAAGCGATCGACAAAAGCTCGTTTTTAAGAGAATTACACCTCTGATAGCAAAAGAGATTTTTTTTTTAAATATTGCCGGACGCTTTTTTATTTTTTTAAAATGGTATTATTCAGTAATTAATATTGCTATTGGTTTGTTTAAATTAGTTTTCCTATCTTAACGTGTCTCTCTCAACTGCCTCACTTTGATATCCTTAAAGAAAAGCTTCTCAATATAACGTTAGTTTTTTCTTTGACCAACCACGTGTATTATTATGTCGTTGTCTCTTATAGTATAGAGGCCATCAACTCAAATGGAAACTGATGTTAATAGCAAATTACGTTACGAATGGTTTTAATTGAACGTTGCACATTTACCCCGTGTTCGAAGTTACTGGGTTGGATTAATTGCTTTAGGCCCATCTAGGTATCACCGTTTTCCTTCCTAGGGCTCCATCCCACTCAGTAAAACGATTGCTTTACAAATGTCATCGTACTGTTTTAATAACTCCGTCATAACTGTCAAGTTAACAAGTATATAATTCCGAAGCGTCATAATTCATAAAATTGCCCTTATACCAACTTATTGGGGGTCGGCGCAACATGCGCTACTTAATGCTAAGAAAACTAAATGTGTTAGGTTCGCTTTGCCTAATGTTAGACCGGTAGAATCTAGTATTTTTCTAAATGATGAGTGTTTGGAAATGGTGGATAAGGCACTTTTCTTAGGAATAACTATAGACAAAAACTTGCAATGGAGTCCCCATTTAGCAGTACTAGCAGGTAAATTAAGTTCGGCAGCTTATGCTGTTAGGAAAATTAGACAACTTACCAATGTTGAGACAGCTCGCTTAGTTTATTATAGTTATTTTCATAGTGTTATGTCGTACGGTATTCTTGTTTGGGGAAAAGCTGCTGACATACAAACTATTTTCGTGTTACAAAAAAGAGCCATTCGTTCTATATATAACCTAAACTCCCGTGATTCCTTAAGATTATTATTTAAAGAAATTAATATTTTGACAGTAGCATCACAATTTATTTATGAGAATATTATTTATGTCATTAAAAATCAAGACTCTTTTATTAAGAATTGTGACATACATAATTTGAATACAAGAAATAAGAATTAAAAATTGCTATTAAAAAATTTCGTGTCCGTAAGGTATATAAATCATTTGTAGGTCAATGCATTCATTTCTATAATAAATTACCTGACGAAGTTTTAAAGTTACCATTTCCAGTACTTAAAAATTACTTGAAAAAGTCGTTGATGTCTAAAGCTTACTATAGGGTCGAAGACTATCTAACAGATAAAAATGCTTGGCCTAAATTAAACACCTAAATATCTTAATAATAACCTAATCATACCAATATATAAACATTGTGTATTGTCTAGGGGACACGGTTTCTGTAGGGGAATGTATCGAAACTAATTATGTGTTGTTTTGCACCGTCATAGGTAAGTATAATTTTTAATTTTTATTTATTTCTTATATTTACTATTTATGAGTTCTTGTAGAAATTTTGAGTTTTGACACATTTTCCTGCTCAACTACGCATGATATATATAGACATATTTTTGTTACATTCATTGTTTTATATAATACTAGGTTAAGTTTTATTTTTCGTTGTATAATATCATATCATAAGAAATGTTTAAAAAACGACTGACTGTTGAGTTTCTTGCGGCGTTTCTTCTCAGCAGTGGTCTCTTGCGAAGCGCTGGTAGATTATTGACGTGTAAAAGTGCCCGTGCGGCCTACTTACTGAATAAACATCTTTTATCTTTTTTTTTTTTTTTATCATGAATATTCTAAAAAAAGTAAACTCGAATTTCCAGGATAACTACATAAGAGTCCAGTAAAGGGATTTTGAATTTGAAATCAATTAATTAAGTATTGAAATTCCATAACCCTTATATAAGTCCATAACATACCATGTTATTTGAATTTGAAAATATCTGTACAGAACCGTGAAGGCTAAAGGGGTAAGGTAAGAAATTCACATGAAAAAAAAGAATATGATCACTATTTTTTAAGCCATTAGGATTTTTGCAAAAAAAACATTATTTAAGGAAAACTATTTTATTAGTTTTATACTCGTCCAGAAAGTCTCGCTTACCAACCAACGAATAATACAAATGAATTTACAATTAATTAAATAAATAACTTATAAGCGAATGTTACTTGTTTTATTGTAGGTAAGTAATGAACTCATATATTTACTTATTATAGGTATTAGGCCTCACCTCAATGGTAGCTTAAATAACAAAAGATCCGTCAGATACAAACCGAAAACATAACACGCCGAAGTTGAATACCGTTCTGGAACTTAACAGTTCCAATAAAAAACACCCGTTGTTATGCGAATATTCATGTCTCTATTAAAGTTATCATACTTTGCAGTAAGCACGACAAATGTGACAGTTACGGGCTGTATGGTGCCAAGAGACTCCAAATTGTCCAGACAACTTTGATTCCCTTAATATTCCGGGGGTGAGTGACTTTTGATGGAATTTATAATAACGTGCACTGCATTCTTGGTGCTGACAACTAAGATTAAATCTAACTTCGTCCTACACTAGCTAGCTTGTTGGCAGTAGTTAGATCTGAGAGTTAGGTACCTCTGCTGTCTCTTCTAGTTACGACGGCCAAGTTTGAGTGAGAACTTGATCGTATCGTAAGCCTGAGAGGGTTATAGAGCACAAACGTTTTGCCCGCGACTCCGTCCGCGTACAAATCGTTAATCGCAATTTTCCAAAATTAAAGTCACTCACGTCGGTCAGTTAAAAAGTTGAACAGTGAAGAAATAAGTAACAAACAAAGCCACTTTCACATTTCTAGTAATAGTAGGGATTACGGTATGATATTGAACTGAAGATACTGACAGTGACTAGACATTAATATTATATGTAATGTTTACAAGAAAAAAAAATATAAGCGCAGTGATGTACTAGTACACGTCTGTTCCATCACGTTTTGAGATAAGCAATTACATTTCTCATTCATTTTAATAATTTGGACGCGATGTCGATGTAAAAGACGCAAACTTGTCGACGCCCCAGCCAGGGCTCGGAAACCGGTTAATAGTTAAACCGGACCCAAAACCTGAATCGATTACGGTTTCGGTTGCGGTTACCGGTTTACGAACCGGTTAATTGAAAAACCGGTTTTCACAAGTTTTGTTCTGTTGAGCAAAATTAACCGGTTATTTGAACTTGACACTCAGTATATACATGTAGATAGAGCGACGTACGCTATATCTTTTACACACTAGCTCCTATTTTAGTTATTTTACGTTACGTTACGTTACTTGAAGGTCAAGGTCGGTGAGGCGTGACGGCGTGAGTCTAAGTTTAACCGGTTAATATAGGCTTATTTGTAGCAGTTATTAAATTTCGTTCTTCCTATTTACCGGTAACCTATTTAATTTCAGTTTTTTTAAAACCGTTAAATACCGGTTAAAGTTTTAACGAAATTATACTGGTATTAAGAACGATATTAACCGCTATCTCAAGATAGCCGGTTCCGTCTGAGCTCTATCCTCATAATCGTTTTTTGAGATCCGGTGTGGATGGTATGGTAATAAATGTGACGTATAAGTCACGTCAATTCGTTGACGGTACATGCTTCAGCATATATATTTAGCACTGGCATTTAACCTGAAAAGCTTTAAAATACGTTCGTGTCATCGCATCACGTAGTCAATCTTTCATACGCATGGAGCGAATTTTTAAAACTTTTCTGTCTGTTTTTGAGTTTACCTTTATTCGTTTGAAGAGTGCTATGCCCGCGTGTTTAATAAAAATGGCGTCACTTTTGTGTTATTCCCCGGCAGTATGTAATGTAACGTGACCTTCGTAAAGGAGGCTTCGTGTCATAGATACAGCGGTAATATAATATAACGAATGTTCTCCATTTGACGATTTTTCATATTGTTTCTGTTTATATGTAATATAATAACTTATCGCGTGTAGGTAAGTACTTTGGTTTATTTCATGCTGTAAACTTACATTGTAATTAAATAAATAAGTAAATAACTCCAGAATAAAATAGCTTTAAAAAGAAATTGGTCCTATAAATAACAAATAAAAAACGAATTTTAAGGTATTCTCCTTTTTAACCCTAAGTTTATAAAGTTTTAAATTTAAAAGCTACTTGAACTTCTTGTCAGTGTCTTTAAGGGTACGGTCGGCCTTATAAGAAGCCGCACACTTTAGTGTTTTTTCACTTTAACGTCATGTTTGAATTTCTGCAATAATCTGTCAAAGGCGTTAAAGCGACAAGGTACAAAAGTGTGCAGCTTCTTAAAAGGCCGACTGTACTTAGCTAAAGCACTGTTAAAGTACCTGTCACTCCGTCAATCTACTTACTTTACCGCCGGACATAAAACTTAATGGCTACGATACGATGAAAACTGGCGGGGAAACTTGTAAAGTTCTCGGTTCCTGGCTGTTTAATAGCTCAGTTAGATCAGCGGGCCTAGTATGGCTGCGTCTATATCGCGTGACAAAGTGTGGATAAAGCATCCATCACTCTCGTACTTATTTACGTGTCAGAAGGTGACGGATGCCTTATCCAAACTTTGTCACGCGATAAACGCAGCCCCAGGGCCTGTAGAGCCTTTATCGCGGTGGATAAATCATCAGTCACTCTCGCACGTACATAATGGTCAGATAATGACAAATGCTTTATCCACGTTTATCCACATCGAGAAACATGACCATAATAGGCCTGCTGGTGCTGGCTATAATAATATGCTGATAAATATATTTATACTCTCAGACACTCAGATGTATACACACTGCACTCAGAGTTAGTTAATGACGATTAAGATGTTCCTTAGTGACGAAATTTATTTCGAACCCTCGGCGCACGAGTCCGACTCGCACCTGACCGGTTTTTATGTCTGTAAATTTGATACTGTAAAGTTAATTTGGACCTTGTGCCTCAAGGGAGATATTAATTGACGTAATTTGTCAACTTTCCTGCCAGCGAAACGCCATTTTTAAACGACTTCATGTTGCTTGAAATGTTTATGAAAAATGAGGCAGATTAGAAATTAAGCGGGTCACTAGTGTGCGGGTTAGCAAAAGCTGAAAATGTTGGTAAGACCTACTTATTCAGCTGTTTCTATTCGTATATGTACAGTCACCAGCAATAATATATTATCCAACATTGGCCGCAAAAATATCTGACACGTCTTTATTACTAGAGGTATAAGAGCGTGTCAGATATTTTTGCGCCCAATGTTGGATAATATATTATTGCTGGTAACTGTATGTATATCGGTATACTCTTTATTGCGTTGTTTAGTCGACACCATTTCATAGAATGTATAACTTCACAGAATTTTCATTTTACAGGCTTGTCTAGGTGCAGATTTTGTGATGATCACAAGTCTAACCCAACCTAACCTACGTAATTATTTTTTAAAATGACCTGAAAACACCAGGGCATCAGCAGAAAATAATCTTCGATGAAGGTGAAATGATATATTCGAGAAAACAAGGGGATACCTCATACATCGTTTATGGTCTCGTTCTTAAAATAATAACTACCTAAATGAAGAACTTTTTTACAGTCAAAGACTTAAATTTGTGACCCACCTTAGGTCCAAAGTCAATCTGACATTCTACAACAATAAGGTTGTTCCTATAAGTTACAAATGACTTGGCATCTCTAATGACTTTGACGACGTCAAGCATAATATTTTATGAAATGAGCCACAAATTAACGCTCGTGAACCTGTACATACCTTCCAAAAATGCTTTTAACGCTCCAGTATTTCATAACGGTGTGAAAGAAAAACAAAATATATTTAAAGCTCGCCAGTTTTGAAACGATGAAGGGATTTTAATTACTGCGCAACGTATGATAAAAAAAGAATGATACACGCTGAAAAATTACGATGAATTTTTATCAAATTTCTCTCCAAATTCTTGGAACTTCCGAATTATAATGACGTAGAATAGCATCGCGGACGTTAATTGTTGATCCATGATAGTACAGTCGGCCTTATAAGTAGCTGCACCCTTTAGTACCTTTTCGCTGTAACGCCTTTGACAGATTAGTGCAGCAGTTCAAACATAACGTTAAAGAGACAAGGTACCAAAGTGTGCAGTTTCTTAAAAGTACAACCGTACCCTGTAAATAAAAGATTAACGTCAAATCACAAGAAGAAAAGAAAAAATAATTTAAAATGTCATTGGCTTTAAGCGACAAGGTTCTATTTTATCTCACAAAATCAAGTTTTAGTCCTTAGTTGCACTGTTCTTCACAAGATTACTATTGTGACTGTCCGTATGCCACAGAGGTTTTATTCGAAAACTAAGAAACGCAAAAACATAAAATTTGGCATAACGAATTAGGTATTTCTTTATGTAACTCTCATATCTCTATAAACGATATGGTAGTTTACCTGTTGGGTAAGGCCGCGGAGCGTTCGAACCGCTCCGCTTTTGTGTTATGAAAATAGTCATAAATATTTAGTCATTTATTTTTAATTACAATAGGTAGTTATGATTAGGTTCTTACATGTTACCTGGAAAATAAATGATTTTTGTAATGTTATAAGTATTTTTTTTTTCGTAACACAAGAGCGGGGGCGATTGGCACGCTCCGCGGCCTTACCCTGTTAAGGTATTGTTATGACGTCAGCCGTCATTACTGTCAAGAAAATAAGAGTTATCAAAACGTTCACATTACGATAACAGGACAAAAACGATATTGTTTTTACCGTGTTGAATAGAGGCGCTGTAAAGCTAGCTCCAGATAGTTTACTAGCTTACCTAACTGCTTGCACAGTTTTATAAAAACACGTTTAATTATAAAAGCACGAAAGTAACGACCCTACGTTGTCATATCATAACAAAGTTTGCTACAAAAACATATTTAAGATAACAGCTGTGGCCTCGCCCCGCCATTACGAATGTAAACCCATTTGCCCGACGGCACGATGGCTAGAATTGACCACGAGAATGTCAATCTGACATATCGTTATTAACGCGACGTCATTCCGCCCCTGTGTTTGCAACTTTGCATACTTGTAGGCTTTATAACTAACTGCACATTTATTGGTTTACAACGTCACTTTGACAAAGTCCATAGTGGCCTAGAAATCAAATTGGTTGACTGTACCTTGTCGCTTTAAGAGGATTGTGAAGCCAAAAATGTGATAACGTTTTTCTTCAATTAAATCTAGTCCGATTTTTTTGATTTTTGAATATGTTGTATAATTATATTCCAACAAAACATTTTCTTGGACAGAAACAAATAAAGATAATAAAAATCGGAAACGTACAGGCCTAGTTTTTCATACCAACTAAAGTAAGTATAACATATTCAGAAATCTCAAAAATCGGACTTGATTTAGGGGCTGAAAAACGGTATCGCCCGGAGCTATATTTGTATGGGACTTTGACAGCTACGCGATTTAAGATTGACTTTATAATCGGTTCACAATCTTCTTAACGCCTTTGACAAATGAATGCAGTACTTTAAACATAAGGCCGACTGGAACTAAATAAATAAATTACGGGATAACTAAAAGTTACCTTCCTAATTTCAAACTAATTTAAAACATATATCATCAATACACTTTAGAGCTATGTTTTTTTCGGTTATTACTTTTCCCTATTCTCTGCCCGCATTTAACAAGCTTTTTATTATATTGCAATGTATGTATGTAAGAATGTATGTTCGGGTCAAATCTTGCATGGAAGATCACTTGACCACTTGCCGGGGACCGATTGAGCTGAAATTTTGTATACTTATGTAACTTCGATGACAATACAATAATATAACACCATCGAGCTGGTCAGATGATGAAGTCGGAAGGTAGCTACCGGATCTATTCAGCGACAAATGCTTGTCACAAAAATACAATTTTTGGCGGAAACTTATTAACCGTTTCGACAATATCCTTATGTCCTATTTGGCTAAAGTAAGTAAGTAGCCTATCTGGGAGACTGTGCGACACTCGGGTTGAAAACGTATTTTCCCGAAGATGACCACTTGCTTGACAGATCGATTTCTTGACACAAAAAACTCCTATTCTCCAATTTCATGAAAATTGTTAGAGCCGTTTTTGAGTGAGCGATTTCAAGCAAATTTAAAAATAACCAAAATACTTGCCCTCATTACACAAATATTTGCCCTCTATCGGGAAAAATGTAACGTCAAACTCGATTCTAGTATGACAAAAATAGAGAATTTTAAATGTTTTTTATATATTAAATTTGTATGAGTCCTATGACCAGATTTTTGACGAAGTTTAAACGAGACCACCCGGGATGTTTGTAGGTACACTTTAAAAAAAAAAAAAGACCCAGCCGTCTTCAAGTAATCGAAGAACATACATAAAAAATCCAACGAACTGAGAACCTTCTTTGTTTTGAAGTCGGTTATTAAAGGTTTACAGATCTTTAAATTACAGAACACTGATCTGAATTGGCTCCATTACCGTTGTTGCTGACAGCAAATAATGGTCGCTGTCGCGTCGTTAGGTCCCACCCTTCCCATTAAATGCCCTGCACGATAATACAAAATGATGGCTGTGGCCCATATTGCCTTGATATTTAACTGGTTCTCTCCTCTCCTCCTCTTTTCCTTCATAGCCATTAGTTATCCAACATGGTGGAGGCTTCGCTTATTTATTTAAATTTTAACTTCTCCACTTCACTCTACACTCTACTCAATATCTTATTCAGACCTAGTGATACTTCTATACAATTTTAAGTTAATCTGATGTGTATACATATTTATAAGTAAGTACGTTATATAAATAGAGTGTGCGAATTTTGTGAGGTTGTATCTATACGACGGGTAATCTCCGGTACTGCGGAACCTATTATTCGTAAAATTCTATCTCCTTTGAAAGGTACATTATTCCGGATGGACGTAGGCTGTTTTCTATTTGTTTAAACCGGAGCGAAGCGAGGGCGGGACTCTAGTTATATAATAAATTTAAGCTTTTGACACTTTTTAAAAAGTAGTTGAATTTAGAACAACTGACTACATTAATTACTCGTATTTATAAATATAAATGTTACCTATCTAAACTTCGAGTAATTTTATTCTCTTACTAAATGGAATCCTAACCCACCATAGAATTGTATCACAGTGAAATTGTGTTTGACAATTCTTACGATTTGGTTTATAACGTGACTGTGATACAGTTATATGGTCAGAGTTCCATTTGGCCGATTGTATTTAACCACCACGCGGCTTGCCTTCGCTGCCACGTCAAATAGAGATATGGCTTATTTAAGTTATTCGAGACATCAAATTACCTTTTTATTAAATAGGTCTTATACATTTTTTTTTTTTAGATGCAGAATAAGAAGAGAGAATATGGTCCTGTTATAATTGATTTCAAAACAACACAATAAATAATAAAGTCTGCGATTATTTTATATTATTTACCCAACACAACTAACCGATGCGACGCACTGGTTCCATAATATTACGTAAACAACCTAATTCACCTCTGCCAAGCACCGTATTCAGGTTGTTACGTAGCCTTTGACATTGGCCCTCCGACAAACGGCCTTCTGGATCGGGTCTTGAACAGCCACATAACACTTACGTCACCAGGATCGCTCGTCGTTATATAACAGAGATCGTCCTACGAACGATATTAATTAACGTTATCTCGCCATTGACGAGGCTATCGAATCCTTGATTAAATTGATAAGCAACTAACCAGATTAAGAAAGAATTTGTCCGTTTTCAGCAAAATACAACGAACCACAACAAAATATTGCCGAAACGAAATTACTTATCGATTTGGAATCTCCAGACGCTTTACGTAACTAGTGTTTAAACACAATGCTACATAAAACGCACGCGCACCGCTTGTTTTGTTTGCTGCCGAGAATAGCACCACTAGCACCTGGTTGTAATTGGTATTGCTGATGGTTATGGCTGTGTTATGACTCATGGTCGATGGTTTGAAGCAATCAGCATCGCGGATGGCGTCCTACCGTGTTTTGGTGATCGTCTTCTGTTATTCCGGGGTTGTTTAAACGGGTGACATTTGGTTGTTTGGTGGTTATTTGGTTTAGGCGCGGTATTGATCGCGCGTGTTCGGTTCGGCGGCAGGCAGCGCCGCGACTGGCCGGGCGGCCGCCCGCCCTGCCCGCCCGCCCTGCGCCCCTCACGGCTGCGCGACTCAATCTCTACAACTTATACAACCTAACCTCTATTGGTGCGACGAAGCGGGTCTAAAGCTGTCAAAATGACAGGTCGTTAATTGATGGTGGTTCATGCTAAGCACGCTTAGTAGTTGTCTTTAATATGCTAGTACAGTTACCCGCAAAAATATTATCCAATATTTCGCTTTAAAATATCTAAACCGTCTTTATTACTACAGCTATAAGAGCGTGTTTGATATTTTCAGCGCAATGTTGGATAATATATTATTTTATTAGTAACAATCGTAGTGTCGGCACTGGATATCGAAACAAGTTACTGCCTTTTTTACCTTCTACTTTAATATTTACTAGCACAGCCTGTACCACCAGGGGCTCTATTCTACTTTGAAAAACGATATTGCTTTTGACATCTTATCATATTGTTTTTATCTTTGCCGCTATTACAGTCAAGTAAATAAGAGCTACCGTAACGTTGACCATACAATAAATAACACGTGAAAGGCAATATGGATTTACATAGTTGAATATTATACGAGTAGAGCGTCACAACACGGGATTGTTGAGCCAGTTGCCACTCTTCGTATTTTGGCCGTGTAATGCATATCGGGTTTAGTCGGTTCTACTCGTACATCCAGTATGTATTACTCGGGTAAATTATGAAGAGTAGCAAGTTGCTTAACATTCCCGTGTTGTTAGTGTACTTTGAAAGTTCAAGTGCAATTCTTTGTTATATGGCTGCTGCCGCGGGACTACTTATTCAGCCAGTATCAAGGTTGTAGGAACTCAAGGACCTTTGAGAGTTATATATGTGGACATTTACTTGCACACATTTAAACAAATGCACAACGTTCATTCAGTTTAATGTCGCTTTTATTTACATGCTCTCATTTTGTGCCTAGGCGAATTAGAAATAAACAGGTGATCTAATGGGATTTTAATGGTAATGAACATTTGTGCAACTGACTGAAAGTATGTTATAGGTAGCACCTAAACATTTAGGGCCCCCCCACATCTAGCGTCTTTTTCCGGAAGCGTCGCAATAACGCCCGCTCGGCGTCGCATTTCACCTACACGCGGCGACGCCGAGCGGACGTTATTGCGACGCTTCCGGAAAAAGACGCTAGATGTGGGGGGGCCCTTAAGTGCCACGTTTTATTTAGAGGAGCAATCACCAACCACTCCTGTCTTCCGGAGTGATTAATCTAAATTCAAAGTTTTCAATTAGTTAATTTATATTGTACACCAATTTCAATTGTACAGTATTTTTCAATGCGGTTAGATATACTAGAATAGTTACATACATACATACATAAACTCACGCCTTCATTCCCATAGTGGGGTAGGCAGAGCCACAGACTCACCAACAACTCCAAAAACTTGTTGATAATTCTGTGACCACATTTTGCACAATCAGGCTAAGATGTTATCCAGTGTATTAGTGACAGGTTGCAAACCCATCGCCTAACAGCACTACACAGCCTTTAATAGTTATATAATAATTAAAAACATTTTTAACAGATTTGTTGCAAATCTACAAACGTTAATGGCGAAACGACCGAAATAACCAAATTTCCGACGAAATTAGTTTCGAACGAGTACGGATGTCGATTGTTCGGTTATTTTTCCCGGGAGTAAGCCGAACCGTTTCGCAAACACCTTGTATAATATAAAGACAATAGTTAATGTCTTGATCAAATGATCATTCATACCAGTCTGAATCGGCAACAGTTTTGAGTCACACGTATCTCAATCACCAATCCAATAGTTGCATTAAAATAATTACGAATACTTCTATCGTTTTATCAAAACAAATGACGGGTGTACTTTTTATTGTGAATATACCCTGTAAGGATCACGAAACAGATTTAAAAGAAAAAGCAAGATCTGCAAAACTCGTAATGGATGAGGTAAAATACCAGCGTGCCTCTAAATTATACCGCGAATTGAAGGGAAACCAAAGGTTTGGGAAAGTGGAAAGTGCTTTTGGATCGGATGGCCCAAGGGAGAAGTATAATAACTGTAGGTCAACGGAATGTGTGTATGAAGATGGAGATTTAAGTTTGTATAAATCTAAAAGTGATAACGCCCTCAATGAGAGTTATAAGTTGGCTATTGGCGCCTGCAAGTACCGTAAGAAATCTTGGGGGGACTTGATGCTTGGTGTGACACGTAAGAAGAAGGTTCGCATTACCCAGCCGCCCAGCCTGTCCGACATATTTACTGCGTTCCACGAGGACACACCTCTTGAGACTGTAAGTTTATCTTAATTGTAGTTTTCTTGTTAGCACTTTGTTCCTATAGGATTTGTTTGTAGCTAAAAGGATTCCATACTAACAAATACACCGACTATACAAAAATAGCCAATTTTATAAAAAAGTGACGAGAAACAAGCAGATCAACCAGTGTCTTTATTCTTCTTCGTAAGCCGTTTATGGTGTCATATTTAATTATATCCTCTGTCTTCTAGTTTTATTTATAACACAACGATGACGTAGAGACTTAATGACAAGAAAAACTTTTGAACATCCTGTATATACCGTAAAATGTTCATCCTCAAAGTATGCATCTCGATTTCAGAATGCAACCGTGTACCATTCTATCGCTGAGCACATTCTTCCATAAAGCGAGTCTGCCGGGGCCTTTATACACTTTAAAAAGTATAAAGTGGCGACATTTATGTATCTTTTATCGCAGCAAGTAGCCGTATTACCATAATATTGTTGTTTTTATTAGAAATGGGAAAACGAACAAGCAGGGCCTCTATTCCCGGCGCTAAAAACCATATCGTGTTTGATCTGTTATAGTATTTTCAACGTGTTTTTAACTCTTATTTCCTTGACAGTAATGGCGGCTGACGTCAAAACAATACCGTAACAGGTCAAATACGATATGGTTTTTACCGCCGGGAATAGAGGCGCAGGTTGCACCGATAGGAGATTCCATCGAAAATCAACAAAATGTATAGGATTGACGTTAGCTGATGACATCGCGTCAACCGCTTATGTCAACTCCAAACATTTCGAGTCGATAGAAAGAAGAAACGTTAGCAGCGTTTGCATCTTTGACTAGGCCTCCAGGGCCTCTATTCTAGTCGGTAAAAACCATATCGTCTTTTACCTGTTATGGTATTGTTTTTAACGCGGCCTTCATTACTGGCAGGTAAATAAGAGTTTTCAAAACATACGATAAGAGGTCAAAGACGATATGGTTTTTACCGACTAGAATCGACGCCCTGGAGGCCTAGCTAAAGATGCAAACGGTTTACGGTAGGTTTACTGTGAGTAAGTCACTGGCGTCATTCCAACGTCAAGTCAGTGCGACCCGGTTCTGCCTTCGTGTAAATTGATTTCAAGTCAGTACAATGCTGTCGCGTCATTGTTGGAATTGGGTTAACAATGTGTCAGTAACTGGCGTCAGTGATGACGACGAGAGCTACACTGTTTTTATTCATAGTTAGTGGATTGTTTTCTTTTTCGTCGTATTGGTGATTCAGCATATTCTTTGATACTTGTCTCGCCGCTTTCCATTTTCAATAGGTATATTCTTGTCTAGACACATTTCGTTTTGGACATAATTAAATGATTAAAGTGCATAATATAATAAAGTCAGTCTGTCAAAAATATATATTTTATCAGTTAAGTAGTTGTTATAAATTTTTAGAGTTGTTGGTAATTCTATAGCTTTGCCTGCCCCACTCTGGGAATGAAGGCATGAATTTATGTACCTATGTATGTAAGTAGTTATTATTAAAAATAAAACTATGTTTCCAAAACGTCAAAAGCATAAAAACTTTTGGGTTGTATGTTGCTAAATGTAACTAATAAATCTTTTATTTTTAATGCAAGCAAAATCATAGGCATATCGCATAGTCTAACTTGGTAGTTCCACTGTGTCCAAACAAGAATACCTACCTATGTTGAAAACAGAAAACGACGAATGTGACGAAAATGGAAGCAATCGATTAGTGATACAATAGCTGACCTAGCCAAAATATTGTAATGCTGGTATTTGCGAAAAACTATTCAAATACAATATAACTGGTAAATGTCAGGTTACGGCGAGCGTGGTGCCTTCCGCCCCGACAATGTCGCGGTCCGTTTACCTCAAACAATCCGGTCCCAACGCATCCTAAACTCTACAGCTGTTGGCAAAGGTTACAAATACCAGTACCTACCGTTTTGTGAATATTTGTAAAGAATAAAACTGTATAGTTTAAAAATGCGACGCTTAAATACTTAGTTCACCAACAACTTAAAGGGACCTAACCTAGACGAGATGCAGCGATTTTAGCAACTTTCAAAAACTGATTATTTTTTGACAGTTTTTCAAAATATCTCACGTTCAAAGCCTCAACTCCACCGTGGCGCACGCTACGTTCGCACACGTGGGCGATTATTAATGAAAAATCATTAAAATCTCCGCCATTGATAACAATGATAACTAACAGATTGAAAGCTCTAATGATACACCGAGAGAGGCGAGAGACACTCAAAGAAACCCTGGCACGCTTTAGATACAACTAGCAACCCGCCCTCGCTTCGCTTCGGTTTATGCGAGTTTTCTGTAACACCTGTACATAAACCAGAAATTATTATACATAACAACTTTCCGTGAAAAAATATCTGCTTAATGGTGAAAACTGCATCAGTATCCGTTGCGAGGTTTAGGAGGAGTTAGAGAATATACAGACAGACTGAAAGACAGAAAAACAGACAGACGCGGAATGCGACTTTGTTTTATACTATGTAAAGATTTAGTTGCGATTTCTATACCGATGAAGTCGCGGACAAAGCTAGTAATTAATAATGCGCTTCGCATCAAATTAAAAATAGATGTACTTAGATACTCTTACAGCTGCATCGCCGCAAATGACGTCAGTGGCACACGCCTTATTCGACTTTGTCTCTACTCGGACTGTTATCATAGGAATTGTTTTCACTCGGCCACCAATACTGCCAAGTAAATAAGCTATTAAATCGTTGACAATACAATAACATTTCAAAAGCAATTAGGTTTAGCTCGAGTAGAATAGAGCCGCTGAATAATAGATTCACGTGGCTCACGTGCACCTGCGTAGCTAGTACGGCTTATTGTTATTAATTAAAAATGAAACTTTTGTTAAAATGTTGATGAACTCTGCACTAAATATTTTTAATTCTTTAATAATTGTCACACACTATTTAGAAAGTAAAGTTTGTTTTTTTACGTCTTGTGCTGGACATAAACAATAAACACACGGTCTTTGTATTTATTGTTTATGTCCACTAGATATTGGCAGCTACTGACAATTTTTAAAGTGCCCTTGTTTTTTTAAATTAAACTATTGTTAAGTAGCTTCCTACGTACAGTCGAAGTACATGGCCGTCAAGATATTATTGCTTTTAACTGTACAGTCAATAACTTCAATTCAATCGTTAATATCATTGGCTTTCTGCGACAGAGTTTTATCGTGGCTCACAATTAAAGTTGTTGACCGTTGGTATATACAGTACCTAAAGATACGAACCCCATTCTCAACGGCTATATCGCTATCACGGTCGCACTCGCATGTAACAGTGTATTTGTTACTCGTAAATAAACACGACGAAAGCCGATATAGCTTCTAAGGAAACGGTAGTAGGTAGCTAGCTGTCGCCGCCACCAACAAAATATACTTATACAGCTCTATGTAAATAGAGTATCTCACCTGGTGTTCGCTTGATTACGCATCTCATCTTATACTTAGTAGGTGGCAGCTTCTGGTCGCGTCGCCATGATGTCCCGGAGAGAAGGGGACCTAACTAATTCTTTAATTTTGTTAACTTTCCTCAGGTGCTATCAGAAGTCTTGACGCGACTTGAAATATGCAACGCTACTTGGACTGCAACAGAAGGAAACAAATTTTGGCAGGTAACCAAAAAATAAATGATTATTAGGGAGTAGTTCCAAAGTCCCAAACTAAGCCTTCGGTTTGTATAGTTAACGTCAAGTTGACAATCTTGTTCGACATTTCTTACGTGGCTGTAAAATGACAACGAAAAAGTAGGTAGAAAGTGTTTATCTACTTCTGATGTTGACTGTACTCGTACTATGGATACTAGGCAACTATAAAAATTCTTATGTGGACAAACTTAAACAAAAAAAAAAGCGGTTCCATACAAAATTTGAGAGCTAAACAGCCGAAATGTATGGAACAGCTGTTTTTTTTTTCGCGGTTTGGATGTTGGTCCCATAATAAAAGTTGATGAGTATGACCTACAGAGTTAGTTCCTGAAATTTGTCCAACCTTCTGCCGAACACCCTGTATATTAAACACAACTAAAACATACAAGACTTAAGAACAAATACTCGCGTTCATAACATAAAATGAGGAAACAATGTGGCCATCTTTGATCTACAGTTTGTATGGCCCCGCCACCCTCAAACCCCGTGGTGCGATCTGGAGAGCTGGCTGGACACTTTATTCTTAGGTGGAAGGAAAACAGTAACTATGCATCCACATTACTTTCCACTTAGGTAGTGTCCTGTGAATTCCTCGCTACGCTCAGAATTTTTGTTTAAATCTACTAAAGCTACCTAGTGAATAACGAAAAAGATGCACTGGGCGATAAGCGATTTCAGGATGTACAGGTTGCTCTTTAGTACTGTCAAACTTATAGCGATTGTATTTAATAAAAAAACCTGTGCTTATATCTAACCACATATTAGAAATGTTTTATGCTTTCATGATTTAAAAAACGTTTAGCGGTTTCAAAACATACACTTCGTAACTCTTTAGGTAAAATGACATATCATTTATCATACAAACAGACAGACAACAAAATAAATAACAAATCTACTATACCTATTGTGCGTTCATGAATAAGATAAATGTTTATAAACACTCGGACCTTTTAATATTAGTCTGCATACCATAACGTATAACAACTCGGATCAAAGTATAATAAGGCACGTGCCGCGCATTCAAACAGCCACACGCTCATACACGCTCGGTGGTCTATTGATTGTCTTCGGTTATAATTTGTCCACAACCTCGCAACGTCCGGCATTACATTGGCTTATTGTGCCATTTTCAGTTAGCAAATAGTTAAATCGATCGTGTCGATTCTGCCTTTTGGCCGAAATATGTTTGGCAAAATGTACCATTTCCCAAGCGTTCCATTTGCCAACCCATTTTTTTTTCTGTAACTGTAAATATTTCAGGATTTATTTCAGTCCCAACGTGTAGTACTCTATAGGTTAGGTTAGGTTAGTTTTTATAAAAATCCTGAAATATTTACGGTTACAGAAAAAAAGCTGGTTGGCAAATGAAACGGTTGGGAAACATTTTTCGTACATACAAAGGTAACCCAAACGTGTCATTGCATCAATACTGTACCGTAACTGCATCGCGAATGTATCGCTACTTTAATTCGCGCACAAACTCAAAACTGCAGACGCACTGCAAAAAAGGACACTGTCCCGTCACTAGTCAAGTGATACCAACAGCCGTTAGATGCACCAAAGCTATACTTAATGCAATAGTATTTTATGTAACTGATACATAAAGAGGGTCCTTAAAATACGAGTGTGGTTTTATGAAACGAGCTGAAGGCGAGTTTCATAATAAGATCACACGAGTGTTTTAAGGCCTAATTATGTACAGTTACATACATTACTTTATCTACACACATATTATAAGTACTCTAAGATGCGTTCAGTAGGCGGCAGAACAAACATGGCGGCAAAGCTAACCTGTGTCACGAATATGAATGTTTTTTTTAAATCATAGACAAACTAACAAAGTCCCTATTCTAATGTCATTCGAAATCCAAATGGCGTACGACACTTTACTTCAAATATACCGAGTCGACGTTCAATTGATACTAGAATTGACCCCTGTTTGAATTTTGTTGGTTTTGGAAGATGTTCCAAATTTGAACAACATTACTTTATCAAAAGTTGTATCGTAATTT
Organism: Acleris cristana; assembly: GCA_948252455.1. NCBI lineage: Eukaryota > Metazoa > Arthropoda > Insecta > Lepidoptera > Tortricidae > Acleris > Acleris cristana. Next base: position 10,436,947 of record OX411784.1, on the reverse strand, counting down.
TAACTTTTCATTACAGCTACAGATAAGAAAACATATCATAGTAAAATTGTATCAAGTAATGCTGGTCATTGTCTACGGATTCTGAACGCATTATAGAGAACTTATGATATGAGTGTAGATAAAAAAAATTAAAGTATAGAACTGTTTTTCTCCACCGCACAATCCGCACCGAATTGATTTTGATAAAAAATATGGTAAAGAGAAGCTGAAAATAAGTAGATATAAAATAAATGTTTTAAAAAACAAAAAAACGCCTTCAAAAATGCAAAAAATAACTTCTACTACTAGGTACTTAGTAGTAGGTACCTATCCTATTAGGTTAGTCCAACTGAAGTCGACTTTTTGTTGAAAATATTGTGGTTATTTTTTGCATTTTTGAAGGCGGTTTTTTGTTTTTTAAAACATTTATTTTATTTTACACTTTTTAGTGATCATAATAAGCTTATGTAGTCCCACTTCTTAGTTGATATATGAAACTTTAAGACATTTCAAGCTCGCCGCAAGCAACGCCGCGGGAAAATCATAGTCATTTTAAAACAATTAAATGTGTTTCGTTGTAGTCGCTCAACTATCTTAATCGAGATATCTTATCGCCACCCTTGAAATCGGTACCGTTGAGGAGTTCCGGTGGCCATCTGTGGTCTTCATCATCAGTTCCGCTTCACCAAGTGACACTTTCTGAATGCAAATGCTACACTTGTTACTAAAAATACTAAAATCGCTATATGTTTGCATACAATATTTGAGGAGTTCCCTTGATTTCTCCAAGATCCCATCATCAGATCGTGACGTGCTGACAATGGGACCAACTAGAAAGTATACCCATTCGAACACCGAAAAAAAAATTCAAATCGGTCCAGTAGTCTTCGAGTAATCGGGGAAAATACATAAAAAAAAAAAAAATATTCCGACGAATTGAGAACCTCCTCCTTTTTTTTGAAGTCGGTTAATAAAATTTAGAAAGGACAGGATATTTTTCATCCCAGAAAATTTGAGATCCTTGGAATTTAAGAAAGAAAAATGACTTTTTTTTTATTGCAATCAAACGAGCACCTCCACCAACTTGGTGGTGGGTGCTGCACCCTGTCGCCAATGGAGTCCACTCAGCATGTGTTGCGGCACTTGTGCTTCAGTGGAACCCTAGATTTTCATGCGACGGTAAACAACTGTTGCTCACATTGTCTAAACAACTGATTGTGTGTACGTAGTCTGTGAAAATAGCCAAACAAAGTACCGATTAATACTCGTATATATTAATGTAGAACTACTGCGCATCGTTAAAATCTAAAATTAATTACATCGTACTAATGCCAACAAAGCATGACACTACAAAAGAACTGTCTATTGTTAGAATTTCTGCACGTGGAGTTGGTATTTTTTACCCGACTGCGTCAGAAGGAGGGTTATGTGTTTCGAGCGTATGTATGTATGCATTTCTGGCCACGCTCTGCAGCCTAAACGGCTTGACGGATTTTAACATTGTGAGGTGTCATTTGATTCGTCTTAATTGCCGAAATGACATAGGGTATATAATATTTCAATATGGCGTCCGCGAGAAAAAATATTGAGGGGTAATAAAAAAATATATATTATAATAATATGGGTATCAAATGAAAGCTATTAAATAGCCCATTCCAAATATAATAACACTTTGATGCTACCATTATGACAGGAAAGTCTAAAAATACGTAAATATTAAGTAATAAACTCCTTTTGCTAGTAACAGAGTTTCGCTTGTAATTTGTCACTTGTAGCTCCGCAACATTAAAAAATCGAGCTCCAGAGCTCATATATCGCTTGGTAATAATTAATTAAACCACTATTTTATTAATACAAGCTAAAAAGAGTGAAATAAATTAAATTATTTAAACAAAAACCCTAGTGCAATAAAAAACGACTGAAAAGCGCAAAACAAGCTCTATAATTTATAGAAAATTCTAAGAGCAATGTACTTATTGATATTTATAACAATTTAAATTGAACTTGAATATTGGAAAAGGTATTGCAGGCGGGGACAAGCAATGAATTACAAATCCTATTTCTTGATAAAATTTAACATTTGGACTAGCTTGTTTAATTTGTACCATCTTCTTGACAGTTAACTGACCATTTATGAATCTTGTCACCTTACAATAAGGCTCACTTGAGGTCAGTTAACAGTGGTGCTGTTTGTCAAACTGTTTGTGAGGATCAAATATGAGGAAAGAGCGATACAATTTAGACGTTCAGTAGTTTTAGGTTGTTTATTGTCTGCCACTCAGGAACCAAATCGATAATCTCCCCCGACGCTGTTTTCATATTTATCTTATTAAATATTTGTAAGAGGGGAGCATAGACGAAGGGTGCGGTAAAATCAACTAAAGTGAAAAGTTGCTTCACAAAAAGTTACTTCTATTAGATACGTGTAAATTATTCTAAAATAAATCCCAATGGGTAAAACAAATAAGGTGATTTAATTGTATAAGTCGAAAATTTAAAAAATAATTTGTTTAAGTACACAAGTTAAGAACTGTCAAATGATTTACAATATCGCACATGATAGGCTTAAAAATATTTCATTAAAAACCTTAAAAACTATTTTTATGCAAAAATAAATAATTTCAGATGCTTAAGATGAGTTTATGGACCATGAAGGCGTCACTGAATACTCAACTACTTTTAATTTTAGCTTGACTTAGGAAAGAGGGCTTTTGATCAGTAGTCAACTAACCTAATGATTAAAAATCATCTAACACACTCGCAATCGCAACCGGCTTCAAAGTGGAGCAATTGTTTTCATTTTGTATGCAGACAAGCCTTCGATTTTCAAAATGAAACCTATCGTGATTGCGATAGAGTCGCAACCGGCTTCAAAACGGAGCAATTGTTTTCATTTTGTACGCAGACAAGCCTTCGGTTTTCAAAATAAAAACGATCGTGATTGCGAGTGCGTTAGACAATAAGCCTTGAACCAAACTTGTTATATTTTCGATTTGATTTTCAAATCTTTACCATTAGTTCAGTAAACTATTGATCAACAAAATCAGCTCTTAATCGTATATTTGCTTCCAGGTTCTGTTTTCGCTGGACTCCAGTGACGTGTGCGAAGAGTTACTGCAAGTCCTGAGGAGTATCGGGATCGGGTTCAGGTACCAATCCTCTCTGAGCGTGGTACCCTGCGCCCTCCATTACAAGGCTGACCGCGATGAAGAGGACCAGGAATACTATAAAAATGACAATGATCTGTATAGGTAAGAATTGTTTGACGCATTTACTTTAAATGTGGAAGTGTTTGACGTATTTATGTGGTATCGCGTTAAACGGTTTAAATATCGTTTTTTCTTAATGGTCAAAAGTCTATCCTAACCTAATCTACGTAACAAATGCTTAAGATAACCTCAAAACTATAATATGTTTTCGGCAGAAATTTGCTTATGACACATTCGATGAAATGTTTGTCGATATTTCAAGCGGATCCCGGGTTAAACCTTGATTTCGTAAATCGTTAACGTTAGCATTATGCGTTTTGTCTAGGCCCGCAGCACATAATTTGCTTTCGTATTTTATTATTCTACTACCACCATTATCCACAGTACAAACCCTGAAGAAAAACAACAAACGCAAAAAATTTCAAAATGTGTGTTGGGCTTGTGCTTCTAATTCGATTCGAAATCGAGTTCAAATTGGAATATAATGCCTAATTTGCGGCGGTACGGAACCCTCCTCCACCACCACCACCACCTCGTACTTGACCGGTTTTCTATTTATAAGAAATCTCCGTGTGGTTGCCGGGTTAGAATAGTGCCACTTCATGCCTTCCCGTGGATGTCGTAAGAGGCGACTAAGGGAATACAGGCTTTTAGTACTGTTAGGCGATGGGCTTGCAACCTGTCACTAATATGCTGGTAAACATCTTAGCCTATGTGTGCAAAATGTGGTTACTGAATTATCAACAACTTTTTAAAGTTGTAGGTAATTCTGTAGCTCTGCCTACCCCACTCTGGGATTACAGGCGTGAAGGTATGTATGTATGTTTCTCTAGTGGCTCAGACTCAGCGTGGGCCCGTTTCTCCTCGTCCGTGCGCGCGCGCACGAATCTGGCGCAGGTCCTACACGACGTCCGCGCCGACGCCGCCCTGACGTTCGACTGGCTGTTCCTTCTCATCGTGGCTGCCTTCGTCGCAGCCATCGGGCTAGTGGAGAATTCAACCATCATACTTGTTGCTAGTATGCTTATTTCGCCGCTTATGGTTAGTAACAGGTATTTAGCATGTGAAAATGGCGGCAGATCGTGCGTTGCGTTACATTTTGTTTATTATATAGAAAAATAAAAAGAAATTATATTTCTTAAAAATGTCCGGAAATGTAGATTACTATCTACATATTGAGACGCAAAGTACATAGTAGGTATACGGACAGTTCCCAAAAAAAAAAATTGCGTTCTCGCTACAGAAGCCCGCAATGTTGCATACAAATTCCATTACTATCTATCTTGTTAAAAATGTAAAATGAGGGCACAAGTCTTATACATTCATATTTTATTCGAAACATAACTTTATTTAATAATGCAATGATGAATACATTTTTACAGTGTCTAAGATATTAAGCACGAACCGGTTTTTAGCATAGTAGTTAGTAGTCAATAAATTAGTATGAGCATTTTTTGACAAAACATTCTGTCTAAAAGCGTCGATCACTGGAATATTTACTCGTAATTTACTCGTCGGTACTGAAACCGAACCGCAACAGTCTATGGTATGATTGTCATTTATCATTTAACGACAATATCTGCCTAACCCTGTTTGACGACTTAAGTAATAAAAAACTCAAGGCTCTCTAAGGGTGCCATAAAAGGGTGCCATGGTTAACCTTGTGTATTATTATCCTAGATTGTTAAGCGACCCATTTCTCGAACTTTACTAGAAGTTTCGAGAAAATGGCCCAAAAAGATGTTCAGTTCCATCCGTTCTTTAAGACAGTGTTTGTTCGTTTACCCAGGGTCCAATAACTGCGGGTACTCTAGGAACAGCTGTTCGGGACCGCTCGCTTCAGCTCATGGGCGTGCTGCACGAGCTCCTGGGGCTGTTCCTGGCCCTGGTCATCGGGTTCCTCTTCGGCCTGACCATCTGCGCCGTCGACGAGCGCTACGGCGCCGGCGAATGGCCTACGTATGAAATGATGACACGGTAGGAATAAATGAATTTCACAACTCACAATAAACCTATTCTAGTTAAAGTATTCTTTTTCCCTTTCTCAAATTCAAATTTCATAATGACTGATAACGACAAAGCATATTTTAGCTATTGCGCGTTTATGAATAAAATGGTTATTCTTTACTCATAACATTTATTTTGCTGAGAGAGCTGATAATATTGCGTGTTGCGTATGGTTGCGTGAATGTTTTGCGTGTGATAGGAATTCATACAGACAGGGTCCATCCGGATCGTTATGCCTACTTGATATGCCGCCAAGCAGAATTGTTAGCACTGTTGTGTTCCGGTGTAAGGTAAGTTATACGAGTATAAATGACTATGATAGTGGTACTCCATCTTTGTCCTAAGGGTTTTGTAGTCTTGACACTACAAAAACTAGGCATTCAGACACCAATATAAATGTTTGGCATACTTTGAACTTTGTCATTGTGATTATTATTTTGACGTTCAGGTAGATTATCTTAGAAAACTCGTTCTTGGAATCGACGCACCAAATATTACGGGCGAGTGGAAGGTCTCTCGTCAAGACAAGTGTAAGCGCGTGCATTTTCAGCTTACCCGCTTTAAGGTGCTTTTCCACCGGCGCGGCGTGAGACGAGAATAGAAATTTGTATTGAAAATTTTTAATTCCCTCCTCGCGCACCTTCGGTGGGAATGCGAATAGCTTATTTAATAATATACATTAATATTCTCGCGCAGCCTCGTCTCGCCTCACCTCGCCGGTGAAAAAGCAGCTTTAGCCGTCGAGTGAGCGAGCTCGTAGGTAGGTATGACTTCGCTCACTCGATCGAGCATTCGTCAGTTTTTAATGCCTCCACTACGCGTCGACAGATTCATCAGCAGATGTTATCTGCGAATGCATCCGCGGACGTGTAGACGGGTTAATTTTCTTCTATGGTAGGTATTTAATGTCGGCAGATGCATATGCTACCGATCCGTTTGTTGTCGGTTTCTGTGGCAAGGATCAAAGGGTTTAAACGCGAGCGCACGGCGTCGACCACACGTCTGACGATGCATTTGCAGACGTCCGCGGACGCGTCTGTCGACGTGTAGTGAAGGCAGAAGAGTGGAAGTAAGAGAAACACAGTTCAGTTTGAAGGTTTGACAATTTAAGGCACTAAAGTGCTTAATATTTTTGCTGACGTACTGTAGGTATATAAAGCGTAAATACGTACATTCTTAAGTTAATAACAAGACCGGATTAGGATTTGTGCGGTCGAGTGTAATTCATTCTAATTTGGATCACGTCGCGGCGATATCGCATTTTGATCGAGTATTATTGGATAAAAGGAATCATATTACGTCGCCGCCGGTTCCTGTTGATTACGGCTTAGTATAAGGGAAAAGTAATGGACTAATGGTACTTAGATATTGATTTTTTGTTTTGATTTTATCTTTTATCATTTGTGAACCACTTGTTTTAGACTTCGAGGAGTATATTTTAAAGTCCGAATCAATATAACATGACATGAAAAGCATAACAAAACAAAGTAGGGTGAACTGCCCTATTGTTCGCCACCTACCAATTATTGGCCCCATGAACTTTAACGTAAGATAATAGAGACAATAATTCAACAATCACTAGGTGCCAGTAACTTGTATTTTAGAGGCCAGTAATTAGGTGTTTCAACCTATGTACAGTAAAGGAAAATGATTCCTTCGGTCTTAGTCTGGCTGCGTCTATATCGCGTGTCAAATGTGGATAAAGCATCTGTCACTCTCCTACTTATTTACGTGTCAGAAGGTGACGGATGCCTTATCCACACTTTGTCACGCGATAAACGCAGCCATATTAGGCCGCCTTGACCACTTTGGACTACCTACCTATGTCAAAGTGACGTAATCAATCAAAACGTGAGACTTCTTATGATTTTATTTACAGTGTCACATTGACATAGTCCAAAGAGGTCCAGGAATCAATTTCCTGACTGTATGTGTGTAGGTATCAAATGACTATCAATAGGGGCACTCCATACTTTAATCTTTATTGCATATTAGAAAATACAATTTAAATAACATCTATAGATACGAGATAAATAAGCCCCACCACTGAGCAAAGGCTTCCTCTAATGAACTCAGCATTGAATTGCTTCACAGACGTGCCCAGGTTGCCTCACGATGTTTTCCTTAATCGGAAGATATTGTGGAACAAATGGTATTAAAATATGAAAAATTTCGCCGTTATTACAATTCCCCATTCGGGCCTCATTCAACATCGCCTAAACAGTTTTGTTTTTAATCGTTATTTTTAGGATTGTATTTTTTTGTGCGCTCTTGCTCTGCTAAGAAAAGATAATGAGGCAAGAGACAAAACAGAACAATATGGTTCAAGACAATGCGGACAAGGGGCCCAAGCCCTACTTACTTAATAAGTTGGTGTGTCGAAGCGCGACCTACTTTCTCGTGACGACTTTTTTTGGCTTCAAGTTATCTAAATTAGTTGCCCCTTCAAACTCATTAGGTATCAATATCTAAAACGGGACTTAATCTCGGGAATATATATAACTAGCGACCCGCCCTCGCTTCGCTTCGGTTTATATGAGTTAAAATAACCCAAGTTCATCTGGAATATATACTTTTTAAATGGTGAAAAAATTTTTAGAGAGGTGGATTTTCGAAGATTCAATTCAATTTGGCAGCATGGCTTCTTGAACGTATAAGGCTGCCTAATTGAGAATGCACGCGCTAAAATGTGTTTTGCTCGCTCTGACGGGACTACCTTAACTCGCCGCTTGGACATTCACTCCTGCATTCGCTCACCTTTGCTTTTGAGAGAATCACTACCCAGGTCTAAGGCCGCAACTTTGAATGTTTGACCTTGTGACTTGTTAATTGTCGTTGAAAACGATAAGTTTACAGGAAATTGCAGGTGTTTAAACTGGAAAGGTAGATCCGTTGGTATTAATGGAATCCGGGGAAACAAAACGACTTCTCCAGCCGCACATCCAGTCAGTATTGTGCACTTTATTATCAACTTTTTAAAGATGTTACTTGCACCTTTACAACACGATATTAAAATAAGAAAAATGGAGATTTATCCCTTAAATCTACAAAATTAAATAAAAAACTCGTTGATAACCTAATATTAAAAATAAATCACTTTGGCAAAAAAACTTACGCCAGTCAGGCTATGCCAAAAGCATAAGAGTAAAATTTACAAATAATAATTGATTTACCTATACCTATATTAATTCATTTACCTATAAATTTATTTACCTACACACTATGAAAAACCGGCCAAGTGCGACTCGGACTTGCGCACGAAGTCCGTACCATTATCTATAAAAAAAACATGTTTGTTGTACGGCCCCCTTAAATATTTATTTTATTTTTATTTAATTTAATTATTTATTTTTTAAAGTGAATATACTACTTAATATTTTGAGAATATTTCAAGCGTCTACCTGTTGCCGTTATTAATATCGAGCAAGAAATGCCAAAACAATCACGTTTGTTGTATGAGAGCCCCCCTTAAATATCTATTTTATTCTGTTTTTAATATTTGTTGTTATAGCGGCAGCAGAAATACATCATCTGTGAAAATTTCAACTGTCTAACTACCACGGTTCACGGTTCGGTTCACGGCCTGGTGACAGACAGGCAGACGGATAGACAGACAGACGGACAGTGGATTCTTAATAATAGCCTAGGGTCCCGTTTTTACCCTTTGGGTACGGAACCCTTAAAAGGAAAAACAACATAAAAATAACTTTTCATCAAGACCTGAATAAACTCAATCTAACTACCTACCGATTTCCCGAATTTAATAATATGAATAAAGTTACAGGAGGGCTCCGGTACAGGTCTGATCGCTTCAAAAAAATTCATACTTTAGGGCGAAGCGCGGCACGGCAGCCAGCGCTGCAGCGGCACCCGGGCGCCCGCCCTGCCAACCGTTTCGATAATTTAGATTTGGGTTGCGCGTAATTTTGAATCTACCATTATCTTCTAAAGTATTTATTTAATTAATATAGTGTAAAGGACGATTTTTATCTGCATTAAATACCCAAGATAACTAACGTATTTATTTGGATAAGGATAAATCGGAATCGGAGAATATAGCTTCGCAAATAACCTAAGATTGTTTAATAAATTTTTAAAGATAAAAATGGTTACTGTGAGTTAACCTTAGGAGTTAGACATATGCCATCGCGGACTTTTCTCTAGATTTTTTGAAGACCTACAATTCTTCAGTACATTATTTTCATATATCTCTTAAGGTTTAGCCAGCGTAAACTATGTAAGCGCCCGAAAATTGATTTTTTGACGACTTGGTAAGAAAACATTGAGTTTTCTCAACTATATCAAAACTTAATTAGATTAAATTGTACCTATAAACCTTCCTCTTGAATCACTCTATCTAATCAAAAAAACCGCATCAAAATCCGTTGCGTAGTTTTAAAGATCTAAGCATACATAGGGACAGACAGACAGACAGACAGACAGACAGCGCAAAGCGACTTTGTTTTATAATATGTAGTGATGATGTTTTTACGCGATTAAGTCCCGTTGTAAATTTATAACATAACAGTGTGTATGAACATGCCTTAAAACTCATTTGAAGGCAAACCCAAGATGCAAACGCTACCAACGTTTGTTTTCTATCGACACGAAGGGTACCCTTATTTTTGGCCACTTATGGTTAAAATGAGTATCAAAAATACTGTAAAATTAAAAATAATATTCATAAATAAGTAGTTAAGACTGAAGATTAATAGATAAAATATAAAAATATTTTTGTACTTTCATAATGCATTAGAAATTAGTTAGAATTTAGAGTGGCCAAAAAACCCTATATGGAGTTGGCATATAAGCGGTCGACGCGATCAGCTTACAAACGTCAATCTTAAGTCGAATTTCGAAAACCGCTAAGTTTTATATCAAATCATAGAAAGTTTTTTTACATTTAAACTTATGTTTATCCAGATTTGAAATCCGATCTCTCTGGGTGGGGGTGCTAGTGGCGATCCCCAGTGGGGCTGGGGTGGCGCTGGCCGTGTTGGGGGAGAACACTCCTTCCTTGGTCGGTGTTGCCATCTCTGCGTCGCTACTGCCGCCTGCTGTCAATGCCGTAAGTATACACTTTAACACATGGTAGATATTTATGACACGACTTTAAACGCTGGGAGTTATACCTATTAAATGAATATACACATCACCAACACCAAGTCTAAGAAAAAGCTAGGTTTGAAAAACCTAAATGCTGTTTAGATGATATCTTCAAAATAATGTTATACCATGTACAGTGCGATAGCACTTAGAATATGCTTCTTCTAAGTGCCCACAGACTGTATATATTTTTTATTTTGCCAATTTTACATTTTAAAAAAACAGTAAGTACACAGTGACACCCGCGACGCTTACACTTATCTATCCGCGGTAAAACAATGTAAAACCATATTCCATTTGACATGTTATCGTATTATTTTAACTGGGCCGCCATTACTGTCAAGTAAATTAGAGCTATATCAGTAGCACCTTACACGTGTAAGTATACTTACCTACATATTGGCAACTACAAAAGAAGCCATTACCTCCTGTTTTCGCCCTCCTGTCTCTCTCGGATACTCCATTAACTTAATTAGATAACAGGGGCTTCCAAACGTTTCGCGGTAATATACACTGCCACTATAATTATAGTTTAACTATGTATCTTATGCAGCAATAGTTTTCCTAAATAACTATAAAAGATCACCGTACATAGGAGTTTACTTATTATTTGTTATAATAGATAACGGTTCATGAGACACGGCCCGGTGACAGAGAGACAGACAGACAGACGGACGGACGGACGGACGAACAGACGGACAGACGGACAGGCGGACAGACAGACCGACAGACAGACAGACAAGCAGACAGACAGACGGACAGACGGACAGTTGGGTAGACGAACCGACGAACAGACTGACAGACGGACAGACAGACAGGCCGACGGTCAGCGGTGGCTTAGTAATTGGGACCCGTTAGCACTATTTGGGTACCGAACTCTAAAAAAAACACGTGTTGTAGGCTGATAACACCAATGGTACTCCCCAGGGTCTCCTCTGGGCCATGGCGCTGGTACACTTGATATTCGCAGCCGACGAGACCCGCTGGACCGGCGTGCTGTCCACACACTCCTACAGCAAAGACCAGCCGACGGAGCTGGCGGTGCTCGGAGCACTGTCCCTGGCCCTCACGCTCGTGAACATCGCTTGCATATTTGCTACCGGGGTTATTGTTTACAAGGTATGAACTAGTAATTGTAACCGATAGTTAATATTTATTGTTAACAAGTAATTATGTATAAGTGACAAAGAAACAATAAAGGCAAACGAACTTACAAACTTATCTACTTAAATAAAACTACACTAATCTAACAAAAGCTACTTGTCGGCCTCTAAAATACCTACTAGCAACATTGCCAAGTACTGTGAACTATTTTGCGATTAATTCATTTTTCTTAGGTACATTCTTATTTCGGCACATTCTTGATAGGACACTTTTTTTTGCTTCGAAATGTTTATATAGAAATGTATGCAAGTAAATGATGAATAAATGATTAATTTTATTATTTAATCACTATAGGTAGTAAGTAATTATTGTTTAATATAGCTTTGACTTTCCGAATAAGAATGTGTCCATACCTTCAATAATAATATTGAAAAAGGAATCGATCCTTTTCGTGACTTTGTATGGTTTACGCACACGTTGTATGGTGTCAATCACTAGAGCGGAAATTACCAGTAACGTAGGTTTTTTCACGATACTTCGCGATACAAACAATTTTTTTTTTCAAGCCAATTTTTGTGTTGACACTTTGTAGGTACACCTTTAAAAGTCTCAGATGTGATTTCAAATTGCAGGTCAAAAAAGTACGTCCCCTGGATCGTAGGTCAGACATTTTATGGTGGAGAGCTAATAAGAGTAGAAGATCTCATCGTTCTCCTACACGGATTAACAATAACATCACGTGGGAAAAGTACAAGTGAGCCAACATAACCTACATTTATATGTATATATATATATATATATATATATATATATATATATATATATATATATATATATATATATTATTATATATTTCGGTGCGAGAGGGTTATAATCTCTCATTAGTTGGGCGCGTAGGTGACGCGCATTCCGGGCCCAATGTTTACATTAACAGCATTAGCTGTATGATTTGTGGTTTGTCACAGAAGAAGTCTTTGTTCGGTGAAACGGGACAGTGTAGCATTGTCGAACGTGGCCGTGGGTCTTGGTATTTAATGTAATTTGACAAAGTTCTTTGTTCTAAGTTTTGGCTTGTATGCCGGGTGGGCATTCTTATTCGGCCTGTGGTTGAGACGGGACGCGCGCTCTCCCGTGACTCGATTGTGCGAGACGTGTGTACTTGTACCACTTGACCCACGGACTCGTTTCCGTTTCGTGATAAGTTAATTTAAGAGAAAGGACTCAATTAGTTACTATTTTTGGAGTGTGGTGAACTTATTTTATATTGTGACTTTTATAGTGGTTTATTGACACTGTTTATTAGTGATTTATTGTTGTTTAATTATTCATTATACACTTTGTTTGAAACTGTACTCGTGTGCGTGATTACCCACCGTTTCCGCCCACAAATATGGATACCATCCCTGGCGCTTCGGATGCTGCACAAGAGCTCCACGCTCCGACATCAGAAGTGGGATCCGCGCACCGAGAGCCTGACGCAGATCATGGAGCAGATAATCCGGAAAATTTACAACAAGATCGTTCCTTACCTTCAGTGCCTATGGAGGTATATTACGAAAAGATGCTGAAACAACAAAGTGATCAAATTGAAAGATTGATCCAGGCATTAAAGCAACCTTCTCCAAGTGACAACAAGAAGACTAATTTTCCGGAATATAATCCCGACAAGAGCGACATGGAAGCAAAAGCTTGGTGCGATACAGTGGCTTTGTGTATGGAAGAAAAACCATTAACAGGGAGTAATTTAATTATTTCCTTGAGCACTGCCCTGAAAGGTTCAGCCTCGTCATGGTTTTCACAAGTTAGTTATTCTGGTATGGATTGGAGCCATTTTCGGGAAATATTTTTGGCCAGATTTGACGCTACTGAGACTTTTGCTGCTGCGTTAGTGAGAGTGAACAGCAGTGTGCCTGCTGAAGGGGAATCAATGGCAGCGTTTGCTAACAGAACCTTGACTACGTTAATGGCCAGGTGGAAAGATTTATCTGTTGAGCAAATTGCCGTATCTACAGTGCTGGCCCGATGCGTACAAATAGAGCCACGGTTACAACGTTTGGCTTACACCACCGAAGTGAAAGACAGGACTTCAATGCAGCGGGAACTCATGGCACATTCCTACAAGAAACGTCCTAACAGTGATCATGCTTCAAATGAGCCAGTGAAGCGATCAAAAACGGTAACCTGTTACACCTGCGGACGGATAGGCCACAAGTCTAATGAGTGCCTAAGAAATCATAAGGCGAAAATTACCAAAATGGAATACAAGAAGGCGGATGCAAACTACAAAGATGGAGTGCAGAAGAGGTCTGTGGTGTGCTTCAAGTGTGGAAAAGTTGGCCACATCGCTCCTCAATGTTCTGACCGTCGAGCATCATCGTCGCTGGCAGGCCGATCGAGTGGAACTGAGAAGCCGTCGACTGCGGAGCACCGGCGAGTGGACGCTTGCAGCGTAAAGCAGGTGTCGTCGCAGCTCACACATCATGGTCAGTCGTACGATTACTGTTTTGATTCTGGTTCCGAATGTTCTCTGATTAAGGAAACTTTAGCAAATAAATTTTGTGGCAAACGTTTTGGGTCTTTGGTCACGTTGTTGGGCATTGGTAATGCCGATGTTAACAGTACTTGTCAGATATTGTCTGAAGTATGTATTGATGATAATGTGGTTGAATTACTTTTTCATGTTGTACCTGATGATGCAATTAATAATGGCATTATGGTTGGCAGGGATTTGATTACCCTAGGATTTACAGTTGAGATTTCGAATGATAGTCTGATCGTAAAGAAATCTAAAGTTGTTAACTTGTGTGAAGTTGGTAAGCCAACATGTGACTTTAAGAATATTGATACTGATGTCTGCGGTGAGCATCGTGAAAATTTAGTTCATATTTTGGAGAAGTATCGTACTTCATTTGTTGTAGGCACGCCGACGGGGTGCGCTAACACAGGGGAAATTGAGATTAAACTTATTGACCCTAACCGTACAGTTCAACGTAGACCTTACAGATTGAGCGCTGATGAGAGACAAGTTTGTCGTGATAAAATCAAGGAGCTTTTGGCAGCTAATATTATTAGACCGAGTTGCTCTCCGTTTGCGAGCCCTATCCTTTTAGTTAAAAAGAAGGATGGTTCAGATAGATTATGTGTTGATTATAGAGAGCTTAATCGCAATACCGTGCCCGATAAATTCCCATTGCCTCTTATAAGTGACCAGATTCAACGGCTCAAAGGAGCTAATTATTTTACAATTTTAGATGCTGCGTCCGGATTTCATCAAATCCCGGTTCATAAAGATTCTGTTGAGCGTACAGCATTTGTAACGCCAGACGGACAGTACGAGTATTTAACTATGCCATTCGGTTTGCGAAATGCACCCTCGGTGTTTCAAAGGGCAATGTACAAGGCACTTGGTGATCTTGTTAATACATTCGTGGTCTGTTACTTAGATGACATGATGATTGTGTCTGATAATGAGGAAGAAGGATTAGAGAGGCTTGATATTGTGTTAAAAACTTTAAAAGAAGCTGGCATCTCTTTAAATCTTAGGAAGTGTTCTTTTTTGAAAACAAGTGTTGAGTACTTGGGTTATGAAGTCACTCGTGGGGAAATTAGACCTAACTCACGTAAAGTTGTAGCTCTTACAAACCTGCCTCCTCCGTGTACAGTCACGCAGGTACGGCAGTTCATTGGCTTAGCCTCATATTTCCGACAATTTATTCCCAAGTTTTCTCAGTTAGCAGCACCGCTTTATAAACTCACTACAGGGAAAGGTAAAGTTCAGTGGACACCAAAACATGAAGATATACGTCAGAAAATTATCTCTTACCTAACTAATGAACCTGTTCTAATGATTTTTGATCCAAATTATCCGATTGAATTGCATACTGATGCTAGTTCAGATGGTTATGGCGCAATGCTTTTGCAAAAGAAGGACGGTAAATCACATGTTATTGCGTACTACAGCAAAAAGACAACGGATGCAGAATCTCGTTATCATTCGTATGAATTAGAAACCTTGGCAGTTGTTAACGGAATTAAACATTTTCGGCATTTTTTGCAAGGTAGACAGTTTATAGTTATAACTGATTGTAACTCGTTACAAGCATCGCGTACCAAAATTGATTTGACACCTAGAGTTCATAGATGGTGGGCTTTCTTACAGTCGTTTGATTTTGATATCGTTTATAGAGATGGTAAACGAATGGGTCATGTTGATTTTCTTTCGCGAAATCCGTTACCAAGTAAAGAAATTAAACAGAAAGTTCAGGAAAAACGAGTCAATTTGTTAGAGATATCTAAAAACTGGTTACATGCTGAACAGCAGCGTGATCATGAGATTGCTGAAATTATTTCAAAACTAAATAATGATGATCTCCCACTAAGTCTTATAAACACATACCAAAATATTTCCGGTGTTCTCCATCGAAAAATACAACGCAATGGTAGAACACGTAGCTTACCCATTGTGCCACAGGCTTTTCGTTGGTCTGTTATAAATCATATTCACGAATCAATTATGCACCTCGGATGGGAAAAGACTTTAGAAAAAGCATTTGATTTTTACTGGTTTCCTCATATGCGAAAGTACGTAAGGAAGTTCGTTGAGAACTGCATAACTTGTAAAGTATCGAAGTCAAAATCTGGTAAAACACAAGCTGAACTTCATCCAATACCGAAAGTCACAGTTCCGTGGCATACCGTTCATATTGATGCGACAGGTAAACTTAGTGGACAACAAAAGTCCAAAGAGTACATTTTTGTTATTATTGATGCGTTTACCAAGTATGTACTTCTGCGTCATACATCGAATATCGACGCCATTAGTGCTGTTAATGCCTTGAAAGCTGGATTGAGTTTGTTTGGTGCTCCTACAAGAGTAATTGCGGATCAAGGCCGTTGTTTTGCAAATAAACATTTTCGAGATTTTTGTGATACAAATAACATCCATCTTCATTTAATATCAACTGGTACTTGTCGAGCGAATGGCCAAGTAGAACGTGTAATGAGTACACTTAAGAACATGCTGACTGCAGTTGAAGTCAATAAAGAAAGAACATGGCAGGATGCTGTTGATGATGTTCAACTTGCTTTTAATTGCACTATTAATAGGGTAGTCAAAGCCAGCCCCCTAGAGTTGTTGATTGGTAAAGTAGCCAGACCACTGTCGCTTCTTGCTTTAGGTGACCAAGACCAAGACGATGTTGACATTGTTGGAATCAGAGAACAAGCGGTTAATTCTATCAACGATATTGCTCGTATGGATAAAGAGCGATTTGATAGAGGAAAGGCTAAAGTTTCGAAGTTCACAGTTGGTGACTTTGTTTTGATTGAGAATCATGAACGGAATCAAACGAAATTGGATCCGAAGTTTCGGGGTCCGCTTAAGATAGTCGAGTTGCTCGATGGAGATCGATATCTTTTGAAGGCTATTGATAGCAATAGAACTTACAAGTATGCGCACGAAAGGTTACGTGCGATGCCAGATTGTTACGTTCCCACAGAGTTTGAAATTAGTTCCAATGTTGATGAAAGTGAGGAACAGTCAGAATCAGCCCGTATTGGTGAGCGTGTTGACGAGATGTAGTTGATGCACATGGCTGGCATGGTGCTGATGTGCACATGGCTGGCATGGTGCTGATGTGCACATGGCCGGCATGGTGCTGAAGTGCACATGGCTGGCATGTTGCTGAAGTTGATACACTTGGCTTACATGGTGTATGGCAACTTGGTTGTTTTGGGCTTTTGCAACGTGATCTACTGACTTGGTCATTAGCCGTAGGTCGTATTCCAAACCCAGTTTAGCTGGTACGGAGGCTGCGCGGTGTGGTGACAAGCAGGAGGGTTACGGTTGCGTTTTGGTCCGTGAGATGACATTGCATTGGGCAAGTTGTGGTCTGTGAGACCTTGTGTTTGTTGCAATGTGGTGTGTGTGACCTGCTCTGATTGGTCTGTTTGTTATGTGACCATTGATATCACATGTGTGATGTTGAGCCATGATGTGTTGGTATCGAATTGAGTAATTCGATTTTGGGCTGTATCTGACTTGTGTCCTATAAGAATATTGAGTAATCTAGACGTCTTGATGATAAGACTAGTTCTAAATATTGGGAACTTATCAGTTTGTCGTCGTTGTGACCTCGTGGCAGGATAGCCGAACAGGTTGTACTGTGTGGAATTTTGTTTGTTTACAGACGCTCTGTGACGTGTTTGGTGGCACACGAGGACGTGTGACAGTCAGGATCGCCGTTTCGGTGCGAGAGGGTTATAATCTCTCATTAGTTGGGCGCGTAGGTGACGCGCATTCCGGGCCCAATGTTTACATTAACAGCATTAGCTGTATGATTTGTGGTTTGTCACAGAAGAAGTCTTTGTTCGGTGAAACGGGACAGTGTAGCATTGTCGAACGTGGCCGTGGGTCTTGGTATTTAATGTAATTTGACAAAGTTCTTTGTTCTAAGTTTTGGCTTGTATGCCGGGTGGGCATTCTTATTCGGCCTGTGGTTGAGACGGGACGCGCGCTCTCCCGTGACTCGATTGTGCGAGACGTGTGTACTTGTACCACTTGACCCACGGACTCGTTTCCGTTTCGTGATAAGTTAATTTAAGAGAAAGGACTCAATTAGTTACTATTTTTGGAGTGTGGTGAACTTATTTTATATTGTGACTTTTATAGTGGTTTATTGACACTGTTTATTAGTGATTTATTGTTGTTTAATTATTCATTATACACTTTGTTTGAAACTGTACTCGTGTGCGTGATTACCCACCGTTTCCGCCCACAAATATGGATACCATCCCTGGCGCTTCGGATGCTGCACAAGAGCTCCACGCTCCGACATATATATAAAAAAAGTAAAGTCTTAGAGATCCTTAGATTGACTATTTTTTCCCATCATAACCATTGAGTAGGCAGGTAAGTCGGTACTAATAATTTGCACTAAACCTAACGTTTACATATTCTACAGGCTTCATACTTTCGATTAGTATTGGTCTATTAAACAAGCAATAGCAATTTAAAAAAAAGTTAATTTTTAGTTTTTTTTAAACTATGGACTGTGCTGGACTGATTTTTTTTAGTCAACCCATTCCTCATATATTATTTACCATATTAAATTTGATATAAAATACTTTTTATCGAATAAACAGCTGGGTGAAGGTCGGCTCCTATTGGGATCTTAGAAGGGAAACGGGCCAACAGCTGACATCAATTTAGAATATAGATAAAGATAAAAGATAGGAAGACACTTAAGATATTTTTAATCAACTAAAAATATCTTAAGTGTCTTCCTATCTTTATGATTGGTAATTCTTATTTACTTGTACACAACACGGGATTGTTGAGCCACTTGCCACTGTTCGTATTTTGGCAGTGTTAATGCAAATCGGGTTTAGTCGGTTCTACTCGAGCATCCAGTATGTGTTACTCGGCTAAATTATGAAGAGTAGCAAGTAGCTTAAAATTCCTGTATTATTACTGTATCTACGTACTTTATTACAGCAATTGTTTGAATGAATTCTCTATACCAGAGCGGGATGAAGAGCCAATTCATCTCGTACACAGTGATACTGTCACCTTTCGGCACGAATCTCCAGCTATCAGACGCATGAAGGCTCAAAACATCGAGGCCTATTGTCTCCAAAATCAACAGTAAGTTTTTCTTATACAGGGTGTCACATAAATCGACGTTAGTCTAGGGCTTATAGAGCAGCTAAAAAGCTATCGATTTAACCCATGTATGTTCAGCGATTTTTACCGGGCAGCTTACGTCAATCCAATACATTTTCGATAACGAAAACGGGCGTAGAATGCATATTTTTTTGGCATACTAGGCTGAGATGTCAGAGTAAACATCCGATTCAAGATACTTCAAAGTAAACATCAAATAAATATAATAGAATAATAATAATAATAATAATAATAATAATAATAAGTCAAATAAAATAGAAAATAAAATTACTGAAATGCCTTGACACGGGCAACTCAGCAAAGAACAGTATATTTTTATACGGTCCCTGGCTTAGTATTTCTTTGTTAATGTAATTAATATAATTTTATTGACAGGTTCTCCTCTTTGCCAAACAACATTGAACCGAACACACAAGATGGTCACCATATCTACAGCAGCATAGACGATACATTGAAATCGGACATGGGATTTCAAGTTTCCAATAACACGGATCTCGACTTTTTAAATAAAAACCGTATAACAGATTTAGATAACGTTACGAGCTATTGTAACGATAATTTTGAAGACCAAGAAAACTTTATTACAAGTCTTGAACGAAGTATCGAAGATTCGAGTTGTCCGGTCATTGAACCATCATTAAACTACACAGTTGACCCAAAAAACCACGTAGTTTTAGGCAGTAAAACGTACAACGTATAACTTATACATCTTATAATGTATCCCCTATTTTATTTACCTAAACTTATTAATAAAACGTACTTAACTAACTATAACAGATTTGTTTTCTTGTATTTCCCATATCCGAGTATATATTTGTCTCGTTTGTCCATTAAATGGACGCCCTAGTTTTCTTGTTCTTATCACCGGTAAGTGTTTTTGCAATATTCGGAGAGGAAAACGGGCGAATATTATTCTAATAGAAGGAGAACCGAAAACACTTCACTTTCGTATTTAGGTACAAACGCTCCGGCACCGTCTACTTCCGTGCGCTGCGCTGTCATTTTTAATCCTATTTTTAACATATTATTTTAACCTTTAATCTAGCCTAACTGTACCCTGTATGTTTCGCGCATTAAAATATAAGTAGAGCAAATATTTGGATTCTCTAACAAAATAAATAAACCAGTCTATAACGACATCAAACATCGCAAACGCGCATGTAACTACGTATTTTTACATGTTGTTAGGTCCCTTGAGAATAGTTAACACAAATTTGCGATGTTTGCCTTTTCCTGTGTTGATATACCTACAGGGTGTAACAGGAGGAGTAGATCAAACGAAGCAAGTCGATAGAGGACTGTTACACCCTGTAGACTGGCCTAAAATTCATAATAGAGGACGAAAGACTGCCATAACAATAGCAGGGAGTAACAAGATTAACAACATTTTTTTTTACTCCTGTGTCTGACTGTCTGTCCGTCTGTCACAGCTAAATTACTTTTAATCTACCGGACCCTGGACCGATTATTTACCTAAGTTCAAATTTGGTACCCATATCTTTTCCAAATACGAAGATGCGTAATTTTGATACGTAAATTGGATTTTTTATAACTTTATCAAATCAAATAAAAATGCTTGTTATGAGGTCTATTTTTTTTATATTTTAGAGTACTTACCTAAATGGTTTCAAAGTTATTTAAGAAAATAGATTAATATGGACCATTTCCCCAGTTATCTCCGAAACTACTACTGCGCAATGAATTAAAACATAAACAGTAAATACCTAGTTCTTTACTCGAAGTAGGTATAATATTATAGTTCGCTTCGTGTAGGTTCCTCTCTAAGTCCACTATACACCGAGACTCCCCAAGTAAAACCACCAAGTGATACGTGAGTGCAAATTATTTAGTTCTTGTCAGTTTATTATGGATATTATCTTTACGTATGGAACCCCTCCACACGAGTTGAACTCGCACTTGTTCGGTTTCTTAATATAACACTTCAATAAAAAAAAAACTACTTTTACTTTACCTACGGTTAGGATTTTATCCTATGTCGCCAATCTCGCTAGCCCCGCGGGAGGATAGTCAGCCAGAGGATGAAAATATTCTAACTTCCCTCTTGACCGTGAAATAAAGATTCCTAATTAACAAGACGACCATAATAACGTCTAATCAGGGACAAATTAACTGAAACTAATTAGCTATAGAACGCCAACGCGAACCATCACTGCTTATATATTATTTAACAACGCACTTGGCTCGAACATGCCATCCGGAGTCATATTCGTTGTGTGCATTCCTTCAAGCCATTACGAGCATGTGTTGCGATTTGGTAGACCTAAAAGTTTTCCCAACGAAGTCCCGGATTCCTTCAAACCTAGTTATTTAGAAGTTGAGCTGAGGAGTAAAAAACCAAAGAGCATCCCGGTGCAGTTGACCCAGGAATATTACAATGACGCGTTTAGCCCGACTCTGGACAATGTTAAAGAGGAAGATAAGTTTTTCACGTTGGAAAGTGTAAGTATTTTGATTTCTAATATTTTCGTACTATTAAACACTAGCCGATGGAACTGCTACATTTTGCAATGCACTGAATGAGGTTGTCCCTTTTTTTACAGTTTTGAACCTGTATGATGAAGTAGTTATGACAATCCCTAGTTTTTCCAATTAAAAAGACCTCCTTGTTGAACGCTTGTTTTTTTTCTGTTTTTGACAATTTTTACCACGTCAATGGACCTGTGTTACGGCAAAAAAATACCATAGACACCTTAAATTAGACTACCTATATTTGCAACCAAATGAGACCAATTTGGTCTCGGTAAACTTTTTTCAACGTATGTTGTTCGTATGTTGAACCTGTTGTTCAAAAGTACGCAAAATTTCCAAATTTCCAAGAAAATTAGGAACCATAACTCTTCACCATTATGAGTAGACAAGTAATGTGGTCTGAAGCAAAAGTAACTTATTTTTAACCAATTAAAACAGGCGGAGGTTCTCAGTACATCGGAATTTTTATTGATTATTTTTGATGTAATTATGTTCCCCGATTGCTAGAAGGCCGCTGGACCGATTTGACAAAAACTTTTTTCGTTTGAAAGTTACACTTTGGCCATTGTCATCAAGTCAGAATCTCATGATGGGATCTTGGAGAAATCGAGGGAACTCTTCAAGTATTAAGTATAGGCAGAACTATAGCGATTTGGGTATTTTTTATAGTAGGTAGCTCGTGCATTTGCTCTCGGAATGCACTATTTAGTGAAGTGGAACGGATGATGAAGACGACAGACGGCCACCGAAACTACTCAATAGGTACTAAGAATTTCACGGGTTGCGATACAATTACTTTAGATTGCTAAGCAATTGATACTCGTCACAATGCATATACGCTGAATTGGTTTTGATGGTGAAGTACCAATAGAACTCCCCAACAATTAACGACCCTGCATCGGGAAAAGCAATCATATCTAAACTATTCCGACAGATTTTGCAAGAACTCCTAAATAAGCTCCAAGTTAAGCATGTAGCATGGATAAGCGACAAAGCAGGCAATTACTTCGAGGTAATATTTCCACTTCCCACTGGAGATGAATGCGAGACTATGCTGCATTGCCTGACTAAGCTCGGCATTGGAGTCCGGTGGCAATCCATTGTAAGGTAAGCAGAAACGGAACGAATAGGTAACCGCGGGAAGATACATATATCGAGTTGTGCACGGCACCATCAAGTCTTCCATTAGCTACGGCTAACCGGAGGGCTAGATGGTGCCGTGCACCGGGGCCCCCAAGCTCAGGGTCCCTCGAACCCTGACCGACTTACTTCAAATTGGCCGAGCGGAAATTAAATATTGACTTGATAAAATCTAAATATTTTATATAGGGCCCAAGTTTTGCTTTACCAAGACCTTTGGTTACCGCTAGAACTCGGCATATAACATAACATAACATAACACAGCTTCAGTGAGCTAGTGTCGTGCTGTGGTAACTTATGCTCTTGAGGTTAAACATTGCTTATTCAACCTGCACATTCAGGTTACCAAAATAGTTCCCTTGGTACTAGGGTAACAGAGTTCAGACGGCAGTTACTCCTAGAGTCTGCCAACCCTGGGATCATGGTTAAAGTAACACCAACCCTAAAACTTTTTAGGGTAAATTGACACTATTGTTAAGATGATAAGTTAAAGATGGACTTTTCAGCGTACTGCCATGCAGTGTAGTGTACAGTTCTACGGTTGAAAGCGTGGACTTTGATGAAGACACAATAATGTAAGTTGCGATTTTTATTCTGTGAAGACCTACGTAGTAAACAAATAGTAAACAATATACCATTTATATGTGTTTAGATACGTTATCCACGTGCAAAAGTACCTACCGAAAATTCCGAGGCAAAATGCCAAACTTTCATCAAACCGCCAATCAATTGCACCGCGACGCCTATCGTCGTCTACGGAGTTTATCTCTTTCCAACAACAGCGTGTGGAATTAATTAGCTGTGGATTAGCTTCTTTGTCTGTAAGAACGACAACATAGCAACCGAGTGTTTGGTGACGGGTTTTGAATGCGTTTAGTATGAGCATAACGTAACTTAATTTAAAATATCATAGTATAAACTAGGGTACTTCTTTTCTTAGACGAAAAACAGAAGAAGCGAAAAGATGGCGCGGTTTCGTGGAGTCTATACGGTCCAAGCTGACTGTGAAACAAGTAGTTGACGGCGTGAGAGGAGGTGGAGAGCTGTCGTTTGATTATCTGACTCTCATTATTACAGCGGAGTAAGTACTTACGACAATATCATAAAGTAAATATGTCACTTTGTCCAAATCATGATTCTCCTTTTTTGTTCCCAGTTCTCTTGCTGCCCTTGGATTAGTTGAAAACAACGCTTCAAATATAGTAGCTGCTATGTTGGTATCACCTTTGATGGGTCCAGTGATGTCCATCACATTTGGGACCATCATCGCAGACTGGGGCCTGGTTAGAAGCGGTTTCGAAAGCCTTGTCCTAGGCATGCTATTTTCTTTACTATTCGGCTTTATATTTGGCCTTATATTAGGAAGTACGGACATGCCTTGGGGCTTTGGTGACTGGCCAACGGAAGAAATGAAATCTCGGTAATTCGAAACTAAATAATTATGTAATTAAGTCGTTGCACAAACATAGCTTTAATACTACCTTTTTGTTTTAGAGGCAACGTTCGAGCTCTATGGATGGGAGTATTATGGGCTCTGACTTCAGGTACAGGAGTAGCTTTGGCTTTACTTCAAGGCAGTGCTGGGCCTCTTATTGGAATAGCCATTTCAGCGTCACTACTTCCACCGGTTGTCAATTGTGTAGGTTTATGACAAATTTTTATATCAATTTTTTTTGGAAATACGTTTTTTATTAAAAATAGAGTATTCTCTGGATTTAACAGGGTTTATATTGGGCGTTAGCATGCATCGTGTTGCTGAATCCAGGTGTAAAAATCCCGCATATCAAAGGAGAAGCATACACCGGGAATTCTTCGTATGAGCCCTTGTACCACGACTATCTGCCAATAGAGTTCGCTGTTAACGGCAAGTACCTTCCCTAACAAAAGATGCGCGAATGTTTATGTATTACTTACAACTATGTGAGACTGTTTGTTTCTTTGATAAAAAAAAGAAAGATACACTTTATATGTATGTCAAATACTTCTTTTGGCATTATGGATTAATAGTGGGCTATTGTGTCAAGTTTCTTGCAGCGCCCCCCCATCCTCCTCTTAGCGTCATTTTGGGACTTGTTAGTAGAATGCTTTAATGCATTCACTGACACCGACGCATATATGCGTTCACTGTCATACAAATTTGTTCCTAGGCCACGCCCCCTGGCAGTGAATGCGTTAACTAAATCAAATAGGTACGAGTAGGTACTTTCTGCTCAAACTTGACAAACTTTACGTAAACTTTTTAATTTTTTAAATACAGAACTACCTATTCAGAAATTATTTATATTTTCTAAAACAGAGAAGTTCAAGTTTAATTTAATTAAAATACGCGATTACCTACACGCAACCGCAGTGTCATTACCATATTTAATAGTCACTCATCAAACTTTGTATGAACACAAACTTGTAGGAGTATAATTAATTGAATTCCCCAGGAATTGTTAGCTGCTGCCTTACGATCGTCAACGTAATCTGCATTTTCATTACGGCGATTATGTTCCTTAAAATTAAGGAGGTCGCCGCGCCTTACACCTCCACTCCGGATCTGAGGAGATTCTGGGAACAAGACATCAAAGTGGTTCGAGAGGCTAACCGAGCGAATTTGCATGAGGCTGAGGAGGACGAGCGCGCCGAGTAAATACATTCTGTATATTTTATTTAAATATTCGATTCAATTCTGAAGATTAGATTAGACCTTTCGCGAATTGCCCCAATTCTATGCGGACGCTACAAAAAGACGAATTTCTTTAGTTCAGTCGGGCTACGTTAAGTATTAATGTTATGTTACCTAAATAATTTATTCTAAGAGATACAAATCGAGAACAAATATGAAACTTTAATCAAATATATAGAAACATTGAATAACCAGGATAAGACACATACTCGTAATTAATTACTGTGCCTCACAATTTTGCAAATATTATACGTACCTAAGCTTTTAATTAGATATCTAAGTATCCTGTTTTTTAAATGCTTGCATTGGTAGATAAATTAGATAATCAAAGTAGGGAAGTACCTAACGTTAACGTACGTAATTTCACGTTTTTGAGGGAGTTATTTCAGAATTCACAAAATAATTGATTTCTGGTAACATGCAAAATCGACAAGTAAAATGACAAGCTGATCGAAAAAAAAGCATCTAGGTAAGTACTTCTAATATTTATGACTCCTTTTATCTTTTACTAGACTCGTTCTCGATGACCTAAACCAAGAAACTGATGAAGATATCAAAGATAAACTAGAATCAGCTGTTCAAGAAGCTTTGGACGACGAGACATACAGAAAAGTGAAGAGGATGAGTTATCAGAGTCACACAGCTGATGAGGTATCCCAGAAATACTATGTGGAGATCGTCTAATTTAAAACTAAACACCCCTTGAGAAAGAAAGAAAGACTCACTAATCGACCTATGTCCTAAAAACACATCCATATGTGAGAGTAAAGATAAAGAGGGGCGTGCATGTTAAAAAAGATAAGACGATCTCAACAACGAAAAAGTCTAATTCAACCAAATCAACTGTTTTTTTTTTTTCTAAAACCTCCTTTAACAAGCTTACCTTAGAGCTCACATGTCATGAACTTTACCGATTTTTATCAAACCTTGCTTAGAAACACAGATAAAGTATGGTAATATTACAATTTAAGGTACTGTACGTTTCAAATTAGTACTTTCAGTTTATGGATAAATTAATTTTATTTGCGTTTATATTTATAACCGCACCAGATTTAAATGTGTAGGTATATAAGGAGTGTCCCATAACGACGTAAATGTTAGGGGATAAAAACATATTGTCTCAAACGTCGGCGCAGTTAATCAAGATTTCGAAATTGTGCAACAAGTACTACTTAATCTGGGCAAAAATAAAGTTACAGCTGCTTTCCTTCTATTTTCCTATACTTGAGTACCTATTCAATGTTTTCAGGTATTTCGAACAATCGGCATGCAAGCCCGCACGACAGTCTCATTACGTTCAAGTCGTCGCTCCAGCATGGCTTCACCCCGCGCCAGCTTCAAGCATACTCCCGCCAAAAAGGAGGACATCGCCGCCCTGGACAAACTGCTCACCTCTCTCCTCGGCACCAGAGACAACAGAACGCGGTCCTTCCGGTCACATAGAGGCACACCTAGGTCCAGTCACATGCCAGTAATAAGCGAGCAAAGAGGCAACCGAAGATCAGAGTCCTGGCCGGAAAGAATATTTGAGAACTCTGTGGTCAGCAGCGTTCTAAGTAATTTAAAAACAAGTCAGAGGAATTCTTTGGCTGAAGAACCGTTTCTAACGCCTAATTAATATTGCCTTTTACATATAAGTAAGTAGGTACCAAGTCAAGTTTAACACATTCGCCGCCAAGTACCCGACAATCGGGTATTCTATTAAGTATGTTATTCCCACGCCGCACTACCCGATTTGTTGCGGGTACGAGTACTATTGTACTATTTACTTCTATGCTGGCGCGTGATTGGGAATTGTTTCGTGGGCTGGCTTGGGGCTGGCAGTGAATTTATAAAAGGCCGTAGTAATTAACCGTCTTGGCCGAGAGGCCAGTCACAAGATGCGTCAGTACCTTGACAGTTTTATTTAGAATCTAGGTTTCAAGAATGTAATCTAAGAATATGGACGCACCGTTGTAGATTTACAAATAGCTAAAGACATAGCAATAAGAAGTCTTGTTACTGCTTCGACTCGATTACCTACCTGAGAGAGCGAACTTTTGGGTTGTTCGCATAAGGACAGATTACCAAAAAGACAGATTCTCATTAGGAGAGATTCTAATAAGGTTAAGATTTAATTGCTTTCTTACTTTAAAAGCTATAATATAATACGTAGGTAGGTTTAGGTTATGTTAGTTTTGCAGCAGACCCGGAGGGCCAAACCACCTAGTAATAGGAGCTCCGCGGTAGCGGAGCTCCGTTGACACTATCTAATTTCAAAACAATAAATGTCGACGGAGTTGCGCTACCGCGGGGCTCCTAATTCTGGCTGGTATATGTATATCATCCTTTCTTATAAATAATCTTTGTCATCTGAATGTGCTAGTTTGTAAGTAAGTGCAACGTTCTTATTAACGGGGTTAAAGCATGGTGTGAGGAACTGTACAATTTCTACCTTAGAACGAATCTGTCCTAAAGCTAATCTGCCATAATAACGTAAACAACCCGAATTAACACTGATAAGTAGGCAGTCAATACTAATATAAAATCATGCTAAGTATACTTAACATATTTAGTTTGTCGTCAGCGGTACCAAATGTTCGCTCCCTGCTGATACTGAACTGATAATTCTTAAATTACACGGTTACCAAAATTAAACTTTAGCAATTAGCAATTATTTAAAAGAAAATATAAACGAACTGTGACTTTTATTTCTCCACCTCAGAAGTAAAGTTTATTTATAGTAACTACAGTAGGCCTACTTACGTAAGTCGGTATTACCTAAACCTCTTTCCTTCCTCACATCGCCCGCGTCGTTTTTTGGAGATAAAACGTAGGCTACTCGTTTATCTCATCTCGTCTTCGCTAATTAATAACTACAAAACCATGATGATTGATTCTTTCAGTATTCACGGTTGCAGATTTGTTGAAAAAATTTTACCGCAACCAAAAAGTTCTCGGCGTCCCGCAATATAACCAAAAGCCGACTTCAGTTTGACTGAATGGCCGCTGCAACTCACAAGTAGCCTGAGGCTCTACTTTGAAATCCGTAATCCGAACTTCGTCTATTGCTATCCCTTTTGCTCTTGACGCGTCACTAATTCGCAAGAAAGTGATGGGGCGATCCGAAGTTCGAATTACTGATTTCAGAGTAGAGCCCCTGATGTCTTTCGATGCTGCGTGTAGGATTATTTTAATAAAAAAAAACACTCCATTGTACAAATATTTAATTATTGGACTACACTAACAAAATTTAACTATAAACTCAAAATAAATTATGCGTTACAAAAAACAATGGAATACAATGTACTCATATATTAAATATGTTGTCATATTTATTATTATCACAGACATGCTTTTTCTACAAGTCCCTATTAGGTTGTTTTATTTGAGTATCAATAGTATTAAATTAATAAACGCAGCCTATTAGTTTTCTAAGTATATCCACTACAGTTAATGAGATAGTTCTGCTATTATACATGTTTTATCCTGAACACATTTGATTGTTTTACTATGTTTTACTTGCGACGTGTAAACATCATATCCTAGTGATATCGTATTGTCATACAAAACTCTGTACTTAGTGGGTAAAAAGTAAAAGTTAATGATTTGTGCCGGAGGCCACACAAGCCATTCTGCTTTATAAAGTCTAATGAATTTATCAGTAACTTCTTGTTTAAAATTTTCCATGGGATCCTTTTCAAAAAGTGCTAAGCTACCGAAAAAAGTAACTATCATTATCGGTGAGAAAATAAACTGATCTAGGATCAATTTTTTTGTTACCATGTCAAGAGTCTTCCCTATAATAAATTTGTCCAACATCTTGTACCAATGGTGACACAACACTCCTACTGCACCACCAGAAAAAGCCATGTGGACTGTGCGTTGTGAATCAAATTTATCTAAATCTTTACAGTATATTTCATAGTGCTGCTCCATGACATCTCCTAGTGATGACAAAGTAACGGAAATAGTGACATTTGTACAAAATAAATATTTGTTACTAAATGCTATTTTTACTATTTTTTTTAGTTTAGGTGCAGTTCCAGAAAAAGTAATTGCAAACTTTCTCCATGTGACCCCTAGTGCCTGCATCTTGGTATCTGAAAAAAATATAACAAAATGTTTAAAAAAACAGTAGTTCATAATATTGGTGAGAACAAAAAATTAGAAAAAAAATTACTTATCATTATCAACTTATTTCCATCTCTTTATAAATAATGTTTGAACTGAAATTAAATAAACAAAATTTTAAACACTGTTGACTTGTATTTCATTAATACTAAATTAAAATCCAAGTATTAAAACTGTCAGTTTATTGTTATCAATAAAATAAAAGACTTAAATTAATATTATTCTTCTTCATCATTTTGCTTATTATGACCTGTATGCATAGTTTTTGCATGCTTGACTTTTGATGTGTACACATCATACCCAAGTGAAATTGTATTATCATACAAAACTCTGTACTTAGTAGGTAAGAAATAAAAATTAATTATCTGTGCTGGCGGCCATACTACCCACTCGGCTTTGTATAGAATTATGAACTTATCCGCAACTTCTTCTGTAAAGTTTTCCATGGGGTTATCTTCAAATATAGCCACAGTGGCAAAAAACGAGAGTATTATGATTGGTGAACATATAAATTGGTCTAGCATCAATTTTTTCATCACCATGGCAAAGCTTCTTCCAATGATTACTCTATCCAGGAAGTTGTACCAATGGTGGGCGATGACACCGACCGTGCCGCCCGAGAAGGCCATGTGCGCCGTGCGCCGCGGGTCCATCTCCACGATCTCCCCGCTCAGCGCTTCGTAGCTCTGCTCGAGCACATCTCCCGCGGTGGAGATCCCTACTGACAGTAAGACATTGGTATAAAACAGATACTTGCGACTAAACGCCTGATCCTTGGCTTGCTCGTAAGTTTTATAAGCCTTACGAAAAAATCTTCTTAAATTCATCAATGACCTAAAATAAAGCGTCAACGTATTATTAAGAAGTCGCCGTTTTACAACAATATCTTATTGTTTATTAGACTAGATATGGTTTTAACAATGACACGAACAACATGTTTTAAGGGCGGGCTGATTATTTAATTGTGGAAAGCTGAAAATACCCAGACACTTACGTTTAAATGTAGCACGCGTATCTTGAGGCTAGAGGGTTGTTGTAAACAACTAATAAACCTGTAAAAATATATCCAAAATTCTTGTCTTGGTGTCAGTATTTGCTATTGCATACTATACTACTGCGACGAATTAAAAACCGAAACATAGGTATTGCATAAATTCTTAACCTTACTTAAATTGGTCACGAGCCTGACAGTGTCAATTTCAAAAGCATGTCATCTTGACAGAAAAGCGTTCCGGATCACGCTTATTCTTCGACATGAGCAGTAAGCAAGGCTCTTTCTTAGGCCGGCCACATACATTTGTTTTACGGAAAACTTACTGGCTAAGCTACTTACTGGTTTTGTGGATGTGTCTACAGAGGCCCGTTTCACGAAGCTTCAAGTTACAAATTACAAGCGGAA
Organism: Acleris cristana; assembly: GCA_948252455.1. Taxonomy (NCBI): domain Eukaryota; kingdom Metazoa; phylum Arthropoda; class Insecta; order Lepidoptera; family Tortricidae; genus Acleris; species Acleris cristana. The sequence goes on along the minus strand of OX411784.1, from coordinate 10,406,045 downwards.
GTCTAGCAAAGAAAGCTACAGTAGCTTCGTGAAACGGGCCATAGCAAGCCTACGCACTATCGTTTTGCGTCATGCATCGTGCGCGGTTGTTCTTCCAAGTTAGCTAGTGCGCGTAGGGGCCTTAAGAGTTTGTGGTCTGTGACAGCAGCATGATGGATACTTTGGACGATTGTCGATAGTGCGTACAGCACCATCGGGCCTGACGGTCGTGCGCTGCTGCACGTCAAGAAGGATAATGCGTAGAGGGCTTTAGACTCTAACTTAAACTTTTAACTGGCAACCCTTGATAAATAAACTGTCAAGAAAAATTAAAAAAAAATCTATTGAATTGAATGGGTTTCATTCATCGGCGCGTCCCAATATTTTTCGTGCTATTATCTAAAATAAGGCCAAAATAAGCCATGGCTGGTATGTACAGAATATATTCATTCGATCTTAATCCATACCGTTTGTTTTTACATACGACATTTGTATGCTTTCGAAATAAACCCACAGTTAAATTAGTTTTATTTATGTTTCTCCTGTTTCAGATAAATTAACCCTCGATAGAATTGCTATGAAGGATAGGTCTACGTCCCATCTCCGAATATACGTAGGAGGTTTAACAGAGAACGCTACAGTAGACGATATATACGACCACTTCATACAATTTGGTCATATAAATGGGATTGTTGTGAACAGGAATTTTGGTTTTGTGCAGTTTGAAACAGAGAACAGCGCGAGGCAAGCGATTTCTAAAGCTGATGGGAGTGTCTTCCAGGGCAAAACTATCAATGTGAGGGCTTCCCAAACAAATCCTGACAAAAGGTAAGATGCTGACACAGAGATGTTAATGTAAATTAAATACAATACCAAACCTTAATTTCAGGAAATAATGCCAATTTACGAATTCGGTATACATTATAAATTATACTTAAAACTTACACATCCATTATTACACTTTTAACTGATTTATTATGTGAAATTTATGTATTAAAAAATGACCTAACACTAGCTTAACATAGTTAAAAGTTACTTTCTCTATATCCTCTGGTTAATGATATTATCTATCTTCTATCTTCTATAAATATATAAAAGAAGAAACTGACTGATCTATCAACGCACAGCCCAAACTGCTGGGTCTTGAAATTCCAAATTTAGCACGTAGGTTCCTTATGAGGTCTAGGGGTGCACTAAGAAAGGATTTTCTGAAAATAAACCCCCAACGGGAAGAAATAACAGCGGGAAACTAATTAGGGCGTCCTCTAGTTAAATCAAATAAAATATGCCCACAGATAGAAAGTAGGGTAGTTGCACTGGTTTTCATCCAGTTAGGTGAGTTGCCAGCTTTTGCCCCCAAAATAATATAATGTATAATGTAGGATGTGTGTGTGTGAGTGTGTGTGTGTGTAAAACTACCTGACAGAATTGCTCAAGATATATGCTATAACTAGGCAAATTTAAGAATATACGTTGGCATACAATTAACAGACACAACTGGCAATACAGTCCATTTAAAGCTGGCTCACATCATAGAATTCGACACAAGGCTGTATGGAGACATAGGTATGTCACGTGCCTACTCAACCGTCTATGACCACCAACCATCTGATTATAGCCAATGGCTGATTGCTGAGATCAAGAATATATTTAAAAAAAACAGTCATTCTGTAAATTTCACTGCCATTTTCACTATTCACAACTTTTTATAAAGTTTTAAACATTCATTCCTACACTATGTTACCGAATTTTATTACTGTCACAATGAAACCACTACACACATACAGTTTATGTAGTTTTGTTCAAATTAATCACACAACATAACTCTTCAGTTTACCTCCTAGGCCTACAGAAGTTACAGTGCAGCAGCCAGAGTTACCGCATGCAGTTCCACTAAATGACAACCTCCCTATCACCATTGAAGATGATGCAGAGGACCCTTATGACAATTATGGCAACTACATTGGTGACAAAAACAGTAAGATATTTTATTTTCAAGTGCTTGATAAGCAAGCCTCAACAGACGTTTTGCTAACTCGGAGCACATTCTAGGGATTTGACATTGATAAATGTGTCGACACATCAAAATGCTTCCCACGTTTCTTTTTTTTTAGTTGTTAATGCTATCGGATTAATAATAAATTTATCTTTATTATATATAACACAGGAAGTCATATATCTTTGTAAATTTTGAATAAAACTAATTTAAAGTTCATGGAATTTTTCAAACTTGGTTAAATCCATCTTGTTGTTCAAATCAAAACTAGTTAAATCCATTTGAACCAATCAGAAGGCGTAATTGTCCCAAGATGGCTGTCAGTTTACTTCGAATATCCAGTGCAATTATTTCAAACATAGTTTAATCCATCACATGTTTTTTCAAACTTGGCCAAATACGAGACAGGTAAATCAAACCTGGTTAAATCCAAATTTAAAATCCATTTTTTGCGCAATATCCATCTTCTACAATCAAAATTTAATAGGCTTTTGATTTTTTAGGTAGTCCGTCATATTAAAATACTGTTCTAAGCATCCTAGTAATAAAATCAGGATCAGAAACGGTTTTTCACGATTATCTCAAAATAAAGTTCGATGGAGTTAGCCACGTTTGATATGTATCAACACAAATAAGATGTTGATGTAATATTTATACCAACCGTGAAATGGGATAAGCGACACAAAAGTTGTCATAGGCGAGATCTAGCTCATGCGATGCAGGAAAATCTGATGATTTGAATGATGTATATAAAAAATATGACAAAAAATGTCGCTTATCCCATTTCGCCTTTCAAGTGTTGTTGTGGTCATTGAAAATTCTTAACCACTACAAAGGGCCTCAACGTCATGTCTGATGGATGTCGAGCCACTTAATATAGTAAAAGTACCTACATATATGGATGTATTTATGTATGTAAACTCTTAATTGCACAAACAGAAAATATCAAACTAAAAAAAGAAACAGAAACACAAAAGGTATGTACAAAGGCGAACTTATCCCTTTAATGTCAATCTGTAATGGATGTCATTCCAAAAGAAAAATATTGATTGTTTACTATGAAAACCATTTCAAAATAAAAAATAAATATTATTTGTTTATTGTTTTTATTTATTAATGTTGAATATCATTACAACATCTTTAAAGTAACATCAATAAAAAATTTAGTTGCTTAATATTTTGCAACATAACTTTATTATATGTGCCCCGAGTTAGCACATGTCTGCTCATCAAGCACTTTAAACTTCATTTCATCGGTCAACATGTGACATTTGATTCAGGCATCAAGCCCTATAGGTATTAAACTTCAATTCAAGTCGCATATGAATTCACCTATTCAAACGAAAATCTATATTAATATTATGTGTAATTTTCTTTTTATGTCAGCACCGATGCCATCTGATGGTAAGTGCGATCTGAGAACCGTAGACATTTGCAATCTTCAGACCGCAATCCTAAGATACAATTATTTTATACCTACAATCTGCATGTCTATTTTCTAAAGAATACTGTCCTAATTATACAACGATATTGTGTTCATCAAATATATGATGACTAGACGTGTGCGCCCGCCGCCACGAGTTTAAATCTACGCGCCGTGGTGGGAAAGTACCGAAATTCACACTTCTTCCGCTTACCCACCTGGCCGCCGTAGAGAAAAAATAGTTGATTGTTTATCAAAGGACTAAAATAGGCCGTAATGACACGAGACATTTAAGAGCAAAGCAAGAGTGGCGGCGTGGTGGAGTTCTAGTGTTAATCACTATCGCGCTTTTTGGGTGGCGCCCGTCTTATTGGAGCATACAAGTTGCTAAAAATGACTGATTTTGCCTCTAAGAATAGAGTTCAGATATTCAGGCGACTAAATTGTAAATAAATAAATTAAATTTTGGAATAAGCGTTTGTTGCCAACTGTATTTTTTTTTGCAAAGTCATTATCTACTTACCCAGACCAAACTTATTAGTCCCAACATGGCGGGTCTATGTAAAGTATAGCGGAGATCCTGTCGCCACCTTCCAGCTCTATCATCAGATCAGTTATTACATACTTACCATAAAAATTGTATTGTCATCAGGTTTACATTTGTGATCCAAATTTCAGCCCATTCCATTAGGTATATAAAGTAAAATTCGAAGTGCTCAAATGGTTCTGTACACCCTACAATTAATATGGTGTAACGAACTATTTGAGCACTTTAAATGTTACCTTAAATATGACGCTGACGGTACAATGAGTTTTTCTAACTTGGGTACCTACATTACCCGATGCTCTTTACTGCGAAGGAACAACACCGTAAGGAAACCTGCACATTCGAACAGCTGAATGTGTAAGAGGGTAGTTGCACAAAAGATCCTAAAGGGTCGAAGATAAAATAAGACCTACATAGGAATAGTGCAAGTTAAATAAAAGCTAGTAACAGCAGTAGAAGTAGTAGCTAATAGTAGCAGTGTTCTCCTCTTGGGAAGCGCTGCTGGTAGATTTTTGACGTGTAAAAGTGCTAGGGCGGCCTTCCTACTTACTGATAAGTTTGAGTTATTAAGGGCCTGTTTCACAATCGTCAAGTAAAGCATATCTGACACATAAATTTAGCCCTTTTCTTATCTTGCACTTGAACATAGACAAGGAGATAGCTAACTTTAACTGGAACATAAATTTACTTGTCGATTGTGAAACAGGCCCTAAGTATTCGTAATATTATTTTTCCAGATAGCTACCGTGAGGAGGAGTTCGAGGAGAATAGCTACAGCAACCAGAGCTGGGGCGAGCGCGGGGAGCGCGGCGGCGCGGGGGGCGCGCGGGGGCGCGGGCGCGGGCGGGGGCGCGGCGCGCGGGGCCGCGGCGCGCCCGGCTTCCGGGACCGCTCGCCCGTCGGCGGGAGAGGTAACGTACACGCTAGCGGCTGCTGCCCGGCAGCAACCAAGCTCTCCACCGAGGTGACCTTGCTGGTTTGCGACCGCGTAGAAGGTGGTTTGCAACCAAATTTCATTTGACCTTTAATTGCCCTTGGTTAACTGGCGTGCGCTGGCAACCGCGGTTGGATACCGCCGGTGTACACCGTGTAGACGCTTGTTGCCAACCACGCGAGCGCAGTTGTGTCTCTGCAGGCAGAGTGCGCACGGCCTCACGCAACAACGCACGAGAACAAGATGGCGAACGAGCAGCAGAACGAGCGCGCAGTTATCGCTGACATGATAGATTTGTACACAGATTTCCCATGCCTTTGGGACTTATTATCCGAGTCGTGTAAGGACAGAACTGAAAAATTACAAGAAATTTATCCTGACGCCAATGAAGCTTCACTGGCGCACAAAAGTGCTAAAGCTACGCCAACCTTCTGAAATTTTGAAAAGCAAGGAGCCATATCGTGTGCACTGCGCAGTCGTACGATGCGCGAGCAGTAGACACACTGCTGTTGGCAACCGTGCAGACGGAATTATCCACATTTTGTCACGCGGTAAACGCAGCCATATTAAGCCTCCTGATATATATTTAAAGATTCTCTGTCTATGGAGCTTGGCAGGATTTTATTTCCCCTTTTGTGTCTAGGCGGAGACTGGCCGGAGCCCCGGGGCTTCGAGCGCGAGCGTTTCGGACAGCCACTGGCGGACTACCCGCGCGCCGTGCCTGTCAACGAGAGGAACGACTGCGAAATCATTGTCGTCTCTAAATCTCTCACGTGAGTAGTGCTCTAAGTTTATTAACCCCCGACGCAAACGCTGTCTGTCTGTAGCACCGTAGCTCTTTAACGGGTGAACCGATTTGGTTGCGGCTTTTTTATTTGAAAGCAGCTTTTCTAGCGGTGGTTCTTAGCTTGGTTTCGTCAAAATCGGTTAGCCCGTTTAAGAGATATCCACTTTGAAAGAAGGGGTCACCATTATAACAGGGATTTTATTTATCTAAAAGTTTTCATCTCTCCCCTTTTGACACATTTCCTTTAGGGGTACAAGGATTCAGGAATTTTGGCCATTTGTCAGGAATGCGGCCGGATAACCAAAATTTCAGGATTTGTTGTGTGTGTTTTTGTGCTAATGTTCCTTTTTTATTTACATTACATAATTCTCACGCCTTCATTTCTTGAGTGGGGTAGGCAGAGCTACAGAATTACCAGGAACTCTTAAGAATTTATTGATAATTCTGTAACCACATTTTGTGCAATAATACAAAACAAAACCAAAACCTATGTTCTGTACTTCTTTTTAACACTTGGAAACTTCTTTAAATTATAAACGATTTTTTTTATCTACATCGCCGAAACAACGCCGGGCGCGGTATGGTGTATGGAATCTACAGCCATTTCGAAATAACTTCACTTTCATCCCTTTTATCAACCTTTTGTCAACGTTATGATAAATCTATTTACTTGAAAGTAATGGAGGGCGGAGTTAAAAACAATACAGTAACTTATTGAAAGCAATATCGCATTGCTACCAAGCTGTGAGTCGTTTGTTAGTTAGCCAGTAAGTCATTTAACTCGTCAACCTTTTAAAAGGTTTAAAGGTGCTTCTAAACGGGCCATATTTTTACTGCAATATGTGGCCGGCAACTATTGGTGTCTTTCTCTAACATACGAGTAAGAAAGGGACACCAATAGTTGCCGGCCACATATTGCAGTGAAAATATGGCCCGCTTAGAAGCCCCTTAATAAGTAGTTTTTATTTTCAGAGAGTATGCGGAATTCATCGAAGGCCGGCTAAAGCGCCTTGGCATTGTGGTCGACCTACTGTTTCCCATGGAAGACGTCCCAATAGGCAAAGTGTTAGGGAACATCGCGTCCCGAGGGTGCCTCTACGCCATCTTAGTGACCGTACAAAACCAGGAAAACAGATCTCTTACACTCACTATATTGCACGGATTGCCACAAGGTTTGTAATTTTTTAAACGATGTTCGTCCTCTATTTAATTTATTTTAAAATTACACCTTTAAAATTGGTACAAATATCTTATTGTATGCCTACTCATACTCATTAATTATTATTTCCGTTTACTCAATTAAAACATTTAACTCGTGGTTAACAGTTTTGATCAGTGATAATGATAAAACATAATATATGGACCCCCTTACTAATAAACGTTGACGAATGACGACTTTACCCCCCTTACTAATAAACGTTGAGTAATGGTGGTGTTGCTAAACCATGCTTTGTCCTTATCTGTTAAATTCAAATGTCACAATGACAGGTAAAGACAAAGCATGGTTGAACTACACCACGGTTACTAAACGTTTTATAAGAGGGGGGTAAACTCGTCATTCTTAGACAGTAATGTTATATTTCATGTAGTGATGGTTTGTTAAACCAAATAAAATGAAAAAAAAAACTAAGTTAGGGAAAAAAGGGATGGTTTCTTAAACGTTTAAAGCCAGGAATTCACTAGAAGACAAATGTCCCGCGACACAGTTCGGCGACATGTCAACGACTTACTTGACATGTCTGACGACATCGCGCGACAGGTGTCGGGTACAACAAATCATGGCGTGAGACGTGTCACTCGACTTCGCCAGGAGGCCTAATATGGCTGCGTTTACGTTCACGTTTTCCGTCACTTTCTGACACGTGACGGATGCTTTATTCGCATTTTGTCACGCGATAAACGCAACCATACTAGGGCCGCTGTTGTCATTGCCGACACCTATCGCGCGATGTCGCAAGATATATCGTACTAATTCCATGAAAACTACAACCACTGTGCCACCCGTAAGTTGCGTTTTCTCTCATGTCGCTCAGTGCGTCTCTATCGTTACAGACTAGATAGAAATAGATTATCCTAGCGAAAAACAAAGCGCGAACGGCTTGTGCTGGCCAATCAGTTATTATCTATCACCAAAGTGGAGTGGAACCCCTTCGTTAATGGTTTAGGGCTAACCATTGTTGTGTAATTTCCAGAGCACCGCAACATGCCGCTCGAAGACGCGTTCCAATTATTGTCGCGTAACTTCCAAGAGGTGCAACGAGGAGGACCCTCAGGGCGCGAGGCTGTGTACGCGCTGCTAGGGCAGCTGGCCGACGGGCGCTCGCTCACCGGACTGCAGTACGAGAAGGTCATCGAGTACTTGCAGGTAAATATAGCCGTACCACTTAAGGGCCTGTTGTTTGATCAGGGGGGTTATTATGACATATCTATGCAGTTCATTTTACGGTGAGCGTACAGGACAGAGCTATAGCAATTATATCGCTCCGTCCTTTTCACTCAGCGTAAACTGAACTGCATAGCTATGTCATAATAAGCATTAAGCCCCCAGTAGTTAAACTAACTACCTAATCGTTAAAAACCGTATCTAATGGTTGAATCTCAAGGTGTCAAATTTTCGATTCCTTTTTCGAATTTCAACAATTAGTTCAGTTAACTACTGATCAAACAACAGGCCCTTAATTGAGAGATTTGAGTGTCGGGGCAGGGGGGAGTTTCACTCCGCAGTTTGTGTATACTCGGCTGTCGCGCGGCGACTCGACAACAATCGAAATAGGTTGCGACTCGCAGTTTCGCGCCGTCATAGCAACGCAACTTATTATTTTAGACTTGATAGCGTGCATCGGTGATCGTTCTCCTTGCTTCTCTGCATGATTATTGGGTGACGTGAATGACATACTGACAACCCTAGCGTACAAGAAACAGCACGTGTCACTCAGAGAGTCGTACTCGTCAGAGAGAGAAGGAATCATTTCGTACCTACCTACCGGTTTTGTTAGAGAGTGACCCTTCTGTACGTTAGTACTGTTACCTATTCTGTGGTCGGGGTAAGGATAGGGGCCGGGAGAGGGCAATGGTGGCCGGGCTTTATCGTACCGCACCCCCGTACCTTATGCTTACCCCGACTGTCAATTAAATTGTACGTCTATAGTATTGTGTAACAAGCCCTCAGGCTACGAGTTGTGTACCGCTGCTGGGACGCGCCGCTGGCTCTCGCTCACTGGATTGCTTTTTTTTAACAGGACTAATCGTTTATAGGGTTGAATTTAGGGATGATTCAAATATGACCATTAAGTGCGAGACAAATGGCGTTAACCCATAACTTCCACCCACTGGGTATCCTATCGCAAGTTCAAGTTTTGTTTCTAAGCTGTTTCATTAAAAAAAAAATTATACGCTTATTATATAAATGAGTATTAGTTACTAAGAAACAACGTTTATATTATAAACCAAATATTTATTTCTGAAGCCAATAACTAAAATGCTTGAGAACCTGTGGGTTAAGTTCGGTTTGTTTAATAAGTTATTATAACAATCCAGAAAAGTTGAACAGTTTCAGAAAAATAAATTCTAACTTACGAAAAGTCGGATAAACGAAACTGTAACTAAAATTAGACCTTTTGATAGGTAACCGGCTCACGATATCACACCCTACAAAGCATCAAATCTTTTCAGGAGCGGAAGGAGCAGCAGATTAAAATAGAATTGGGAGAGCCGCTGCCAGCGCCCGCCGGGGCGACGAGCAAAACCCAGGTGGACCTGCAGCAGCGCATCCTCAGCATCCTCAACGACAAGAACGCGGCGCCCGAGCCCGCGCCCGCGCCCGCGCCCGCCGGCGCCGGCTCCGCGCAGACCAAGCTGCTCAACGACCCCACCGTTAGGAAAGCTCTCGACTCCATCCTGCAGAAGTTCGCGTAGATCTAACTCTGACAGCGGCCGAACGGGTCTCTATTTCACCGACGTGAAAGGTGAAGATCTGCTAAGATAAATGGCGGTTTCTCAGGCATAACTCTTGTAGCAAATGCAACCTTATTACTACCGAGAGAGGATTGAATCTGCTCAGACTATTGGATTTGAGATACTGCCTATTGGCTTATGAGGGCACCTGGCGCATGTCGTCACGTTTGTGAAATAGGGAGAAAAACGCGATATATCCGCCTTCGCTTCTGTCGGTGGCGCGGTCGCCTCGATTCCACTAGAAAATATAAGTTACATGAATTGTTAAAAACTTAAGTCTTACCCTAATAAAGTCTCGTCGCAATTATGGTTTTAATGAAACGCAACGGAATAATTACATCAGTTCTATTTATTTAATTCATACACATAATTAGAGGTGGTTTAACAGGTCTGTCGATTTATGATTCGAAATAACAAACAGTGCTATAGTTAATTTGTTATTGTACAAACAAAGAGAAGACACGAAATACTTTCATGCTCGATGTATAATAAATAATAGATGCTTGCGACACCAGTCCTTTTGGTGATTGATTGTGTAGTTTTCGGGCCCTCTCTTTATTAAGTTTGTCAGACAAATATTCATTATTTTTAAACAATAATAAGGTAACGCGCCTTGTATGATTGCATTGGCTTTACTCATATTGTGTGCAATGTGCTCACGCATACATGTGGTGATTATTCTACATTCAGCTTCAGACTTCGTGTTCCTGTCACATATATTTATCAGGGCATCACCAGCATTAGATATAAAAGGAACACCGCCAGCGGTTCTCGACACAAGAATTCAATTTCTACAAACTACACGAGCTGGCCGTCTCTCTCTCTCCGTCTTTGTACAAAAGAAGGTACACATCACAACTCCTTGCCGTATTTTAAGCACTATCGGTATCACGAATATTTATGGCCATAATAAATAAAAATATTTGCAAACGGATTTTCATAAGGGAATTGGGTCGATTATTAACTTCATTGAGATCAAGGCCCAGAGTCTCTTCGATCTTTCAAAAGCATCTTTTACAAATTCTATCTGTTAACTTTTAGGAGTTAAATTTGCTATACACGTTATATGATAAACTAGGACAACATTAGGAATATCCACAACTTATACTATACATATAAACAAATCCACATACGCCCTTAAACTACAGCAGCTAGATGCCGCACACCCATCAAGCTCCATAAAGCTATATTTGGAAGATTTGGTGTCGACGGAACGCCCGATGGGTGAGCGCGATATATACAGGTCAGTCGAGCGCGGCGCCTGCCGCCGGCGCTGCCTCACCAGCATCGATTGTCAACAGCGGCTTAGGTTGCTCTGTCTGGTGGTTCATCTTGCTTTGAAGGGTCAAATCCTTCTTTAATATGTCCTCCAGTGCCTTTAGGATCTAGGTCTGTCGCCCAGCTAAAGTGCATAAGAGCTAAGTGCTTATTGCCGAGTTCATTATGAACCTTCCCAAGCAAATAATATACTAATGATTCTCTTGGAGCGATGTCCTTCAAATGATGGAGATCAGCTAAGGCTTCCTGTGGTCTTCCTGCTCTGAGCAATACTGAGGCTCTGTGGAACCGGCACAAAGGATTCTCTGTATCTAATGTTACAGCTCGCTCTAGAGTAGAGAGTGCTCTGTCCATCTTACCTAAAGCTGCCTGAGCCAGGCCCAGTTGACACCGCAACACACCTGAGTGGGGATGAATTGTCAAAGCACGACGAATGTGTACCTCTGATGCTTTCCAACGTTCTTGTCGCGCGTAAACCGTCGCTATGCCGAACCATGCTACATAATTACGAGGATCAATACTGACTGCAGTTCTAAAGCTTGCAAGAGCTTTATCAGTTTCCTCTGCCACTGCATATTCGTGTCCTAACAGTGCATGAGCGTAAGTTGCGTAAGGAGCCATTTGAACAGCTCTTTTGAAGAATTTAAGAGCAGTTTCTCGTTCTTTGTGTAGTGAAAAGCAATTTCCAGCAACCAACCAGGCTATTGCATCACTCCTATCCATTTCCACTAATTCTTGAGCTAATGCTGACAATTGTGCTTCTCTCTGCAGGTGCCATAGGCATGTGCTGTAAATATCAAGCCCTTCTGTCCGGCATGGGTGTGTCTTTCTGAGTTCTGCAAATATTTTAGCTGCAGCATCATATTGAGACAGCTCATAGTGTGCCCGTGCAATCATAGTCTGAACCCAAGGAGAGGCTAACTGTTTAGAAGGTAGGTCCTGGAATAGCTTGATTGCATTTTTACAGTCTAGGAAAGCAAGTGCCTTGTATGCATCTCCTAATTCTCTCATTAAGTTTAGTAATGCCATCCCATTTGTAGCCTTTGGTGTCATAGTTGGTGTTACAGTCTCCATAGACTTTGATCTCTCATTAGTTTCAACAGAATTGCTTTTCATGTTATTTTTAGCAGAACGCTGTTTGTTTTTTCTTGAGGGACTTTTAGGTGCTACAAATTTTCTACTAGGTGATTTGTTATTTTCTTTGACTGAATAACTGCTGTTGTTACTAAATAATCTAGAGGACCTTCGTGGTGCTGGCCCAAGTGTACATCTAGGTGTTGGGCTAAACACTGCATCTTTGAGTTGACCCATTTGTGCTCTTAGAGAATTTACTATCTTAGGTATTGCTTTCTGCTCATTAGAGTCAGTGAGTGTTGGAGTATACAAAACGGGAGATTCTTCCATTGGTAACATACCAAATGATGGGGAAAATGATATTGGAGCCAAACCACTAAAGACACTGTGCATGCGCTTGATGGGAGCTTGAGCCTCGGGAGTGATGCTAGTGGACATTGTCATAGGGCTTCGAGGTGCCACATTCATTGGAGTCACATTAGCATTCATACTCACGTTAGTATTATTAGGAATGTTACTATTAACAAATGAAATATTTTCCGAATTGTTGACTAGATTCACAAATGTTGTCAAACCAAATGAAAAATCAGTATTATTCAGTTGGAATGCTTGGTGAGGGTCTACCTTCTCCCCCATGTCACACAAGAAAGCAAATGAACACCACATAAATGGGTTCAGAGACAGAGCTTTCCGTAATGCATCTGCAGCTTTGCTTTTTCTCTCAGTAAGGTTGTAGATGTGGGCAAGGAGTTGTAGGGCATATGAGGCTTGTTCCCCAAATTCAGAAGCGACAATCTCAATGTTAGACCCCAGTGCCGTTTCCGCCTCTTTATAACTGGAATCAAATAAACAGTTGAGTTGTTACTTACTTGTATCACTAAAACCACAACTCCAGTACATAAATACATACATAAAATCATGCCTGTTTTCCAGAGGGGTAGGCAGAGACCACTTCTTTCCACCTGCTACGATCCTGACAAATATTTTATGCTTGTTCCACATTCATACATCGAGTAATGCATGTACATCAGTTTCAGGTACTTTTAATTCGGCCCTATTCCAGTATTTCTCAAAATGTTTTTTAAAAAATAAACCTACCCTTTCAACCCTTCTGCTTACTTTCACTCTTTATATCTCTTTCATCCATTGAGCAACATGGAAGTTGTGACTCATTTGTACACAAAAATTGCTCGAGGTGTGCAAGTTTTGTCAGTGTATTATTCCATTTTTTATGTATTAGTGTCATCATTACAGTTTTGTTTTTGTATGTAGGTATGCAGAGCTGCATTTATGTGTAAATTTCCCCCCCGCAAGAAATGACAGAACTATTTGACTGTAATATTCATAGCTAAGGCGACTCCCTTCCGCTAGGAAGGCAGTGTTGCTCAATGCTTTCATCCATCCTTTTCAAATGATCGAACCATTGAAGCATGCTTTTTAATCTTTTAAATGCAGTAAAACTAGTTAATTATGCATAACAGAGAAATGTACTTACTGTTTTAGCTCTATGGCACACTTAGCTAGGAGGTACCTAGCTTGTGGTATCGTGAGTGGCATATTTTGTAACAGGTGGTGAGCCTCATTGAATCGAGCACATCTATAGTAACATGTACCAAGGAGAAAAGCTGTTTCTTCTGAACCAACTGGAAAACAAGTTTACCATAATTAGAAAAACTTTCTACCAAATCCCAAAATAGAGAAAAAAGAGGAAATCTTTTAAAGAACGGAAGCATAGATCGATAATTCTGTTATTATAGCGTGGTTATAATAAAACAATAAATTATAAGTATGATAGAAGGGAAAATTCAATCAAATTTTGTTTACCTTCAGCGTGTAATCTTTCGGCCAGGAATATAGCGTTGTCGAATTCATAATTATTTAGGGAATCCCAAACGATAACCTGTGGAATAAAACGGTGTTTGTGTGCGAATTAAATCCAAGATTGGAATACCTTGACAGCTACTCGAAAGTGGATTTGTAGTTACCTGTATAGGCTCTTGGACAATCATTTTGATGATAATGTAAACTGTCAGGATTCTATTTACACACTATGAAAGAAAATATTAAACATCGCAAGCCACGATTATTACAGTCACAAAATAAAGATAGAACGTATCGTCAGACGGACATTTTCATTTCAGTTTGTTAAATTGTCTATGGACTGACTGATTACGAAAGCGTCATACTCGCTAGTAGTAAAAATTATACAAAAATAAATAGAACTAAACTATCCAAATGACTTAACCCGATGACGGTTTCCACGTTATGATATTATTTCGCCAAATATTGATCACTAATACCCTGTAATACTATATACCACACGGATTGTTGCAATTTATTGTTTCCATTAAAACGCTCCCAAGTTGTAGTATTTCCGATATCTCGAATGGTTCGAGATATTAAATTGTCTATGGTAGTTATAGAACGATTTTAGGAAAGCGAGTAGGTAGTCGAATGCTCTCTTTATTTACTGTGAATACGTGAAAAAACAGAGGGACTCTTGTTAGTTTTTCTTTTGTGTTTTGCTACTTATACGTGATATCATTTAGCTAGCCCGTTTTATGACATTTGAGCATAATCGACAAGAAAATCGATGGGACCGTGTGTACAGTGGTAGGAACAATATGTGTAGTGTTGATTACGAATGACATCTGCTAGAAGGAAAACGGAGCTCCTGTAGATAGAGGACGTGGATTTCACATAACAAAGGTAGACCTTGACGGCCTGTAATCCTCGGAGCTCTTAAAATAGTCATCGTCAATACTGTGCAACAATTATGCGTATCACTAACGGAACTAATTGCCCTTCACTTCACTCTCCTCTTGAGTGGAGTAGACCAAACAAGAAAATGTCAAGTAGTGACCTCCAGCTTAAAAGCTCCTTTCTCGATTCGGTCATGTTATTGTTATTGCGGAAGACTTGCTTTATCTAGTACTATTAACATCTCGCGATTCTCATGAAATTATGACGTTCTATTTATTATGTAGGCAAACCGAATTGCGTGTGTGAATACGGTCTTCCCATAGTATAAGAAATTTATATTATAGATGTAATGTAATGGTATTGGAATACTTACATTAACTATATTGGGTTTTTACAAACTGCAGAATGGCTTCATGTTAAAACCTAAATGTTTGCTCAGCTGTCCATTTTCGCCTTGAGTCATAACATAATAATGACGTCTTTAACTTTACAGATACTTTTATCGACTATTTATTAGTTTTTCATGCTCCAGTGTTGTGATAACATTGTTAATGTTTTGAGGGAAATTGCAACTCAACTCCTGTATATAGAAGCCCTTCCTAAAAAAAGAATATCTGCCTCATGTGATGTTTCATTAATTTTAATTGGCTTTAAGCAGTACCTTACCAATTTAAATGGACCTCTCACATGTCTAGTTTTTTTGTACAATATACTTTTATTTCTTTTTCATACACTTTTTTGGTTTAAATCTTAATCTACTACAATATCATCTTAACTAGAGGTTGTTTTATTTTTTACCCTGCATAATGCTTATACTGCTGTAATATGAAAGAAAGCAGCCAACTGCATATGCATAGTAATAGCATCAAACTGATGCTCACACTTGTCACATAATAATATTAGCCTACTACTTCTGACTGGAAATCTAACCCGAGACCACTAGCTTCGTAGGCAGGGTCACTACCATCTAGGCTATGTGCGTCGTCAAATAGGTAGGTAGTAAGTTTTTTTTAAAATGGCCTAGTTTCTTGGGAAGCTCTCAAGTAGATTCCAATGTTTTAAAAAATTCTTACTTGTCCTATGTTAAATTAGACTTGGGTGATTATACAGCCGTTTCAACCGCCGTCAGTTCGCGTCATAAATATTGAAAGAATGAGCTACACCAAGCAGCTAACATTCACACAGAGCTATACTGTTATCGTAACACTTGCCACCTTTGATCGAATTTTAAATATATTATCGCCTATTTCTTAAATATTTAGGACAGCGGACTGACAGCAGTTGAAACGCCTGTATAATCACCCACTTGTATTATGATGATTGTCTCTGTAAAAGCCAAGTCTTATCATTCATCCACCCACTTCTTTAATATGACTTATCTTTTACAGATAAGCATTGACGACTATCTATATGGATAATTTTATTTAATTATTTAGGTACATTAATTACATTTCCATTTAAATATTTACTAAATGCTTCAGTGTTCAAAAGTATTTCTCCGTATAAGGTTTTTTATAGTAAAAATGTGTTAATCTTATAGATATAATTGGAACAGAACAAGCCAAAGGAAGACAATTGCATAGTAGTGCTCTGAGTATTCATTGTTTTCAGTTATAGATTATTGTTAGGTAGGTGCAGATATCTATTCAAAGCTTTTGTCTGATGTAAATATCTATTGTCTTTAACTGTTAGATAACTGTTTACAAACATGAAATTTTAAATCAATAATTATGAGTGGTTTGTCTATAAAAATTGTCTGGCTTACAAAACCTTTGAGTGGCAATGAACCATATCTAAATAAAGGTAAAGGTTGGTGTAAAAAAAAACTTATTTGTGTATAGTTGTATTATTGCCACTTGGAGAAAGGAGAAAGAATCAAGTAGGTATAGGTTAAGTATTTTTTGTTCACAGGCATTTTTAGTATAAATTTATTTATCTATGTATATTAAATAATATTTTTTGTATTAGTATTATTATTTTACTTTTATATTAAAATATTTATTGTAAAAATGTAATCTAATGTGAAGTAAATATTGGGTCCTTACCTATGAAATTGGAGTTATTTTTACGTGTTTTATTTCGTACGGTATTTATTCATTTCAATTTTAACTTCCAAATTATTTTTAAATTTCATTAATGGGTAAGGCCGTAGATTTTGCCACTTTTTGAAAAACAAAAATGTCCCAAAGTTTAAATACATATAAAAAACAAAGTACTTGATACATTGTAAATTAAGTATTTTCATTAAATTATGTATTTCTTTAAATCTTACAATGTATTCTTAATGTTAATGTAAGTCGAACAGTTACAAATATACAATGAGTTTAATTCATCCAGTGCCCTAAATTTAAACAAAAACACGCTGTCTTTTTGATTCATTTGAACACAACACTATAAAATTTATATATTTTTTGTATTGGAAGTCTAATTAATTAAGAACTAATTGAAATATTTAAACGTTAAGCAGCTACTTTGTGGTGGCAATGTTTTAAATACGCGTTTTTAGTTGGTTTAATCACAATTAAAAAAACTGTCTTTACATTTTCACTTATATGTTACTATTTTCTATGTTACCATAATTTCGCCTAGCTAAGTATTTAAAACAGTATGGTAATATTTTGTAATGACACTGGCAATACCAAGTACCCGCGACACAAAGAAATATTAAAACAAGACAGTTTTTTTGCGGTCTGGACTCAATCAAAGATGGACGGGTGTGTTTCGGCAGTGGATATTTTTGTGAATTTTGGCGTTTTCAAAGGTAAATAACAGTTTTTATTTCACAATGGTGATGTAGTACTATTCGTAAGTGACTTATAAGAGCGTTATAATATGTCTTTGTTTAAAATTCGCTAAGTTTTCATATTATTGTCGATTTAAAACCTTGAAAATCCCACTTCTACGTTACTTTTACGTAACTTCTATGTTACTGGTAACGTTGATTGTATGTTATGTAACATAGAAGTGTTGTAAAGGTTTGTGCATATTGAAAATTTTATACTTTTCTGTTTGCATGCCAAAACTTGCAAACTGAAACTTGCCTACTTAAACTTGCTTAAGATTTTTTTTCTACAGTGGGGAAAATATCCGACCAGATACCTTTTTAACCGACTTAAAAAAGGAGGTTTTTTTTTTGACCCGTATGTATGTATGTTTGCATCTTTGCGATAACATAAACTGCTGCACCGATTTGCAAAATTCTTTCGGAAATATAATCTTCGTACTTTTTAGATGATTCTTAAATAATACACTATGACTTTACAGATGCCGTTGACTGCAGCTGAAAATCCTTCTTTACATTATTTTGATAAGAAGCAAAGTTAAGGTTGTTTGTTTATTGTAAAAAATATATTGTTAATTACCTACTTTGAACTTAGTTGTTGATAGTTATCTCAATAATATAATAATAATAATATTATTCTATGTTTTATTAAACGGACCGAAATTTGAACTTTTTTTTTATCCAAACAAGTACATCTTATGACTTTCACGTCAAAGAGTGCGTTATGATATCGCCCTTACAGATATTATGTGTTACTTTCGCGTTACTTTTACGTTACCGTAACATAGAAGTGTCTATGTTACTCTATGTTACAAAGTGGCAAAATCTACGGCCTTACCCTAATACAGTATGTTACAAAGGTTTTAGATACAAATAATATGGTTCAATTTCTTACTTAGTGTTTAAAATTAAAGTGTGAACTCAACTCTTTTCATGTGCTGTGAGTTCAAGTGTTTCAATTACGCAGAGTTTTATGAAGCTAACTATTTTTAAGTAATTAAGCTATGTATAATATAGCTTAGAAGTGTCCAATATTACTGACAGAATTTTGTTTGGTTTGCATTTGACGTTACTAAATAATCCGCAAAATTAAGTGTATGAAAACCACCGTTTTCATAAAATTCTCCATATAAAACGCCAATTTCATAGGTAAGGACCTATAAATGTCTGAATTTTTTATTTGAAACCTTTAATTCAAACAGTTTTATATATTTTACATTACATTAATAATTTAGCCCTTTTACATTAAAAATATGCTATAGATTTCTGGTAATTTTTGGTACTATGGTTATTAGCTGGCATAGTACCTATTTACGTTGGAGTTTCAATAGAAATAGTGTTATTTCCACTATGTTCTCCTGTCATAATGCTCTTAATTACATAGGAAATAGGGGCTATTTCATCTAGACTCAATTTCAATAACTATAGAATCCATGGTGCACGAGTCTTACTCTCAAAGATCAGGATTTTTTACATAATAATATGGTAGGTACATACCTAGGCAGATAATCTACAATCTATAGTTTCACATAGATATTAACATAATGGGTATGTATCATAATATATAAAGTGTATTTTAAACTTTTGACCATTATGTATTGGGTCATAATACATAATGGTCATAATATACCTATAAAGGTTTCTTTTCTGAAACCGTAAATATAAAAAAAACAAGTATGTTCTAGGTATACAATGGCCTTTTAAAAAATCCAGAAAAGTTTAAAATAAAACCATTATGTATTATGACATGACTATTGTGTATTACGTCCCATTATATATTTTGAACTTTACATTATGTACAGGGATCGGAAATTCGGATCGATATTTACCTAAACTTTCGCGGCGTTGTTCAGTTGTATGGAAGCGGACTCAATCATATAAAATTCATTAATAAAACTCCCGGGATTTCTAAATAAATAATTTACGCGAGCATAAATTCATAATTAAGTATTTATATTAACTATTTGAAGTTATTTTCCATGTATAGATTCACCAAATGTTATTTAATTTACCTGTAACTCATTGACCTAACGAATTTATAAGAGCAAAACGGAACGTTTTATCCTACATGTAAAATAATTAGTATTATTAAAGTTTTGTAGAATCACGGAATCCCGGAACTGATATTATTAAAATATTATTTTTAAGAAGCCGACGCCATGTTCGCCTATCTTTTTCCGGGATTTTGCCAACTTTAGGTAAATATCAATCCGAATTTCCGATCCCTGATTATGTATGTATATTTTTATTTATTTATTTGGGAAACAAACAGCAAGATCACACACAACACAGAGGGGACACATTAATATACAATCAAAACTTAAAAATACGTGATACAAAACAGTTTCCACTTACCTAGAATATAAATGACATTTCTGTCATTTATCTTACTTTTAAAAATTAAAATAACTAACTAAGTATAACAATTCCATGTACAATGGTTGCATAATATAATAATGACTAGGTACCATTATACTGATGATCTTGTTGATAGATTAATACAGGACTCAATTTATTTTGACATAAGTATATCACATTTTTATTGAGAAGGTTGGTTGATTAATTATTTAATTATTGCAGAAACAAATTGATTCATTTTCATATAAAATCTATCAGAAAGATCGTGTTTTTTTTTCGAAAAGTTTAAGGATGACTTCTAATTTTGAAATAAAACGGTAATTTTTGATACCTATTATGCTTGTCACCACTTGAAAACAGGAACTACGATTGAGAGCTTCCATGAATACGGCAATATACCGGACTTTAAAGAGAGATCAAATAATAGAGTAATAGGTAACTTTAACGTTTATGGGCAACTTTAAAAAAATACAGAATTACTTAATACCATCGGGCCCGCTGCCTTTGGAAATAAATAAATAACATTATTTTTTTTTCCAGAATGAGTTCGACTGAGACCATCCCTGTCCCACCTCAACCAATGGGCGAGGGCCGCAGCCTCCTTAATTCGGTGCAGCAGCCGGTGTTCCTGCAGACGCAGTCGGCGCAGGTCATCGCGGGTATATTCGTGTGGACCGCGCTCTTTATCACTTGCCAACAAGTAAGTCAATCTTCAGTTAGGCTATGCACGCACGAGCAACTTAGTGGCCTAGCGACACTACATCTGTCTCTATTGCATGTTCGAAGTGCAAAAACGTGCAAAAGAGACAGATGTACTGTCGCTAGCGTGCGCGCATAGCCTTATAGTCCGTCCAGCGCAGTGACACAAGCATTTTTCTCAAATTCTTCATATGGCAACAATTTTACATATGAAACAAGCTGTCACATTATGAGTAGGTACCTATCCAGTAGCTATGCATCTCATGTTACCAGCTAGTGATATTTTGAATGTGCCACCCTTTTTTTCTTCATAAAAGGAGGAGTTTCTCCATTCGACCGTTTATATTATTATTTTTTGTGTCACCACCAGGGCTTGAATACCGGTATTATTTTCATACAAAAATACCGGTATTCAATTTCGGTATCTCGCTAATTATTGAATATTTTTGCTCTTCAATGAATTTATATAATAGAATAGTGTTATTACCTAAATTATAGTCGAAAATATCAAGGAAATAATGCAAATTAAAGAAGATATTTCAATTTTAATTAATACCGGTACGAAGCCCTGGTCACCACTCGCTGTCGCTGGTCGGGGTCTAGGCAAATAACTATTCCTAAGCTTGGAAAGTACTCCCAGCTTCTTAATAGCATTCGGATGGCTATCGCTATCACGCTTGCACTCGCAAATGACAGTATATCTGTCACTGATGATGATGAATACATACAACAATCACGCCTCTTTCCCGTAGGGGTAGGCAGAGACCACTTCCTTCCACTTGCTACGATCCAGACAAACTTCCCTCGCTTCCTCCACACTCATAAGTCCGCAAAAAATAAAATGGTAGTACTGCATTTATTTATGGTATGGAGAAAGCGAAGAAATACACAGGCCACCTGATGAAAGAGTAAATAAATAATGTACTAAATCACTAAATACGTAGGTACGATCAGGGGGCCGATTTTTGACTTTCGAGCGCTCGAAAGTTTCACTCGAAAGGTGAGCAAAATCTGTAAAACCGTTTTTTGAAATACGAGCGGTAGAATGAAAAACTAACGGTGTGGACCACTCGTCTTTGAATTTTCTACCGCTCGTAATTTCAAAAATACGGTTTCACAGAATTTGCTCACTTCCTCGCTCGAAAGTCAAAAATCGGCCCCCAGGTTAGGTTGTTGTCAAACTTAAATGCTAGTTTATTAATAATATTCTGTCAAGGTATTACACTCTGATAAAAGTTTCGTAAACATGTGAATTATCTTGCGGTAAATACGTACCTAGGAACGTAAAAGTCACAGACAACTTTGAACTTTATTCATGTTTGAGTACCGTAACTACCTAGGTATATCCAGATTATGCAGGATATTTGGTAGTCGAACGGCAGAGGGTCATTTTAAAAAAATTCAACAAAATGACTGGTTTTGAAATAGGTATTGGCCATTTTATTTTAATTGTTTGTAATGTTTTACATAAGACCATACCGCAAGAAATCTCAAATAATAGGTATTTATTATTTCTAATGATTACATTAAGTATCTTAAATTTTGAAAATCACCACTTTCGTTATAAATACCACTTTTTCTTTATGTCAAAAAACATTTAACATTTTCCAGCCAGGTGCAATAGTAAATACCTACCTTCAGTGTTCAATATGACCCCATCTGCCATCCTTGAAAGTCCAAGCACTCAAACACCAACCCTGCCTACCTACCTACCAACCTACCTACCAACCTACCTACCAACGTACCTACCTACCTAGCTAACTAAAAGTGATTTTGATTTGATTAGTCATTCAAAAATAATGGTAATTCCGGGAAGTTGTGTAATGGTTAAGGAAGTAAATGTATTGAAATTAATTCATAGGTATCTGAGACGTCTGGTTGATTCCGGCTTCGCGGACTTGATTGCTCGGTGGCAGTTTTTGTTATTTGTTTTCACATTTGCTGATTAATTACTGTGTCTAGAAAGCATGATCCCACTTCTTCTGTTACCGTTTACTGTTAGCTGTACAATGTTTACTTACAAGTTTACTTGCGTCGCGCATATTTTTAGGGTTCCGTACAAAAAAATAAAAAACGGAACCCTTATAGGATCACTTGTGCGTCTGTCTGTCCGTCCGTCTGTCACAGCCAATTTGCTCCGAAACTACTGGACCGATTGAGTTGAAATTTGGTACACATATGAAAGTTGATGACCCAAACACAGATGTGCAAAGTAAATAAGGAAGAAACCTAGTTGCTTCGTGACTGCACTCCTTATTTTCCAAGGAACAACATTAGCCCGATGTCATGGCAGTGATGCAATTTATTTTCATATTGCCTCAGTAGACTAGGATTTGTTTTGAAAATAATCAATATGAGTATGTATTGCCAGACTACTTGGGATGAGCAGCATAACTGCCTAGCCCGTGCCTGCGAATTTATTTTTGAGGTTCATCGTCATATTCTTCAGACGAAACCACTGCTATCCAACTTTGGACATAGGCCTTTCTTCATGGTCAGACTCAGACCTGAAGGTTTTATTGTCTAACGCACTCGCAATCGCAACCGGCTACAAAGTGGAGCAATTGTTTTCATTTTGAAGTCGATTGCGATTGCGAGTGCGATAGGCAATGCCAGCAGTGCTTCTTGCATCTTGTTGTTTTCCTCGATCCATTCGTCGGGGTCCAACTTGTGCGGACGTGTACAGTAAACCGTAGAAGGTACCCCTTTTACGTATTTCCAGAAACTAGAGACGAATATACTGTTACATGCGAGTACGAGTGTGATAGTGATAGATAGCCGATGAGGCGATAACGGAAATCATAGTACCTACTGTTAATAATCTTCCAAGTTTAATTATAACAAATAGTCTACTTATGGCCGAACCCTATATTCAAACCGCGGATAGATAGGCTTACTTCGGATTAAAATTTGACACATTTTGTATGGACAAATGTCAAATTTTAACCTGAGGTAAGCCTTATCTATCCGCGGTTTGAATATAGGGTTTGGCCGTTAAACAATATTGGGTACCTTATCTATGCTTGGCATTGCGTCATACATAATCAATTTACTTTTTCGAATAAGTACATATTTTTATTTTTATTTCTTGTAATTAACATTCAAATGGTTTCCACAAAGTCGTTCTGTTTTATGTTAATACATAAGAAAGTTACACCATTTGCAATTCTTTTGTGGCTTTATCAATGTGCTGTTATCGTTAGTGGAGCGCCGTTCGAGTGCTCCGTGTTTACCTGTAGATAGTGCATGTTTACCTAATTATGTTTGCATGCTCTTTGAATGATGATAGTTTAGATCCTTGATCATTCTGAAGGTCTTGGAGAGAATCATTAGCTACCTATGAAGACTGCCTTTGTTATCATTATTGTTCAAATGTCTTTGCTAGCCAGTGGCAGTCAAAAGTTTTCCTCTAGATTTAAATTGGGGCGGTTCACAATATAAGTAGGGACATTCCCAAATCGATTTCTAGAGCGGCTACTTTTTCTAGCTGAATTGTTGACTAAGTAAGGGCGTAGTCCAAGAGGCCTGACGTCAGACGCACCTCCAAATATTTGCGCTCGTGTCCGAACTTTCTCCGATATGTGGTGACCGTGGAACTTTGTCTATAATTCTTGACTAGTCACTAGGGAATCCAAAATAAATTAATGCCATATCAGGTCTACAACTTTCGCTGAAACTTCCTACCTGAAATTCTTACTTGTTCTGCAGTAATATGCAATGTATCTATGCTTGGTTTTGTTTTCTACTACCATAATGAATGATTTATATGAGAATTAATACGATGTGACACTTTTAATTAAAACTTTTGATGAGCTCACAATTCAAGTTTAGCGCGGTCAGTGTGAAATCGTGTTACGCGCGACCTTATCAAACATTAATCCAAGGTGAAAATTTGGCAAAATATCGGATTTGCATTAATGTCGGCTACAAATAATTGCCCATAGTTTTCGGACGCTCTGGCGTTTCGCTTGCGTCACTGGCACCATACTTACAAGTACTTAATACCTATGTTTATTCTGTTTATGGATTTTGTTCCATGTCTACGGATGGGTGATGGGGTATAACGTGCGTGGGTGATTCAGCCGGTGTTTATTAACGGAGGATTACCTACGTCATGGTCAGTTAATAATAATGTTAATGAGACATTGCTGTAAAAAAACATAATTGCATCGTAACTTGGCCGGGAAATGTATTCCAGTAGGACTACGAAAGTATCTTTGACATGACTATAAGAAAGTATTTTCAACACTACAGTTGTCATTTCTAGTTTTAAAACTTTGAAGTTGTTTAGCCTTCAGGATGTAACAAAGGAAGGGGATTAACGATTACACTCCTTTTTTGGCAGTCTTAAATTTACACCCAAAAACATAGGTAACTATCTTAAGTACCAATTTCACCAATCGATGTTAGCCACTTAACAGACGATTAGAGCGTTAACAGGTGTCAAAATGTATGAAGTAACAGTTGATTAACGTTGATTAAATTTAACATCGTTTGGTGAAATCGGTACTTAGGCCGTCAGTTAAGAAACTATAAATAGTCCGCACTTTTAAATAGGTAGTTAAGGTAGTCTACGCGACCACTATAGCCGTTTTTTGCTCACTAACCTTGAAAGTGAATCTATATATTGATTGCGTGACCGGTTCCACGTTGTGTTAAAGATGACCTTTATAAATTGACTAATAGGTACCTGATTTTGTAAAAACATCTCTTTATTCTTGTTTTTTGTTACTAAAGCATAGTTCACTTAGAATTGGTACATATTACCAGGGTTATAAAATTTAAAATAATTAATGAAATAAAACATTTAGTCTAATAAATTGAAAAATATGTATTATTATTTTACATTTTCACTAAAAATATTCAGTTGTCAAAACCATGTATGTAATTCCGAACTTTCTGCGTAATAGATCCCATCATCTTTTGGACAGTGCTTTTATTTACTTTTTTGGCTTGAAGATTCCACGTAGATCGCAACGAATTTACATCTTTGACCATTTTGCAACTCTTTTTGAGTGTCCCTTTCATAATTGCCCAGTAGTTCTCAATTGGTCGAAACTGTGGACAATTTGGAGGATTCATGTCACGAGGCACGTAATCGACCTGATAGGTTTCATACCACTGTAGTACCTTTTTTGAGTAATGGCAGCTAGCTAAATCTGGTCAAAACTTCACAGGAAGACGGTGGTTTCTAATGAAAGGTAAAACTCGTTTCTGCAGGCACTCTTTCATGTAAACATCTGACGTCATTGTAGAAGACGTAACGAAAGTCTTGGTCTTTAAGCCACAACTACAGATCCCTTGCCATATCATGTTTTTTTGCGAATTTCTCCAATTTAACGAACTTATATTTTTCTTTAACATTTCCTCTAGCATCAGCCAAGTAATACTTTGAACCGGGCAATTGCTTAAAATCGAGTTTAACATAGGTTTCGTCGTCCATCAAGAAGCACCCTTTGAATTTGGTTAAGACTTTGTCATACAACAAGTGAACTCGCTTTTTAACTTGAAGGTTCTGCTTCATGGTGCGATTTGGCTTCTTAATAGCTTTATAGCTCTTATAGCCAGCTCGAAGGCGAATCCGTCTCACATTACATCGACTTTTTTTTAATTTACGGGTTAGATCGTAATCGGACAGCCCTGGATTTTGTTCAACAGCTCTCAACACTTTCTTTTTAAGTTATCTATCCCTGGTACCCGATTTACGATTGATCTGTGACTTTCGGCGGCAAGACAGGGTCTCCTTGTATCGTTTTATAACTCTACAAACAGTACTTTTATGGAAATTTAGTGCCTTAGCTATCTGCGACCCAGACCACGATGGATTTTCCAAGTATTTGTTCACAATTACTTTCCTTTTTTCAAGTTCCATTGTCGATAACTATTAAACGCATTGATCAAAGTCTATAATTTTTGCACCATTTAAACATAAAAAGGTTGTCAACAAACCGTGATTATCACTTTTGAAATAAGAACTCTAGAAACATTTTTTTTTAATTCATTTATGCGTGCCAATTCTATATGAACCATGCTTTAGTACTGAGAGTGAGTTTAGTAAAACGGTTTAAAAATTACTAGATTTTACTCGTGACTTACTCCCTTACTAATAAACGTTGAGTGAGCGCGGTGGTGTAGTTAAACCATGCTTTGTCCTTACCTGTCATTGTGACATTTGAATTTGACAGATAAGGACAAAGCATGGTTTAGCTACACTACCGTACTCAACGTTTATTAGTATGGGGGTAAGTCACGTATCTTCACCGTGAGGTATATTTTTTTTTAAGTAGCCATACTCTCTATATTATGTATGTCGGTACCCGAAGCTCAACCTATTATATCGGTAGTATCTCTATTACCAAATGATGGAAATCGGTTCAACCGTTAGCCGTTATGTATATGAAACAGACGCAACGAACTCACTTTTGCCTTTAATTTTATAACATTATAGGAAGGGTAGAGTAATACGATAGTAATATACTAATAGTACTATCAGTTTCTTTATAGCAATCGGAAGTCTTCGTTTTTCTATAATACTTGTGACAAATATAGTTAACTAGCGTGCGCTCGCGTCGCTGCGGTTTAATATAAGTTTTCTGTAACACCCGTACATACACCAGAATATATTATACATAAAAAACTTCAAGGAAAAAATATCTAACTGATGATAAAATACGCATGAATATCCGTTCAGTAGTTTTTAGTTTTTGAGATCATAGCGAATATGCAGACAGGCAGATGCGGCGGGGGACTTAGTTTTATAATGTGGTAGAAATTTATATATTTCTCTATTATTCATGTTTGTCTATAAATACCCCATTCATGAGAATTAGAATATGAAACATTTTATGAAAGTTACTCCGTCTTTCCATCTGTTTTTCTGTTTGTTACGCTTTCACGGTTAAGCCGCTAAACCGATTTCTATGTAATATGGTATGGAGATAGCTTGAACCCGGAGGCAGGACATTAGGGTAATTTTTATAAACCACTTTAACGCGGACAGAGGCGCGGACAACAGCTAGTTACTGCTATATTCTTCCTTGAAAGTTTTTAAACAAATTTCTGTGTAAATACATGCGAATAAAGTCCATCTATTTGTGGTAAATGTTGCTTGAAAGTGGTCAGCGTACGGAAATCTTTATGACGTGCACACGCTATGTTAGCTGACCAAGAACGTTCGCCGCACTGTCCTTGTAAACAAACTAATAGTTAAACTAGAATGAGACTTAGGCCCGGTTTTATAAAAGCCCGTTAGTAAATACGTCAGATCAAATTATAGTAACTTCATACAAGTTTTGACATTTCTGACTGAAATTTGATCTAACTGATCTTTATAAAACCCAGCCTTAACTTAACATTTTAACCCACGTGAACTTTGGTGTTAAGTATGCTCTTAACAACAGTAACTCGTCGATCGGTCGATCGAGTGAGCGAGCTCATTCGAGCAATTTAAGTGCTTTAACTACCTCATAGAGAGTACGAGCCTTAAATTGTTTTTGGTAAAATGAACAATTTAAACATAATAACTTGACAGATCTGGGGCAAGTTTTATAAAGCTACAAGTTACAATTGTACAAGTCTAAACTGGCAACACTGCTCAAATGGGTGGTCGTCATTGGTCGAGGTTGTGTCAAATGGAAACTTATAACCTGTAAATTGTAATTTGTAGCTTTATAAAACAGGCCCCTGGTAGGTAGGTCTAGTTGGCTAGTCCGTGGGTATTCGCTTGAATATCATCATCAGGGGTCGAACTCTTGGTGCCGATGACGTCAATTTGTTTATAGGTGATATAGGTGATTTAAAATGAAAGACTACTCATTACTAGTCTTTCATTTTTAGCCGTTCCTTAACGGTTTAAAGGACCATGGGCACTTTAAACGAATAATTAACTCTCATTTGCAATTTTTAGTAAGTACCTAATATGTGGGAAAAAAATATGCTGCTGCTGTGATTCGTATTTTGATTGCGATTAAGCTGTATTTAACTCTGACAATTTTACAGCTTTTTATTTTATATTATTTATTTATTTTTACCAGTTAATACCTAAACACCTGCTGAATGAGAGCAGCCTGTGTGCAAATTTTCGTAATTTTGATGTCATCGTCACCAAAAGTTCGACCTCTGATCATCACCGACAATCATGGCTTTATCCATTCCCGTTAAGCATGATGCAAAGGTCAAAATCTACAACTTTGGAACAGGGCGAAGAGCGAGGCGAATGTGGTTGCTCCTACGCGCTTACTAATTTAGACTCGTCAATTCAACAATGTGTTAGTCGACGATGTATTCCCTAACAGAGTAACCACCTTGTACCAAAAATTTTATTCACCAATGGTAAGGCTCGAGGGACGCTGTAAATTCCGAGCTTCGGGTCGTATACCAAAATTTAGCCGACGCAAGTGTCTTGCCTCAAGGAGTTACGACATACGTGCTGTATGTCGTAGTAAGTTGACTTCAGTCAACCTACTGCAACTCTTTTGTAGTCTTTTCGGTCCAATTAAATTACGTCAATAGAACTGCAAACAATTTCAATTACCTTAATAGAACTGCTAGTCGTATAAAAATGCCTTTTATTACTGCAACACGGGGAAAATTACCTGAGCTTAGAAGTGCATTTTATAAGTACACATATATTCTTTGCTCTCTAAATTTTCGCTATAGATTTCAAATACTTTACTGTCTATAGCAGATTCTGAAAAAACGGTCTCCAGCAACAATAGCAATGATATTGGCCTTATAAATATATGATACGTTTCTATTACTAGGGTAGTTCCGGTAGGGGTCCCTACCCCTAAAGTATAGTTATTTGTAAACGATTATCTGTACCCTTACTATGAGACTCTATAAGAATACTGCAAGGTCTGCGAGAGACAGAGCTTCGACTCGCTGGCGAGTAAGTTATTGTAACTCATGGTGAGGGTACAGCGCCTTTATTTTACTTTGGTTTGAAGATGGCTTGCTTTGATGTCACAATCAAACTGTTAACGTTATGATGGTTCTTAATGTTGAGTGAATAAGTCAACAATATGATTACAAGGAATAAGAGCAAGATGGGCTGATACAATGTGGAATAAAGACCCCGGGATCTTGACGTTTTAAAATGTTTCATCTTCGGTAAAATTGGGTTCATCAATCATGAATCTAGGTATACTGTGATCCGAGTTGACCGACCTATAAATTAACTTGAACCACTGAACCTGCGTTATTAGGCTAATGGTTAACCTAATTATTATATTGCTTCAGTTCCAACTAATTAGTTCATCGCTTCTTCGTCACAAAGTCAATCATGTAATTGCTTCCTGATAGCTCAGAACGAATAACTAAAGTAGGTAGTAATTACTTCTATGGAATTATGAAACTTCCCGTGTTTTTTGCCATATGAAAGTTCATTTTACAAACAGCGTTTTGGATCCGATAGGTTTTCCTCAAATATACTTTTATTATTCGTACTGTAAAAATAAGACTAGCGGCGATAACTAATAAATTACTTGCCTACAACTCTACTACTGAAATTAAATACTGTAATTAAACATTAAATAGATTTGTGTTGTTTCATAATGTTTGTGTTGAAAGGGGTTGTTGACAATATGGTCTTTGCCATCTGCATTTTAAGGATTTTAAATATCTGTTAACTTTTACGTCATAACATGTATTTATATCCCAAAGAGTTCATTTTAAACGGAATGTTTATATTTTTTATCATTTCTTACGAACGTCTTAATTCACTTCTTATCCAACACGTTTTTGCTACTAAAGCAAAATTAAACTTTAAGCCTCATTATGATTCAGTTGAATTGGCGTAACTTGATACGCATGCTATGTTTCAGTTCTTTGGAATATAGCCGCGCTAAAAACAACACTACGGTCGTCTTCGCAACACCAAAGTCAAAGTCACTGCAGATAATAGTGAATAAACATACAATTTATCTTGCCTTCTCAGTCGACTTCAGTGTCGGTCGGTAAGGTAATTGAGAAAGCAAGATGAATACGAGCTTAGCCGAGTCGTCGACATACGATATTGTATGAGTATTCACTACATCTTTAGTATCACCGCTTTTGTCTGAATCTTGTCGCTTTCACTCGTTGAATAATTATATGCAGCAATTGAAACATTATGCTGAAGTGACAAGGTTAAAAAGTAATCACTTACGACGTCGAATGTACATACATGGGAGACAACAAACCTAGGTCATACTCTCATACTATACTAGCTAGACAGACGTGTTGACGTCACGATGCTGTTCCAAATATTACTTCTTTGTTTCACTAATAGCTCCCCGTAGAGCAAAGGTTCATAAACTTACAGCCGAATTGCGGGCAGAAGGCTGAAATGAATCCCAAACTTTAGTGCTTGTACATTATTTTGCCACGTACCTAAGATCATAGAACAGTGGTAGATGTACGTTAAAATGGTTTAGCGACCGTTCTCAAGCACATGCTTCTTCTAATCCTTGCTGTTACATTGGATTAAAAAAAAACCTGGGCTTAATTTTTTTAGTCTTTAGCTTTTATGTCCCTAAAGCCGCAAACGCAAACACACGGTGAGTGGAGGCGGCGCGTTGCAATGCGTTTCCATACAAAAATCGCCTTTTCTACGCTTTGAAAGCGTTTTTGCCATGGTAACGCGCTGCACGGCATTAACTCTGCTCTCAATGCATTTTCGCCTTAGGAGCTCTTGCGGATAAAATATTGTCCTTAGAGCAACGGGTCAAAATAAGCGGATTCAAATAAAGATTAAGTTTCAATAAAAAACAATTTATTTAATGTTGTTTTATCCTCGGTTACCTACGCAAATTATGCATGGCATTATTTATGGTATGGTAGGGAAACACATGCATCTGATTAGAAGTTACTCTGAGACACATGCACATTTTCAAGCTCAAGATTGCCCCATAAGACTAACATGGAATGCCTTAAAGCAAATAATTTACTGGCTCTCTTTCTTTCATACCAAAATAGAGTGAGCTAACTCCATCGTCGACAAAATCTTCGTCCTCCAAGGGCAAGAGTTAAACAACAGTGCAAATATTGCCGCTTGAGTAGCAGGTTAGCGGACAGGATAGCGACAAGTTTTATACCACCCCAAAAAATGTCGGGATGTTGTGGAGAAAACTAGACTTTTAAACGTTCCATGTTGTTCCAGATCTACCAGCACCTGCGATGGTACACGAACCCCTCGGAACAGCGCTGGATCGTACGCATCCTGTTCATCGTGCCGATCTACGGCGTCTACAGCTGGATCTCGCTGCTCTTCTTCAATGGAGACTCCTACTACGTCTACTTCTTCACTGTCAGGGATTGCTATGAATGTATGTAACTCTTGCATTTGGGATTTCTTAGGATTAAATTCCCGTTTATGATCCTCGAAAATTTCTTGATTGTGATGTGACTAAAACAAAATGGATGCAGCAAAGAATTTTTTCATTTCTGAGTTTAAGTACTTACATATGTTTGTAATAAATAGGCAATAGCATGACATAATAAACATACTTAAATGAACCCTACTTGCAATAAAGTATTGAGTATTGAAAAAAAGTCACGTATTCACAGCGTATCTAATTGGACGTATTTATTGATGCGACAGCATTTGTTACGGCGACAAATGAACGAAATACGCCCTACGAAAATCTTCTTGTCAAGTCCGCTGAATAATTCGGCGGAATACTCTCGTGTTTATAGAGATGCATATCGATCTATGGCTTTATTTTCTATGCCCTTCAATTTGGTTTAATATAGCGTTTATAGATTTGGTGTTATTGTTCAGATTTGTATCAATCGTCAACGTTAAAAAGTTTTCCTAATATTCAATTCAAATTTAACATGCGTGTAGGTGTTTGATGTTGTTTCTGACTACGTGTTTTTTGTTTATTTTCCGACGGCATTCCAACAAATTATTATTTAATCATGAATTCATAATTCCATAATAATTTGATTTAATTTTTCCGTCAACATCCGTCAAACATTCTCAAAAAAAAAGAGAATTGGTCTCCACAGCCCTAATCTGTAACCTTTTTGTTTCAGCGTTTGTGATCTATAGTTTCCTATCCCTCTGCTACGAGTACCTCGGCGGCGAGGGCAACATTATGTCAGAGCTGCGCGGGCGACCCGTGCGCGCGTCCTGCGTCAACGGGACCTGCTGCCTCGCTGGTGCCACATACACCATCGGCTTCCTGCGCTTCTGCAAGCAAGCCACGCTTCAGTTCTGTCTCGTTAAGCCCATCTGCGCCTTCATTATTATCTTCTTACAGGTAAGTGTAGAAGCGGTCACATGGCAGACCACCTCACGATGGTCAGATGATCTAGATAGCTTGACGTGTGAGAGGAGATTATAGTTTGCTGTAGGGTAATGTAGACTTATTGAGAAGTATTGGGGTTGTGATCAACTTCTTATTATGGTCGGCGGAAAAGCGTGACAGTGTCTAATAAGCCCATGATCTGGATGCACCATAATCTCATATTAAGCATGTGACCAGAGTCAGGTTTTGTAAAATAGGCGGGTTACCAGGGTTAATCATGGCTAGGTGGATCCTGAGAGTTTCTTAGGTACGCCCTACCCGCACAAAGGCTGAGGGTTAGGCCTGCCTAAGAAATACTGGCTGGAACGATCAGAGAATGATACGCAAGTTTACCAACTAGAATACAATCGTCATACAAGTGCGCTTGGAGAAAGATTCTTAAGGAAACAAAAATACAAATAAGGAATGTAGCGCTAACGAAATTAAGAAGTGAGCTTTGATTCCATCCTTTATATACTAAAACTGTTCCTTCTTATAACCAATCCAATCTACGCCTTCGTTATTATTTTCCTATAGGTAAGTGCAAGCAATATTTGATTTGGCTTGCATAATAGGCAGCCGCTGTTATAGAACAATGCGTCTAACTTGGTCACGTTCAAGGGGAGATAAAACCGGAGTTTAGTTGCAATCTCGTGGGAAATAATACTTATCCAGTAGACATTTTAAGAATTTACGATAAAATCATTCTTACCGGTATCGATAAAGTTTATTCTTTATTGTTTTGTTTAGATGTTATTGAAATATATGGAAAAAACTTGAATACCTATTTTAATAAGACAGAGGTAAAGCTGTTGTGTTAGAATGAGGTAATATTTAGGAAAAAGCAAAACAAAATCTTTTCTTTGGTGTAAAAACAAAAGTATTGTAGGTAATAATGTGAAATACGGTGGGAAATTAACTTAATTAACAAAAACTTAAAACTATTTTACAATGTACCAAATCCAATTAGTCTTTTCTTTACATATAAAATTCTAATAAAAACGTTATTAATATAAATGTATATTAGTCTTGAGTGACGTAAGCTGTTTGATCCGGGAATCCCGCGTGGGCGAGGTCGCCCGCAGTGATAAACTTAAAACTTCCAAACTATATCACTGCGATTGCTACGCTGTTTTCGGAGTCCGATGTTGTACGTTACGGAGGTCAATATTCTTTGTCATCTTGAACATCTATATTCATACTTTCGCTGTCTGTTTGGCACAGAAGTGATAATGCGTTGTAAGTATTCGTTACACTTTCTCGTTTTAGATTAACACTACTTTCTAGAATAAGGTTAGAGCTCAACGTTACACGT